>CM070503.1:60375607-60975607 GCA_036346375.1 Guadua angustifolia | reverse complement strand
TTAATTCATTTGAGGCTTTTAAAATATTAGAAAAATTCCAAAAAATATTTTGGAACATTTTGGACTTAAATAAAATAATTTCTTTATATTTTGCAGAAACAAATTTCGTTATTTAATTAATTTCAAAGAAAGGTTAAATTCCATAAATTCCAATTAAATCCAAATAAATTCCAAAAATTCTCAAAAATTCAAAATAACTTATTAAATTAAAAATAAACCAAATTTTGGGACGTTACACATCTCCTACTCTATTTTGCTAGAGCATAAATGGCTTATGTTACTAGAAAGGTTGAAATGGATTGATACCTGACTTCAAGAAAATGCAAATGTGGTGGCTGTGAATGATGAAGCTAATGAAGAGGATGCAGCATGTTGGTGCTCCTCTCTTGCTTCTGATGACATACTGGTTGGCTTGCTTGACCTCCTGGTGAGCTTTTGGCTCCTAGAATATGGTCTCTGATCTTGGTGGTATCGTTGACTTCAGGCCCCTAGGCTTGAAGCTTCCTGGTTCCTTGAGCCCCTCTGGTCGTGTGGTTACTTTGAACTTGTGAGCTCTACTGAAGTCTACGAGGCTTCACCCCAAGGTTCACAAAACCGTTTCAAACGTGTTTTTCGGTCACCCGGCTGTACCGGTTTTCACGAAAAACCGCTCAAAAACTGCAAAAAACTGAACGGTTTGCAAATTCAAACCATTTTGAATCCAAGTCAAACTTGCGCGAGAAAATCGCGGTTTTTGACAAAAACTGAGCAGTTTTTGAGATAAACCGCTCAAACCAAAACCGCTCGGTTTTCACCGGTTTTGGCAAAAACCGAGCAATTTTGGCCGAAAACTATGAAAAACGAGGGATAAAACCGCCAAAATCGGGAAAATCACAAAAAATAGGGGAAAGAATGAAAAAAACTGTAAAAATACTGGGAAGGCTAGATTTTAGTAAAAATGTAATAAATATATAAATAAGGTATGTGAAGACATAAAAAAACTCTAGAATGATCTCTCCTAAATTTGAAAAAAATTCGACATGACCTTTGCTATATTTTAGACATTTGGAAGTTGTAAATTAGGAATTTCACAATAATATTGTCGACGATCGGGATCGCCAACCGCAGAAATTGAAATGGGGGTTAGAGAGACTTGGGACCCGAGCAGAGCTTAGCTCAACGAGGGAAAGAACCCTACGTGCCAAAGGTCAGAGCTAGGCGACAACGAGCGTGAGACGAGGGTTTATACTGGTTCGAGCCCCTGTGAAGGTAATAGCTCTACTCCAGTTGCCTTGCGGCGGTGGTCTTTGTTACTCTTGAGTACAGAGGTGTGTTATAGCTCAAGCTCAACATAGTGCAGTGTCTAGCGCTCGAGCTCTGATGTCTTGTTCCTTCAGGCTGCGCATCCTTAGCCTTATATCCTCCTTGCTTGTAACGGACGGGAGATATTCCCGGGTGGTGGTCTTCATGCGCATCGTGGGCCGGCAACAACCGCTCCGGACTTTCCGCGCGCCGCTGCGTCGCCTCCACGATCCCATGCCTTGGTAACCGCCGGGCAAACGCACGTTCCGGAACCCGAGGGGATACCGGCACGAGCGAGAGCCGACCCGAGCTCGGGGTCGTGCGAAGCCGTGCTTGGGAGCATACACACTCTAGGTCGCGTGCCTCAGAGTAAGCCCAAGTCGTGGTCGGGGCCCCTCGGGCTTGGGAGCCCGTTGACCGTGCGCTGGCTGGCCAAGGGTTGCTCAATCCTCGTCAGCTAGCCCCTGAGGCTCTGGGTCGAAGAGGACACCTGAAACGGCCTCGTGCCTTACTTCGAATGTGCACGGGGAGAGCTCCTGCAGGTCTTGGACTCTTGGTCGAGGTCGGGCAGAGGGCCCGAAGGGGGCACTTCAGCTTTGGCACCTAGCGACCTTCGATCTTCACGGCGCTGGTACGGACGCGAACGGCCGGAGGACACCTGTGACGCCTCGAGTCCGCAGCCCAGGCCTTAATTGCACCTGTCAAATCGAGGCTGGCGCGCCTTTTGAGACACCGTGGACTGGATCAACTGACGGCGTGGCTTATAAAACCGAGCCCACTGACCGCAGAAAAACTCTCGACATTGCTTCCTTCTCCTAGCTTTCCTTCCTGAGTGAAAGACCATGTGGAGGTCTATCCTTGTGTGTGATGAGTAATTGACAAGAGTTGAGGTTGGTTTGATATGAAATTGAGTTTGATTTGAATTGGATTTTCAGATGAAGCAATTTGAGTGTTGGTTGTTTTTCCTAGTGCTACCTGGGTGGGGCAGTAGCATCGACCATTGAGAGTAATTATGAATGATTAATGATTTTGGGATAATCATTGAATATATTTGTGGGCATTGCTATGTGAAAGGTTTTTCCTTGTCTTTGATGGTTGCAGGCTACGGTGCTAGGTCATGGTGAGGCGGAGGATGACCGAGACTAGGCGAGGAGCGCGGAGGTCCAGACGGCCGGAGATCGCGGAAGATGACCGGAGACGGAGTCCGGCAAGCCAAGAAGATAAGGAAAGGAGATGATGCTAGCTAGATGCGCGTGGATCAATGAGGGCCGTCGGATTGCGGTCTAGTTGATAGGTTAGCGGGTCTAGGTAGTGTGCTTTGAAAACGTGCAAGAAAACCCGGTATGTGTGTGGGTTTTGGGTTAGCCCTTGCATGGCTGTGTGAGTGGGTCAATCCTAGCCCTTAGATGAGTGTCCTAGGGTTGAGGGACTCATCCAAGGGTGGTAGGTGGCCCAAGAGTAGTATAAATAGGGGTGGAGGGTGGCCTCCTCCCTTGGAGGTTTGAGTTGCTCCTTTGAGCTTTGCCCACATGAAGTGAGGCTTTGTAAACCTTCCCACCAGAAATACAAAGAAATTTCTTTGCATCATTGTGAATTTAAATTCGTGATTTACATTATGTCTTTACTTTACATAATTTAAATTCAGCATTTACATTACGATTTACTTTCCGCAATCTACATTCATGCAATTTGGATTTGCCTCCTCCTTCTAAATGCTGATCTTGGATGTTTTGAGTGTGTTCATATGGTTTTACATCTCTTTTGCACTCTTTGATTGAGTAGAGATCATCTCTTCTTTCAAGTTCCAGTTCTGTCCAGAACTTGTTTTTCGCGCAGCAGTTAGTCTTTGATTTTTAGAAAAATCTAGAAAAATCCTTCTTGAGTGATTGTTATTGGAGATTGTGGGGGACTCCTATACTCATCTGTAGAAAAAGTTTGGAGTCCACTGGTTTCACCGTTTGGGTGCTATGAAGTGAAAACCGAGCCCCAAATTTTCTGCCCGAAGTTTCTGACTGTCTGTGTTCATAGATTTATGATGATTTTTCTACTTGGCTTTTTGATCTGAATTTTGGTGGAGAGCTTCACGACTCATCTGCTCATAGGGATAAAATTTCTCATAATTTTGTGAGCAGCAGAAACCCACCAACCTCCTGTTCAAATTAAAGACAGATTCTGGAAATATCTGCTTTTGCTTTTCTAAAAGAGACTTTTGTGTTTTGGCTTGATCTCTTTTAGAAAAGAAGTATTTGAATTGATTCCTCTTTCTTTTGGACACTTGACAACCAGGATTGTGATTGAAAAATCCTCACATATTTTATGGATAATATTCATGTAAACTAGGGATGCACATAGTTGTCTAGTCGTTCGGTTTTTATGGTTTTTCACGATTTCTTGCGCGATCTTTTCTCGGTTTTAGTTGGAGTATTTTGGGGAAAATTTATTTGCACCATTCACCCCCTCTGTTCGCCATCTCGATCCTTCAATTGGTATCGAGCCGGTTTTGCTCTTTCATAGATCTTGACCGGTCTCGAGAGCCATGGCGATGCATAAGTATTCCACCAAGCCTCCAATTTTTTCTGGTGTTGATTTTCCTTTTTGAAATCCTGATGGAGTCATACATCGCCTGTGGCTTCTCGATATGGCGAAGGTGAAGCTCCCATATGAGGTTCTCGCCGATGAGAACGCCACGGCGGCAATATGGCCGACGTTGAGGCAAATGCTAAGGCGAGAACATTCTCATACAGGACTCACCAGAAGTGAGTATGATCGATTTTCACCTTCGCTCCGCCCACGAGATTTGGGTAACCTCGATGCTTACCATGAGGGCACTACTCAAATCAAGACCGTGGAGGCAGATCAGATTCAAGCCGAGTACAACAAATTTGAACAACGCTACCGGTGAGAGTCTCGATGAGTGCTTTGGTCGGTTTACTAAGATTTTGAGCGACCTCCGAGCAATCGGTTGTATATACCCCGACTCGGACAATGCTCGGCATTTCTTGACCGACTCGACCTTCGGGTTTGGGAGATGAAGGTGACCACCATCAAGGACACCATCGATTTGTCGACTCGACTCTTGATGGGCTTTATTCCGCCTCAAGACTCATGAGATTGATGTCGCCTCCCGAAGACGAAATCTCGCCGATGGCTTTGGTCACCGATCCCATTGGGTCCTCTTCTCGATTTTCTTGACTTTGCTTCGGTTTTTCTCTCTCCGCTCTTTATGGCGTAAGCGATGAAATTCGAACAATTTTAAAATGAGCTTGCTCTTGTCGCTCAAAATTTTCCAATATTTACAAGAGAATGAGAGAGAGGAAGAGAGGTGGCATGATCACCGCTTCGAGTGTAGTGGCCCCAACCACATTCGAGCTTAACCGCCCTAAGCTGGAGAAGGGCAAGAACGACGTCGTGGTTTGGGCAAGAACGACTACACCGACAAGAACCGCAACAAGAAGCCTCCAGCTCATGAACCGGCCACGAGAAGAAGTACCGCAACTTCTCCAAAAACAAGAAGTTCTTCCACGCTGTCCTCGCCGCCTCGACGACATCAACCTCTCCGACACGGAGACATGGAGCGACAAGGCGCAGGATGATCCGCAAGAGAAGAAAGGCGGCGACGACTTCTCCGGCATGTGCTTCATGGCAGCGCCATTGAAGTGAGCGACTCGAACTGTCAAAGGACACGGATGAGGTACCCACCTACGACGAAAGTTAAATGATGCCTTCAGAATTAGGCAAGTTTCATGCTAAGGCTAGGTCGAGGTGTTCTGAAGTTAGAGAAGGAGGTAGATAGATTGTCTCGGAGTTAGCTTCACTTAAATCATGTTCCTCCCGAGACTCGATAGTTGTACTCTCTGTGATGCTTTGCTTGAGGAGTTGGAGAACCTAAGGACCCCGCATGATAGTGTGGTTTCGATCTTGAGGCTCTTAGGTCAAGGATGCTAGCACATGTTCTATTGATCCTATTCCTATTGATGCTAGTTTTCTTCATACTCACACAACTCGCATCTTGTGAAAATTGCCCTAAGCTACTTGCTGAAATTGATGCCATGGGTTGTCACCTTAGGAAGCTTTACGCTAGAAATGATGAACTTGAATTGCATGCTTCGAGGACCCAAATACTCATGTGAGGGTCAGAAGCAACTAAAATTGATAATGAAGCTTTGAATGCCAAGTGCAAGAACTTGCTAAGGACTTACTAGTTAAGTCGATAATGATTGCTTTCGTGTATTGGGGTTAAGGATGACGTGGATAAGGTCCACGCAGAGCTTAGGAAGAAGATAAAGGCCCGTGTTGGTAGAATTAGAAATGCTTCTTGTGCTTCCCTGTGAGTCTCTCAAATTTGAGGCACTGTATAGGGAACAATATGCACGCGTTGTTCAATCCTCTTCTTCCTGCTCTTCTTCTACTCCTTCCCTTGCTCTTCTTGTGCTCTCTCTTCCGGGAGTGTGAGTATCTCATGAGCACTCTTGAGAAATTTGTTGGAGGCAAGAAGAAGCTCAATCTCATTCTAGACCAGTCCAAGGTTAGCAGATTCAATCAAGGTCTAGGATTTGATTACTTGAGCACGCACGGCGATCCGCCTTCAGATTGTGCGTGCTTCCAAGAGTGGTGAGATTGTGGTTGCTCCCAAGGTGAGCACCACCGTGTTTAGGTCTGCCGGTGTGGTCCATGGGACTTCACTGTATGATGCTTCTCCTGTGCTTACGCCTAACAAGGCAAAGTACACATGCACCTTCAGAAGAAGGATGGTCACCTAGTAGATTTCTGTTTTAGACGCGCCAAGATCACCAGCGTGAGCGTGTTGCTGCACTTAGGGTATTCGTGGTCATCCCTGCACTCGAGTGCTCCTAAGGCACGACCGCTTCTAGACAAAGTTAGAGAGTCGCTGCTTTTGGGCAACATCCAGACTCGGTTTTCATGTTTGTTCAACGAGTTTTAGTTCGGAGTTGCTCGTGGTCGGCTTTTCCGCCGTCCTCTTGATATTCCTCGTTTTTCCCATCGAGGTAGATATCAGCGGCGTGAGGTGTTTTCGGCAGGAGATTTAGGGCCTCGTTGGGATGGTCCGCCTTTGCACCACGGCAGCGAGCCAAACCAAAGGATACTCCTAGATCTTCCACTACAACCGCTTCTTCCGATCTTGCTAGAGTTGAGCGCCGAGAGACACTAGAGTCCGCTTCTTCTTTTGTGGACGGTACTTTGAGGCGTCGTGTAATTCAAGATTGGGTTCCCAAGTCTTCACTTTATCCCAAGATCGAGTCTTCTTTCGACTTGATCAGTTCGCTTGATGGGGAAGGAGATGTCTGGATTGTTGACTCGGTTGTTCTCGCCATATGACCGGAGACTCTCGTTGGTTCTCTTCCTAGTCCGAGCCCCTGTGATGAGTTGATCACTTTTGGGGATGCTTCTTCGTAGAGTCATTGCTAAAGGTACCGCCTGCATTAATGAAAATTTTATTCTTAAGGACGTTGCCTTAGTGAGTAAGCTGCAATATAATTTGCTTTCGCTTCTCACTTATCGATGACTCTTTCGAGGTAAGCTTTAAGAGCAATGCTTGTAGAATCCTCGATTCATCGGGAGGACTAGTTTATGGATCTCTAGATTTGGGAGAGTCTTTTGTGCTGATTTTTCTGCTTCTTCCGGAGACTCTCTTCGGTGTTTGATTGCTTCTGAGTCCCGTGATCTCTCCTTCTGGCATAGGAGACTTGGTCACATTGGTTTTGATCATCT
Organism: Guadua angustifolia; assembly: GCA_036346375.1. Lineage (NCBI taxonomy): Eukaryota > Viridiplantae > Streptophyta > Magnoliopsida > Poales > Poaceae > Guadua > Guadua angustifolia. The sequence continues at coordinate 60,968,596 of CM070503.1, read as the reverse complement.
GACTAGAGTTAGCAGCCGCGATCTTATTCGTGGTTTGCCCAAACTCAAGATTGTCAAAGACTTAGTTTGCTCTCCCTGCCGACATGGCAAGATGGTTATCGCTTTCATCCTCCACCATCGTAGTGATGATCGATGCACCAGACAGCTTTTACACATGGACACCGTTGGTCCTAAGTCAGAGGCAACAAGCAGGAGGGAAGTGGTATGTCCTTGTCATTGTTGATGATTTTTCGAGGTATTCTTGGGTATTTTTCATGGCCTCGAAGGATGAGACTTTTTCTCACTTCAGGGGACTTGTTAGTAGGTTGTCTATTGAGCTCCCAGGTGCATTACGAGCTATACGCAGTGATAATGGCACAGAGTTCAAGAACTCCTACTTTGAGAGTTTCTGTGTGGAGTCTGGTTTGGAGCATCAGTTCTCTTCTCCCACGCCCCTCAAAGAAATGGCGAGTGGAAAGGAAGAACAGACCTCGTTGAGATGGCTGTGATGATGCTAGATGAGTACAAGACTCTAGGAAGTTTTAATGAGGCTATAGCTATCGCTTGTCATGTTTCCAATCGCGTTTTCTTGAGAGCACATTTGCATCGCACTTCTTATGAGTTGAGGTATGGGCGAAAGCCGGTGTTTCTCATTTTCGCTTTTGGTTGCAAGTGTTTTATCTTGAAGTCCGTAACCTAGACAAGTTTGAGTCTCGCTCTTCGATGGTATTTTTCCGGGTTACTCGACTTCTTCAGAGCTATAGGGTCCGGAGTTGTGATGCTAATAGGATCATAGAGACTGTGACGTGACCTTTGATGAGGCTAGCCTGTGCTAGACCCGATATTTCAGCTCTTCTTATCCCTCCGAGACCATCTTTGTAGAGGATGAGGATGATGGAGATGATGGTGTTCCACCCGATCCAGCCTTCTCTTCACCTGAGGTGCCTCCTGTTTCCATTTCTGCACCTCAGGAAGATCAGCCTTTGCCTTCAGACTCTCCTTCAGCGAGTGGCTCTGTTCCTACCTCTTCTCCTCAAGAGGTAGAGGCCACTTCTGCTTCTGGTCCTCCTCGCCACATTCAACGTTCTCATCCACCTGAGCAGATCATTGGTGATCTGTTTGAGCGGTGACACGCCAAAATCAGCTTATCTTCTTCTGCTTTCACTCGCCTTTTGTTGCCTCTTTTGAGCCAAAGGATGTTACTCATGCATTATCCGATGAATCATGGATTAATGCTATGCATGAGGAACCGGAAAACTTTGAGAGGAACAAAGTTTGGCAGCTTGTAGAGCCCCCATATGGTCATAATGTCATTGGGACCAAGTGGGTGTTCAAAAACAAGCAGAGTGAGGAAGGGTTGTCGTCGCAACAAGGCTAGGCTAGTTGCACAGGCTTCACTCAAAGTTGAGGGTCTTGACTTTGAGGAGACTTTTGCCCTCAGAGCTAGACTAGAGGCGATTAGAATCCTCGCTTGCATTCTCTGCATCCCAAGGCTTCAAGCTCTATCAAATGGATGTCAAGAGTGCATTCTCAATGGCTTCATTGATGAAGAGGTGTATGTCAAGCAACCTCCAGATTTGAGAACCCCAAATACCCAACCATGTCTACAAGCTTTCCAAAGCCTTGTATGGACTTAAGCAGCCCCTAGAGCTTGGTATGAGAGGCTTAAGTCCTATCTTCTCACCATGGTTTCAAAATGGGTATAGTAGACAAAACTCTATTCATCGACACCAGATTCTCATTTCCTTCTCGCCCGATTTATGTGGACGATATTATTTTGGTGGTTCATCTCGGTCTCTTGTGTCTCATTTTTCCGAGGTGATGAGCACAGAATTTGAGATGAGTATGATGGGTGAGTTGAGCTACTTCTCGGCTTCCAAATCAAGCGCACTGGAGGGTACTTTCCGCACTAAGGTAAGTACACTGGACCTCCGAGCTGGTTTGATATGTCCGATGGGAAGCCCGTGATGACTCCTATGGCCACCTTCGCTGTCCTCGAGCCCGATGAGGATGGTGAGCCTGCTGATCAAAAGGAGTTCCGAGCATGATTGGCTCCTCTTGTATCTTATCGCTCATGCCGGACATACACTTTGTCGTGTGTATGTGCGCCGCTTTCGAGCTTCTCCTCGTGTCTCTCATCGCCGGCGGTGAAGCGCGATCTTCAGTACCTTCGAGCTACCATTGATTATGGTATCTCGTACTCTTCTTCCTCTTGTCTATCCCTTAGAGCCTTTTCTGATGCAGACTTTGTCGGCTGTAAGATAGATAGGAAGAGCACTTCTGGCACTTGCCAATTCATTGGCACTTCTCTTGTTTCTTGGTCTTCTAAGAAGCAATCCGAGTTGCATCCAATCACCGAGGCCGAGTATGTTGTTGCAGCCGATTGTTGTAGCAGTGCTTTGATGAGATCGACCTTATGGGACTTTGGGTTAGAGATAGAGAGTGTTCCACTTTTCTATGATAACACTTCGCTATTTGCATTGCCAAGAACCAAGGCAAAGCACTCCGGACCAAGCACATTGATATTAGATATCACTTCCTTAGAGACCATGTGGAGAAAGGAGACATAGTGCTTCAGCCAGGAGAGTGACCACCGGCTGGCGATATCTTTACCAAGCCTTTGGATAGCTCTAGGTTTGTTGCCTTGAGGAGTGAGCTTGAGTTGTGTGCCCTTACGGCTTATTGTGAGGGGGAGCTGGTTTGTACTTTATGTATTATATGTATATATTTTCTTCAGCTTTTTCCTTTCTTTTGTCTTGTTCTCGGTGCTATGGGTTTTATTTTCTAGAGTTCGAGTTCACTTCACCTAGACTTCGGCATGCCTCGGCATGGACCTCTCATCTTATGCTTTAGGATGCTATTCTCTTCTTCTTCTCGGTTGAGCTCACTCACAATCTTGTAGGTCTAGCAGTGTTGGGCCCCTGGTAGACAGGTCTCTGTTTGCTCCCTAGGTTTGGAGTTTGAGAGCTAGCTTTCCTTTGTCATCATTGGGGAAGATGAGAGCGAGTTTGAGTCAGTAGTGTTCTCTACCATCTTTTCTATGCTCTATAGCTACCTATTCATGATTTCTTGATTTCTTCCCTCCATTCTCGTGTTTTCGGCTTTAATTGAGTTCTTTTCGACCGCTCTTGAGCTTAATCTTGCTAATAACTCAATTTGAACCAGATTTGTGCTTAAAATGGAATCACATGTTGAGGGGAGTTTAAGAATGTCTCATGCATTGCATATAGACTTGATTTTTCATTTTATGAGCTTTGTCTATTATGCAAATGATCCATGTTTCATTTTATACACCATGCTATATTATGAAGAAAATTACTTGCTTAGATATGTCCAAGTTCATTTATCTTGCTAAGCTTTACAAAATTGAAAAATGAGCGTTAAAACAAAAACTTGATAAAACATGTTATGCTTACTTGCTAAGTTTCTTCTCTAGTTGTATTTGCCATGATTTGTGAAATTTCGAATTCTCTAGAGTCCCTATAGCAACTTGGATGAATCTTGTTTGATCCATACTTGAGTCCTTCACTAGCTTAACAATGAAAATACTAAAATGAAAAGTGAAGCAAAATTGACTCTTTTTGTGCAAGATCGACTCAACACCTCACATTCACAAGACGGCTTCTCATTGCACTTGAGATGAACTTGGAATGGGTTGTGTATGACCAAGATCATTCTCTTAAGAGTCCCTCTTGAGATGATCGATTATGGCTTGAGTCAATTGCTTTAAACAATGCAAAAAACATACGTGGGTAAAGAATGCAAATAATGTCAAACATTTGCACCCCGCTATGTCTTTCAAAAGATTCAAAGAAAAATTTGCATACAAGAAACAAAAAAAAAGCTCAAGGACCTTGTGTGCACTTCTAGATTCTCCAAAGTGTTGAGTAGGTTGAACTCTAGGTTTTCCATTTGATCCTCTGAATGGCTTTGCTTCTAAGTTTTGAAACTCATGACAAGTTTTGCTCATGTTTGATCTTGCTAAAAATGACATGGTTTTAATTAAATCTTGCTAGCAAACTGTTTTATTTGCACTTGGACATGCCTTAGCTTTGTCTATTTTTGCCATAACGTAGCTTGGTGTCATAACTTGTCTTGTTGATCACATGGATAATCTTCAAAGCTCCTTAGACTGCATTACTTGCATAAAAACAACAAAAAAAGGGGAGAAAAGAAAATGTCTTCTTGATGCCTATATTGCCAAAAGGGGAGAACATGTAGAAAAGGCATCTTCAAAGGAAAAATTTAATCCACATTGGTTCTTATGATCTTTGTGACAATTGCAAAATTTTATGATCATAAGCATATTCGAGTGTTCATTGTGAGTTTTATTGGATATTTTAGAGCTTTTGTGGAAAACTTGCTCTTTCTTTTATATTGCTCTAAAAATCTTTCTAGCCAACTTGGTCATGATATTATTTCCTTCTCTCTCGACCGAAGTTTGGCTTTGCATTCAAATTGCTTTCTTCTTCTCCTTCAAACTCAAACTTATGCCTTTTCATGTGTTTGTCAATATACTCATCAAGGGGAGATTGAAAGACCATGTGGAGGTCTATCCTTGTGTGTGATGAGTAATTGACAAGAGTTGAGGTTGGTTTGATATGAAATTGAGTTTGATTTGAATTGGATTTTCAGATGAAGCAATTTGAGTGTTGGTTGTTTTTCCTAGTGCTACCAGCCAGGGGCGTGTAGCATCGGACCATTGAGAGTAATTATGAATGATTAATGATTTTGGGATAATCATTGAATATATTTGTGGGCATTGCTATGTGAAAGGTTTTTCCTTGTCTTTGATGGTTGCAGGGCTACGGTGCTAGGTCATGGTGAGGCGGAGGATGACCGGGACTAGGCGAGGAGCGTTGGAGGTCCAGACGGTCGGGAGATCGCCGGAAGATGACCGGAGACGGAGTCCGGGCAAGCCAAGAAGATAAGGAAAGGAGATGATGCTAGCTAGATGTCGCGTGGATCAATGAGGGCCGTCGGATTGCGGTCTAGTTGATAGGTTAGCGGGTCTAGGTAGTATGCTTTGAAAACCGTGCAAGAAAACCCGGTATGTGTGCGGGTTTTGGGTTAGCCCTTGCATGGCTGTGTGAGTGGGTCAATCCTAGCCCTTAGATGAGTGTCCTAGGGTTGAGGGACTCATCCAAGGGTGGTAGGTGGCCCAAGAGTAGTATAAATAGGGGTGGAGGGTGGCCTCCTCCTTGAAGGTTTGAGTTGCTCCTTTGAGCTTTGCCCACATGAAGTGAGGCTTTGTAAACCTTCCCACCAGAAATACAAAGAAATTTCTTTGCATCATTGTGAATTTAAATTCGTGATTTACATTATGTCTTTACTTTACATAATTTAAATTCAGCATTTACATTACACATTTACTTTCCGCAATCTACATTCATGCAATTTGGATTTACCTCCCCTCCTTCTAAATGCTGATCTTGGATGTTTTGAGTGTGTTCATATGGTTTTACATCTCTTTTGCACTCTTTGATTGAGTAGAGATCATCTCTTCTTTCAAGTTCCAGTTCTGTCCAGAACTTGTTTTTCGCGCAGCAGTTAGTCTTTTATTTTTATAAAAATCTAGAAAAATCGTTCTTGAGTGATTCTTGTTGGAGATTGTGCGGGACTCCTATACTCATCTGTAGAAAAAGTTTGGAGTCCACTGGTTTCACCGTTTGGGTGCTATGAAGTGAAAACCGAGCCCCAAATTTTCTGCCCGAAGTTTCTGACTGTCTGTGTTCATAGATTTATGATGATTTTTATACTTGGCTTTTTGATCTGAATTTTGGTGGAGAGCTTCACGACTCATCTTCTCATAGGGAGAAAATTTCTCATAATTTTGTGAGCAGCAGAAACCCACCAACCTCCTGTTCAAATTAAAGACAGATTCTGGAAATATCTGCTTTTGCTTTTCTAAAAGAGACTTTTGTGTTTTGGCTTGATCTCTTTTAGAAAAGAAGTATTTGAATTGATTCCTCTTTCTTTTGGACACTTGACAACCAGGATTGTGATTGAAAAATCCTCACATATTTTATGGATAATATTCATGTAAACTAGGGATGCACATAGTTGTCTAGTCGTTCGGTTTTTATGGTTTTTCACGATTTCTGCGCGATCTTTTCTCGGTTTTAGTTGGAGTATTTTGGGGAAAATTTATTTGCGACCATTCACCCCCCCTCTGTTCGCCATCTCGATCCTTCACTGAGCAAGACTCCTCTTCTCCCTTCGACCAAATTCGATGCGATTCGCCATGGCCAAGCTGGGGAGGAGCACTTTGTCGCTGGCGAGGATGAAGGAACTCAAGACCCTGGGGCTGATTGACCCGGTAACATGGCTGTTGCCGGGCGGCGAGACCGAGCCATGCCCTGGGGCATTTAGATCGCTTTGCACCGAGCATTACGCTCTCTTCGCTCATGGACTCGGAGAGCGAAGTTCGTCATGTGTCCTCCTCAGTGCGACATTGAACTCATCAACTTGGTGCCAAACTCCATTCTCCTTCTCACCATCTTCTCCCACCTGTGCGAGGGATTCCTAGGGATCCTTCCCACCCCTCGCTCTTCTTCCCAGATTTGACCTCTTCTCGCTCCGTGAAGGACCCGTGGTCGGATGCCTCTACTTCGGCCACGGGTAGGCTCAAGTGGTCCTTCCCAAGTTTCAACCTCTGACTCCTCGCCCATGGTCCGAAAGCGGTGGTTCTACCAAGAGGGGGAAGTCGGCACGCTGGTGTACGAGGGGACCCCCATTACCGAGAAGAAGAAGACCCCGGAGTCGGACGACCTCGAGGTCGACGAGGAGGCCATCGCCGTCATACACAACTGCGCCATGCGCGGCCTCACCGGGCAGGCGATCGCCAACGACTTCCTGCGGAACCGGGTGTCCCCTTTGCGGAGGAGGTTGCATCCGTTCTACGAGATCCGAGGGCGCATCGACTCGACCCGCGAGGGCATGTTTGGTAAGCCTCCCCGCCTCAAGGTTTTGCTCGAGTTCGTTCTTCGATCTTCCTTTGATGGTAGATTTCCTCGCAGCGCCGAAGGAGTCCTGGATCGCCGCCAGGATGAACGAGATGTTCAGGAAGCTGGCGCATGACTATGTCATTGACGACCCCGTCCCGAAGAACGTGCTCTGCCGCAAGGCCGAGGTAAGCCACCCCGACCAAGTTCTCAACTCCAGTGCCCACGTGGCCCTTTTTGAATCTCGTGTGCTCGCAGGACCATCAGGAGCTGCTCGAGATAGCCAGGAGGATGCTCCCGTTGCCCGGCGGGGGCAAGAGCAAGAAGGGGAAGAAGAGGTCTCCTCCTGCCGGAGCAGGCCACCAGGAGGTGAAGAAACCCCACGTCGAGTGGGGTGACCGCGCCACGGTAAGGATTCCCGCGGCCGAGCCCCCGAGCCCATGCTCGTTTCCTTCATTGCTTGACATGTTCTCCCCTTCGAAGAAGAAGGCCAGGCGTCGCCGCCAGACTCCGAGCCCTCACCACCCCAGGCACCCGAGCTCGACTGGGCCGCAGGACGACGTGGACCCGACGCGACCCCGAGGTCCTGTGTCGGTGGGCGCGAAGCTGAGTGTCCCTACAAAGATCGGGCAACAAGACCACGCCTGCCCTCGACAAGGCAGAGGTCAGACCCATGTAAGTTTTCGGCTTTCGCCAGCTTCCCGCCTTCGCTTTTCTAGCTTAGCGTCTGTTCTTGATCGCAGACTCGAGCGCCCGTGCTTGAAACTTGCCCGTTTTGATGATGGCTGTTGTCCAGGGCGAGTCCGAGTCTGAGGAGGAGGAGGACGCCTACTTGCTGGTCCCGCGCCATCCCTCGGGCCGGGCGCGTACTCCTTCTGAGCCCCCGAGCTGGGCCCCGGTCGGCGAGTTCGACCAAGGGCTCGATGACCCAGACGAGGAGAACCAGCCCACGACCAGCGAGGACTACGGCACCGGCGAGGCGGACGCCGTCGTTGTCGTCGATCCTCCCGAGGTCGACGCGGAGGAAGGTTCCCGGAGTGCCTTGGTCGCAGCCGCGGAGACACCCCAGGCCCGCCCGACCACGGTCTCTCCGATCGTCGAGGTCGTGTATACTGGCCACCGAGGATGGCCAGCGCTGGCTTCTCAGGTCAGCCCGACCGAGGCTAAGTCCAGCCACGAGGCCCAAAGACCACGAGCCACTTGAGGTTTATCACAGCCGAGAGGCGCGATGGATCCGCCGCTATTCCTCTCAAGCTGGAAGCGAAGCGGAGCCCGATCCAAGAAGTCAGGACGCCGTTGCTACGCGCCCGCCGGGCTGGAGAATTGAACCCACCGGAGGAGGCGAGAACCTGTGTCGCCACCGAGCGAGACTCAAGGTCTTGGCCCAAGCGTGCTGGCGGTGGTCGAGGTCGGCCTCACCTTCGGAGCTTCGGGCGTTGCGTAGGAAGAGATCTCCCGCGAGCGCATCGACGAGCGTGAAGAGTTCACCCACGCACGCCTCGAGAATCGCCTTCGTGGGTAAGGACCCCCCTTGTGCTCCTCACAGCAGGTTAGCCTGGGTTCCTTTGTTTCTGTTCTTATTTCGGGCCACCCTTCCTATCATGAAGGCGATCGACAATGTCTCCCAAGGACTGCGAGGCCTTCGAGAGCACACCGACGTGCTGAGGGGCCTCCTAAACATGGTGGAGGCACGGGAGGCCGAGCGCTCCAAGTTCATCGAGACCATTGAGGTCGAGTAGGAGGAGCTCGAGCAGAAGACCAGGGAGCTTGACGACCTGCGCCAGACGATGAGGGTGTAGGAGGTGGCCCACGCGGCCGAGCTCAAGCAGGCTAGGGCCTCCGAGCGCGAGCATGGCTTCAAGGCCGTGGAGCAAGAGCGCATGCGGTCGTCCAAGGCGCTCGAGGCCGAACAGGCCAAGGTCGAGGCACTGGAGAAGGCAGCTACAGAGCAGGCATCTTCCTTGACGAAGGCGTCCCCTGAGCTCGAGGCCATGGTCTCGGAGCTTGAAGGGAAGCTCGAGCGCGCCAACAAGGCGCTCGAGGCCGAGCGGGCCAAGGTCGAGGCGTTGGAGAAGGCCACTGCGGCGCAGACGTCTTCCTCGACGAAGGCGTCCCCCGGGCTTGAGGCCAAGGTCTTGGGGCTTGAAGAGAAGCTCGGGCGCGCCAGCAAAGCAGCGAAGAGCGCCTTGGCCCAACTCCAAGATGAACGGAGCCGAGCCGCGGATGCCTCCAAGGAAGCCCTCCAGTACCAGAGTGAGCTTTCGACCTTGAGGGCCAAGGTAGCCGAGCTCGAGCAGGAGAAGCTCCCACGCGAGGTGGCCGACCTGTAAAAAATGTTTAAAATAGAATTCTAACAGAGCCACATTTCTTTTGGGGGATAACAAACTCTCTCTCTCTTTTTTAGTCGAGGATTTTTGGTGTATGCCTCTTTCGCCTTTAGTCATGCTGCTTAGGTCGATTGCTGATAATATACCCGTATCCAGTCCCCGTTGGGTCCAAGGTCGAGCAACACCGGCCTTGGGCGCAAGATGTAGACACGAGCAAACGACCACGACCTGCAGAGTTGAGAAAAGGTGCGGAGAGGAAGTAAACGTGACACAAGCGAGCGAGACGATCGCACCCGAACTGATGTTCGAACCGCGACTACGACCATGCACACCGCTCAATGGTCAAAGCTGCGAGGCTTCTGGCTCGAGCCCGAGCGCAGGGGAGAGCTGGATTGCGAAGAGATTCAGCTTACGGGTAGCTCGACCACTAGGGGTGAACGTTAGGCTCGCGACGCTCAGACCAAGAGTGAGTGCGCAGCGTGCGAAGGTCGTGCTCGAAAAAGCCTCGGACAACAATGACAGTAGTCACAAACGAAAAGTATATAAAGGGCGAGAATGGAAGAACAACTTTACTGAAATTTAAGGTATAGAGTTTACACATAAAATTTCCGAAGCTGATCTATGTTCCACGAGCTAGAGAGCTCTCTGCCATCGGGCATCGCTAGCCGGTAAGCCCCCGCGATCTGTTGAAATGACTCTATAGGGCCCTCCCACCGTGGGGATAACTTGTTGGTGTTGGGACGAGCCCCAGATCCGCCTCGTGGCTAGGTCCCCAACAAGGAGCTTCCTAGGTCGTACCGACTGAGACGCATGTCTACGAAGAGCTTGTAGGTAGTGTGTTGATCGTAGCAGTGCACGGCATCTTACTTCTTCTGCGAGAGTAAGGTCGAGACCGTTCATGCTCGGTCGACACAGTCGACCAAGTGACGACTGGCAGAGCCCAAATAAACCTCATGAGGCGGGGACGGCTTCAAGATCAACATGAGCCGAAGGAGTGGACCCTGTGGCTTGGCTGACTATGGTACGAATAGACCATAAGACGCTGGGAAGTTCTTCCACCCAGGTCTTGCCGCAGCGTTCGAGCTCATCTGCAACTCGTTTCTTGACACTCGACGATTTGTCCGCTGGCACGTTCGCCGCTCCGCTGCTCGAGGGTGAGCCATCGGGTTAAGCACACCTTGATACCGAGGCCCTCACAAAACTCCCGAATAACTCACCGTAAACCCGAGTACCATTGTCAGTGATAATTTTGCATGGGACCCCGTACCTAGTGACCACGAACAAGCGAAAGAAACGGACGGCCGCCCGGGTAGTGATGGTCGAGACCGGCTCAGCTTCAATCCACTTGGTAAAAGTGTCAACGGCAATGAACAGAAACTTCTTGCCTCCGACCGCTTGAGGAAAAGGGCCGAGGATGTCCAATTTCACGCTGAGAAGGGCCAGGCAAGCGGGATAGTCTGCTGCAGATGCAGGTTGATGGGACTTTGGGCGTGGCGGCATGCTCGACAGGTGCGGATGATATCACAGGCATCCTGAAGCGCCGAAGGCCAATAATATCCCATACGGAATGCCTTGCCGACCATTATCCTGTACGAAGAGTGTGCTCCACAAAGGCCTGAATGGATGTCGTTTAATAGGTATTTACCCTCCTCCGTAGAGATGCACCACGTTAGAATGCCGAAAACATTCCACTCAGAGGCGCCCCTCGACGAGAGTGTATAAACTTGCGGCACTTGATCCTGCTCTGCCGGCGGTGGTCGGATGAGATGTCGCCTTGCAAGGAAATTATAAATGGATTCAGTCCTAGAGGGGATACCTTCCACCACGGCGAGCAAGGCCTCTTGGTGGGAGATCGAGGGAGCCGCCAACGTCTCCAGGATGACATCGGCGAGATCCGTCGTCGGAAGAGCCGAGCTTGGAGAGGAAGTCAGACCGAGTTATCCTTCCGGTATGTGCTTGAGCTCGTGTTCGGAACCATTTCTCCATCTTGCGCACTTCGGCTAGGTACTTTGACATCGAGTCCCTCGAGCATTGGTACTCCTTGTTGTACTGATTGACGACGAGCTGGGAGTCGCCCTTGACGACCAACCAGCGCACGCCCAATGCTTTGCAAGCCCGCAGGCCCGCCAAGAGAGCTTCATACTCTGCCACATTGTTGGTCGCCGGAAACCCAAAACGGACCACGTACCTTAAGTGATCGCCGCGTGGGGTGAGAATAAGGATGCCAGCCCTCGAGCGCTTGAAGGATCTCGAGCCGTCGAAGAACATGGTCCAGGGCTTTTCCTCCTCGACCTCAGGCTCGAGCGCGGGTTGCGACGTCTGCTCGACCACGAAGTCAGCCAGCACTTGCGATTTGATGGTCGTTCGAGCTACGACCTGGACATCGAATGCCGCCAGCTCCATAGCCCACTTGGTGATACGCCCGCTGCCCTCTGGGTTCCGCAAGATATCCCCGAGTGGGAAATTGCTCGGGACAACCACTGAGTGCACCTGGAAATAATGACGGAGCTTGCGCGAAGCCATGAGGAGAGCGCATGCAGCTTTTTGTACTGCGGTAACGCTCCTTGGGCCGTGCAAGACTTCACGACATAATAGATCGGTCTTCTTTGGGATCCCCGCCGCCACCAGACACCACCGATAGCCTGGGTGGTGGCCGCAAGGTAGAGCAACAACCTCTCGCCGGGCTGCGGGGTCGTAAGCAGGGGTGGGGTTGACAGGTACACCTTTAGCTCGTCGAAGGACCGCTGCGCCTTTGAGATCCACTCGAAGCTCCCTTGCTTGCGCAGAGCCCTGAAGAACGGAAGCCCACTCTCGCCAAGCCTCGAGATGAATCTGCTGAGGGCGGCCATGCGGCCGGTGAGGCTCTGCACCTGCTTGACCGAGGTCGGGGGCGCCATCTTCTCGATCGCCTCGATCTTTTCTAGGTTCGGACCAACCCCCGAGCCCCCGATCATGTAGCCGAGCACCTTCCCTGATGCGGCGCTGAACACGCACTTCTCGGGATTGAGCTTGATCTTGTGCCTGTTCAGGTTGTTGAAGGTTTCCTCGAGGTCTCGAATGTGGTCGCCTTCGGAGGGGCTTTTGACGATGATTTCATCCACGTAGACCTCGAGGTTGCGACTGATCTGAGGGTCGAATGTCTTGGTCATCAGACGCTGGAACGTGGCTCCCGCATTGCGCAGACCAAACGACATAGTCGTGTAGCAGTAGGTGCCGAACGGGGTGATGAACGACGTCTTGCTCTCGTCGTCAACTGCCAGCTTGATCTGGTGATACCCTGAATAGGCATCCAAGAAGCTCAGCATCTTGGCGTTCGCGGTGGAGTCGACGATCGGTCGATGCTTGGAGCGGAAGTTGTCGCCTGCAAGCCGAGTTCAACCCGTGTGGTCACGCACATTCTCCACTTTCCGCCCTTCTTTTGGACAATGACCGGGTTGGCCAGCCACTCGGAGTAGTCGATCTCACGAATGAAACTGGCCATCAAGTGCTTGTCGAGATTCTCCTTGATGACCGCGACTTTCTCGGGGGAGAAACGACGCAGCTTCTGGCGCACAGGTCGAGAGTCGGGTCTCACCTGTAATTTGTGCTCGATCACCTCCCTCGGGACGCCAGGCATGTCCGCAGGCTCCCAAGCGAATATGCCCTTGTTGGCGCGGAGGAAAGTGATGAGCTCGAGTTCCTATTTGGAACTCAGCTCGGCCGAAACATGGATGCATCTGGTCGGGTCGCTCTCCTCGAGTGGCACAGCCTTTATCGCCCCGCTGGGCTGGATCGCCGCCTTCTGACGAGCGCTCTTCACCGTCGCCTCTGGGCCTCGCTGGGGCAGCATGCCGGCGAGGGCCAAGGCTTTGGCCTCGCATCCGTGCGCTGCCTGCAGGTCTCCCCTCACGGTTATGTTGCCGTTGGGACCAGGCAGTTTCATACACCGATGGCCGTAGTGGTTGGCCGCCATGAACTTGATCAGGGCAAGCCGCCCAAGGATGGCGCTGTACGGGAGGTCCCCCTCGACCACCTCGAAGGTGATCAGCTCGGTGCAGAAGTTGGTCGAGTCACCGAAGGTGACGGGCAAGACCACCTGCCCCAAAGGGACGGTTGAGCTTCCAGGGACAATCCTGAAGAAGGGGACAGCGATGTTCTTGACCTTCGACCGGGGAATCTGCATCCGGTCAAGCGCTCCAGCCTGTAGCAAGTTAAGGGAACTACCGCCATCGACCATGACACGTCCGACCGCGGTGTTGCTGATGGTCGGGGTCACGACCAGGGCGGTTTTCAGATCTCGGGCCATACCTTGAAGTGCGTCCTCCGAAGAGAAGGTGATGGTGGCCCTAGCCCACTTGCAGTGCTGCTCGATGGGCTTCCCGGCGGCGACCTGGTAGATGGTTCACGAGGCGGCCTTGAGCTTGTGCCGGGACTGGTAAGCCGATGAGCCGCCGAAGATAACATCGATGCGGCACTCGCCTTTTTGGAACTCGTGTCGAGGTCATCACGGTTCCGCCTCGCCGTTCACCCCGCTCAGGCCGGGCGTCTTCATTCGGTAGCATGGGCATTTCCCCTCGACCATCATAAAAAGCATCTAGCTTGCCTTGCCAAGCCCTGCAAGTCCACAGGTCGTGGCCGGTTGCCCTATGAAACAAGCATAATTTTGTTTCATCGTATCCCGGGCGCCCCTCGGCCCCCTGCGGTCGAGCATCGGCCCGCCGGGACCTAGGCCGTCGGCCCTCCTGCTGGGACTGGTTCTGCACCTGACGAGGTCGAGGCCAACCTTGGCGAGGTCAGGACCCCTCTCGAGCTTGATCTCAGACTTCAAGGACCTCACACTGGCCGTCTGCCGAAACGATCACTCGTGGCAGCCCGCCGCTCCTGCGGTCGCGCTTCCGCTTCTTGGCAGCGGCGGCATGGTCGGCGCCCTTAGAGTTTGATGGGCCAGCCTCTGCGGGGTTCAGGCCAAGCTTGCCTTGGTCGTAGTCGCGTTTCTAGCGGACAGCGTCGTCTGCATCCGCATACCACTCCGCCATACGAAAAATATTGTTAACGCTGAGCCTCGGGGTGATCCCCAGATCCTCGGTAAGGCACCGATCGCGACACCGAACTTGAAGGTTTTAATGACGGCTTCGTCGGAGATGCTCGGAATCAGGTTCCTCGCGCGGATAAACCGCCACACGTAGTCACGAAGCGGCTCGTTCTTCCCCTGGATGACGCGATCCAGGTCTTTCTCCCTCCCTGGCCGCTCATAGCAACTCTGGAAGTTGGAGTGGAGGGCGCTCTGGATTTGGCGCCACGACCTGAAGGAACCAGCACGGTTGAAGAGCCAGTCAGCGCTGCACCGTCCCAAAGACGGTCGGGAGGTAATTGGCCACGACAAGCTCATCACCCCCGACCGCCAGGATGGCGGTCGAATAGATAGACAGAAACTCATCTGGATTCTTGGTCCCGTCGAAGCGCTCTATCAGCGCCAACTTGAATCGAGCCGGCCAGCGTATGCGACGGAGGTCGTTGGAATAGGCCATGCAGCCATAGGCCGGGACAGGTGCGCGCCGGGTGTGGTCGTTGCCAACAAGGTCCTCGCTGCTGCTGGACTCGGAGTCGAGGCTCCCCCGGCAGCCCGACCTCCGGCGGGAACGACCATGACGCCGTGCACGGGAGTCACCTGGGAGGTAGCGCAGGCGGTCCTAGACTCTGCGGCACTTGGGCGGAACATCTGGGGAGAGGCCGCCCGATCCACTGCTGGTCGACGCAGAGCTCGTGGAGCTCGGATCGCGCCTGACCCTGCTCGGGCTGGTGCCCGCGGGACAGTGATGTGGCGGAGTCAAAGTCACATCTCGAGATCGCTGGCGAGAAGGCGCCTCCTGCCCGGGAGGTGACCGACGTGCACGCTGGCGACGGCACGACGAGTTGTCATCACTCCTCAGGGAGTGAGCTTCAGAGTGGTGGCTTCGGTGCTGCGGAGGTACGACCTCGGTCGCAGCCCGGTCGAGTTCTTCGGCCTGAGCCCGGCCAAACAGTTCCGATCTCGCCCTATCGGGGTCAACCATGACCCGGCGAGAAGCGCCGGAGGCGCTCTCTCAAGGAGGAAGTGCAGGATACCGGTAAGATCGCCGACCTTCTCGATCCTCCGCCGGAGGGCGGTGATGGCAGTTGATGGCGACATGCACCATCCGTGGCGTCCTCAGGGGTATGCGGGTCACGCCGTCCGCGGTACACCGCGCCATGATCGTCTTCGCCATCGGGCGTCTTTGCCACGTGGCGGTCGAGGCGAGAATAGTGACGTGAGTCGAGTCGCGCTCGAACCACACTTCGAGGAATGTTCGTTGTGAGCGTGCCATGCTCCCAAGATCTTGGTGTTTCCCTGCGAATGAGCAAAGCCAATCGGGCCCCACGGTGGGCGCCAGCTGTCGACGATCGGGATCGCCAACCGCAGAAATTGAAACCGGGGTTAGAGAGACTTGGGACCCGAGCAGAGCTTAGCTCAACGAGGGAAAGAACCCGACGTGCCGAAGGTCGGAGCTAGGCGACAACGAGCGTGAGATGAGGGTTTATACTTGTTCGAGCTCCTGTGAAGGTAATAGCTCTACTCCAGTTGCCTTGCGGCGATGGTCTTTGTTACTCTCGAGTACAGAGGTGTGTTACAGCTCAAGCTCAATAATGGCAGTGTCTAGCGCTCGAGCTCTGATGTCTTGTTCCTTCAGGCTGCACATCCTTAGCCTTATATCCTCCTTGCTTGTAACGGACGGGAGATATTCCCGGGTGGTGGTCTTCGTGCGCATCGTGGGCCGGCAACAATCACTCCGGACTTTCCGCAGCTGCCTCTTTCTCCACGATCCACGCCTTGGTAACCGCAAGACAAGCGCATGTTCGGAACCCGAGGGATACCGGCACGGCGAGAGCCGACCCGAGCTCGAGGTCGTCTTGGGCCGTCTTTCGGAGCATACACTCTAGGTCGCATGCCTCGGAGTAAGCCCAAGTCGTGGTCGGGGCCCCTCGGGCTTGGGAGCCTGTTGACCGTGCGCTGACCGGCCAAGGGTTGCTCAATGCTCGTCAAATATGTCAATAAATAATCTTTCATTGCAATATTACAATCACACAAGTGCAAAAATAGGCATTTACATAACCACATTGCAAAATTATGCGTAATTTAATTACCATTCAATTGTCAACACCATTTACGTTATAATACCTTTCAATTAAAGTCGTGGAGTAGGTATAGGCAATTAGACATAGCTTCGTCATTCTTGTATTGTCACAAAAATGCCATGTTCGACCTACATGAACGGAATGTCAATACAAAATTTCACTTGCAATGAAATCGAATATACAATTGAAATAAAATTTCGGCATGACCTTGCTACATTTTAGACATTCTAAAGGTTTAAAGTAGGTATTTAGGCTTTAGCAATAATATGTGAACAAATAACCTTTTATTTCAATAACAACCACATATCAATCTAATAAGTGCAAAAAATAGGCACTGAAATATCAATACCGTTTACATTTAGATACCTTCCATTTGATGTTGTATGGTCGGCATATTTTCGTCGCCGTTCCCACACAAATGCCATGTTGGACTTGTATGGACGCTATGTTAGTATAATATCAAACTGCAATGAAATGAAATATGCAAATGAAACATTACTATGGAGTACATGGACCTCGGGTATCTGTATGACGGGACGCGAGCGCCACCCAAGAGGGAATGGGCCAAGCCGACTACACAGATATGGGTATCAACACCAAAGTGCGTAGCAAGGAAACCCTGAAGATAGTAACCAACCTTGATTAGGTAGGATATACGATTGTAATCCTGGCTGTTACCGTATTAAGCAGATAAGGGTAGATATAGAATCTCCACCAAATAACCAATCAGAGATCTCCTTTGTAACCGCATCCCTCTGATATATAAAGGGGGGCGGGGAAACATCATTCATCAAATCATAGCACACATACACTCTGCACATGCACGTATACTCTCATAAACCCAGAGCACAGGACTAGGGTGTTATCTCCTCCGCGAGAGCCCGAACCTGGATAATCCATTGTCTTGTGTTACCTTCGAGTTTGGATCCGGTGCCTAGCCCCATTTTTATTATTGCCGACAACAAACGTCGATAGTTGGCGTGCCAGGTAGGGGCAGTGCGAAGATAATTCTCATCAAGCTTGATGGTAGCAATTGGCGGAATCATCGTCAACTTCACCTTCGCTCCGAGCCAGGTTTTTTGTTTTGGGGATCTGGACTTCATCGCTGACAACATCGGTAAGCTTGCTCTTTTGGACTTCGATCGGATCTAATCTGAGAGGGATTCCATTGGTTCTGCGGCCATCTACTCTCCAATGGGTGAGTCGAGGAATTCCTTCCGGAGTGGTGGGGGTCATTTGCAGTGCCCCACTCAGATTCAGAGACCAGTTTGATCTGTCTCCTTTTTTCCCCTCTGGCTCGATCGCCGAGTTGGAGGGCAGCGCAGGAAGTTGCCATGGTTTCCGTGGCATCTACGTAATAGAAGACCATCGTATTGAGTCCCAGCACCAGCAGAAGGAGGCTACAGAAGCTGTAGGCAGATCGTCTTTGTCATGAAGCCCAAAAAGTGCGCGCGAAGTCACTTCAAACCCAGCGGTAGCAATGTCAATGCGGACATTTTGCAGACAAAAATGGGAGACCAAGCTATCTTCCATACGCCACAGCAGAACATCGTCACCTCCAAGACACTTCTTGACACCCTGGCCCCATTGCTTGGGGCTGACAACCCAGCTGCCCCAATCGTGGCCCATGTTAAGGCCATGGTGACGATGGCAGCAATCCAACACAACCAAGGAGATCCAGCGGAGGTGACACACTCCCGCGCTCACACTCGAAAGCCCGTGATCGGCTGCCTTTAGATCGGCGGAGCCTCGCTATGGTGAAGACGCCCACCGAAGTCTCAACCGCAACCTCCGCCTGGACCTCAACGCCAGGCGGCGTGAGTGGGAAGATGACGAATAGCGCCGGCGTGAAGATGACCATGAGCATTTCGTCATTGACTATTATGGCCGAGACCACCACGAGAATCGGCGCGACAGTCGCGACGACCACAGGGATGACCATCACCATGACCGATGTAATGATGAAGACCACCGAGTCAGAACTCCGCCATGCCGGTCTCTGCCATGGCGTCATGGCGGATCCATTGATGGTGTCTGCGCGTTTACCGCCCGGCTTTGCCGAGTGGTATGGCCTGATGGTTTCAATCCTAAGGGCATTGTCAAGCTTGGCTGTAGGTTTATGCCCTCGCAGTCAAAGCGGCCGGTGGTGATCATAACGTGATGGTGAATTACTTGCCGGTCATGCTCACCCCATTGTCCTAGGCTTGGCTCACGGGAATTCAGATTCCTGGAGAGATCTTTGTGAGTAGTTCATTGAAAATTTCCAAGGCACCTATGAGAGGCCCGGAACCTCGTGGGATTTGTACCAACTTCACCAGAAGAAGAACGAGTCTCTTCGAGAGTACATCCGGCGCTTCATGCAAAAAAAGAACCTAGTTCGGGACGTCTTGGAAGCAGTCGTCATCGCGGCTTTCCAGAAAGTAGTCGGCGACGCCGATCTGATCAAGAAGATGTCCCGGAAGCCACCAACTACGGTGAAAGAGATGTTCGCATTAGCGGACCGAGACGCCATAGCCTCGGATGCCTCAGCCGAGCACCAAGATGACCGTTTGCGGCAAAAGAATGTCTAGAAGGATCACGCTGAGTCCTCCAAACAAAAGGACAGGAAGCAGAAGGGAGAAGAGCTGGTCATGGTAGTAGAACGCGATCGTCCCCAAGCGCCGTGGATGGATGACTATGACAAGGTGATGGACACGGTATGTCCTGTCCATCCCAAGGGGAAGCATGCAGCCAAGGACTGCTTCACCTTAAAAAGGTTCACGAGAGAGCAAAAGGTAGCCGGGCCCAGATAAAGGTGAGGCAGGTAGGAAGCAGGACCCCCCGAGGACAATGGAGGCGACTACCAGATGACTGAGTGTGAGCTCAACTACATATTCGGGGCCTCGGCTGCATATGAGTCCAAGCGGAAGAAAAAGATTACCGTTCGGGAAGTCAATGCAGTCATGTCGGCGACCCCCCGTACTTAAGGTGGTCCGAAGTTCTGATCACATTTGATTGTTTGGATCATCTTGATCATATTCCTTACCCATCTAGATATCCTCTAGTCCTGGACCTTGTCATTCGCAGTGTTAAGCTCAAGAGGGTGCTGGTTGATGGAATGAGCGAACATAACGTCCTTTTCTCCAAGACCTTTGATGACATGAAGGTCCCTCGCTTCGAGCTGAAACATGGATCGTCGCCGTTCCATGGGGTAATCCCTGATACCTCGAGGGTACCACTCGGGCAGATCACATTGCCAGTCACATTCGGGACCAAGGAAAACTATCGAACCAAATATCTAAATTTTAAAGTGGCTGATTTTGAGACGGCATACCATGCCATCTTGGGAAGGCTGGGCCTAGCCAAATTCATGGCTGTGCCACACTACACGTACCTTGCGCTGAAGATAACAAGGCAAAAGGGCATTATCACAATCCATGGTGATGTCAAGCAATCCTTCATCTGCGATAGGGAGAGCTACGAGAGTGGCGAGATCTTGTTGTGACGGCCGATATGGAAAAGGTTAAATTTGGTGGGTGGCGCCCAACAAGATGAAGGAGACGTCCCAGCCAGGAAGCAGGCCAAGTCAGGTATGAAGCCTGACGAAGAAACCAAGAAGGTGATACTTGATCCGTCCAACTCGGCCCAGATGGCTCTGATTGGGACAGGGCTTGATCACAAATAGGAAAGCGCGCTCGTCACCTTCCCTGGGTGAACCGGGACATCTTTACTTGGAAGCCATCTAATATGCCTAGTGTCCCTAGGGAGGTGATCGAGTACTCTCTCAACGTCTACGAGAAGGCAAAGCCTATCAAGTAGTGGCTCCAGCGGTTCGTTCAAGATCACCGTGACGCTATTAGGGAAGAAATCACTAAGCTTTTAGCGGCAGGATTCATAAAAGAAGCGTATCATCCCGATTGGTTAGCGAACCCAGTTCTTGTTCGCAAAAAGAATAAAAGTTGGCGCATGTGTGTTGATTATATTGATCTTAATAAGGCATGCCCAACAGATCCATTTGGGTTGCCTTGCATCGATCAGGTGGTGGACTCAACCGCCGGGTGTGAGCTCTTGAGTTTCCTAGACGCCTACTCAGGGTATCACCAGATCAGGTTGAAAGAGGAAGACTGCATCAAGACCTCCTTCATCACCCCGTTCGGGGCTTTCTGCTATGTCACAATGCCATTCGGGTTGAAAAATGCTGGTGCAACCTATCAACGCGCGATACAACAGAGTTTTTACACTCAACTCAGACACAACATGGAAGCCTATATGGATGATGTCGTGGTAAAATCTCGCGTAAAGGAGGACCTGATATCTGATTTGACTGAGTCGTTTGAGAGCCTAAGGTCTTACCAAATGATGCTCAACCCCGAGAAGTGTGTCTTTGGAGTCCCTTCAGGAAAACTACTCGGTTTCATCGTGTCTCATCGCTGTATCGAGGCAAACCCAGAGAAGATTAATGCCATCATGAAAATGAAAGCCCCGACATGCCAGAAGGATGTCCAGGAGCTTACAGGATGCATGGTGGCACTCGGTAGATTCATTTCTCGCTTGGGAACGTAGGGGATGCCATTTTTCAAGCTTCTAAAGAAGCAAGGCAACTTCCAATGGACCCCTGAGGCACAGTAAGCTTTCGAGGATCTCAAGGCGTTCCTGACCATACCTCCGGTACTAGCTTCTCCAATGTCCGAGGAACCCCTTTTGCTTTACATAGCAGCAACGACTCATGTAATCAGTGCTGCAATCATCGTGGAGCGGGAGGAGGAAGGACACTTGCAGAGGGTTCAGCACCCAGTTTATTTCATCAATGAGGTATTGGGTGAATCCAAGGTATGATACCCTCAAGTACAGAAGCAGTTGTATGCCGTACTACTTTCCTCTCGCAAGCTTAAACACTATTTCCGAGAGCATTCGATTTCGGTGGTTACTTCTTTTCCGATCGGGGATATACTCCA
Organism: Guadua angustifolia; assembly: GCA_036346375.1. Classification (NCBI taxonomy): domain Eukaryota; kingdom Viridiplantae; phylum Streptophyta; class Magnoliopsida; order Poales; family Poaceae; genus Guadua; species Guadua angustifolia. The sequence continues at coordinate 60,947,281 of CM070503.1, read as the reverse complement.
CAATCGGGAGGCCACTAGTGGAATTGCAAAATGGGCAGTCGAGCTCGGAGCCTTTGAAATCTCCTTCAAGCCACGAACTGCCATCAAATCTCAAATACTCACCCGAGTTCACCGCCGAGTGGGTAGAACTGCTAAATCCCACACCCGTTGAGGAGCTTGAGTATTGGACAATGTACTTTGATGGTTCCCTCATGCTCAGTGGCATGGGGGCTGGCGTAGTGATCATCTCTCCGACAGGGGAACTGCTGAAGTATGTTCTTCAAATCCACTTTCTGGGGTCAAATAACGCCGCCGAGTATGAGGCACTCATCCATGGGCTCCATATCGCCATATCACTCGGTATCCGATGGTTGACGGTTCGCGGGGACTAGCAGCTGGTGATCAACTAAGTGCAGAAGGATTGGTCATGCATCGGCGACAATATGGCCGCATATTGCCAGGAAGTGCGCAAGCTAGAAGACAAGTTCGACGGGTTGGAGCTCATCCATGTGCTCCGTCGAGATAATAAAGTAGCGGATGAACTCGCAAGACTAGGCTGCAACTGGGCAGCAGTTCCAGCTGGCGTATTTATCGAAGAGCTTCATAAACCCACGATAAGCCGACAGCAAGAGTCAAGCAAGCCAGGGAAAAGCCCGGCCGAGGTGGAAGTTTTGGTTATCAACCCTGACTAGACAATTCCTTTCTTGGAGTACCTATTGAAGGACAAGCTCCTTGAAGATCGTGTAGAGGCAGAGCACATCACACGTCGAAGCAAAAGCTATGTGGTGGTGGGGGAGGAGCTCTTTCAAAAGAGTGCCTCTGGTGTCCTCAGGTGGTGCATATTAGAGCTAGAAGGGATGAATCTTCAAGTACCCTAGTGGGCAAGGCTTATCGTCAAGGTTTCTTCTAGCCAACTGCTGTAACAGATGTGGAAGACATTGTTCGTACTTGTGATAGCTGTCAGTTTTTCGCTCGGTAAATCCATGTGCCAGCGTAGGAGCTGTAGACTATTCCGATCACCTTGCCATTTGCAATCTGGGGGCTCGACACGGTTGGACCCCTGAAGAAGGCCCAAGGTGGTTGTACTCATATCTTCGTCGCCATCGACAAATTCACGAAATGGATTGAGGCCAAGCCAGTTGCCACGATCATAGCAGCCGAGGCTAAAGAATTCTTTTAGGAAATTGTGGTTAGATAATGGCACTCAATTCAGAGGTGGAGAATTTCAAGATTGGTGTGACGAGCTTGGCATCAAAATCTGCTTTGCTTCTGTGGGTCATCCCAGAAGTAATGGGTAGGTCGAACGAGCCAATGGCATGGTGCTGCAAGACTTGAAAGCAAGAATATTTGATTGTCTCAAACCATATGCCACGCGATTGGTTAAGGAATTGCCTTCGGTGCTTTGAGGGTTGAGAACCACCCCCAGCAAGGCAACCGGGCAATCACCTTTTTTCTGGTATATGGATCAGAGGCGATCCTACCTACCGAGTTGGCTTTCGGATCCCCGCGGGTTCGGAGCAACAAGGAAGCCGAGTCAGAGAACCGGCTAGAAGTTCTCGACTAGCTGGAGGAGGCCAGAGACATCGCAGCAATTCAGTCGGCTAAGTATCTTCAAGGCCTGCGTTGCTATCACGATCGCAATGTTTAGGGCCATACTTTCTCTAAAGGAGATCTGGTTCTAAGAAAGTATTAGAAAAGCGAGCATAAGCTCTCCCCAAGCTGGGAAGGCCCCTACATCGTTGACGAGGCGATGTGCCCGGGGTCTTATAGACTAAGGCGCGAAGATGGCATGGTCATCAACAACACATAGAACATAGAGCAGCTACGTCACTTTTACACCTAATTCTCGTATTCAATCATGTTATTTTGAATAAATTTTTTCCTAACTTGCTACTCAATTGGTTTCCAACTAAGCAGTAAGTCGGGGGCTGCACCTAATAGTGTTGCACGTGCGCAATAGCTTTTCTGAGTCATTCTCGCTTCTTTTTTCAAATGATTGCGAACAAGTCCGAGTACATTAATTCTTAATAGTGAAACTCTGATCCCATGAACGGTGAACTCTAGTCACTCAAAATGCGTGCCTGGGAGAAAAGATCCATGAGCCGACTCCCAACGCTCGGGGGCTAGACTAGTCGGGCAGAGTGCTTAAACGAAAAGAAACAAATTACTCTAGACAAATTTAAAAATCAACGAGGAAAAAAGGAGCAAAATGCCTTTAATGACATATATAACCAGTTGGAGATTATGCCCGAGAAAATACTTGTACATTGTCTACTTCTTTACATAAATTTGATTCTTGGGCGACTAAACCTAAGTACGATGCGCGTGGCCCAGTGCTTCGACGATGGCATCGGCAACCTCGGCGATGGCAGGGACGGTTTCGGGCAGGGCGGCGACAGTGGCAATGTCGCGGGCGATGGCCTCCTATTCAGTAACCTCGGCTAGAGTGAGGTCATAATCGGCCCAAAGCTCGGCAAGGAAGGCCTCTTCATCAGCAGTCGCTGCTGGAGCATCGTCCTCGAAGTTGAAGACCAGGTCCGCCGCTGGAGGAGGAGGTGGAGCTACCTCGTCAGCGGGCGCAATGGAACGCGAAGGAGACACCATTGCTGACCCCAAAAAGAAACCAAAGATTGTTGAAGAAGCAAAGGCTAGGAAGCGGCGATCACTCTCGTAATGGTGATGCCCTTATATAGCCAAAGGAGCCAAAGCAACCCTAAAGGTGTGCTATCATGGGAATCTGAAACGGTTCCAAAGGCGTGCTGGCGTGTGAAGTTGAAACGACCAAGAAGACACACTGGCTTGTGAAACCAAACCGGATATAAATCCTGCAAGCCTTAATTCGGAAATCTCTTAGGACGCAGTGAAACCTTTATGGCCAAAAGCTAATCCCTTGGGAAGGAAACAAGTAATTACAGCTAGTTTTCACATGCGCATTACACAGGATTCAAGTCCAAGTTTTCTACTAAAGAGGCAGACGTGTCCTTAACTTCATCGAAGAGGCGGCAACTTGATCATTAGTGACGGTACTAGCGAAGCCCTCCTTGACAGCCTCAAGATCCACTCGGGGATAAAGGGACTTCACAATTGCTAGAAACTAGCTAGCGCTTGTAGTCGCCATTTCTCGAATATGGGTCCTGAGCCTCTCAAGCCCCTCTGCCAACCGCAAGATGGCTTCATCTTCGCACTTCGGCCTGCATCTCCGGGACTCAAGAATGTCAACATTGCCTCTGAGGCCTTCTGATGCTTAGTGCACAACGCTCCCACGAATTTGACCCTCTTGCCGAGAATGCAGAACTGTGCCTGCACCTTTCTTTTGTACTCTACAAAGCAAGTCGGATCATCACCAAAGGCGCTATAAGCTATAAATGCGATGAAGGTGAAACCAAGTTGGGAAGCATACCTTCCAGCTCCCGCTCCAGCTTTTCCGATTTGGTCCTAGCCTAGAACTCAGAGCCCTTCAGTGCCTTGAGCTGCTCCTGAGACACCGTGAGTTCCTCCTGGAGACTAGCGATGATTAAGTCCCGGGCTGGAGTAGAGGAAAAGAGTTAGAAGACAAGCGATCAAGTTCAGCGGTGAAACAACCGAAGAAATACTCACACCGAAGGGAGCCTGCCATGCTCAATTTCTCCACCTCCAAGGTCTGAACTTGGGCTAGGAGCTTTTGCTGCTTAGCTTTGCCCTCGTTCTTGACCCGCTCGAGCTCGGCCCTGCTCTCGGCACGGACTCGCTCGAGGTCGGCTTCATACTCCTGCCACAATTTGATCTTCAGGAGTACCTCCCAGAGAATGGCATCTCTTTTCTCAGAGTGGTCACCCAGGGCCTGAAGAGAACGAGAAGAAGATCAATAAAGACATACCACCTACAACAAAATAAAAAGAAGGAAGGGAATAATAACTTACCCGGACCAGTCAGGCGCACTCGATGGAATGCTCATAGAGCTCCCTCCTCGCCTTCTCCTTGGCCTCATCATCGAAAGCCTCCCACTCACCCTCTTCATTGCAAAATACGATTCGTAGCAGAGTCCTGGGGCAAAGAGGGGATCGCGGGGGCTCTCGAAGAATTTCCTCCATGAGAGGGGAGGAGCAGGTGGCAAGCTCTGGGGCTAGTGGCCCAATGGCTGGCTCGAACGGAATCTCAGGCGGCAATGAAGATGACTTGATTTAGGAGTCACTGGTTGTCACCGGATACAATAGCGGTCGGTGAGGCCATCCGGGCCTGATCCGAAACCACCTCGGCGTGCTTGGGTGCGGCAGCAGAAAGCGAGGCCACCTTTGTCTGATCCGTGGCATCCTATGGATCGGCTCCCTGAGGGGTCTCAGTCGGCACACCCACAGGGATATCGACTGATAGCACCCTGTCCAACGAAGGAATCAGGACATGTTTCTATGAAGCAAGAGCAAAGAGTCGAAAGGGAAACTAACCTGTCGAACTTCTTTATCCTTACTCCAGGCACTTTTCGAGTGGCTGAACAACTTGCGGTGGAACCTGGCTTTGCGATAGCCACGGAATCCTGAATCGTTGGTCCTCCAGTCGGATGTTGAGGTCACTGCGTGTCGAAACCATAAAAGGATCACGGCCCTAGCTGTGTTTACATGCTAGTCCTGGATCAATAGTTAGTACACCGAGATCATGTGGTATGGACCATAACCATGCGATAAATAAAGATTTAATTCAGAGTACTGACTGACATGGCTCATTATTACAAAAGTTGGACCCGTAGGTTATACAGCAGTAGAAACATTAAATTGGCAAATAAACTTGACGAAGCGAAGTACAAAACACCATAGGCAAAAGACTGGAGAAAACGTGACCCTAAACGTCCTGAAAATCTTCCTCTTCAAAGCCTTCATCGCAGATGTCGAACGGTGGGACACATGCTCTTGGATAGCTATCCCTGATCTCCTGATCGGCTTTATGGAATAAGTAGCCCCGCAATGAAAAGCGAAGGTGAGTATGCAACATACTCAACAAGTCCCGAAAGAAATGCAGAATGTAGTTTAATTCAAGGGATGACATTGGTTAATTTGCAAAAAGCCAATTTTTAAGATTTTATCCTAGAATTTTGAAGAGCAATTTTCAAAGGTATTTTCTTTTAAGAAACGAGAGTTTCAAACTTTTCAGGACACGGCTTCAACCGTGGAAAAACAAAACATAGACCAACTCATGGCATCGACCATGGTTTTATATTAAGAATACTTTTCCACAGCATCAACCGAGGTTTTCTTTTGAAATCTTTTTCTCGTGGCTCCAACCACGGACTTTTATCAATTCAAAACATTCACGGCTCCAACCGCGGACTTTTATCAAATCAAAACTTTCACGGCTCCAATTGTGGAGTTTTATCAATTCAAAACATTCACGGCTCCAACCGTGGTCTTTTATCAAATCAAAACTTTCACGGCTCCAACCGTGGACTTTTATCAAATCAAAACATTCACGGCTCCAACCGTGCTTCATTTTATAAAAATCTGATTTTGAAACCAAATAGGGGAAAATCTACCATGTGACAATGCCCTTTGTCCACCCTTGACCGTGCGTATGGCCATTCGAATAGTTTGTTTACTCTGCAGAGTTTGCACGCTTTATCTGCGAGAGATATTTCACTCTTTCTGGTCATACACTTCCTTTGGCATATAACCCCAAGTGAAAAATCACAAGGCCATTTCTCTAGCTACATCTTTACACAGTCACGCCCGCTGACGTTTCACCACCAAATGGCTACAACCATAATGGAAGCCCCCTCTTGCGCTTGTAGGACTTCTGTGGCTACAACCACGCCTACTCCATCATCTGGCATGCCTTAATTAAGTTTTCACTAGCTACTCGGCTAGGCCCGTCCCATACCGGAACCCACGGCCGTTCTGTTGTACATTGTTTGACAATCACAAGGGATCGGTCCTTAGGGTGACTAGGGTGGAACATACTCAAACCTGAGTCTCGTGCATTCTGCACCCGCCTTGCAACCAGCCACCCTATTCAAGTTTTAAAATACCAAATCTTTTCTTTTATTTTACCAAACTAGCAGCACCAACTGCCCTTTTTAAATAATATTTTCACTCAATCATTTAGAATTTCAAGTAACAAGCTTATAATTAAACATACAAATAGTATTTAGCATAGCTAAGCACTACTATTATACTTAACAAGGTGTCAAGCCATTTATATTATAATTAATCATTCTAGGGCAACCAAAGGACAGATGGATTAATATGTAGCAAGCATACATATTAACAAGGTATTTAACTACAATCTACCATAATATTTTATTTTTTTGTAATCAATATATCATGCAAGTTTGTAAATCTACAAAGCATTTCAAAACATGGATCAACATGCTTCAAGGGAAATTGCACAAAATTTGCTAGGGACTTGCATTGATCGATGAGGAGAGGGTTGTCTTCTTGTGGATCAGTGACGGCGTCTACGTCAAATGTTTCTATCGCACGAAAAACAACGAATAAACGAACATTCGGAAAATACAAAGAAACGAATTAATTCATAATGTCATGAAAACTTCCATATATATAATTTAGCATTTTATAAGATTTATAAAATTTATTTCAACATTTTAGGACAAATATTTTAAGAGATACAAAATTCATAATTTTAGATATTTTGCAAATAATTTGACAGAATAATTTTATTTATAAAATTTCTAAAACATTACTGTGAATAGTTATTAATTTTTGCTAATTAACAAAATTTGTTGCATGCAATTTGGAGCTAAAACGAGTTTGCAACGAAAATAACAAAAATCATAATTTAGTGAAAAGAACAAGTACAACTAACAGATGATTTTTACTGTAGCTCATGATTTACTGTAGTATGCACTGTTCATACATGATACACAACATTAGAGGATGGCCCGCATGGAGGAGAAGTCTAGAGTGCTGGCCGACAGACCGAGTGGTGGCGGCGTGGCGTACTCCTGGCGGTGATGACAGCAGCGAAGGGGTGGCTAATCGGCGACGGCGGCCGGAAAACAGCACATCCAAAAAAAACAAGAACACACTTGAACTTTTGCAAAATCCGGTGGAACGAAGATGAGGAAGCTCTTTTGGAGTAGGGAATGGGTTGGCGGCGAACGAAGGCGACCAAGGCTCCCTTTATAGTCTGAATGGAAGGCGGAGGGGCGCATTTGAGGCGAAACGAAAGCCGCTGCAATGAAGGTTTCGTGGAAATTAAAGAGCAAATAGTGGGGTTTTAATCCGGGAAATGTTTTTGGAAGATTAAGGATGCGACGTGGATCCCAATATGATTTTTATTGAATTTTTGGTGATTAATTGGAGGAGATATTGAAGCTTCCGTTGGGCTCTAATGGAGGAGAGAGAAAACGATTCCTCTGCTTGGAGGTGGAAGATGTACAGTGACACATTAGTTTTTTTATTGAATTTGAATAGTGTAGAGATAAAAAGGCGTTTGAGATAAAATAGTAGAAAGGCTCTAAAAATCTTGGAAAATTCTCTAAAATACTAGGGAATATTTGGAACCTAGTAAACTTGGTTTTGAAAATTTTCAGAATATAGGTTTTCTACAAAAATTCTTTTAGTAAATTAGACACTTGTACAAAACTTTGTATAATCAACAAACTTTAACTTATAAATCAAGTTTTTGAAAATATTTGAAAAGAACATTCTCATTTTTCAAATGTTTTTATTATAAACAAGATTTTATTTTATTTTATTTTTTTACCAATGCTACATGCGTGATTTTAATTTTTATGAAAAATAAGGATGTTACAAACCTACCCCTTAAGCGGAATCTAGGCCGAGATTCGATAGACTGAGGAAAATATTTGGGAATTAACTGCAAGTAGATCCTCTTCACGCTCGGTAGCTCTCCTCTCGGTATGGTTGCTCCATTGCACCTTATAAATTTGATATTTCTGCTGCGAGTCTTCTGAGCGCCTCATCCAAAATCTGTATTGGATATTCCTTATAAGAAAGATCTGCTTTGTAAATCTAAGCGTTCTAAGGACATGTGTTCCTCTGGTACTCAAAGACATTTTCTTAAATTTGAGACACACGAAATACATCATGCACGTCATATAGTTGTGGTGGTAATTCCAACTGATACGCCACCTCGCCTCTTCTAGCCAAAACTTGGAATGGTCCAATATATCTAGGTGCAAGCTTTCCACTAACCCGAAATCATTTGGTTCCATTCATTAGTGAAACTTTCAGATACACGAAGTCGCCCTTGACAAATTTCAGGTCCCGACGTTGGTTATCGGTGTAGCTTTTCTGTCGGCTTTGAGCAGCTTTTAATTTTTGTTGGATCCACCTCACTTGTTCTTCTTCCTCCTTGAGTACATCTGGTCCAAACACTTTTCCTTCTCCAGTTTCCTTCCAGTAAAGTGGTGTTCGACACTTGCGTCCATACAATGCCTCGAAAGGTGACATCTGAATACTTGATTGATATCCATTGTTGTATGAAAACTCTGCATAAGGCAAACTCTTATCCCAACTTGTCTTGTTTGTCAAAGCACAGGATCTGAGTATATCTTCTAAAATCTGATTTACCCTTTTGGTCTGGCCGTCTGTTTGTGGATGATAAGCTGTGCTGAAGTTAAGGTTCATGCCCAACAAACTATGCAACTTTTGCCAAAACTTTGAGGTGAACTGAGTACCTCTATCCGACACAATTTTCTTGGGTACTCCATGCAAACACACTACCTTTGTCATGTACAACTCTGCCAATTTGTCTGCAGTGTAGGTGGTTTTAACAGGAATGAAATGAGCAGGTTTAGTCAGACGATCAACTATAACCCAAAATTGAATCATATCCAGATTGAGTCTTGTCGGGGGCCGGGCAACCCTTGGTCGATCGCGACTGATCAACCACCCTCTAGCCCGTGGGTCCTCGACCAAAGACTCGAGATCAAGCCGAGGCCACTCGGTGGGGGCCTGATATCACCGAAGCTCGTGGCCCTCACGACTCTTTGTTCGGGATGATTCAAGGTCGATGCGGTCTCTTGGATCCGAGCACGTTATCACTTGGCGATTCTGAGGCGTGGGATCATGGAGTATCTTGCGTCTTGTGACAGGATCGGAGCAGTTACCGGCAATCAATCAATATGCATAAAGGCCACGATCAGGGTTACTCCCGACGTTGCAAGAAGAATGGGTATAAGGCTGAAGCTTTGTAAACACTAAAAGACCAACCCAACACCTGACCTTTGGAGTTCAAGTCTAGACTTAGCATCGTCAAGATTGAGTTGTAATCCTCCTTTGTATCCACAAAAGGCAAAAACACGCCACAAAGCGTTGGAGTAAAGGCATTACCTTCTCGGGGGCTCGAACGGGATAAATCTGTCTCGTCTGTTGTCTCCTTGCTCGACCATAGACCTCCTCGACCTCATTCCCTGTTGAGCAAAGCGCTTGGTTGTAGTCCCGTTCTCATTAACCCTACCTCATTTTTCTGCGGTTGGCGATCCCGATCGCCAACGGGCGCATACCGTGGGGCCCGTTGCTTTGTTCAATCACGGGGAAAAACTCCGAGGTCTTAGGAGCATGGCGTTCTCCATCAACGAACACTCTCCGGCCGTGGGATCGGGCCGAGTCGGCTCCGCATCCTTGTTCTCGCCTTCCCCACCTCGTGTGGCAACCGACGTCTTCATAGCAGAACACCTCCGGTGGGAGCTGGCGGCGGCGGCGGATCGCGACTCCACAAACTCCGAGGATGCTCGTCGAATGGTCCACGTTGCGATCAATCGAGCCATTCTGGCGCTCCGCGGGGAGGACCAGAGAGCTCCCTCCCTCGGGGGCGCCAGCGCTATTGCGGATCATGGCTGATCCCGATAGGGCAAAATCGAGCTCTTTGGCGAGACCTTGGCGAAGAACTCGACACGGCGACTGGCCCAGGAGGCCATTCCTCCGGACACGAAGTCACCGTTCGAGGACCCCTTCTCTGAAGCGGCGACAATTCATCACGTCGTCGTAGGCGCACCCATCGGCCGTCGCGAAGCGAGAAGCGCCGTCTCAGCAACACCCTCGGGCAAGATCGGCGGGCTGGGCCGAGGTGAGCCATAAGCTCCTCCGGTGGCGGCGAGTCAGCGGGACTTTCCCCGACATTCCGCCCAGGCGTCGTCGCAAGACAGACCGCTTTGCAATACCGCCCGAGCGACTCCTGTGCTCGGCATCATGACCGATCTCATGCGTCGGGTCGTCAAAGAGCGGGCTCGGATTAAATACAGCGATGAAGATCTCGTTGGCGCGATGGCTCGGCGCGCCGTCCCAGCCCTACGGTTGCGTGGCGTACTCGGCGACCTTCGTCGCGTCGCTTCTTTGCTCGGTTTAAACCGCTTTGATCGAGTGCCCGGCGGAACCAAGAATCGGCGAGTTCTGTCCATCTACTCGACCGCCATTTTAGCGCGCGGGCGCGAGTTAGTCATGGCCAACTATCTCCGACCATTACGGGCCATTGCCGAACTTGGCTCTTCAACGGAAGCCACGGTTCCTTCGGTCGTGGCGCCAAATCCAGCGCCCTCGCTCCAACTTCGAGTATTCTGGCGGGGAGGAGAAAGGACTCTGGATCGCGTCATCGAGGCAAGCGAAACCTCTTCGTGACTTTGTGCGGCGGTTTATCCGCCCGAGAACCTAATTCAAGTATCTCGATGAAGCGATCATCAAGGCCTTCAAGTTCGGCGTTAGCGACCGGCGCCTAATCTGAAGACCTCGAGATCACGACAAGGCTCGGCGTCAACAAATTGTTTAGCATGGCGGAGCAGTCAGTGAACGCGAGACGGCGCCGTCCGGCTGAAGCGCGATTCGACCAAGGTAAGCTTGGTTTGAGCCACTCGAGGTGGCCGTCCAACTCAAGGGTGCGACCAAGACACCCGCACCAGAAGCGGAGCGTGACCGCGAGGACGGCGGAGGTCAGCCGCGGAGTCATCGTCTCGGCGGCCGGCGGGAGGTCCTTGGTGCAGGATCGGACTGGGGCGGGACCCGACCTCGTCAAGGTCGGCCTCGATCCCCGTCGAGCCTGAGGCCAGCCAGAAAGAAAGCGGCACGGACCTCGGAGGACCGATGCTCGACCGCGAGGGAAGCGAAGAAGCGATCGAGGTATGACGAGAGAAATTTTGCACATTTCAGGCAATGGCCACCCCGACTGCGGTCTTGCGAGGCTTAGCGAGAGCTTGAAGCCTTCTATGGCGGACGTGGTGAGATGCCGTGCTCCGAAGGATGACGACCAGCCGAAAGGGTGAATGCGGGTCGAACACGGCGACCTCGACCTAGAATTCCAAGGAGGCGCGCCGGATTGGCGTTATCTTCGGCCTCGGCGACCTACGATCGGCGTGAGATCAAGGCTGCTGCCGGACCATCTATCGGTGCATCGGGAAAGCCCGTCGGCGGCATTGCAAGTGGGCGGGGCCACCATCATCTTTTCTCCGGAGGATGCCTTACAAGGTATGGCCGAGACTTAAAGACCGCCTTGGTCGTGACCCGACCATCAAGAACAACACGGTGGTCGGGCGTGTCATGGTCGGCGGCGGCGGCTCTCTTAATTTGCTGCGATGAGCACTCGGCCGGATCTGATTCCCGGTCCAAAATCAAAAGCATCGCCATTCCTTCTTGGAATTGTTCCTAGGAGCTCGACTACTCCTTAGGGGCGGTGGTCTTGCCCGTCACCTGGCCGGCTCGGACAACTTCCGCGACCAATTGATCACCTTTGAGGTGGTCGAGGGCGACCTACCGTATAACGCTATTCTCGGAAGGCCTGCCCTCATCAAGTTTATGGCGGCTAATCATTACGGTCATCGGTGCATGAAGCTCCCGAGCCCCTAGCGGCATCGCTATCGTCTTGCGCTGTGACTGCAGGCGGCACATGCTGCGAGACCAAAGCCTTGGCGCTCGCCCGATATCTGCCCAGCAAAGATCCAGAGGTAATGAGAAAAAACGCCCCGTGAGGCGGCGATCCAACCAGCCAGGGCAACAAAACCCGTGCAGCTCGAGGAAAACGACCACGACCGGGTGTGTCACGTCTCGGCGGAGCTAAGTCCCAAATAGGAACTCGAGCTCGTCACCTTCCTTGGCGCCAACAAGGGTATATTAAGCAGGAACTGCGGATATACTGGCGTTCAAAGGTGATCGAGCACAAATTCTGGTCGAGAACCGATTCTAGACACATGCGTCGAAGCTAACGTCGCTTCTCCCCAAAGAAGGTTGTGGTCATCAAGGAAAACCTTGATAAGCTCACGAGGCGGCTTCATCCGCGAGATCGACTACTCCGAATGGCTGGCCAACCCGGTCATCGTGCAGAAGAAAGGTGGCAAGTGGAGGATGTGCGTCGACCATACGGGGTTGAACTCGGCCTGCCCAAAGGACAATTTTCCCCTTCCGCGCATCGACGGATAAATCGACTCCACCGCCGCGCCAAAATGCTAAGCTTCTTGGATGCTTACTCGGGCTACCACCAATCAAGTGGCGATCGACAGCGAAACAGAGCTGCCTTCATCACCCGTTCGGCACTTATTGCTACACGACCATGTCGTTTGAGTGCTGCATAATCGCGGGGCAACATTCAGCGTTTGATGACTAAGACCTTGAGCCGCAGGCGAAACCTTGAGGTCTATTTAGATGACATCATCGTCAAAAGCCCCTCACGGGAGACCACGTCCGTGACCTTGAGAAACATTTGCAAACTGAGCAGTACAAAATCAAGCTCAACCACGAGAAGTGTGTGTTTGGCGGCATCGGGGAAGGTCCTTGGATACATGATCGGGGCTCGGGGTTGGTCCAAACCGGAGAAGATCGAAGCCATCGAGAAGATGGAGCCCGACCTCGATCAAGCAAGTACAAAGCCTCCTTTGGTCGCATGGTCGCCCTCACAGATTCATTTCGAGGCTCGTGGCGAGGTCTCCCATTCTTTAAGACCTGCGCGTAAGCGGGGCTTTGAATGGACGCCGAAGCTTCTGCGATCTTTCGATGAAGTGAAGGTATATCATCATCCCCCCTCCTTACAACTCATGACTGGCGAAAGGTTGTTGCTCTACCTTCGTACCACCACCCAAGCCGTAAGTGCTGTCACGTTGTTTGCCCGAGCAGAACGCGGCAGACATCCGATTTACTATGTCGTACGAGGTCTTACATGGCCCAAAGGGCGGTACCGCAAGTCGCGGCTTCTGTATGCTCTTCTTATGGCCTCGCGCAAGCTTCGACACTACTTCGAGCGCATTCGTGGTCGTCGAGCAACTTCCCTTCGGTGACATCTGCGGAATCGAGCGGCGGACGGATAGCTAAATGGGCTATGGAACGGCGGCGTTTGACATCCGGTCGTGGCAAAACGACTATCAAGTCCGCAGTGCTCGCCGACCGTGGTCGAACGAGCGTCGCTGACCCGCCCACAGGCTCGAGGTCGAAGAAGAAGAGCCTGGATCATGTTCTTCGATGGCTCGAGGTCCTTCAAGCGCTGAAGGTGGGATACTTATCCTTACCCGTGGCAGATTGAGGTATGTAGTTCGTTTGGCTTTCTGCGACCAATAACATGGCGAATATGAAGCTATCTTGGCGGGCTTACGAGCACGCAAGTCCTTAGGCGTCTGACGGTTGGTCGTGAAGGAGACTCTGGCTCGTCATCAACGGTACAACAAGGACTATCAATGCTCGAGGATGCAATGGCAAGGTATCTCGCCGAGGTCCGCAAGATGGAGAAATGGTTCCAAAATTTGGAGCTTAGGCATGTCCCTAGGAAGGACAACTCCGGTCAGACTTTCTCTCAAGCTCGGCTCTTCCGGCGAAGAGATACCCCGGCGTCATCCTCGAGACGCTGACGGCTCCGTCTATCTCCGATCAGGAGGTCGTACTTGCTGTGGTGGAAGGTATTCCCGCATGGGCCAAACCCATACACAGTTTCACAGCGCAGGCGACACCGACCCGCTATGAAGCGAGGATTAAGCGTCGAGCAAGCTTGTATAAGCTTCGTGGATGGCAAGCTCTCTGAGACGGAATGTCTCTGGCATCATGACTCGGTGCATCTCCACGGAGGAGGGTAAGTACCTACTCAACGACATCCACTCAGGTCTCTGTGGGGCGCACTCTTCGTACAGGACGATGGTCGGCAAGGCCTTCCGTGCAGGATATTCTTGGCAGCGGCATTACGAGATGCTTTCGGGATATTGTCCGGACACCGAGCATGTCGGTTTCACGCCCGAAAAGGTACACCGGCCGGCCTACGCTCTTCAGACCATTCCGCTTGCCTGGCCTTTCTCGACCTGGGGGCTCGATATCCTCGGCCCCTTTCCCCAGGCAACCGGGGGGAGAAAGTTCCTGTTCGTAGCCATCGACACATTCACCAAATGGATTGAGGTGAGCGGTCTCGACCATCCTTTGCTCGGGCATTGTTCGTTTTTCCGCTTGTCCGTGGTCACGGTATGGGGTTCCATGCGAATTATCGCGACAATGGTACTCGGTTTACGATGAATTATTCGAGAATTCTGCGAGGACATGGGCACCAAAGTGTGCTTAAGCCGGTGGCTCATCCTCGAAACGGCGGAGCGGAAGCGGCCAGCAGACAGATCGTCAAAGCGTCAAAAGCGGTCTGAGATGAGCTCAAAGCGCTACTGGCATGACACAGGTGGGCGAACTTCCCACGTCTTATGGTCTATTCATTACCACAGTCGGCCGAGCAACAGGTCCACACCCTTCGGCTCGTGTTTAGTCTGGGCCGTCCCGCCTCCGGAGGAATGCTGGCCGGGCTCCGCCAGGTCGGTCTGTCGACCCACGTCGACTTCGAGCAAACGGTCTCTTGACCTTGCCTCGCGGAAGAAGTAAGATGCCGTGCCTCGCTACGATCGAGCATTACCGCAAGCTCTTCGCAGACATGCGTCTCGACGGTCACGACCTAGGAAGCTCCTTGTTGGGGACTTAGCCACGAGACGGATTCGTGTATTGTCCGGCACCAACAAGTTATCTCGGTGGGAGGGCCCCTATAGAGTCGTTTCAGCAGATCGCCGACGGGCTTACGGCTAGCGATGCCCGATGGCGAAGAGCTTTCTAGCTCGTGGAACATAGATCAACCATAAGTTTTATGTGTAATCTCTATACCTTTAAAGCTTCAATAAAAGGATATTCTCGATTTTTATCATTCATGTCTTTTTCTTTATGAGCGTCTCTCAAATTTTTCTTCGGACACGACTTTCGCATTCGCTCCTTAGTCCAGGTATCATAGCTTTCGTTCACCCCCGTGGTCGAGCTCAATGTAAGCAAACTCTTCGCAATCAGCTCACCCCCTGCGTCGTGGTTTGAACTATAAGCTCGGCTGACCTCGGCTATTAAGTGCGTGCATGGTCGTAATCGTGGAGTTGGTGATTTATTCACTAGGTTCGCTTGTGCATTTCTTTTTCGCGAGTACTCCATTTCGATTATGAGGTCATGGTCATTTGCTCGTCTTATACTTGTGTCCAAGGTCGGCGTTGCTCGACCTTAGACCCATGAGGGCTAGCTAGATGTAACATCTCTGAAGCGGCCTATGGATCTTGATCGCGAATAAGAAGCATACACTTCAAAAAAAGGTAACTTAAACCGATTGATAACATCGAATGTTGTTTGAGGATCAAGGATGTTTGAGCTACAGATCCTCCATCTCGCGAGCTTCTCTTGCTCAAGCTCGGCGACTCTGTCCGCAGCTGTCGAGGCTTTGTTTTGCCGCAGAGGGCCTCGTTAGTTGCGTCTGTGGCTCGGGCGGCGTTAAATGCGTTAAGTTGGGTCAAAGCGGTCTTCGCCGCCTGCACGCTATGACCAAGCTTCTCTTCAACCGCGACTTTGGCCTCTAGCTCGAGAGACACCTTGGTTGAGGATGATAGCTCGCAACAGCATCCTCTCAACGCCTCGACCTTGCACGCTTCGTCGGCGCCGTGGTCGTGGCGATGGTTTGCTCTCGGCGACTTCCTCAAGTGCCACGACCTTGGCGCGCTCGTCGGCATAGCGCGCTGGGCATGCGGCGGCTTGTTCTCGGATGACCTTTTCGAGGGCCTCGATCTGGCGTGAAGGGTCTCGGCGCCGAGTCTGAAGAAGTTCGCTCTGCGGCGGCTTTCTCAAAGCAGCTCGACCTTGGCGCTCCGCATCAAGGGCCTCGATCGCTTTGGTCGCTTCGGGCGGCTTCGTACTCTGCGCCTTCAACCCATGCTCGCGCTCGGAGGATTTGGTCCTCTCGAGCTTCGGCGGCATGGGGCGCCTCAGCGCCACCATCGGCGACGCAGATCGTTGAGCTCTCGGTTGAGCCGCCGATTTCTGTCGGCGGTTTCAATGGTCGCGCAGAGCTCGAACGCTTCGGTCTCCCTCTCTTCCACGGCGTTCAAGATCTGGCGAACACGCCGGCATGCTCGTTGAGACCTTGAAGCCCTCGGGTCCGCAGCCAACCGCCTTGAAAGCGAGGAACATGATTTGGTAAGTTGTCAAGAACACACAGCGTATTGCGTGGCATATAAGGAAGGTTCCTACCCACGGTCGTTATTTGTTTGACGTCTGCATTGGAGAACTCCTCGCTCATTTCGCCGAGGCGAAAGCTGCGTTGATCTCAAACCTTCGCTGTGTCCTCGTGACCTAGGCCTTCTTCAATCACCGGCAGCACACCTTGTCAGGGGCCACTGACGACGTGTTCGGCGGGCTCGAGATCCTTCCACATCGGCCGTCATGTCGGACCCACGACGGAGAATACGGCGCGATAACCGGGCCCGACCTCGTAGTCAAGGTTCCGCCAGCTCATTGGCGGGAGTTGTCGCAGAAGAAGATCCGACCCCTCACGGGGTGGAGTGTTGTGTTCCCCAGTTTGGAGATTCGAAGTCGGGTCATCGGAGTGCCTCCGTTGTCGTGGTCGCTCCGCGTGGCTGGAAACCGCGGTCTCGCCATCAAGCGCGGTCTTAGTCGGTGGGCCTCGGGGACTTCGGTGACACGGCCGCCAACGACGGCAGAGTCGCGACTTGAGGGGGCGGGACGCCCATGTCTCCTCGATCTCGGGAGGATCGACGACCGCGAGGGTACCTGGCCTCGCGGTCTCAGTAATCCTCGGTGATCGCAGTTGGGGTCCCTTCGTCCGGCTATCGGGGCCTTGGTCGAACCCTCAGGCCAGGCCCGATTGAGGCCCCAGCGGCCAGCGCCTTTGTCGAAGCCCGGCAGCGGCCAAGATGTATGCCTCGCCTCCTCGGACTCGGACTGCGCCACGAACAATGAGCATTGTCGGTGTGGGCAAGCTCGGGTCTCGGCGCTCGAGGTCCTGCAATCAAGGATAAGCACTAAGAAAAACACGGAGATGGAGCGGGTTGCAAAGCCGGGCTCTTACTGGTCGGTGGCCTCTGCCTCGCCGATGGCGGGCGATGGTCCTGCTGCCCGAGCTTGGAGGAGGAATCCACTTCATTCCTCCGTGCAGGGAGGCAGCTCGCGACGAGCCCGCATCGCCCGGGCGGGGGCTCGGTGGTCTGGCGGCGGCCAGCGCTTTGTTCGCCAAGTAAAGAAACTTTGTTAGGCCCCGAGAAGCCAAGCGCGAGCTCGAAATTGGCTATGATCGTCTTTACCATGGCGCGATCACCCCATTCGATGTGAGGCCTCTTCGCCTCTGGCGGTCGGCTCACCGTTGAGGGGAGTCTTTTCTTTCCCTTTTGCTCTTGCCCTCATCGGGCAAGGGAGCGATCTCATGCTGTCTCCCACAACTCTTGATGATCCTACAAGTAAGCACAGGTCGTCGCAAAGGCGGCGCATGTTCTGGATGAGGTCAGAGGTCATGGAAGGCTTACCTCGGGTTTTCGTGCAAGAAGACGCTCTTCGAGACGGATCGCCGAGGTGTATTCATCGCCGGTTTCGAACATTTCACGCATCCTCGCGCGCACCCAGACTCCTCTGGCGCTACACGAGCAAGAGCCATCATAGGAGGAAGAAGTACGAAGTCAATCAAAAGCTTTGTGGTCAAGACCTTACAGATGAACTCGCGGGTCGAATCGTCAAGGCGTCCTCGATCTCGGGAGAATGGATGTAACCTCTTCCGCAGGGGACACCCGATTCGCAGAAAATCGTTCGCGATCGCTCGACCGGTGAGACGCGTGTGGCGCAAATGTGGATGGCGGCGATGGCTTTGCGTCGACGTTGAGGTCCTCGATCTCCGGGGTCTCTATCTTCCCAAAGGATGGCGCCTTCAGATCGCGATCTCCGTTCTCCCCCTTCTGAGGTAGAACCAACGCTCCGACCATGGACCAAGATAGTCCCTGCCAGGATCTTGGGCAGAGCCCACTTGAGCCCGGCCGCCTGGGAAGTAGAGGCACCCGACCACGGGTCCTTCCCGAGCGGAAGAGGGAGAAGTAGTGAAGAAGAGCGAGGGCGGGAAGAATCCCGTGAACCCTCGCATAGATGGGAGAAGACGGCTAAGGTGAGGACGGAGTTGGGTACAGTTGATCACTTCAACTGCAACTCGCCGAGGATGTCGGCCAAGAATTCGCTCTCCGGTCCGCACCAAGAGGGAATCTTTGCGCCATCTTGAGCGATCTCGCTATCTCTGGATGAGGCTCGGTCTCGCCACCGGCAACCGCCAGTCACTCGATCCAATGACCCTGTGGCCTCGAGCTCCTTCATCCTCATGACCGATAAGGTGCTTTTCCCCACCTTGGCCATGGCAAAACGTCGAGTGAAGATGGAAAGGCGGATGCTTCGGCAGAAGGCTTGGGGAGGGCGCAAAAACTTTCAGCCGATTATCCAAAGCTCGGGGTCTTTCACGGCGCTCTTAGGATTTAACCTCCTACGGCGCCTCAAAAGACGCCACGCATGATTAGACGGGCTCAATTAAGACTCGAGGGCGGACTCAAGCATTGCAGTGTCCGCCGTGTTGGCATCCGTATCATTTCGGAAAAATCAAAGGTCGCCAGTGTCTACTTTGGGGTTCACTTTGCGATCTCCGCCTCGACCTCGAGCAAGGTTCCAAGACCTTATAAGGGTTGCCGCTAACGACTGTTGGGTGAGGCTCGAGGCCATTCTGGTGCTACTTCTCGACCTTGAGCCTCTGGGGCTAGGTAGCCGGGGCGGGCAACCCTTGGTTGGTCAAGACTGATCAACCAAACCCTCTAGCCCGTGGGTCCTCGACCAAAGACTCAGATCAAGCCCGAGGCCACTCGAGCCGGGGCACAAGATCACCGAAGCTCGTGGCCCTCACGACCGCCGTTCGGGATGATTCAAGGTCGATGAGCGGTCTCTTGATCCCGCACGCTATCACTTGGCGATTCAGAACGTGGGATCATGGAGTAATGCAGCGCTTGTGACGGATCGGAGCAGTTACCACCGCAATCAATATGCATAAAGGCCACGATCCGAGGGTTACTCCCTAACGCTGCAAGAAGAATGGGTATAAGGATCAAGCTTTGTAAACACTAAAAAGACCAACCCAACACACGTACATCGGAGTTCAAGTCTAGACTTAGCATCGCCAAGATTGAGTCAGAATCCTCCTTTGTATCCACAAAAGGCAAGAAACACCGCCACAAGGCGATCGGAGTAGTCATTATTTCTCGGGGCTCGAACCAGATAAATCTCTGTCTCGTCCGCTGTCTCCTTGTTCGACCATAGACCTCCTCGACCTCATTCCCTGCTCGAGCAAAGCGCAGCTTGTGGTCCTGCTTTCATTAACCCCTACCTCATTTTTGCGGTTGGCGATCCCGATCGCCGACAAGTCTTTGGTAATCCAGTGATGAAATCCATTCCTACATCTTCCCATTTCCATTCGGGAATTTTTAACGGTTGTAGTAACCCCGCATGTCTTTGATGCTCAGCTTTCACCCGCTAGCAGATATTGCACAAAGCAACAAATTCTGCAATTTCTCCCTTCATACTGGTCCACCAGTACAATTCTTTCAAATCCAAATACATTTTGGTACTTCCTAGATGAATGGAATAGGTGGTCTCGTGAGCTTCCTTTAAGATCATTTCCTTGATTTCTTTCTTATTGGGTACAAAAATTCTTTTCCCATACAATAGGGTATCTTTTTCATCTATTGAAAATCCTGGGGCTTTTCTTTTCTTCATCCTCTAAGTAATTTCCAAAACCTCTACATCTTTCTGAGCTTCTCGAATTTGGTCCTTCAAGGTAGGTCGTAGTTCCATCATATTGATGTTTCCTTGCTCCACCATCTCCAAATTCATTTTCTTGAATTCTTCGTGCAAAGCTGGCTGGCTTCCCTTAACTAATATACTATTACAATAGTTCTTCCTACTAAGAGCATCGTCCACTACATTAGCTTCCCTAGGGTGATAATGGATTCCAACATCATAATCCTTTATCAGCTCCAACCATCTTCTTTGCCTCATGTTTAAATCTGGTTGAGTGAATATATACTTTAAGCTCTTATAGTCAGTGTATATCTCAGTTCGATTCTCGATGAGGTAATGCCTCCAAATTTTGAGGGCATGTATCACGGCTGCTAACTCCAAATCATGAGGAGGGTAATTTTCCTCGTGAGGACGTAACTGCCTAGATGCATAGGCCACCACTTTACCTTCTTGCATGAACACACAACCTAAACCTTGCTTCGAAGCATCACAATAAACCACAAAGTCCTTTTGTATATCCGTAACGTTAACATCGAGCAGAGGTGAGTTTCTTCTTGAGCTCTTGGAAACTATCTTCGCATGACAGGGTCCATTCAAACTTCTATTCTTTCTTTAATAGTTTTGTAAGTGGTTTCGCGATTTTGGAGAAATCTTCTATGAATCTTCTATAATATCCAGCCAATCTAAGAAAACTTCTAATTTGAGTTATTGATTTGGGTTGCTTCCAATCAAGCACATCCTTTACTTTACTCAGGTCAACAGCAACTCCTCCAGCTGAAATGACATGGCCCAAGAAAGCGACTTCTTTTATCCAAAATTCGCATTTGCTGAACATGGCATAAAGCTTATGTTCCCTGAGTTTTTCCAAAACTAAACGCAAATGCTTTTCATGTTCTCCTTCATCTTTGGAGTATATCAGAATATCATCGATGAAAATAACTACGAATTTGTCCAAAAATTCCATGAACACCTTGTTCATCAAATGCATAAAATAGGTTGGTGCATTGGTCAATCCGAAGGACATCACGGTGAACTCGTAAAGTCCATACCAAGTGGTGAAGGCAGTCTTAGGAATATCTTCCTTCTTGATTTTAATCTGATGGTACCCTGATCTTAAATCTATTTTGAGAAAACGCAAGCTCCCTTGAGTTGGTGAAATAGATCATCGATTCTTGGCAATGGGTACTTGTTTTTTATTCTCACTTCATGCAATGATCTATAATCTATACACATTCTCAGGGTATTATCCTTCTTTTTCACAAAAATAACTGGAGCTCCCCAAGGTGACGAACTAGGGTGAATAAAGCCTTTCTTTTGTAATGCTTCAACTTGCTTCTTTAATTCCATTAATAGGTTAGCAGACAACCGATAGGGTCTCTGGTGGATTGGGGTTGTGCCAGGAACTAGATTAATAACAAACTTTATATCTCGATCTGGTGGATTGGGGTTGTGCTAGGAACTAGATTAATAACAAACTCTATATCTCAATCTGGTGGCATGCCTGGCAAGTCATCAGGAAAGACATCCGGTATTCCTTTGCTACTGGTACTGATTTCAATGTTATTTCCTTTAATTGATTCAATAGACTGGTCGGCCTTGAGGCAAGGTCAGATGAGAAGCATACTCAGGCTCCATCTTTATTGATAAGAGATAAGGTATGGTTGGCACAATTAATTTGTCCTTCATGTTTGGTTAACTAGTCCATACCAAGTATTACATCTATTCCCTGGGAATCTAATAGGATAAGGTTTGCTAGAAACTTCACCCTATTAATTTCTATTACTAGCTTGGGACATACCTTTTTAGTCATTATTTCTTTTCCCAGGGATTTTACTATCATGGGGTTCTTTAGGTTCATTGTATCCCAATGGTTCCTTTCCATAAAACCCTTGGATATGAATGAATGAGATGCACCGGAATCAAACAAAATTGTAGCAGGTACAGAGTTTACGAGAAACGTACCCATCACTACATTCTGAGCTTTTTGTGCTTCTTTAGCAGAGATATGGTTCACATGGCTTCTTCTAGCTCGATTTGGGGTTATGGGAGTCTAAGGGTTACCACGACCCTGACTGGGTGCACGTACTGAAGCTGATCCCAGGTTGAATGAAACCGGAGCTATGTTTGAGCGCCTTTGAGGACACTTGGTTGCATAATGTCCCATTTGATGGCAATTGTAGCACTCACATCTGCTGTGTTGTTAGTTTTTGCTGGCTGAGTAACTGGGTTTTGACGGGGTGTTTGCTGTATCGGACGAGGTACAAACATCATGGCCCTTGCTACGAGTGTTCATCATCTATTTGAGTGTTGCTTGGGTTAGGAAAGGAGAACTAGCATAGATAAGATGCAAGAATTTTCTAAGGTGGAGGAATAGATTAAACCCAAACTTAATCAACTTTATTAATTAACTTGGTATGGTTGCTTACGAAAGCCTAGGGGCTATGCAACACATACTGCACACTCAGCAAACAATAAGAACCAAACTAATCACACCACCTTAACGCTTATTACAAAGGGTAAGGCTATCTTATTGACATGACTCGATACTTGAGTCTCAACTTAACTCTAAGACTCTCACTCCTGCAGCCACCCTGGCTGAGGCTGTCCTAGTGCATACATCGGTTGGGTGGTGGGGCGCCGAGCAAACTGACTCGTGTCCTGCAGACTAGATGCACCTCCCGCTCCTCTGTAGTGCTTCCTTCATATTGGAATTCTCTAGTCTGGTTGCAGCAAGATCCATATGAGCTTCCCGAAGCTCAAGAGACATGTGGATATAGGCCTCATCCTGCATAGCATCACCAAGCTTCTGCCGCTCCATTGTGAAGTAATGAGGGCAACACCCTCATGGTGCCCCTTGAAAAAAATGTGCGCCTCACCTCCACATGTTCATGCCATAACCAAGAATGTAAAGGCAACGACACTCCGGTGACAGTGTAGCCTAGCTCCTCAAGCATCAAATCAGCTCCTCACAAAAACCTCCTTCCTTCTCAGCAAATGAGGTATAGCAAGGCATTTGCAAAATTTTGAGACAAGGCAAGATCGGTAAAACATTTTAGGTAAAAGATAAGACAAGAGCAAGATGCTGAGATAGAAAAGATAGAAGCAAGGAACATAAAAGTTCATAAATATATTTTTATATAAATAATCATCCTTAAGGCTTTGCCACTCTAACTAGGTCATGTTCTATAGTCTTGGCTCTGATACCATTCTGTCGGAACCCGCAAAAAGGATATGGGCCCTAACTATGTTTACCTGTACTAGTCCCTGGATCAATAGCTAGTACACACAGATCTTAAAAGTATGGACCATAACCTAATTCAGAGTACTGGCCGACATGTCCCATTATTACAAAAGTTGGGCCCGTAGGTCATACAGCAATGGAAACATTAAACTGGCAAATAAACTTGACGAAGCGAAGTCCAAAACACCATAGACAAAGATCGGAGAAAACGTGACCCTAAACGTCCTAAAAATCTTCCTCTTCAAAGCCTTCATCACAGATGTCGAATGGTGGGACGCAGGCTCTTAGATAGCTATCCCTGATCTCCTAATCTGCTTTATGGAATAAGCTGCCCCGCAATGATAAGCGAAGGTGAGTATGCAACATACTCAACAAGTCCCGAAAGAAATGCAGTATGTTGTTTAATTCAAGGGACGACATTGGTTAATTTGCAAAAAGCCAATTTTTAAGATTTTATCCTAGAATTTTGAAGAGCAGTTTTCAAAGGTATTTTCTTTTATGAAACAAGAGTTTCAAACTTTTCAGGACACGGCTTCAACCGTGGAAAAACAAGACATAGACCAACTCATGGCATCGACCATGGTTTTATTTTAAGAATACTTTTCCACAGCATCAACCGAGGTTTTCTTTTGAAATCTTTTTCTCGTGGGTCCAACCACGGACATTTATCAAATCAAAATATTCACGGCTGGGGAAATAGCACAAAATTTGCTGGGGACTTGCCTTGATCGGTGAGGGGAGGGTCGTCTTCTTGCGGATCAGCGACGGCGTCTACGTCGAACGTTTCTATCACACGAAAAACAATGAATAAACGCACATTCGGAAAATACAAAGAATCAAATTAATTCATAATTTCATGAAAACTTCCATATATATAATTTAGCATTTTATAAGATTTATAAAAAATTTTCAACATTTTTGGACATATATTTTAAGAGATACAAATTCAAAAATTTAGATATTCCGCTAATAATTTGACAGAATAAATTTATTTATAAAATTTCTGAAAAATTACTGTGAATAGTTATTAATTTGTGCTAATTAACAAAATTTGTTGCATGCAATTTGGAGCTAAAACGAGTTTGCAACAAAAATAACAAAAATCATAATTTAGTGAAAAGAACATGTACAACAAACAGATGATTTTTTACTGTAGCTCACGATTTACTGTAGTATGCACTATTCATGCATGATCTGTAACATCGAGGATGGTAGCGTGGAAGGAAGAGAAGTCCAGAGGCCGGGTCACGCCGACCGAGTGGTGGCGGCGTGACGGCGTACTCACCGGTGGTGACAGAATAAGGGAAGAAGCGGCTAATCACGACGGCGGCGAAAATAGCACGCCCAAAAAAACAAGAACACACTTGAACTTTTGCAAAACCGTGGAACGAAGATGAGGAAGCTCTTTTGGAGTGGGGAATGGGTTGGCGATTTAAGAGAGGCGACCAAGGCTCCTTTTATAGTGCGAATGGAAGACCGAGGGACACATTTGAGGCGAGAACAGAAACCACCGCAATGAAGGTTTCGTGGAAATTAATGAGCAAATAGTGGGGTTTTAATCCGGGAAATGAATATGGAAGATTAAGGATGCGATGTGGATCCCAAATATGATTTTTATTGAATTTTTGGTGATTAATTGGAGGAGATATTGAAGCTTCCGTTGGGCTCTAATGGAGGAGAGAGGAAACGATTCCTCTGCTTGGAGGTGGAAGATGTACACTGGCACGTTGGTTTTTTTCATTGAATTTGAATAGTGCAGAGACAAAAAGGCGTCTGAGATAAAATAGTAGAAAGGCTCTAAAAATCTTGGAAAAATTCTCTAAAATACTAGGGAATATTTGGAACCTAGTAAACTTGGTTTTGGAATTTTTTGGAATATAGGTTTTCTTCGAAAATTCTTTTAGTAAATTAGACACTTGTACAAAACTTTGCATAATCAACAAACTTTAACTTAATCAAGTTTTTGAAAATGTTTGACAAGAACATTCTCATTTTTCAAATGTTTTCATTATAAACAATATTTTATTTTATTTTTTTACCAATGCTACATGCATGATTTTAATTTTTATGAAAAATAAGGATGTTACATGACCCCTCGCCTACTGACTTTCTTCCCTTTTCGCACCTGGCTCCCCAAGATCATCGGGCCCTTCCTGAGTGCTACAACCACTTGTGGAGGAACTCGGCTGCGTTCTGGGCCTTGGATGCGGAGGCACGGGCTCTACCGTGTGCGGTGCTGGGTGGTCCCGGATCGTCGGACCCCCAGTAGGGCGCTGAGGCCTCGAGGTCTCCTCGACCACCGGCTTCTTCCCCCACTTGGTACACAGCTCCTCGATTGATGAGCTGGCAGGCCGTTTTCGCCCGGTGCTCTTATGCTAGGGGGTGTCGGGGAGGGGAGGTCGGAAAAGAAAGCAATTCGATCCTGTAAACAAGTGGCAAGCAAGGGATCAGGCAATAATCACTCGAAGGTTAATGATCAGACATCAGTGGATAAAAAAATGCTTACCTCAGGAGGAGGACGCACCAAGGCGAAGGTCTTCGGACGTCCTCGGTTGGAGATAGGGCTGCCCAAAGCAAAGAAGTCACCCAGCCTATTGGCCATTATCTCTTCGTAAGCCTTCTCAGGCACTTCTCGAGTCGGGTCGCTGCGCCTGGTATATTCGAATCCCAAGTGGACTCATTCCTTAAGGGGCCTCAAATGTCGGGACCCGAATGTGCAAATCTGGACCCTCTGTGTATTCCGTACTATTCTAGGATCACGCTAGTGCACACAGGCTCAACATAGATGAATATCACAATCATACTCAACGATAACATAAATAAGACTTTATCAAGTTTAATATAACTTGTTAGACGACCTTATGGTCCATCTTACATGAGTACGCCATGCAAGGCTGACTGAAAGTAAACAAATAAACTGCAGCAGAAGTAACAAAAACGCGTAGAAACCCTTCAACTGCCACAGGCAACTGACAAGGCTTGCACCCTAATTGTTTGCCTCCTCCTGGAACTCCTCCTCCGATGCAGGCATTGCTTCTTCCTCCACTGATGATGTTGGTGGCAAGGGGTGAGTACATGAAGCACTCAACAAGCCGTGTACAGAATGCAATTCTACTTACTATATGCATAGCTTAGTACAAACAAAGGCTACAAGGTAACTTTGTATAAACAACATTTACGAAAGAATAGCATAAATAAATTGAAAGACAGTAAAACAATAATCACAGTAATAACTTTGCATTTGTTCTCAATGTCCAACCCATATCCTTATTTCCATATTCCAACATTCCAACCCCACATTTATTTAATAAAAATCTAACCCTTGACTGTAATCACCGAGCAATGCCCAATACCGTGAGCACGGCTATTCAAATAGATTTTACACTCTGCAGAGGTTATACACTTCACCCACAAGATATAATCAAACACCACAAAGGCGGGTGGCCATAACAAAGCCTTTCCAATGCCTATCTAAACCCAGTACTATTCGCTAAGGTTTCAACTCTAGTGGGACTGGTTACCACATCCAGGGCCCCCCTCTTGCGCCATGTGAGCCAACCCGTGCGAGGACTGGTTACGACTACCCGAGCCTCACACCACCACAATAGTACTAAAGTTTAGACTCAACAAATTAATCAGCTAGGCCTGTCCTATTCTAGACTTATGGTTGTATGAATGACTCAGTTCAAATTCTTGCAAGGTTAAGTTCTTAATTGACCAAGGCAAGACTAACCAAAAATCTCCATATCATTAACATCATAAAAAGCAAATACGACCGCCCACATGCCAACTTTAGCCCACCACAAAACCATGCCACCTGCCTCGGTCTAAATCATTTTACCACCCCGGTTGATTTACCATTCACCATGTGCCATCAACAATTCCAACATTGTGTGACAACACCGACACACAATTAATAATCATGTTCCATAGTTATTAAGCAAAATTAAACATTTGCACATAAAAGGATGACTCGTTGCATGGCTAAGCATTCTACTTGCGTTCTATCTACCCATATTGGCATTTATAGCTACCAATTACTATTAAACCATTCTAGGGTGACAAATGAATTACGGCATATGACGAACATATAGCGAACATTTGATAATTGAAATATATGCAATATATTAAAATAACATAATATTTAAACATGGGTTCAACATGATCAAGCATGACTTGCCTTCGAATGGATCTGGATCCTGCTCTACAACCTGGTCAAACACTGGTTCCTCAGCCACAAACTCTCCCAGCAACTCAACGTCTACACGCAACAAAGGGAAAAGTAATAAATAACCAAAATAGAGAGCAAAATCAACTCCAAAAATTAAATAAAATGCATCAATAAATAGAGCACAATTTTACAAATTTTTAGGAATTGGAATCACCTCAATCGGAGTTCGGATGCAAAAGATATAGCTATTTTAAGTTTTGATTAAATGGAAAATCCTAAAATCAGGAAATCCGATTTATCCGAATTATTCTTATATGGGAAATTCAAATTTATGACGTTAGCACAGAAATGAATTTCAGTCGAATTATTTTTCTACTGGAAATTATTTATGATGTCATCGTTGACATCAGCATGACACGTGGCATATTCGAATTAGCGACACGTGGCACTGATCTAACGGCCAAGGTTGAGACACGCGGCACAAAATCCTGACCGTTCATTATGGATCAGATGGTTGGGATTAAACGGGTGACGTCTACGCAACCGGCGATGCTGACTCTTCGATTTCCGTGCGACAAGCGTCGACACGGGATTGGCCCGACATGCGGTGCGATCTCGTGCACTCAGTTCAAAATGAACGGTTGAGATTGATCATCACGAAGCAGCTCAGATCTACTGCGGGCGTGACACGTGGCGGCACGGCTACCGTCGGATCCAGATCGGATGGCATGGCAAAGCGGTTACGGCGATCGACCGCCAGATTGAAACCGATCGGCGCCATCCCACGGCTCTGACAAAGAATAGCGTGGCGTAATTAACACCCTAAGATCTAAATCTAATGGCTGAAATTGAATCAACTCAGATCTACAAGATGCGATCTACGCCATTCAATCTAATCCAATGGCTAAGAGATGAAGATGGGGTTTACTGTTGAGAGGGCGATGTGGTGAGATCTGGAGCATTGGGCTAAGATCCAACGACGGGTGAAGCTCGGGCTGCGCCGATGGCACGGCGGCGCGGGGTTCACCCAAGGGGAAGAAGACGACCACGGCGACGGCACTGCGGGGCTTCTCCGGTGACAAAAAGTGGTGCGGCTGATGCGTCTCGACACGGGCGACTCGTCGGTGACCTCAGGCATGGCGAAGGATGATTGGCGGCGGCGTAAAGAGCGGCGGAAGGCTTCGGGACCCCGGCGAGTTCGTGGGGCGAACAATGCATCTCGGCGTCGAGCTTTGGCTTAAGGTGCGCGGGCGCGACTAGGGTTACATGATACGTCTTGGCGCGCAATAAATAGGGGGCTCGGGAGGCGTGCAACGGCCTGACATGGAGTCCGAGAACTTCAGGAATTCGGCGGTCCAACGGATCCGGCTGCGATACGGCGGGGTCGACGTGGCCACATCTCGTGCGTACACGCAGGCGGGATCAGATGGCACAAGGCGCAGAGCGATGCGGCGCATCGAGGGTCGCTGGATTGAGATCCAACGGCTCCTATCCTAGGGTTTTCGACGAGGCGGGCTAGGCTTCGCGTGAAAAAATGGGCCGGACTAAGGATTCGGCCCAACACTATTGAGGGATTTTTAATTCTTTTCCTAATTAAGATAAATCCAGATAATCAAATAAACCAAAATAAATAGCAATAAAATCCGAAAGAATCCAGAAAATACTCTGAGACAGATAGAACCCAAATAAAATAATTTCGATCAAATATCACCAATAATTTGCTCAGAACAATTAAAGATTAGCAAAGGCTCAATTAAATAAATGCTAAAAGAAATAAATAAAATCTCAGAAAATCAGATAAAAACAAGAAAAGCATAATAAATCCAGAAGAGCAAAATTTGGGATGTTACACGCACCAAGCCTAGTATTTATTGGAAGCGACGCTGAATTTCACCCTGAGCGGGAAAAGGCATTCTGTCTTCCATGTTTTGTCTGCACCTAACCTAGCGTATGCCCTATGATGGGCCACCAGCTGTGCACCACAACCATCGTGCACAGATACTCCCAAGCTGAATCAAGTTTGGGATATGGTATGCCCCATGATGGATCGATCGTCAATAACCGTATCAAATGGGATTTGGGTATCTTCCGAACCAAGTTATAATGTCTTCTTGTGATATGCCTCATGTTAGTTCGATCACTGGTTACCGTGCAAGACGGAATCAGATATCACAAGTTGATTCAGAACAAGGATTCCAAGGGTACGCCCATGACGGGCCGCCAGATGCATATTGGGATAATCGGGTGCAGGTACCACTAGGACAATCCATGGTACGCACCATGATGGGTCGACAGCTGTGCGCCATGATAATTGGGCACAGGTACCACTCGGCTAAAGCCAACTTAAATGAAAGTATGCTCCAAGATGGGCAGTCTGTCAACTTCCCAATAATTGGGCTAAGTAAAACTTAGGAAATCCACCACGTGAAGCTATATTGAGTCCTTCGCGATTTCTCTGCTTGCGACCTAGCAATCAGCCTGGAAGAAAAACCAGTCGGGAAATGGCGTCAAGGATCGAGAGCACTCGGCGTGGAGCATGACTCAGTTGGGGAGCGACCAAAAAGGTGGCAACTCGATCGCAATGCACTCGGGGGCTACTATGGAGTACATGGACCCCGGGTATCTGCATGATGGGCCACGAGCGCCACCCAAGAGGGAATGGGCCAAGCCGACTATGCAGATATGGGTATCAACACCATCGTGCGCAGCAAGGAATCCCTAAAGATAGTAACCAATTTTGATTAGGTAGGATACGATTGTAATCCTAACTATAGCCATATTAGGCAGATAAGGATAGAGATAGAATCTCCACCAAATAACCAATCAGAGATCTCCTTTGTAACCGCATCCCTCTGCTATATAAAGGGGGGCGGGGAAACATCATTCATCAGATCAGAGCACACATACACTCTGCACACACACATATACTCTCATAATCCCAGAGCACAGGACTAGAGTGTTATCTCCTCCGTGAGAGCCCGAACCTAGATAATCCCTTGTCTTGTGTTACCTTCGAGTTTGGATCCAGCGCCCAACCCCATTTTCATTATTGATGACAACAAACGTCAACAATTACCTTTGGGGCTACGGCTAGTATTATTGCATGAACACTTGGTTGGCCGCGTTGTATTCCTCGGTGGACATCAAGGCCAACCCTCGTGTAGCTAGCAACTCCGCCTTGTAATCGTGCCAGCTTTGCCCTGTCCATATGCTTGTCGTTTGCCATTGTTGATACAACATGGCATAAAACTCAGGGTCGTGCCACTCATAGACCTATTGCGCGGGAGGTTGTGCATGAGCATCGAGGATGGCGTAGTCATAGCAGCTATATGAGCTATAGCTCCCTTGAGTCTCAGCGACGTCATAGGATCTATAGCTGTCCTGTGGTGCGCAGTTATCCTGTGATGATGCTTATGCGGCCTTTCCCTTTCGCTTTCTATTCCCCTTAATAGTTGTCCTCTGTGATTGAGGAACGCTCTATCATGTGTTGCATGAGTGAACTGTGACTCCCTTGTAAATTCGATGGGCTGAGGCTCTTCTGATTGGTGCGTGGTAGGTCTGGGGGTATTGTCATCACCACCGCCATCGGTGTCTGTGTTCAAGCTACTATCATTGGACTCTTGGTATGTTGGGCTCCAACGATCCCCCTCCTCAGTAGAGTCATCACTCCTTACATAATGGGTTTCACCTACAAATGATGCTCTCCTTTTTGTTATATCCCTTATCGGGACTGATTGGTACTTCCTCTTCCCTGTATGAGTGTCCCCGACTATCTTGTCTGCCCATTTGGAGATGGTTGCAGTCCCCGTGTCCTTTCTTAACTCAGTAGGATGAATCAGATCTGTGATAAGCTGTGATGGAAGAGGGGTGTCACTCTCTGTATCCTTCTCATCAAGTAATGGTTCACTGTTGGATCTTCTTTTCTCCATCCACTGTTGGATGGGGTTTGTATCGTCGCCTATTGTTAACTCCATAAGCCGCTGGAATGGATCGTCTTCATCTGAATGCTTTTGAATTTCTATAGCTTGAATTCGAAGATGAAGGTTGTAGTTGACGTACATCAGTTTATGTAGCTTTTTGTATGATAGGCAATTACGGATTTTTGTGTGGATGAATGCAAATGTACTCCAGTTGCGCTCACAAGACCCGCATTGCGACACGAGGCATACGGCAAACCACTGAAGGGTGGGTGTATCCGATCTGAACACATCCTACTAATGTGCTGCAAATTAACGAATAAAATAGTTAGTACTAACGAGATTACTATTACATTTGATACGGTGCAAGAAAAATAACAGGGGATGTTTTGCCATCTTGTGCCATCCTCGTAGCTAGAGGTGATGAGAACGACCCAACCTTCCTTTTGAAAATATCGGCGTCATGAAGAGCTTGTGTGGCACTTTTAGTACCATTAGCAAGCGCTTCGAAGGCATCCCGGAGATTTGGCAAGAAGGTGTTGGTCGTGCCGTAAGCGTAGACAGTTCGCGGGTTTAAGGTGGCAGCTATATGACGTGAAACGAAGCATGTTAGTACAAGTATATTATATATGCACAACTGCAATGTAATATGTTGCAGGAAAGAATATATTATCAGCATTCATATAAGTGTCGCGCGTTAAGTTGTCCATTCGTCGATCCACCACATTCATGTACATGTCTCTTGTTAGTGGAGACTCATGGAACAAACTGTCATACTCCTGTCGCACTATGGTGTACCGTAGGACCATCTCGCTCAATGTGGGCACCCTATCCTGATCTGCGAATCGCAAGAAGGCATACAACGGTTCTACCAACTTCACAATAGATCAAAGATTATCCCACCATTCCAAGCTTGAAAGGCAGTCATACACGTACCTCCCCTCGGTGGTATCAAGAAAGCGAGAGTGTAGAAATTCTTCGACAACCATCCATTGCATGAACTTGTCCTTGCAACGAAGGAAACTATCCAAGAACAAATAGTTAGTGCCGAAACGAGTTTCATTCCACTCGACCAACTCACCTTCAATATACTTTTTCATCATAGCATGTATCTTGGAATGGTTGTATATCCATTAAGAGATTTTTCTTGCACTCTCAATGACCGCGATGTGATCTGGGAACTCTCCAATCTCCTTCAACATCAAATTAATAGTGTGGGCCACACAAGGCTACCACACCATGTTGTGGTGCTGCCGTGCGATGAGTTTCACGTCTTCTTGTATTTCGCACCATTATCCGTCACAATCTGCAACACATTTGTCGTACCCACCTCATTTACTTGGGAATATTTTTCCTGCGTGACTAAACAAAACAAAGTACTGCAAGTACATTGTGTGCACGTTAATTCAACTTTAGAAGAGTACAAACAAAACCAGTTACCTTTCTCAAGTACGAGGCATCCTAGGAGACATCGGTAGCATCAACAGATTTGTGTAAGAACATTGTGCCATTACAGTAAATCATGAAGTTTATTATACTCATACGTGTCGGCCCTGTCTAAGAATCACACATGCGTGTCGGCCATGCCTTCATGAACTTTGTGAAACTTTTCTAAATTTCTACTTCGTTGGCATCTAAATATTTTCCATCTATATCTCAGCCAGTGGGGGCATGGGATACCCTCACCTACAAATGAAACATAAATGTTAGCTATGAATCGGCGTACAACTGGGTGACGATTTGAAATCTCACTTACCGTAATTTTGTGTTTCCCGTATGGCGCTAATAAAATACGGACTATCTGCTTTCTGCCCTACGATACCAGTAGACTGAAACCATCTGGCCCACCCAGAATGGACTACCTCCTTCCCACTTTTCCCCTTCTTTGTCCATGGATGTGTGTCAATCCTTGGTTGTACTGGGGCACGGGCTGAAATAATGTTGTAATCTCCCACCGTCGGCGGTCTTTCTCGACCATTTAATCGCTAAACAACTTGGACAAAAACCGTGATCATCTCTAGCTCCTGGAGGAGCCATCGCCACCACCGTGCTTTCATTACCTCCTACTGCCCGGCTTCTAATTCCGCCTCCACCTCGAGGCGACCATGGCATCAGAAGTTGGGCCTCCTCATCATCATCACCCGTGTACTGAGTATACACTTAGCCTTGGTGTGGAATCCCCGTTTTCATTTATGAGAGGTCATGCTTGTTGCAGTAGAGGAATCCACGGGAACATGCCCAGATGTATCTTCAATTACCTCTTGAACTGCAGCTAGTCGGCGTGATCGCCTTTCCGGCCTCTTCATAGAAATAAACACGAGGAATACGCAAACATAAGGAAATGCAATTATGTCCATGCCAAGCTACAAATAAAACAAGCTGACTCTTCTTAATACCTTTTCATTGGGATCGTAGTCGGAGTCAATTTCCCACGTCACTGTTCTGGTCGTGGGCATGGAACTGGGCTTGGGCTCTTGTATGATGACGAGGAACCATCGCGGCCCAAGGACAACGATAGGCTCGGTGTTCTTTCCGGGCGTGTGGTTGCATCATCCTTCTCGGCCAAGTCTTGTTGCCTTCTAGCATCGCCCTCCTCTTGTAGCGGCGTATTACCACTGAGCTCTGCAGGCAGGCTCCTCTTAAGCGCCTTTTTGGCGAGCAATTCTTTTTCTCCCATCTTACTACAAAATAGATTGCAATGACATCAATTTGAGCCTATTAATATTTACAGTGGGAATTCATTACGGTTTTATTAGCACATCAAACTCTTTGGTTAAAATTCTATCCAAATCAATCGCTGACATTCGATTTCTACAAATGAGGGGATTGCTTTCTACATCGAAGGAAATAAGAAATATCGATGGTTGATTCGAAGGAAACAATTAAGAAACAAGAAACCTCTTTAGTGAGATTATATGAGCAAATGCCTGAACCAAAATATGTCATTAATGGGAGCTTGTACTATTACAGGGGGAATGTTCATTAGGGATTCCTATAGTGCTGTTGGTGGAGTTGATAAGTTAGTTCCTGTGGATGTCTACTTGCTGGGTTGTCCAACTAAACCAGAGGCTGTTATAGATGCCCTAACAAAACTTCGTAAGAAGATATCACGAGAAATAGTTGGGGATCAAACTCTATCTCAAAAGAAAAATTGATGTTTTACTACCAGTCACAAGCTTTATGTTCGGCGCAGTACTCATACTAGAACTTACGAATAATTGCTCTATCAATCACAATCTACTTTAGACATATCTTTGAAACTTTTTGTAAAGACAACAAGATATAAGGGTGGTCGGATGCACTTGCCTTGCTAGGCGAGCGAGGTAAGGTGGCGGCATCGGCAGGGGAATTTTTACCTTGGTCTTGGGCTTTGCTTGGCATCGGTGAGGCGTCCGCATCGACGAGAGTGAGGCTTCGGCAGTTGACGGTCCGGCAGAAAGTTCATCGCAGGAGCGAGGCCACGGAGAAGTCACCGAGCGAGGCAACGTGGAGGCGTCGGCGTCGACAAGGGGTATGTAGGCCACCGACGGTCTTGGCGGAGCAGTCATAGGGGCGCGAGCCCGCAGAGAGGTCACTAAGCTTGTAGAGAACGGTTGTCGGAGGTGCTAGCCGAGGATGTCACCGAGGGCGGCGGCGTGGAAACATCGGCGGGAAATTTGGCTTTACGCTTTGGGACAGAGAGCACTCGATCTCGCCTATTGATTTTAGGAGTTAGGGATTTCCACAGTGGTGCACAAGATTTCCATAAGCGGTCCCAACGATTTCTTCAAAGCGACGTCGAGAGAGACCAAAGGGCATCTCCAACGATTATCCTCGTCAGGTAAACTTTGTACCTGCTGGATAATCGGTTCAACAAAAAGCCTTCGAAGTTATCTTGCTTCCCCGACACCCTCGGATTGTACAAATAGGACGATCCGTCAGGTGTTTAGGATAAAATACCAGACCGTCCTCTCTACGTAGAACTTCTGTCATCATCTGCAACAAAACTACTAACAAAGGATGATTCCGTTCTTGTAAATATGTGTACACCGGACCATTGTCCCGGCAAAAACCATTGCTGATTCAGATTACTGATTCTAACACACAATGCAATGCAGATAACATTACTGATTCTAACACACAAAAAGCATTACTGATTCTAACACACAATGCGAAAAGCATTCTCGATCCGATTCATGGGAATAATGCAATGCGAGATAACATTAACATTTTCAAAAGCAGATAGATTCTTGATTCTAACACACAAAATGTAAATGTTCAATCACTGTTCAGAACATCCAAAAGGGGCACCAGTAGTACATCGGAATTATGCACCAACTAGATACCTAGCTAAACTACTCTATCTACATCTAGAAATTGTCATCGTCATCGTCGTCTTCGTCTGACGAGAACAAGATGTTGGCGGAGGAGGAGCCGGAGGAGGAGGAGGTGTCGGCCGGTAGAAGGGGACGGGTCGTGTCGCCCGGCGTCCTCGTCGCTAGTGCCGTCGTCATCGCTCCCCACCCACACCGGCTTCTCCTCCTCCTCCTCGTCGCCCGGCTCCTTCAGCTTCTCCTCCTCCTCATCGCTGCTGCTGCTACAGGTATTGCTGCTGCCGCTGCCTCCGCGGATGGCCTCCTCCACATGGGGTAGCGGGAGTTCCTCCTCCTCGGGTGCTCCCAGTAACTGGGGGTCCCAGTTGACGAATGTAGATGAAGGGAGCGATGGCGACTGGAGTCGAGCCCGCTTAATGGCGGGCTCAGTCTCTGCGCGAGATTCCCGTGGAGGATGAGAACGAGGACAACGACATGGTTGGTTGTGGGGAGGGAGAGAACGGGAGAATTTGTGAACCGCCAGCGAAAACATGGTTAATATAACCACCGGGAGGCGAAAGGTCGCCTCGGCAGGGGAGCCGATTACACTGACCGAACGATCCGTCTCACTGTTATGATAATAGACCGGATCATCCTCTATGACTAGAACTTTCACCGTGGGCTAATTACAAATCAGGATGATCCGGTCTGTGTAAATATATGTATACCGGACCAACAGACTGATAAAAAGCCTTTGAAGTTATCTTGCGTGCCCGAACTACACAAGCGAAGGAGTGCAACGTAAAATGACCATACCGTTCGGTACAGATTTAGTGTTGAAGTAATTAATCACCCGCACGGTCCTAAATGTTCACATCGTTCGCGGGAGACACTACATTTCACATGGATCGATCGATTACACCGAAAGGAACAACTACGAGTGGCGCAATATTCAGATAACTCGTCCTTACATGAAGATCCGACAAGAGCTAACACCACTAAAATCAACTCAGCACTACATGTCCGTACGTTCTCGGGCTGGGAATGCCTAAAGATCGGAGCTAGAGCTGGAACAGCCTCGCGCTTTGCAACAGAGTCGCCGGCAGGCTCGTGGAGGTCATGATATCACCATCTTTTGGATGTACTCCCCTTTTCACCGGAGTACAGTACATCCCCTTTTGGATGTACTCCCCTGTTCAATACAACAGAGTTAGATGCCTTATCACCGGCTAGTCTGGAGAACATCCCTATCATGACCGTAGGTGCTGGTGGGAACGTGGACACGGGAGTGGGTAGGAAGCCCCCAGCAGAAGCAAGTGGGGCAGCAATGCCGGTAGCGGGAGGTGGAACTGGAGCTGGCAGCTCAGGCTGTGCAAGACCAATTGCATTGTACAACTGACCAAAGCAGCCTGAGAAGAAAGTAAACATCTGAGCCATTTGCATCTGACCGTGTAGCAAAGCTGCCTGGGTCGTCTGCTGATGCAACCTCATCCCCTCTAGTAATTGGGTCTATGTCTCCTGTTGTTGGGCAATTGAAGCCGCTCGAGACTTACGCAACTCAACAATCGGGCAAGCACGTGGAGTAAGCTCTGAGGGCCGAGAAAGCGAAGCAGCCGATCCGGTGTCACGTCAAGAGCTGCTAACGGTGCAGCTGAGTCGTCTCGGTCCTCAGGTACAGAGCCTGATCTACCTGCCTCGTAGTCGTGGGCTTGGACTGGTGGAAAGTACTCAGGGTCTTCCTCCTCCTCGTCGTCGTCATCCCGGTCAATATCAATGATCCGCGCCAACCCAGCATGCTCCTTAGCCTCTGCTAGTGCCTGGTCCTCCCCTTGAGCGGCCTCTCTCAGTTCCTTAGGTATCTACTCCTAAGCCCTCCTCATGGAACGCTGGCCTCTGCTTCTGTCATCAAGAGATGGAGGCACGTACTGACGAAGACGAACTCGCGCTTCCAAGTACTCCTCACGATGCTCGTTGGGAGTGAACGTACTGCATATGTAAGAAATTATATGCGCAAATGGTTGTTGTCTGGCCAAACTCATAGCATCTGCAATAGCATCTTCATTCTCACAAATGATAAAGTCGAGAATGTCAAACGGCTCGTGAGATAGGATCGAATAAAGTAGCCACTACTGCAAACTAGTGATCGTCTCAGCATTCCCAATCCTCGGCAACAGTGACTTCCTCAAAGCCATGTGGACCGCCTTTGCCTCAGGAGTGAGATGGTCTGGATGGCAAAGGGATCCTACGGGGAACGGCTGCTAGAACAGAAAATGAATCGGTCATCCGTCGGGAAACACCCTCTAGCCTTAGCACGACGAGGCAGTGTGCTGCTGCGTACACCACCTGATGCAAAGTTCGGGCCTCCTCCTCAAAATCAAATAACTCAAGCAAAGTGGACCTGTACACCCTCTAGGGTTCTCCGTCGTGCATGAACTGAATGTATCTATGCTCTGGGTCGATCCAAACTGTGGCATAGAAGTCTCTGACCCACTTTTCCACTACCGTGTCGAACTCATCAATGACACTGGTAAGACCTTGAAATGGTCAAGTGTCTCTCGAGCGCCCACCCCACCGGCCCTCTGCAAAGAGGCGAAGTTGAGCGTCATGTGCATGCTCAACTAGACCCCAAGCTCTCTGTACGTAACATAGAAGCTCTGTTGAAGAACCGTCCAGAACCTCCTATGAACTTGTAGCATCCCAAAATTTGGTCTATTTTGAATTTAATAATTTATTTTGAATTTTTGAGAAATTTTGGATTTTATTTGGATTTAATTGGAATTTTTGGAAATTAGGCCTTCTTTGGAAATTAATTAACTAATAATTATGCTTTTACAAAATATAAATGAAATTATTTTATTCGAGTCCAAAATGTTCCAAAATATTTTCTAGAATTTTTCTGCTACTTTAAATGCCTCAAATGATTTCATTGAATTATTAGAATTATTTTTATTCGAAAAACTGAGAAAAACCAGTGAACAGTACTGGGCCGAGCCCAGCACTGTGCGCGTTGTTGGCCCAACTCGATGGAACCCTAATCGCCGTGTGCGTTGGCCATTCGATCTAAACGGACGGTCCTAAAGAAGCCACGTCTCGCGCGTTTTTGGTTCGTTGATTCGTTGCCGCGTGGATGGTTGGGATTGCGCCACGTCGCCCCACCGACCGTTTCCGAGAACGCCGCCGCCGCGCGTTGCGGCCGGTGATTGCGCACATCATTAATGCCGACGTGCTTTCTCTCCCTCTTTATTTGCTGGCGCACTGTGTTGAGCACTTCCTTCCGCGCATATTGCCTAGCTAACTCTCAGCGAGACACCGCCGCTCGCCTGCACGACCTCGCCATAGTCCTGAGACCTTCCGCCGTTCCTCGCACCGCCGTCGGTCGCTCTCCGCCGTGCCTGAGGTCACAAGCGAGTTGCCCGTGTCAAGCCGCGCCGATCGTGCCACCTCTTGTCGCCGGAGAAGCCCTGTAGTGCCGTTGCTGTGGTCATCTTCTTCCTCTCCGGTGAACCCTGTGCCGCCGTCCATCGAGCTTCGTCGACTGTCCGAAGTTCGCCCAACGATCCAGATCTCGCCACATCACCCGATCAACAGTAAACCCCATCCTTACTCCTCGGTCGTTGGATCTAATCGAACGGTCTAGATTGCATCTCTTTAATCTGTGCTAGTTTAATCGTAGCCGTTGGATTTTAATCCTAGGACTCTAGTGCTGCCACGTTGTGTAGTTGTCGTAGTGGTTGGATGCGTGCCGGTCGTCTCTAACCGTGCCACGTGTCGCATCGCGGTCAGGATCGCCGCGCCGCTCATCTTCCCCGTGGCCATTAGATCAGTGCCATGTGTCGTCAATCCAAATATGCCACGTGTCATGCTGACGTCAGCGATGATGTCATAAATAATTTTCAGTAGAAAAATAATTCGGCCAGAAATTCAATTCGGTGCTGACGTCATCATTAGGTCATGCTGACGTCATAAATCCAAATTTTCAGTATAAAAATAATTAGAATAAATCGGATTTTCTGATTTTTAGGATTTTCTATTTAATTAAAACTTCGAAAGGCTATAACTTTTGCGTTTTAATCTGATTGAGGTGATTCCCATTTCTAAAAATTTGTAAAGTCAAGATATATTTATTGGTAAATTTTGTGGAATTTTTAGAGTTGATCTTGCTCTCTGTAAATTATATTTATTGTGTATTTATTTATTTCGAGTGAAGACGTTGATTTGCCGGAAAGCTTTGAGGAGAATTTCGGCCTAAGACCAAGCTCCGGATCGGGATCGCTATTTGTTTGAAGGCAAGTCATGCTTTGATCATTTTTGCTCCTAGATTTTAAAATGTATTTTGATTCAAATTATGCATGCTATGTTAATTAAAAATGACATTGATTAATTTGGGTAAGATAGTTAATACACCTAACTTGTTTATGCCATAGTGTTAATATTACTTGTATGCCCTGAAATCCTTGACACCCTAAGTATTAAGTTGTGTTGGATGCTATTATGATGCCAACACGGGAGGCTAGACCGTGATTAGACGCTTAGTTGCTTGTATGTGCCGAATGATTTTTAAACTGCAAAGAATATTGACTAATGAATAATGGAATGTATTTTGGAATATTGTGATGGTGTCATGTGATGGACTTGGAATGTAGTAACCTGTGTGGTTCTACATGTACAATGAAGAGAGTATTGGCATGTGTTGCATAATAGTAAACTGGGGTGGAAAATGATTTGGACTGGGGCAAGTGGCAAGATGGCTTCGTGCTAGGTGGGCCTACGTGGCAACGGGATGGACTGAGTAATGTGAAGGCTACGTGCTGGGATTTGAAAGAAGGATGTCTTGCCCCAGACAGCTAAGAACTTCACCTTGCGAGCCTTTGAACTGAGTCATTCGTACAACCGCAAGTCTGGAGTGGGACTGTAAGGACCCGAATTCACCAATTCGAATCCACTGTGTTTTACCGCACTAGTCCCTGGATCATCGCTAGTGCACACAGCTTAACATCGGTAAGCATCATATCATACACAACGATAAGAATAATAAGACTTTATTTATTGAATATAACTAGTGTATGATCTTATGATCACTTACATTATTCAGCCACATGGGCTAGACTGAAAGTAAACTTAAACAAATGCAGCGAAAAGTATAGCAAAAGACGTAAATGTCCCATCAGCACACCACAGGCAACTGACAAGGATTGGCCTAGTGACTCGTGTCCACCTGAAAGTCCTCCAGTAACAGTGATGATTCCTCCACTGTTGTTGGTTGTTAAGCAAGGGTGAGTACCACAGCACGTACTCAACAAGTTGCGCATAGAATGCAATTCTACCATAACTATATGCAAGGATTATTCCAAAGGAATGGCTAAGGGTTTATTTGCAATAAAGCAGCATTTAAGAACACATACAATACATAGATTGGAAAGACAGTAAAACAAATAATAACAATAACAGATTCAATGATTCTCAAGTAAAATCAAATTTCCATCCTAAGTCAAATTCCTTTATCCATATGGCATCCTGCCATCCCCTTTCAGTTGTCCATTTTATTAAACTAACCCTTGACCGTAATCCCCGAGCTTTGCTCAATACCGTGAGCACGGCTATCCGAATAGTTTGTACACTCTGCAGAGGTTATGCACTTTACCCACACGATACAACCATGCACCACACAAAGTAATGATCATAACAAAGCCTTTACAATGCATCCTTAACCCGATGCTACCCACTGAGGTTTCAACACTGAAGGGTTACACCACCACAACAGGGCCCCCCTCTTGCGCCATGTGAGTTTCCTCCGTACACGCGGACTCACACCACCACGATAGCTCTCAAGCTAAAACTTTGCAAATTAGTCAGCTAGGCTGCCCCATAACAGACATGCGGTTGCATGATTGACTCAGGTCAAAGACTCGCAAGGTTAAGTCCTTAGGATTGATTAAAGCAAGACTTGCACATACCCTCAGCTCCACTGAGCCCACCCTGGCACACTTGCCCCTTACCACTTGCTTCAATCTAAAATGATTAACCCCCGGTTGGTTACCAAGCACCACGTGCTACTCACAAATCAACACCATTGTGTGACCTCCCCGCCACGACAACTCAATCTCTTTGAGTGACCACACATGACACACAAATTAACATCATTGTTCCATATTCCATTAGTCAAGATTAATAATCAACATTTCATGAACATGTGATGACGTGGCATGGCTAAGCAATTCTATTCCGTTCTAACCATCCCATGTTGATTTCATATTTAACCAACTATAGCAAACCAACCTAAGGTGACAAGTGGATAATGGCATACAAATAACAAGGTAGGGTGTAATTCAAAGGGTACATTAGCCAATCCCAAATTTAGGTTGAAATCATTTATACACATAAAATAACATGCAATAAAGTAAATCAAAATAGCAACTAATCTAGCTATGGGTGCAACATGATCAAAGCACAACTTGCCTTGGTTAAGTTCCTGATCTTGGTCTGAATATTGCTCTTGAGTTGCCAATTCCTCCTCCGAAGCCTCGCACAATTCAATGTCTACGCGAATCGAGAAGAAATAACAAATAAACACCAAAACCAAAGAACAAACAAACTCTAAAAATCCAACAAAAATCACCATTGGATAGATCTCAATTTTACAAATTTTTAGGAATTGGAATCACCTCAATCGGAGTTCATATGCAAAAGTTATAGCATTTAGAAGATTTGAAAATAAATTAAATTGAATTTTTAGATTTAATAGAATTATTTTTATAAAGAAAAATCCGAATTAATGCGTCGGTTGACGTCAGCCCTAGCTCAGACCAGTACGGTCAACACGTGGCAAAATCTACACTGTCTAAAACCGATCCAACGGTTCCCGATTAATCTACTACGTGGCTTAATGTCAACCACCAGATTTAGATCTAACGGTCAGCAGCTACTGATGCCCTTCACTGTAGCCCTAATTGACGTGGCCCGATTCCAACCACATGA
Source organism: Guadua angustifolia (assembly GCA_036346375.1). Classification (NCBI taxonomy): domain Eukaryota; kingdom Viridiplantae; phylum Streptophyta; class Magnoliopsida; order Poales; family Poaceae; genus Guadua; species Guadua angustifolia. The sequence goes on along the minus strand of CM070503.1, from coordinate 60,904,685 downwards.
TCTGAATCTAACGGCTAAAACTTACCTGCGCGGTTCGCTATTCACCGAGGCAACGTGGCTTGATACCGTCCGCCCGATGACGATCCGACGGCTAGAAACCTTCGACCTTGGCGATGAAAACCCGGCGGCGCTGGTTCACCGGAGCTGGGGACGAAGACCACCCCGACGGCATTTCGGCACTTCCCGGTGAGAAAAAAGTAGCGGCTCGGACGCGGTGCAACACGGTGAGCTCGAATCCGGAACCCACACGACGGAAGAAGGTGTCCAACGGCGGCAATGGCGCGGCGAAGATCCTTAGAACTCCGGCGAGTTTGCGCGCGCACTCCAAGGCTCCTCGGGCATCGGCGCTTCAGCGGAAAGGTGCGGCGGCTCATGGTGATCCTCGGGAAGGGGTCCGGGGTCCTTAAATACCCGCATGCGGCGTGTATGGCCACAGGAGTCCGTGTCGACGGCGGCGGCGGCGGCTCCGAGTCCGAGTCGAGGACGACGACTCACAACCGCACGATCCCGATCGGACGGTCCGGATGGATTGAAGGTTTCCTAACTGGTATTGTTTGATGAAGGCCATAGGATGAAGATCTAACGGCTACGAAGCGTTAGGGTTTTGTAAATGACGTGACCTGATGAAGGCCCTCGGATCGTGATCCAACGGTCTGCATCGACGGTTTTACTCGCACAGCGATGGGCTGCACAACGCACAGTTCCGGGCCAAGCCCAATACTGTTTAGAGCGAATTTCTCGGGGTTTTTGATTTAAAATAATTAAGGAAAATAATTTGATTTATTTAAGACAATAAAAATATCAGAAAAATTTCAAGAAAAATCTCAAAAATACTTTAAGACATTATGAGCTTAAATAAAATATTTTTTGCAAAACTTTATTTTAAACTTTTCTTTTTATAGTTAATCTTTAACAAATAGCATTATACTTTAATTTTGAATAATTCAAATAAATCTCAGAAAATCCAAATAAATCCAAAAAATTCCCAAAAATCATAATTTGCAATAAAATAATATTTAACTAAATAAAAAGCCAAAATTTTGGGATGTTACAGGGACAGACCTAGTCTAGTAGGATTCTGATATCTTACCTTTGACACCTTAGGGCGATAGTTGCATCGGGGTAACTGTGTGGGGGGAGCATACCTGTGCTTCGGTTTGGTTCCCATCCAACGGTATCTGTCGTTCCTACCCTTCGGCTCTGAGTGAGGGAAGCAGTAGTGAAGACAAAACTAGAGAGGTTCATAGGGATAGATAGAAGCTTCCGAAAAGCTTTGTTACGATCAATCACCTGTGTGGTGAGCGACTGTATCTTGTGGGTAAAGTGTACTACCTCTACAGAGTGTGTGTTAAATCTATTCGAATAGCCGCGTCCGCGGTATTAGACATTACTCGGGAATTACAGTGAAGGGGTAGATCTTCGAAAATAATATGGGAATGAGTGGCTGTGTGCGAGGGATAAAAGTGAAATTTGTTTCAGGAATGTGTGTCAAGAATATGTGGGAAAACAATTGAAGAAACTTATTATACTTATATGGTCTTGCTGCTTTCTATCTAGATAAATAATAAGTTAAAATGTTGATGCAATGCAAAATAGCCAATTGAACCATTCCTTTGTAATAAGCCATGCATATAGTAATAGAACTGCATTCCGTGCATGACTTGTTGAGTACGGTGTGTACTCACCCTTGCAAACAACAATATACCAGAGGAGTCTACGCCTGCTTGGGTGGAGGAGTTTGTCGAGGAGCTAGAGAACTAGGGAGCAAGCCTCATCAGTTGCCTGTGGCAAAGTGATGGGTCACTACGAAGTTTATTTTCCGCTGTTATTTTCTTGATTCTCTGAATAATGTAAGCCCTGCATGGCAAACTATTGTAAGGTGACCATAAGATCATGCAACTAGTTTATATACATGTTTGAAGTACTTTATTATAATTCCGCTGTGTATGATTGTGGTACTTTAACCCTGTTTAGCCTGTGTATGCACTAGCGTGATCCTGGACTAGTGCAGAATACACAGTGGGTCCGGATTTGCAGATTCGAGTCCCGACAGAACTCCAAATTCTCTGGCTAGCGGAAACCAAACATTGACATCAGAGAAACAAAGGCTCTTTACCGTCTAGGATGAGAGGTTCCGAAGGTCTCTAAGTCTTATCTCAGGGTCAAGATGTGGCACATGGTACTCCTCGTCCTCTTCCTTTTCATTGCCGGTCTCCTCCACATGTGGAACTATGTTGGGACGAGCACGCACCTGCCTAGTAGTGTGCTCGGAAGATATCGAGCCACCACGGGTGCGAACATGGCTAGAACGACGAGGAGGTGCCACACCACCCTCTGTGAATTGAGTCCCCCCTCCCTCTCTGACCCCTCTGCTGCTGACTCTGTGTCTCTAATCTATAATTGGCGGCAACGCCCGCGTGCCTGAGCCAAATTTGCATCTACAGCCATCTCAGCTCGCTCAATTGCCTTCTGTGCCTTGGACTTCTTAGCCTGAGGCACAACAACTTCTTTTCCCTTCCTTTTTCCTGCCATCTGCAAGTTGCACGGTTGAATGTCAAGAACTTGCGTTGTATTCATATGCATTTGAATGGAGTCCAAAGAAACTAGAGGGATCTGGATCTCACCGCTTACAAAGAGAAGGAGAGTCGATCGCCAGTGTTGACGCCAAAAACGTGAAGAGGGTTTCTGGTTGCAACACACCGGACGAACACCGGGTTCAAGTGTGCGCGAGTGTGCCAATCGATTTGACCCTGCAATCGATAAGGGAGGTAATGTGAAATTCGATCAAGCCGATCCTTGAAGCGAATCGGCTAAGAATCATGAATCAGCCAGGAAGCCGATTAGAAGGGTAACTAGATTAGCCGATTAAGACTAATCCGAGGTAAAAGGTAGATCGATTACGAAAAGCGATGCGCAACAAGGCAGTAACAAATCAAACCTAAAAAAGCCAATGGCGATCAAACAATCGGCGATGCGCAACTTTATTTGATCGATGTCGACTTACAGAGGAAAGATTACAATGCTAAAAAAGACTAAGAACTACGGAAATTAAAAACTGGTAGATGTGTTGATTGTTGTCCCTCTTTCAAGCAGCCCTAGCACGCCTTATATACCCGCTGGCCGATCCGAGTCCCGGTCCAACACGACAATGCAATCCGAATCGGCTTCGTAGTTTCCTATTTGGACTCCGTTTCCAAGTATTACCCGTACATTATCCAAATCCTTTGAGGCGTTCCGTGTCGTATCCAAACACACGATTCTTCTCGTAGTTTCCAAAAACTGGTGCAAACATATGCCCCCCATTTTTGGAAGATAACTTGTTATCTTTAAAAAAATCCATCGGCTATTCCTTCATCGGCTTCATTCTTCATCGGCTTCTTCCTTGTCAACTGAAGAACTGTTCTAGTAACCGCTTGTTTTAATTGCGCCATAAAAAATCTCATTGTGTTTTAATGGCACGCGTCGCCTCGAATTCACTTCCCGCCACTTTTGCTTTTCACCGTGCTATATATATGTGGGACCCCCATGGTCATTTTCACGCTTTCCAGCTCTCGCAACTCCTGCAATTGGCTTTCATTCTTCGGTCGGCTTCTCCGCTCCAGATTTCACTGCGCCAGCAAACAATCCTTCTTTCAATCGGCTAAAATGGATCCTTCTCAGGTATTGATTCCGATCCCTGAAAGTAAAGACCAATACTACCTAGGGCCGATAGGAAATTGGACCGCTGATACTGTAATCAACGAAGAAATCCCTAGGCTTCCTCTATCGGCTAAAGATTACAACATAACAGAATGGGGAAAAAGCTTTAGGGCTTGGCCAACAGCTTTGAAAGGGTGGAGAAGATGGTACATCAGGGTATCGGCTCAAAAAAGAGAGGAATGGGAAAGAATGGGTATATCTGAGTGCCTCCCCCTAAGTTTAGCGAATCCAGAGGCCAATGAGCCCCTAGTGGCCACGGCATGTTATTCTTGGTCAAGTACCTTCAACGCTTTTCTTTTCCGAACTGGTCCCATCGGCCCAACACTTCTAGATGTGGCAGAGTTGTGTTGCCTTAGGCCTGATGGTGACCAATTATCGGCTTTTAGTGGCAAGCCTCAGTATAAGTTGATCCGATCCAAGGGCGAAGGATGGGCGAAGTATATTCAGCATAATAACAAAGTAAATGGATTGGTATTGGCTGGAGAGCATACGGCCTTTCTGAACCTATGGTTGGATCGGTTTGTATTCTGTGGCGCATCCCTGGGTCCGACACAAGTGTACCAGGTGTTGGCAGAGCAGCTGGTGAATGGCCATCGGCTTGCACTCGGAAAAATGCTTCTTGGAGCTGTTTATCAGATGATGCATGTTATCAGGAGCCGGCTCTTTTCTGGATTTGGTCAGTATGTGGTTGGCAATGTTGGTGGCCCATTGTGGTTCATTCAATTGTGGCTCTACAGCATCCTTGGCCGATCGTTGATCTCGGAACACTTGGAAGACACAGCCTTTCCCCGCGAAGACTATCCGGAAGGCTCTACTCCCCAATACAGAGCTAGCCGATCGCTCGGGGAGAGACTTGTGATGTGCACCAGTGGCGATGTCAAAATTACTCCAGCCGATTTCAAGAAATATTTTTCATTTTTTCTGCACTTGGATAACACTACCTTTGGTCAGCAAGATTTTTTCCCTTACAGAGACGCAGCCGATTTCCAATGGCCTTCATTTCTTCACTTGGATGCTGATAGTTCCTTAATGCCAAGATCGACTTTAGACTCAGATCGGATTTTCATCTCACCTCAGTATCTTTCATGTCGGCTTAAACTCCCGTAGCAGTAACATTCCGTAGTCATATGAATTTTATCACCCTTCAAGATTATCGCCCGTCAATTGGGCTTTGGTCAAGGATACCGTCTCTGCCGATCCTTAGTCGTCTTGAGCCCGAGCTAAAGTGACAAATGGAACGGCGGCAGATTAATTTTGGAGTTAGCCGAAGCGAATTTCAAGTTCTCGTTTGCACGCATTTTTCCTCGAATTCTCGCCGAGCAAGCCATTTCTCTGCTTGGTGGACACCTATATCAGAGGCTCTTTACTTGGACCGTACACCGTCGGCTGTTGTAGAAAAGTTCCTCCCCGACTTTCATGAGCCGACGATAGTACCTAGCAGCAAAGCGGCTCTAGTGAAGATAGCTCGAGATCCTTCGGCTCATCGGGTTATACTAACTCATCCGTAGCTGTAGAGGTATTGGCCTGTTTTTCTTACGTTTTTCTTACGTTTGCTCATACTTGATATCAGCCTTTGGGTCATGTTTTTAACCGTTCAGTCTTGCTTTTTCCAGGATGCTGCAGCTGGCAAGACTGTTGCCGTTCCATCGGCTAGTGAGCCCAAAAGGAAAAGACCGCATCAAACAACAAGTTTGACGGTTATTCTTCCGCACCTCGGCCCAGAGCCCATCATTGTCGGATTTTGCAAAAGGCCGACACTCGAGTAAACATTTTTAAGCCGATAATCACAAGTTTTTCAAGCCTTTGATTCGCTTTTAATGCTGACGTATTTAATTTTTTCAGAAAAACATAAATCGACGAAGGCTCCAGCCCGTCGACAAAAACGAACAGAGCAGAGTGCTGAGAGCTCCCCCAAAGCATCGGCTTTTGCAGAGGTAAATCTTTTCTCTTTAATGAGTATTTTATATCGATTCATAACACGTCTTTTATTGGTTTTTCATCCGGCGACGTCTTCGCAAGCCGCCGGGGTATTGGCCGATCTTCAGGACGCCCCTACTACCAGTCTTTCGATATTGCCTCCTCCAGCACAACTCCTCGCACCTTCACCTCCTCGGTTGGCCATTACCAAAGAATGCGTCTTGGGAGGAATTCAATCGATTTCGATGACTTGCTCGGTTTTACCTTAGACGAATTAGCCGACCCAGAAGTGATAGCCCCCGACGATTATGTAGCGGACATCCGTAACATCATCACCGTCTCTCAGAAGGCATCCGCTGCGGTTGTGCGATCGGGGCCAAACATGCAGGAGAAGCTGAATCGGCTTTTAACTGCGATTTCCTAGCCGGAGGCAAACATCTTGGCTAATGCCCAACCAATCCGGGACGCAACGGCTGTTGTTGAAGCCGATCTCCCGCCTAAGGCTCTTAAGGCTATTCTGGACATCTGTCACATAGACGAAAGGAGAGCTGAAGTCGAGGCTGCAACGGCCAGAATAGCCCGACGAGAAGCTCAAGCAGCCGATCAGCGCCGGCTAGAGGAGTTGGTGGCAGACGCAAAGGCCAAGAAGAAGAAATATGATGAAGATTCTTCTGCTCTCAAGGCTGCCAAGTCCTCTACGCAAAAATTGGAGTCGATGAAGAAGCAGCTCGAAGAGGAATTAGCCAAGGTGGAAGAAGAGCTCGCAAACAATCTTGCTTTGGTGACTGCCACATCAACTTCTCTGAAAACCCAGAAGACCGACATCGGCTTGGCTATGGCAAAGGTGAAAGATCAATCGGCCAAACTTGCTCCAGTGCCCGGCACTGCCAAGGCCGATGAGGGCATACTTACGGATCACGTAAAGCGGCTAAGGCAATTTGCGACCTTGTCGGCTTTGGGTGCTAGTATCCCAGGATCTGGCTTGTAATTTTATTGATGCGTTGTGCTTTTCAAAACGATGTTGCTTCTGATGATATTTTGTTACATACTTTAGTTGGCTGTTTAACCGATTATTTTATCTTTATTTAATCGGCTGTTTAACCGATTCGTTCCTGCATTCTTTGTGTTGTACCTTAATTACGCACCGATCCAAATGCTAGGGTGGTACGGCTTTAGGTACTTTCCGTTAATCGCCTTTGGTAACACTAATCCTTCGAGTGTTTCGAGTATGTACGCATTTCCGCCAACAAGCCAATTAATTTTATATGGTCCTTCCGGTAGGTGACCATTTGTCAATCGATCGCCTCTAGAACCAATCGGTAATATCGTTTTCCAAACCAAATCGGCCTCATTGAAGGACTTGGGCACGACTTTCTTATTGTAAGCTCTTGCCACTTTTTCTTTATTCTTTTTAAGCCGATTTAAAGTAATCAAATTTTAACTCGCTAAGTCATCCAAATTGTACAAACATCAATTCTTTGTATTCATCGGTGATAGATTATTACGCTTGCTATTCGCATAGATTCTATATTTATTTCTATGGGTAATACGGCCTCCTGCCCATACACCAACTGGTATGGTGACAGTTTAGTCGATCCGTGAAACGCTAGCCGATAAGCCCATAGTGACTCTGACAGGGTTGAATGCCAATTTCGAGGCCTTTCATCGATTTTTCTTTTAATCAGTTTGATCAGAGATTTGTTAGACGACTCGGCTTGTCCATTAGCCTGAGCGTAATATGGCGACGAGTTAAGCAATTTGATACCCAGGTTCTCTGCAAAATCTTTGAAATCGTTAGACATGAACACAGTTCCTTGATCGGTTGTGATAGTCTGAGGAATGCCGAATCGATGGATAATGTGTTCGTTAACAAAGCCGATAGCTTCTATACTGGTGACTTTTTTAAGTAGAACGGCTTCGACCCATTTCGAAAAGTAGTCTGTTGCTGCGAGGATAAACTTATGGCCCTTGCTTGACGCCGGAAATATTTGACAGATTATGTCTATACCCCATCCCCTAAACGGCCATGGCTTGATAATCGGATGTAAAGCCGATGCTGGTGCAAGTTGCACATTTCCAAACTTCTGACAACTTTGGCATCCTTTGTAATACTTGAAACAATCCTCTAACATTGTCGGCCAAAAATACCCGGTTCGTCTTAGAATCCACTTCATTTTGTAAGCCGATTGATGCGCACCGCAAATTCCTTCATGAATTTCGCCCATGGCCACTTTTGCTTCCTCATCGCCTAAACATCGCAGAAGTAATCCTTCCAATGTCCGATAGTATAATTCTCCTTCTAGCACAACATACTTTAGTGCTTTTTGACGAATATTTCGCGCAGTAGGTTCGGATGGGTTCATTAGATAAGCTTTTATTTCTGTTCTCCAATCGGCATTAGTGACGCACAGAACTGTTTTGTCGATCAGATCAAACGCTTCATATAGGCTTTTTTTCTTATACCCTGAAGCTGCCTGAGCCAATGCGTTGGCTTTGTCGTTCATTTCCCTAGGTATATGGCCGATACAAAATGACGTAAAAGTGTTGATGATATCAAGGCAATGCTGTAGATATTCTGATAGCACCTCATCGTTGCATTTAAATTCTCCTTTAACTTGTTGCACCACCAGCAATGAGTCACCGTATGCTTCCACACTACTTGCCCCGACACTGTCTATCAACTGCAGCCCTTTGAGTAGTGCTTCATATTCGGCCTGGTTATTAGAGCATCGGCTTGTAAGCCGATATGCAAACTCGACGTTATATCCTTTTGGTGAAATCAGCACAATACCTATTCCACTCCCCTCTTGACAAACTGATCCATCAAAATACAGTTGCCACGGTGCTACATCGACTATTCCTGTCATGGTATCATATCCAGTTATAAAATCGCCATCGCTGGCCTTTAATGGCTTTGGTCGATTCGTACTGCAGGTCGAACTCGGTTAGAGCATAAGCCCACTTCCCAAGTCGTCCTCTCAGAATTGGTGCAGACAACATATATTTGATGATATCGTTTCTGCATACTACTATGCAAGTTGATGCTAGTATATAATGCCTCAATTTCGTACAAGCAAAATACAAGGATAAGCACAATTTCTCTATTGGTGGGTACCTGGTTTCGGCTGTGAGTCGTCGGCTTAAGTAAAATATTACTCGCTCTTTGCCATCGACTTCTTGGCGCCTAATCTGATTCGATGGTCTCGTTTTCAGCCGATATATATAACTTGAAGGGAATTCCCTTTTGTGGTGCGGCCAAGACTGGTGGTGACGCTAGATACTGTTTTATATCGTCGAAAGCTTTTTGCTGATCGGCTCCCCATATAAAATTCTGGTCATCCTTTAATTTCAATAATGGCGTAAAAGCTTGAATTCTACCAGACAGATTCGAAATGAATCGTCTTAAGTAATTAATTTTACCGATCAATTTCTGCAATTCATTCTTACACGTTGGCGGTTTTGTATCGGCTATGGCTTTAACCCTTGTTTGGTTAACTTCAATCCCTCTTTGGTGAACCATAAACCCTAGGAACTGGCCGGCCGATACACCAAACGCACACTTCAAAGGGTTCATTTTTAACCCATGAGCTCTTGTATTTTGGAATACCCTTTCTAAATCGGCCAAATGCTGCCAGTCTTCCTTAGACTTAACCACCACATCGTCAATATAAATCTCAACAATATGGCCGATTAGATCGTGAAAATCAAATTCATGGCACGCTGATAGGTGGCGCTGCTTTTTAAGCGAATGTCATTCTACCGCCATTCATACAACCCTATTGCGCCAGCACATCAAGGCGCTTTAGGGACATCGCTTCGCCATGAATATCCGGTTATATCCAAAGATTCCCGCCAAGAAAATCGATAATCTTATTGTTCGATCAGCATCGATAAGCATATCGGCTATAGGCATCGGATATTCATCTTTTGGTGTGGCTTTATTCAAGTCTCTAAAGTCTACACACACCCGAAGTTTACCGTTCTTTTTCATGACGGGAACAATGTTGGACACCCATTCAGCGTATCGGCAAGGTCTTATGAACTTGGCCTCCAACAGCTTCTCAATTTCTTCTTTTATCATATTATATATTTCTGGATTACAACGCCGCGGCGGTTGTTTATACGGCCGATACCCTGGCTTGATAGGCAGCCGATGTTCTACTAACTGTCGGCTTAACCCAGGCATCTCATAGTATTCCTAGGCGAAACAATCCCTGTATTCCCTAAGTATTTCGACCAACTTATTTTTGTATTCTAGACTTAAATTTGCACTTACAAAAGTTGGCCTTTTTCTATCACCTTCTCCTATATCGACTTCTTCAAGCATATCGACAGAAGTGAATCCTTGACCCAATTTTTCGCTTTGGAAGTCTTCGATGGCTTCGCAGGAATTTATCTCATGCCGATAGCTTCTTACCTTGCCTTGCAGCACTTTAATCATTTTTGACCCCATCTTCTTAGGACTTCGTTTGCCCGATCAAATGTGCCTGGCTTAACACTGATCGGCATTAACCCTGACTTGCCAATACATATGAAGTCGCAATCGTCTAATGTTTTACCCGATATACACTCCGCTTCTTCATGCGGCCAATTCAGATCGTAACTAGCCATAGCAATATGGGTGATGTATCTACCGAGACGACCTCAACTTTATCTTCGTTCCATTGAACTAGCAGTTGATGCATGGTTGATGGTATGCAGCAATTGGCATGTATCCAATCGCGTCCAAGGAGCACGCTGTAGTTTCCCTTTGCTTCAATTACAAAAAATGCGGTCGGCAAAGTTTTGCTGCCGACGGTTAATTCTGTAACCATCACTCCCTTTGCTTCAGTAGGGTCTCCCGTGAAATCGTTTAGTACCATGTTCGTCTTTATCAGATCCTCATCAGTTTTGCCTAATTTCTTGCAGGTGGTGAGCGGCATCAGGTTCACAGTAGCCCCTCCATCAACGAGCATCCTGGATATCGGCTTTCCATTTATGTAGCCTTTCAAGTACAACGGCTTGAGATGCCGATGAGCATCTTGCGGCTTTTCAAATACGGCATCTTGCGCGCCTAAGCACAGTTGAGCAAACGTGTCCTTAGCCGATTCAGTTTTAATCCTGAATTCGGCTGGTAGGGTGAATACCATGTTGATATCCATGGGAGGAGTGCCGTCTTGAATCATTGGTGACAGCAAATCATCTGAGGAATCTGATTCATCATCGGATTGTTGTTTTCTCCTCCATTCTTTTGTAACAAGTTTTACTGGCCGCAGCTCATTAAACGCTTGATCTCTCTGTTTTTCTTCTTTAGCTTCTCTTATCTCTTGTGTTCTTAGTCGTTGAAGCCGTCTACGCTGTGATCGGCTAAGTCCAGTCGGGCACCACCTGGGTTTAGGCTCCAATGGCTTGCGGATTTTACCAACCAAGTTCTCTGGTTCTTTTTCCTTGTCTTGGTCTGGTATGCCCAGTCTTTCTTTTATCGGCCTTCTATACCTCGGCTCGTTTTGATCCGACATTGGCCTAAACGGACGCTCTCTTGCCAATTGTTTTGGCCAACCCTTTTGCGGGTAATGTTCCATGGGGCATGATCTTGCAGATGGTAATGCCATACCCCTTTCCCAACGGAACCGCCAAAAAGGGCATCTCTGGTGAGCTCTTTCTGTGTTGTCTAGTTGATACCAATTATTAGGCCGAAACGCAGTGTTTGGCCGACGCGATTCATCCGATCGATGAAACTGCTGCTTCTGCCGATGGCTCATCCTTTCATATTTTTCAAGTAACTGCGAGAAGGTTGGCTTGAGCTTGAACGCTGGTTTTCGCGGTGGAGTTCTTTTAGCTTTGTACCATCGTCCGACTTGTAACTCCCCTTTCGGCTTCACAGTCCTAGAATTTTTCCTGTCTCGATCGGCTTCAATTTGAAGTGAGCCGATCGTTATCTTCAGTGTTTCTCCTTGTGAGCTTGACTCTATGTCGACTTGCCGCGCTACTCTGGGATTCTCGTCGACAATCGCTTCCGTTCTTTGCACCTTTGGACCATGTTAATTGGGAAGGATTGACGCCGACTTCCATGGCCGGTTCTTCCGCAAACTTGAGCCGACCATCTTCAATGGCGGCCTGTATCTGCTGTCGAAAGATATTACAATCGTTAGTGTTATGGGAAAAAGAATGATGCCACTTACAGTATCATCGCTTCTTGATTTCATCGGCTGAAGGCATGGTATGCCCTTCAGGCAGTCGTATCAGTTTTTCTTGTAAGAACATGTTGAATATGCGGTCACACTTGGACACATCGAAAGCGTATTTAACCTCCGACTTACTCCTGGTCGGCTTGAGCCATGAACACACAAGTGGTTTTTTAGAACCCTTTATCCATTCGGCTATATTCACATATGCTTCATCTTCAGAAGTTTCACTTGAACTATATTCAACCATATTTATTCTAGCTTTATCTTTCCCATTGCCATTTAATCTAATTTTATCCTTGAATTCTTTACTCAAATATCGGCTTTCTGTCTTGAATAACGATGAAGCGGTGACTTAAATCGCTGAACTCTGTCCGGCAAGTTTTTCTTTATGTGGGAATTAACCCTTGAAAGGCTAAATCGGCTAGTTGGTTATCGGGCAATACTAAAAAGCAAATGATTTCGCACTTTCTAAATCTTCTAATGTAATCCGGGCCGACTCACCAAATTTTTTGCCTTGACAAAGACTCAGTCCGAAATTGTTAACTCTAAGCTCTGGGATAAAAGTATTCATGAAATCGACTTTCTAAATCGTTCTAGAAATGGACCGAATTTGGAGGCAGATTAGTAAACCAAGTGAAGGCGAGTTCCTGATAAAGACAAGGGAAAAAGCCTAATTCTTAGCCCATCGGACTGAGCCGCTTCACCACACTGAGCGATAAACCTTCCAACATGCTCTAAAGTGGAAACTGAATCATCCCCTGAAAACTTTGCAAAATCGGGAATCCTAAAGTTATGGGGATATGGCATGCGGTCAATGTAATCTGGGTACGGCTTTCTATAGTTGATTGTCTTTCCTTTGGGCTGTAAGCCAAATTGATCTCTCAAGACCATGGAAATCTGATCGGCCCAATTGACGTTATTGGCGATGCAATACTAGGATTTGGCCAATTTTGGTGAGCGATATTCTGCCCCGAGTGTAAACTCTCGTGGTCGGCTTGTTCTACGGATGGGTCTTGTTGTTGCCACGCTTCATACCCATCGCCCTAGCAAACCGCAACCTCGGAAAGCGGAACAAATGGCTCGTATGCGTAACTACTTTATACGGAGCCGCACTTCTAACTTGGGTTGGTCCTTGAGGTTTATAATTTCCATTTAATTCAACCGGCTGAGAAGCCGACTGGACATAGTGAGTCCCTGACGCCGATGGATCCAACTTCGCAGCGTCAGTATATGCATGAATATGAGTAACTGGACTCGGGCGGGGATTTGGTGGAGCCAACACGGTGGGCTGAGTCGGCATTAGTGAGGGTGTGGGTGCCGACGCCTTGATCGTGGTGGCATTTGGTGCCCGTAATATACGGGATATGTTGGGAGTGGTACGCAATGGATCCAAAGAATCCACCGGATATTGCCAACTCTTGTGCAATTGTTTTTACGCTATTCTCTATCATCGGCTTCAAGGTGGTAACCAAAGCCGATGATTGATTGATTAAAGCATGATGCATGATTGCTCAATCATATGCACAATTCGCTTGGCGGAAGGTATCGGCCATCGAGTGCGTCGCGGCGTCGACCTCGCCGAAGTGGTTCAACGCCGAAGCGCCATCTTCTGCGTGACTCGCCGTCGGTTTTTCGATAACAACCCAACATCAACTCCTCCAAAGGCGGCTTTTGATCTTCGATCTCCTTGCCTTTGCTCGAGTTAAATCGCCCAAAGTGGGGACGATTATGGCTTCGATGTTTCGTGCGGATGGTGCGGCAGATTTACTGCGCAAATCATCTTGTCGATCGTGTCCCACCGGCGTGCTAAAAATGTGTTGACGCCAAAAAGCGTGAAAAGGGTTTCGGTTGCAACACAACGGATTTAACACCGGTTCAAGTGTGCGCGAGCGTGCCAATCGATTTGACCCTGCAATCGATAAGGGAGGTAATGTGAAATTCGATCAAGCCGATCCTTGAAGCGAATTGGCTAAGAATCATGAATCAGCCAGGAAGTCGATTAGAAGGGTAACTAGATTAGCCGATTAAGACTAATCCGAGGTAAAAGGTAGATCGATTCTGAAAAGGCGATGCGTAACAAGACAGAACAAATCAAACCTGAAAAAGCCAATGACGATCAAACAATCGGCGATGCGCAACTTTATTTGATCGATGTCGACTTACAGAGGAAAGATTACAATGCTAAAAAAGACTAAGAACTACGGAAATTAAAAACTGGTAGATGTGTTGATTGTTGTCCCTCTTTCAAGCAGCCCTAGCATGCCTTACATACCCGCTGGCCGATCCGAGTCCTGGTCCAACACGACAATGCAATCCGAATCGGCTTCATAGTTTCCTATTTGGACTCTGTTTCCATGTATTACCCGTACATTATCCAAATCCTTTGAGGCATTCCGTGTCGTATCCAAAGTCACGATTCTTCTCGTAGTTTCCAAAAACTGGTGCAAACACTAGCCGAGGGCTCGGATTTGTCGGCGGTGAAAAAACGGGTGGCGCGAACTAGCGTGTGGCGGCGCTGAGGCAGGTGGAGGATTGGAGTACAGCGTCGCAAGGCACGGCAACGGGTTGCGGCGCAAGGTGGCGTGGAGGCGTGGAGGCGTGGAGAGAGGAGTAGTTAGGTGCGGTCGATATTAAAGATCCACAGGCGGTTCTCTGAATGTTGAAGCGTGTTTTTGGCTAAGGTTAAGATCAACATACCAGATGATCCGTTATCGGAAACATCACCTGACCGGACCGATGCCTCTATTCGATTCGGTGGCAGGATGGTTCGGTCACTTGAGGAAAAAAGAATCGGATCATCTTGTGTAGCGGTGTGCTAGCAGAGTCGCAATAACAGTGAGTGCGGACAATACGAAAACCAGACGATCCGTATAAGAAAAGATAAAGACACTCTCGAATGCGGACGAAGGAGGCCTCGAGGCTAAGATTCACATACTGGACTTTCCGTTAAGTCGAGAAAAGACCATACCTAATTATTGTTCGGACGAATAGTGCTTAGCTTCCTTGGGCCTCTGTTGGCTTCAGTTTACAACATGATCCGACCTATTAGCGAATTACCTACCGTACTATTCTGCACTTTCATGCAACATTTTTACTCAAGTCCAATAAAAAATATAAGTTCTATTACATATTAAGTTTTTACACAACGTGTCCCTATTTGCCTTTAACAACTTTTCCGACGCAATCATCACACATATGGGGCATCATTGAAATATCGAGTGTTTCTTCTACAAGTTTGATCCTCTCCGGATCTCAACTGATTGTATTCTGCCTCATCGTGCACATTGTCAACTCCAACGATCCTTTGGTTTCCGGGAACAACTATGTTCCTTTTCTTATTACTGGGGTCAACTATGTAGAAAACTTGCGAGACTTCAGAAGCTAGTATCCAGGGGTCAGTTTTGTGGCCTACATTGTTGAGGTCGACAGTTGTGAACCCATAGTTGTCCACCTCCACACTATTAGGATGTTTGACCCAGTTGCAGTGAAATACGGGGATCTGCATATCCCTTCCGTAGTTGAGTTCCCAAATTTCTTCAATGATTCCATAGTTGGTGTTCTTCTCCCCTGTCGCATCTATGGCTTCTACCCGAACACCACTGTTTTGGGCCAATGTCTTCTTGTCCTTTCGAATGGTATAAAACATGTACCCATTGATGTCATATGCTAGCCATGATGTTATCAGACTTGATAGGCCATGAGCCAACATTTTTAATGTTTTTGTATCTTCGTCCTCACCATCTGGTATGTTTTGGTTCTTGAAACATGTGGTAAACATGCGCTTATTCTCTTTCAGGATCCAATCAACTTGGCGTCCTGGATTTTCTCTTTCAAGCTCTTCGGTGTTGCTCCACGTCGGCTCCACTATCTTTAGTCTGTTGCAAGACGGTGAAATGTGCTTGGTCCACATTCTTGTACTCATGGTCGATGAATCTTTTCTTTCCCTTAGTCCCTTTACCAGTCAACCTCCTCTCATGTCGAGGGATAGGCACACCAATCGTCCTTTTTTGTGGGCATGAAGTAATCTATGCAACACTCAATGACTTCCTCAGTATTGTAGCCCTCAATAATGGAACCCCCTGGGTAAGCACGATTCCGCTATAAGCTCTTAAGCAAGCCAATCCACCTCTCAAAAGGAAACATCCAGTGTAAGAATACTGGTCCTAGTACGTTTACCTCCTCGACAAGGTGAACCAAGAGGTGCGGCATGATATCAAAAAAGGATGGAGGGAAGCACATCTCAAGTTGGTTCATTATAACATCCCAAATTTTTCTTTTTTGGATTTATTGTGCTTTTTATTGATTTTATGTGATTTTATTTAATTCTTTTAGCACTTATTTAATTGAGCATTTGTTGTTCCTTATTTGTCTGGGCAATTAGTTGATGATCTTTTCTTGGAAGTATTTTATTTGGGTTCTATTTGGCTTAAGGTATTTTCTGGAATTTTTCTGGATTTTTTTGGATTTTATTGCTATTTATTTAGGCCTATTTGATTTTCTGGAATTGTTTTAATTCAGAAAAGCTTTTAAATTGCCTTC
The DNA here is from genome assembly GCA_036346375.1 of Guadua angustifolia. Lineage (NCBI taxonomy): Eukaryota > Viridiplantae > Streptophyta > Magnoliopsida > Poales > Poaceae > Guadua > Guadua angustifolia. The sequence continues at coordinate 60,888,363 of CM070503.1, read as the reverse complement.
AATAGTGTTGGGCCGAAACCCAGTACGATTCGGCCCAAATCTCCCGCGCCGTCGGCCTGTTGGCCCAACCGCCAGAAAACCCTAGCTACCTCGCGTATCATCCATTCGATTCCAATCGGGTGGTCGTCCTTGAGCCGTGTCGCCTTGCACTTCTTGCCGTCGGATCGCGCTCGCGTTTACGCACGAGATGTGGCCATGTCGACCCCACTGTATCACAGCCGGATCCGTCGCGCTGCTGATTTCCCGGAGTTCACGGAGTCCGTGTCGGACCGTTGCACCCCTCCCGAGCCCCCTCTTTATTGTGTCACCACGTGTGCCGTGTAGCCCTAGCCACACCGCACCTGTTGACCTCGGCCTTGTCGCCTGCACCGCTGCCAGCCGTGCGCTCTAGCTCGCCGTAGTGCCGAAGGGTCTCTGCCGCTCGTTGCGCCGCCGTCGGTCCATCTCTGCCATGTTTGAGGTCACCGGCGCGTTGCCCGTGTCAAGCCGCATCGACCATGCCATCTCTTGCCGCCGAAGAAGCCTCGCAGCGCCGTCGCCGTGGTCATCTTCTTCCCCTCCGATGAACCCACGCCGCCGTGCCCTCATCGCCGAGCCGAGCTTTGTTCGCCATTCGATTGTCGCTCAACGCTCCAGATCTCACCGCGTCACCCGATCAACAGTAAACTCCATCTTCATTTTCCAGCCGTTGGATTTCAATCAACGGTCTAGATTGCATCACCTATATCTGTGTTAGTTTAATCTTAGCCGTTAGATTTAGATCGTAGGGTGTTCGTTTTGCCACGTTGATAAGTAGCCTTCGCCGTTGGATGCGCGTCGGTCGTCTCTGATCGTGCCGCGTGTCGCATCGCTGCTCGCTTGCTGCCGAGCCGTCCGATCCTGATCCGAGGGTAGCTGTGCCACCACGCGTCATCCCTGCAGTAGACCAGAGCTGTATTGCATTGGTTAATCTCGGCCGTTCATTTTGAACTGAGAGGTCGAGATCGCCGCAGCGCGAACGATCTTGATGTCGGTCGGCGTGTCGCTGGAAATCGAGTCGGCCGCGGTTGCGTTGACATCACCCGTTTAATCCCAGCCATCCGATCCATAATGAACGGTTAGGACTTTGTGCCGTGTGTCTCACCCTTGGCCGTTAGATCAGTGCCACGTGTCGCTAATCCGAATATGCCATGTGTCATGCTGGCGTCAGCGATGACGTCATAAATAATTTTCAGTAGAAAAATAATTCAGCCAAAATTCATTCCTGTGCTGACGTCATCATTATGTCATGCTGACGTCATAAATCTGAATTTCCCGTATAAGAATAATTCGGATAAATCGGATTTTCTGATTTTTAGGATTTTCCATTTAATTAAATCTTAGAATAGCTATATCTTTTGTGTCTATACTCCGATTGAGGTGATTCTAGTCTCTAAAAATTTGTAAAATTGTCCTCCATTTATTTGTGAATTTTATTTAATTTTTGGAGTTGATTTTACTCTCTGTTTTGGTCATTTATTACTTTATCTTTCGTTGCGTGTAGACGTTGAGTTGCCGGGTGAGTTTATGATTGAAGAGCCAGCACTTGACCAGGTTACAAAGCATGATCCAGACCCATTCGAAGGCAAGTCATGCTTGATCATGTTGAACCTATGTTTTAAAATGCTATGTTGTTTTAATGTATTGCATATATTTCAATTATCAAATGTTTGTTGTATGTTGGGAATAATTACTCGTCCACTTGAATTATATCCACCTTTACCATGTCATATTCCATGATTCATTTGTCACCCTAAAATGGTTCAATAATAGTTGGTAGCTATATATGCCAATGTGGGTAGCTAGAGCGCAAGTAGAATGCTTAGCCATGCAATGAGTCATCATTTTGTGTACAAATGCTTAATCTTGATTAATGATGATGGAACATGTTTATGAATTGTGTGTCAGGTGTTGTCACACAATGTTGGTATTGTTGATGGCACATGGTGCATGATAAAATCAACTGGGGTGGTAAAATGATTTAGACTGAGGCAAGTGGTATGGATTTGTGGTGGGCCAAGGTTGGCACGTGGGCGGTCGTATTTGCTTTTTATGATAATTGTGGTTTGGACATGATGATTTTTGGTTAGTCTTGCCTTGGTCAATTAAGGATTTAACCTTGCAAGAATTTGAACAGATTCATTCATACAGCCACAAGTCTGGAATGGGGCAGACCTAGATGATTAACTTGTTGAGTCTAAACTTTGGTACTATTGTGGTGGTGTGAGGCCCGGGTAGTGGTATCCAGTCCTCGCACGGGTTGGCTCACATGGCGCAAGGGGGGGCCTAGATGTGGTAACCAGTCCCACTAGTGTTGAAACCTTAGCGGATAGTACTGGGTTTAGGTAGGCATTGGAAAGGCTTTGTTATGGTCACTCGCCTTGGTGGTGTTTGATTAAATCTTGTGGGTAAAGTGTATAACCTTTGCAGAGTGTAAAACCTATTCGAATAGCCGTGCTCACGGTATTGGGCATTGCTCAGTGATTACAGTCAAGGGTTAGATTTTTATTAAATAAATGTGAGGGTCGAATGTTGGAATATGGGAATAAGGATATGAGTTGGACATTGAAAACAAATGCAAAGTTATTACTGTTATTAATGTTTTATTGTCTTTCAATATGTCTTTTCAATCTATTATTGCTATTCTTTCGTAAATGCTGTTTATGTAAAGTAACCTTGTAGCCTTCCTTTGTAATAAGCCATGCATATAGTAAGTAGACTTGCATTCTGTGCACAACTTGTTAAGTGCTTCATGTACTCACCCCCCTTGCCACCAACATCATCAGTTGAGGAGGAAGCAACGCCCGCTTTCAAGGAGGAGTACTAGGAGGAAGCGAACAACTAGGGTGCGAACCTTGTCAGTTGCCTGTGGCAGTTGAAGGGTTTCTACGCTTTTATTTATTTATTTATTTCCACTGCAGTTTATTTATTCACTTTCAGTTAGCCCTGCGTGGCGTATCATGTAAGGGACCATAAGGTCGTTTAACAGGATATATTAAACTTGATAAAGTCTTATCTATATTGTCATTGAGTATGATTGTGATATTCATCTATGTTGAGCCTGTGTGCACTAGTGTGATCCTAGACTAGTGTAGAATATACAGAGGGTCTGGATTTGCACATTTGGGTCCCGACAGAGGTGGTATCAGAGCCATACTGACTGTAGGTCAAGCCCTAGTTGGTTGTCGCTTAAGAGAGTGCAAAACTATTTTCTAAAAGTCAAAAGTTAACTTGAACAAATAAAAAGATCTTGACTCGTCCCCTCTTCTCGCTCTTCACCTTTGCTGGATTTTTCCCCTTCTCCTTGTTTTGTTGAGGTTTTGAGAGAGCCGTTTTTCTGCAAGTTGGGATGGATTGCTTTTATGGAGAGCGTAAGGGAGGATTCGCTGCTGAGCTTTGGAGGATGTTGCAGACATTGGGAGGCTTCGATCGCCCAATTTACCGTAGCACCAACTGGGTGGTGAATGGAAGGAGGAGAGGAACAATTTGCAGGCTCACGGTGTATGCTCGTGATGGTGCCAAGGGAAGCCGCCCAGTTTACATCTCTGCGAGGAGGTCGCCCTTCAAGTGGGATTGAGAGATCTCTGTCTTGTTTCTTCGCTTCGCTCGTGACTATGCCGTGAGCCGAGACCATCTGCATTCAAGTACCATCCAGATGGGGTCACCGTTACTGAGGAGAAGGTCAGGGAGGAGGACAATGCCACCACTGTCCACTTGGCACGTCTCATTTCAGCTCAGGAGATGCACACTAAGGCCTCTAATCAGGAGCTTTTCGAGGCTTATGAGGCCTTGGCAAAGGTCGAGAAGGATATCCAGGAGACTAGGAGGATGGCAGCCGAGAGGATCAGCGAGTTGGAGGAGGCTCTTTATCTCAGGGAGGAGGCTGCTGATCTGAAGGTGTCTGAGGAGGACCTAGAGGAGCTTGAGCGAGGCGGGAGAGTCGAGGATCGATCTTGTCCCGATAAGACACTGTGTCATCGTAACCGGTTGCCCCGGCCGAAGTCGCCCGCCGCCATGTCAGCCTGGATGGGCACATCCGGGATACCTTAGTGAGTAGGCGTAGTGGAGTCTAGGAGTAGTTGTGACTCGAGTGTGAGTCACGTGAGTTTGAGTTAGTGTCTTGCCACTTGTCAGTAGAGTTGCTTGTTAGGTTATTTGCAATTTCGAAGTCCTTGTGTTCTTTTGAGTGTACAGTATGCGTTGCATTGCTCTTAGGCATTTGTGAGAAGCCATACCAAGTATTAAATAAATATAATAAAGTTTGGAGTTTGGGATAAGGACCTTTTTGCCCCGCCTAAGTTCTTATATCACTTGTCTATGCTGTTTTCCCTCTTTTCTCTAAACCTTGGATTGATCTGCAGATGGTTTAGACTCGTGGAAACATTGGAGGCCAAGGCAGTGGAAGCCGTCAAGATGATGACAGGAATGCGTCGCCAATCCCTCAGGCCGCACCCCAAGTGGATATGAGCAACTTTGGAGCTTTTCTTGCTACACAAACCCAGCTTATGCAGACTATGATGCAGCAGATGTAGCACTTTGCTAACTAAGCAGCGGTCAACAATGCTAACCAAGTTGCTAGCAATGGGAACCGTCTATACTCGAAGCTGTCAAACTTTATGAGGACTCGTCCACCAGCATTTTCTGGGAATGCCAACCCAATTGAAGCTGATGACTAGTTGAGGACCATCGAGAGGAAGTTGCATATTACTCAGTGTGAAGGTCATGAGAGGGTGCTTTATACTTCTCATCAGTTGGAGGGCATAGCTGCTGAATGGTGGGAGAATTACTGCGCTTCGTAGGAGAACGCACAGGAGATCTCTTGGGTGGAATTTTCTACTGCTTTCCGTTAGTATCATGTTCCTGAAGGTGTCATGGATTTGAAGAAGGAGGAATTCAGGGCCATCAAGCAGGGGAGCCAGTCTGTGGTAGAATATCTGAACCAGTTTACCTAGCTTGCTCGCTACGCACCTGAGGATGTAGCGACTGACAAGGCAAGACAATCTCGCTTCATGATGGGACTGAATTCTGGATTGCAAGTGGGGTTAATCACCCACACCTTTCCTGATTTTCAGGAGCTGGTGAATAAGGCACTTATTTTGGAGGACAAGTGCAAGGAGTTGGATGACAACCGCAACCGCAGAATGGCACAGCAGGGAGCTCGCTAAGGGCAGCAAAGGATGAGGATTGCACCACAGCAGTTTGTTAGGTTTCAGCCAAGGCTAGTCCTTAAAACGCCTTCGCCTGCGCCCCGTCCCAGTGGGCAGAATTTTCAGACGCCTGTGCAGACCAATAATGCCCCAAGAGGAGGGCAGCAGTCGGTAGTGAGACGTTGCTTCAGCTGCAATAAGCCTGGACATTTTGCCAATAATTGTCCTAAGAGAGGAGGTGTCGCACCTTTTCATTTCAACCTTGGATCAATGCTAGCCAGGACGCCTGCACTAGGAGGAAACCGTGGAGTAATTCAGTCTGGAGCTACCACTCAAGCCACGGTGAGAGGTTGTGTCAACCATATCACGACTGGTGAGGCCCAGGGAGCATCGGATGTCGTACTGGGTAAGTTTCTGGTTAACTCAGTACCTGCTACAGTTTTGTTTGATTCAGGAGCTTCGCATTCTTTTATCTCTCAAAACTTTGCTGTTGGGCATGGGTTAGAAGTTAAGAATCTTAAGTGCATGCTTTTGATCCAATCCCCTGGATCAGAGTTGCGATCTAACCTAGGATGTACGGGAGTGAGGATGCTCATGAATGGAATAGAGTTCCTAGCGAACCTTATTATCTTGGATACTCAAACCCTAGATGTTATTATTGGGATGGATTGGTTGTCTAAGCACAAGGCCATGCTAGACTATGGTAGAAGAGTAGTGTCCATTGAGAGCCCAAAAGGCGAAAAGGTGGAAGTGCAAGCAACCGCAGTTCATAATGGGCAAATGAGGGTTAATAGCATGAAGGCAGTCAGCATTGAGGAAGTACCGGTTGTGAATGAATATCCGGATGTTTTCCCTGAAGAGTTACATGGAATGCCACCTGACTGAGATGTTGAATTTGTGATTGAATTGGTGCCGGGAACAGCCCCAATAGCTAAGAGACCATACCGGATGCCGATAGATGAGTTGGTAGAAATGAAGAAGCAGCTCGAGGAGTTGCTGGAAAAAGGTTTCGTGAGGCCAAGTTCGTCACCGTGGGGAGCACCTGTTTTGTTTATTCGGAAGAAGGATGGGAGCATGAGGATGTGCATTGATTATCGAGCTTTAAATGAGGTAACAATAAAGAATAAGTATCCGTTGCCCAGGATAGATGACCTGTTTGATCAGTTGAGAGGAGCCGGAATTTTCTCCAAAATAGATCTTCGATCGGGATATCATGAGCTGAAGATTAGAGCGGAAGACATACACAAGACAACATTTTCCACCAGATATGGTCATTATGAGTTCACAGTGATGTCATTTGGATTGACCAATGCCCCCCCTATTTCATGAACTTGATGAATAAAGTTTTCATGAAATACCTGGATAAGTTTGTCGTCGTGTTCATAGATGACATTCTTGTCTATTCCAAGACGGAAGAAGATCATGCAAAACACTTGAGACTAGTTTTAGAGAAGCTTCGAGCGCAGCAATTGTAAGCCAAGTTTAGTAAATGTGACTTTTGAAAGAAGAAAGTGGAGTTCCTTGGTCATGTGATGACTGCTAAAGGCACCGCAGTTGATCCTAGTAAGGTCGAAGCAGTTTTGCATTGGGAGCAACCGAAGTCAGTGACTCAAATTAGGAGTTTCCTCAGAATGGCGGGATATTACCGTCGATTCATAGAGGGATTCTCATCAATTGCTAGGCCCCTTACACAATTGTTGAAGAAGGAGAAGAAATTTGCTTGGACGCCAGACTGTGAGCAGAGTTTTCAAGAATTGAAGAGGTTGACATCTGCACCAGTGTTAGTGCAGCTAGATATTCGGAGCAGTTTTGATATTTATTGTGATGCTTCGCGTCAATGCCTTGGATGTGTGTTGATGCAGAATGGTAAAGTGGTCGCATATGCGTCACGGCAGTTGAGGTCACATGAAGAGAATTACCCGACGCATGACTTGGAATTAGCAGTTGTGGTGCATGCCTTAAAGTTATGGCGCCACTACCTTATTGGAAATCGTTGTGAAATATATACGGATCATAAGAGTTTGAAGTATATTTTCACCCAGTTAGACCTGAATATGAGGCAGAGGAGGTGGTTGGAATTAATCAAAGATTATAATGTGGGAATTAATTATCACCCTGAAAAGGCTAATGTAGTAGCCGATGAGTTGAGCAGACAAAGTCATAGTGTCAACAAGTTGATTCAGGGAAGTCAGTCTGAGTTATGTAAGGAATTTCAGAGGTTAAGAGTGGAAGTAGTACCGAAAGGATTCCTAGCTACCCTAGAGGTAAAGCCTATGCTGGAGGATCAGATCCGGGAAGGATAAAAAGATGATTCCAAGATAAAGAGGATTAAGTCTAAGATGGACGAAAGCAAAGCCAAAAATTTCACTGTGGATGCACAAGGAACTTTATGGATGGGAAGTCGAATCTGCGTGCCGCATAAAAAGGAATTAAAGAAGTTGATCTCGAAGAAGCGCATGATTCAAAGTATTCTATTCATCTAGGAAGTGCAAAGATGTATCAAGATCTGAAATTGAGATTTTGGTGGCCAAATATAAAGCGTGAAGTTGCTGAGCTTGTCGCCTTTTGTGATATATGTCAGAGAGTGAAGGCAATGCATCAAAAGCCACCAGGATTGTTGCAACCTTTAAAGGTGCCTGAATGGAAATGGGAGGAGATTGGTATGGACTTTATCACAGGATTACCGAGGACTCAGAGTGGGTATGATTCCATATGGGTTATAATTGATTATCTGACTAAAGTTGCACATTTTATACAAGTGAAGACTACTTACTCAAGAGACCGTTTGGTAGAGTTGTACATGTCAAGAATTGTATGTTTGCATGGTGTGCCCAAGAAAATAGTATCAGACAGAGGTACCCAATTTATCTCGAGATTTTGGAATAAGTTACATGAAGCTATGGGAACTCGTTTAAATTTCAGTACCCCTTATCATCCTCAAACAGATGGTCAAACCGAGAGAGTCAATCAGATCTTGGAGGATATGTTGAGGGCTCGTGCCTTAGCCTATGCCACTACATGGGATAAATGTCTGCCATATGCCGAATTCAGCTACAATAATAGCTATCAGGCCAGTTTGCAAATGTCGCCATTCGAAGCCTTATATGGTCATTCCTGTCGTACCTCGCTGAATTGTAAGGGACCATAAGGTCGTTTAACATGATATATTAAACTTGATAAAGTCTTATCTATATTGTCGTTGAGTATGATTGTGATATTCAACTATATTGAGCCTGTGTGCACTAGCGTAATCCTGGACTAGTGCAGAATACACAGAGGGTCCGGATTTGCATATTCGGGTCCTGACATTTATAGTCTCCACTATGTAGTTCTGCAGATAGTTCAGCTGTTCATCATCGATTACCTTCTGTGAAATCGCATTACTGAAATGACACAGCCGTGTGATGGCCACCTTTACAAATGTTGAGTTGATAACCCTGATTGCAATTGGGAGCATTTGTGTCATCATGACAGGGCAGTCGTTAGACTTCATACCACTTATCTTTAAATCTTTCATCGATACTAGGTTTTTGATGTTTGATGAATAACCAGATGGGACTCTGACCCCATGTAAGCACTTGCACACTGATCTTTTCTCCTCAGCTGTTAGAGAGTAGCTTGCTGGGGAAGGTAATACTTTCCATGTGTTCTTTCTTTAGGGTGTAGTTCTTTCCTGATTTTAAGTACTACTAAGTCTTTACGATAAGATAATCCTTTGTCTTGTACTGAATGTCCAACAAGAGACCTAGCATGCTTTCACAAACATTCTTTATGACATGCATGGCATCGATGCTATGGCAAATTTCCAAGTCCTTCCAGTAGGGCAAATACTTGTAGAAAATTGACATCTTTTGAACAGACAACAAAGGAGGAACCTCCTCATCGGTATTCTTCCTCTTTGACCCTCTTTTGCCCCTGCACCGCTTCTTCCGAAAACCACCTTGATGTTTTGGACCATTTAAACACTTTTTTCCTTCTGGTACGCTTTGGAGCCACACCTTCCTCAACCGTATTGTCAAAATACTTGCCCATCTTATGTATTTGTGAGCTTTCAAGAAGAAATGGCGGTGCCGCATGTACACTAACTTCTATGAGCATGGAAGGAACGTCGACACAGTTTCATCCATGCATACTACACAAGCTGTCTTCCCTTTAATTTGACCCGATAGGGCAAGTGAGGCGGGGTAAATCGATGGAAACAAAAATAATGGCTTTTAGTGTAAAGTACTGTCGTTGGAACAGATCCCATACATGGACCCCATCGTGCCACAATATGGCCATATATTCCATCAGTGGTTCGAGAAACACATCAATATCTACTCTAAGCTGTCTTGGACCTTGGATAAGAATGGATAACATTAGGTACCTTCTCTTCATACATAGCCATGGAGGAAGGTTGTAGATGGACAGGACTACTGGCCAAGTGCTATGTGTGGCGTTCCATTCATTGCAAGGATTCATACCATCGATGACTCAAAGACGAACCTTACATTCCCGGTTCGTTGCAAATCTGGATACATGCGATCAAAATTTCTCCATTGTCTACCATCGACGGGGTGTCGAATCTTTCCATCTTTTCTGCGCTTGTCAGAATGCCAACCCATTAGTTCGGAGTCCCTCTCATTCGAGTACAAATGTTTTAGGCGCCCAATAACTGGCAAGTACCACATCACCAACGCAAGGATTCTTTTCTTCTTGTCCGTGCCTGAAGAAGTGTCTTCTTCGTCATTACCAGTAGTATTATTCTTTTTCTTCTTATTCTTCGTAGTCTTGGTCAAGAATCATCATCGCTAGGAGTCATCATTCTTCTTATACCAGCTCGCCTTGCACACCGGGCATTAATCCAAGTCCGTGTAATCTTTACGGAAGAGGATACAGTGGTTCGGACACAGGTGTATCTTTTGCACATCCAATGACATCGGAGTGATAAGCTTCTTCGTGAAATTAGTGCTCGTCGGCAAGGTGGGCAATCCATTAGCCTTCGGAAGTATTTCTGCCAAGAGCCTCAACAGATCGGTGAAACTCTTGTCCAACCATCCATTGCTAGCCTTCAACCGTAGAAGCATCAGCACCGTATGCAACACCGTAAACTCTGGAGTACAACCCTTGGATTCCTCATATAACAAATCATTCGTTGCTTTGTGTAACGCATCGACATTATCTAAACCTGTCATCTCCTTTAAAACCTGCAGTTCGGCATGGCGCAACATTTCCTCTACATCAGCGATGCGACCATCATCTAGCAAACGAGCATGCACGTGAGCGTCATCTCCCAAACCATCAGTGTCGCCTCCGGCACTTCGATCATCCACGAGATCGGGATCAATGTCATCGGTTGTTTGCGATGTACGTTGCTCGCCATGTTTGGACCAACATGTGTAATCCTCTATAAAACCTCTCATAATCAGGTGTGTTCTGATTACACTTAAATCTCCCCACCCTACATTTTTCTTACAGTCATTGGATGGACAAAGTATTTCCGTTTCCTTCTTAGTCCAGGCGTCCTTCTAAGCGGCTTTAATAAAAGTTTTGAGCTCTTTGAGTAATACACCCTTATTTCTTGGGGCATTGTACATCCATGCCCTTTCCATCTTGAACCTAAAACAGAAAATCAGATCGAAATGTCAATTATTTAGATAGAACTTTAACAAGAGAACTCTAAGTTAAATACTATAAAATGATTTTATTAAAATCACGAAAGAATGTAAGGTCCTCTCCCTCTAGAGAGGGGAGGCCGGGTTCTCTCCCTCTAGATCTAGAGAGGGGGACTGTTCTCTCCCTCTAAATCTAGAGAGAGGGAGGGGTACAAGATCTGTCTATAGATCTAGAAGGTGAGGACTTCAACCCCTCTTCCATGCACATTCTATCTACACTACATCTTCCTCTCCACTAGATATAAACCGAAATTACACAATTTAAACATGTCTGAAACCTCTACAAATGTCAGGAATGAGATGCTCTTACCTTAGAGAGTTAACTATTCCAAGGATTTCAAGTTCAAAACCTCTCCCCTTGTTTTCACAATTTTGGGGCCGCTTGGAATTGCTGTAGAGAATGATCTGTTCGGAGCTTTAAAAGCGAAGTTTCCACAGGCGGCTCCCTAAGACAATGGCCTACAGAAAAATAATAACGATCAAGCAAAACAGCATTACCGGATGATCCATCAACGGATAAAAGAACCATACCGGAGTATTTTCTGGACGTTGGATTTCTCTGTGTAGTACCGCTGTTGCAACACAAAGGATGATCCGGTACGTCAATAAAAACTCATATCGGAGTATTGTCTGGACGTTGGATTTCTGTGTTTTGTAGGAATTGTAGAATAAAGGATGATCCGGTGCGTACACGAAAACGCATACTGGCATCTCCTTCGTCACAAAATTTGCAGACAAGCATTTACAAAAATTCTGTAGTAGTGATGCACTTGGGAGCTCAATAGACAACCTACTAACAAATCCCCTGAAATGAGAAAAAGTCTCATCCTTCGAGGCCATAAAAAATACCCAAGAATACCTTGAAAAATCATCAACAATGACAAGGACATACCACTTCCCTCCTGTTGACTGCACTCTAGCTGGACCAACAGTGTCCATATGTAAAAGCTGTCTTGGTGCATCAGTCATCACTACGGTGACTAGAGAATGAGAAGCAGTAACCATCTTGCCATGTCGGTAGGGAGAGCAAACTAAATCTTTGACCATCTTGAGTTTGGGCAAACCACGAATAAGATCACGGCTGCTAACTCTGGTCAAATGATCAAAGCCAATGTGACCAAGTCTCCTATGCCAGAAGGAGAAATCACGGGACTCAGAAGCAATCAAACACCGAAGAGAGTCTCCAGAAGAAACAGAAAAATCAGCACGAAAGACTCCCAAATCTAGAAATCCCGCAAACTAATTCCCCTAATGAATCGAGGATTCTACAAGCATTACTTTTAAATCTTACCTCAAAAGAGTCATCGATTGAAAGCAAATTATATTGCAGCTTACTCACTAAGGCAACGTCCTTAAAAATAAAATTTTCATTAATGCAAACGGTATCTTTAGCAATGACTCTACCTTAAGAAGCATTCCCAAAAGTGATCAACTCATTACCGGGGGATCGGACTAGGGAAGAGAACCAACGGGAGTCTTCGGTCATATGGCGAGAACAACCTGAGTCAACAATCCAAACATCTCCCTTCCCCATCCGACGGACCTGATCAAGCTAAAAGAGAGAGAGAGGACTCAGTACTGGGATAAAGTGAAGACCTGGGAACCCAATACTGAATCACACGATGCCTCAAAGTACTTGCTACAGAAGAAGAAGACTGGACTCTAGTGTCTCTCTGATGCTCGATTCTCACAAGTTCAGAAGAAGCAATTCTAGTATAAGATGTAGGAGCTATCACTGGTTTGGCCCATCGAGGTGCAAAGGCCGGACCATACCAATGAGGCCGCCTAAATCTCTTACGTGAAAACACCTCACGCTGCTGATATCTACCTCAATGGAAAAAATTAGGAATATCAAGAGGACGGCGGAAAGACTAACCACGAGCAACTCTAGAACTAAAACTCGACTGAACAACATGAAAATCGAGTCCTGGATGCTGCCTAAAAACAGGTGACTCTCTAACCTGTCTAGTAGCAATGTGTGCCTTAGGAGCACTCAGAATTTGGGGATAACTTTGAATACCCCTAAGAGCAGCAACACGCTCACGCCTTGTGATCTTGGCGTGCCTGACGCAGAAATCTACTAGGTAACCTTCCTTCCTACAGAAGATGCATGAATACTTCACCTTGCTAGAGGCAGAAGTGACAGGAGAAGTACCCTTCTGCTCAGAAGTACCATGGACAACCCCAGCAGATATAAACACAGTGGTACTTACTCTGGGAGCTACCACAATCTCTCCACTCTTGGATCCACGCACAATGATAAGAGGATGAGTCCTAGCATGCTCCAAGTAGTCAAATCCTAGACTCTGATTAAATCTGCTAATTTTTGATTGGTCTAGAATGAGGTTTAGCTTTTTCTTGCCTCCTACAAACTTTTCGAGAGTGCTGATGAGATACTCACACTCCCGGAAGAGAGAGGCACATGAAGAACACGGGTGAGAGGAAGAAGAAGAACCAGAAAGAGAAGAAGAAACACTAGCACGTGCATTTTTCTCCCTCAGCACGGCTGCCTCAATCTTGAGGGCCTCACAAGAAACGCAAGGAGCTTCTCTAATCCTATGGACTTGGTCTGCTAACTTCTTCCTAAGCTCGATATGGATTTTATCTAAGTCCCCCTCAATCACAGAACAATACACGCAACTCTTAAGTGACTTATCCAGTAAGTCCTTATCAAGTTTAGCACACTTGAATTTAATGCTTTATTGTCAAGTTTTAGTTGCTTACAGCCCTCACATGAGCTGACAGGGTCCTTAAAAGCATGCATTTCATGTTCATCATTTTTAGAAGAAAGCTTCCTAAGGTGAATGCTCATGGCATCTATTTCAGCAAGTAACTTAGGGCAATTTTCACATAAAGGAGTAGCATGAGCATGAACAAAACTAGTATCTAGAGAGGAGGTATCAACAGAACAAGTTCTAGCATTCTTCGACCTAAGACTTTCAAGTTTAGTTTGCACTCTATCATGCAAAGTCCTTAGATTCTCAAGCTCCACAAGCAAAGCATCACACAAAGAACAGTTATCAGTAACTCGGGAGGGAGAAGATCTAAAAGAGGCTAACTCCTAGGTCAAGGTATCTACTTCCTTCTCAAGCTCCATAACCCTAGCTCTAGCTCTAGCATAAAATTTTCTTAATTTGCAAAAAGCATCATTGAGCTAATCATAGGAAGGTACCTCGTCCGAGTCGCTGTAGAGCTCGGAGTCGCTGATGCCATTGGCGTCCGCCATGTAGCACATGTCAGAGAAGTCGTCACCGCCTTTCTTCTCTTGTGGATCATCCTCGCCTTCGTCGCTCCATGTCTCCGTGTCGGAGAGGCTGATGTCGTCGAGGGCGGTGAGGACGCGGTGGAAGAGCTTCTTGTTCTTCGAGAAGTTGCGGTACTTCTTCTCGTGCGCCGGTTCACGAATTGGAGGCTTCTTGTTGCGGTTCTTGTCGGTATAGTCGTTCTTGCCGGAACCGCTGGAGTCGTTTTTGCCCTTCTCTAGTTTGGGACAATTCGCTCGAATGTGGTTGAGACCACCACATTCAAAGCAGGTGATCCCACCACCTCTCTTCCTCTCTCTCACCCTCTTGTAGGCATGAGAAAACTTGCGAGCTAAAAGAGCAAGCTCAGTTTCTGGAAATTTTTCCAGTTGATCATCGCTTAGCTCGCAAAGGGCGAAAGGGAAAAACCAACAGAAGAATCAAGAGAAGATTCAATGGGATCAGTGACCAAGGCATGGACTGTGATTTTGTCTTCCGAGAGACATCATCAATCTCATGAGTCTTGAGTCGAGAATAGAGCCCATCAAGAGTCAAGGTCAACAAGTCGGTAGTGTCCTTGATGGTGGTCACTTTTATTTCCCAAACACAAAGATCGAGTGCGGTCAAGAAGTGGCGAGCATTATCCGAATCAGGGTATGTGCAACCAACTGCCCAGAGATCACTCAAAATTTTAGTAAATCGACCGAAACACTTATCTAGACTCTCACGAACGTGTTGTTCAAACTTATTGTACTCATGCTTGTATTGATCCTGCCTCACGGTTTTGATTTGGGTAGTGCTCTCATGATAAGCATCGAGGGTTGCCCAAATCTCATGAGCGGATCGTAGGTGAGAGATTCTATCATATTCACTATGGCTGAGTCCCTGTATGAGAATGTTCCTCGCCTTAGCATTTGCCTCAACGTCAGCCATATTGCCGGCCATGACGTTTTCATCGGTAGGAACCTCATATGGGAGTTTCACCTTCTGCCATATCAGGAAGCCCTGAGCAGTGATGTATGACTCCATCCGGGACTTCCAAAAAGGAAAATTGACACCGCAAAAGATGGGAGGCTTGGTGGAATACTTGTTTGTCGCCATGGCTCTTGAGATCGGTCAAGATCTATGGAAGAGCAAAACCGGCTCTTATACCAATTGAAGGATCGAGATGGCGAACAGAGGGGGCTGAATGGTTGCAAACAAAATTTTCCCCAAAATACTCCAATTAAAACCTCGAAAGGATCACGCAAAGGAAATCGTGAAAAACCTGAACAACTAGATAACTATGTGTACCCCTAGCTTGCATGGGTGAGTACCATAGAATATGTGGGGATTTTTGAGTCACAATTCTGGTTGTCTAGTGTCCAAAACAAGAGAAATCAATTCAACTTTTGCTTTTAGAAAGAAGATCAATTCAAATCACAAAAGCCACTTTCAGAAAAGTAAAAAGCAGAATTTCCGGAAGCTATCCTCAATTAGAATAGGTGGTTGGTGGGTTTCTATAGCTCAAGAAATTTTAAGAATTTTTCTCCCTATGAGAAACTAAGTTATAAAGAACTCCACCAAATTACACCTCAAAAAACCTTATAGAAAAAACAAAAAAATCTAAGAACACAGACAGTCAGGAACTTCGAGCAGAAAGTTTGGGTCTCGGTTTTCAGCTCATGGCACCCAAACGGTGCAACAAGTAGACTCAAAATTTTTTCTACATATGGATATGAGAGTCCCGCACCTTCTTCGAGAATAATCACTCAAAAATAATTTTTCTATATTTTCCTAAAAATAAAAAACTAACTGCTGTGCGAAGAACAAGTTCTGGACAGAGTTGCAACATGAAAGAAAAGATGATCTCTACTCAATCCAAGAGTACAAAAGAGATGTAAAACAATATGAACACACTCAAGACATCCAAGATCGGTATTTAAAAGGAGGGAGGCAAATCCAAATTGCAAGAAAGTAAATTGCGTGAAAGTAAATTGCAGGAATTTCAATGCTAAATTTAAGACATAAAGTAAATGCGTAATGTAAATTCAAGTATGAATAAAAAGATTTGTATTTCTGGAAGGAGAAGGTTTACAAAGCCTCACAACAAGGTGGGCAAGCTCAAAGGAGCACAAAAACCTCTAAAACCTTCAATGGGAGGAGCCTACCCTCCACCCCTATTTATACTACTCTTGGGCTACCTACCACCCTTGGATGAGTCCCTCAACCCTAGAGCACTCATCTAAGGGATAGGATTAACCCACTCACACAGCCATGCATGGGCTAACCCAAAACCCACACACATACTGGGTTTTCTTGCATAGTTTTCAAAGCATACTATCTAGACTCGCTAACCTATCAACTAAACCGCGATCCAACGGCCCTCATTGATCCACACGGCATCTAGCTAGCATCATCTCCTTTCCTTGTCTTCTTGGCTTACCCGGACTCCGTCTCCAATAATCTTCCGGCGATCTCCCGACAGTCTGGACCTCCGACGCTCCTCGCCTAGTCCCGGTCATCCTCTGCCTCACCATGACCTAGCACCGTCGCCCTGCAACCATCAAAGATGAGAAAAAACCTTTCACATAGCAATGCCCACAAAGATATTCAATGATTATCCCTAAATCATTCATCAATCATAATTTCACTCAACGGTCTGATGCTACCACCCCCAGCCGGTAACACTGGGAAAAGCAGCCAACACTCAAATTGCTTCAAATCATAATCCAATTCAAATCAAACCAAGCTTAAATCTCATCAATTACTCATCACACACAAGGATAGACCTCCACATGGTCTTTCATAGTTAAAACAATGCAAGAACCGAACCCAGCTTGGTGTATTCTGCTTTGCAATCCGAGAACAATGGTTTGGCATCATCTTCCATTAAGTTTTTAAACTTTTCAAACTCTCTTTCCGTGTAATTTCCCTCCACATCATGCAACTTTTGCTCCAAATTGTCCTCCTCAAACATACCACGCTGCAACTCGTCATCAGGTTTCACCATGTCTTCGTTGCATACCGAAAGAGTATTACCAATCTCCCTGTGATGGATCCAACACGTGTAATTCTGCATGAAGCCACGTCGAATCAGGTGGTCCTCAATTTGAGCTGAGTTGTTAAATCTCCTATGATTGGTGCAATCAATGAAAGGACAATATATGAAGTTTACACCACTCTTTACCATGTCTTTTTCTGTAATTTTTTTGAACTCCCGAACACCCCTCTAAAATTCATCACTCACACGGCTTTTCTGATACATCCATTTCTCATTATCCATCTGCAATTAGACTTTGCACAATAAATTAAGGAAAAACTGGAGCGAGAGCTATAGCTAGCTATTTCAAATATTGAGATATCATTTCAATTGATATTACCTTTGCAAAATAGAGGACGGGTAACAGGAAATACAAATGTACTCCCGAACAATAGGTAGCTTCTTCCCAAGTTAAGAGCTTCCAATTCCCTAGTTAGGAGACATACATTGCAAACTTCAACAGTGATATCGAATAAACTAATTATATAGTGCAGCAGCATGCAAATCATTTTGACTTCAATGAAACAAAACAAGGGTACAATCGATGACTCCTAATCTTTAAATAGTTTAGATCCTAATCCCATTCGAGGATATGTGGTTCGGACAAGTTCCTAAGCCGTTGTGCAACTCTAGAGAAAATTTTGACAGCATCTCCCCGCTGTCTCCAGATACACGTCTCAACAACAGGTCAAGAGGGGTGTGTACCTAGAGAACACCTTAGGAAGATGCTACTGAAATCTACTCTGGAGTTGTACAACAACTGAGTTGTACAACAACTGATCAGGAACTTGTCCGAACCACATATGCTCGAACTGTCCAAAGAACGTGGATAATTCGAGACTGCTTGCTTATAAATATGCCATTTCGATCAGCATATTTATAAACAAGCACCCTCAAACAAGAGACGTAGGTTCTGCAGCATAAACTCTATAACATTCATCATGTGATAGCAATAATATAATTCCAGATTAACATGAGAGCACTACAAATTAAGATAATTAAATACATGTATGCTTATCAAATAAAGGGTGTGAAATCTGATAGGATATACATAAAACTAGTGCAACCTAAACTTTCTTCGCGACATATCAAAATTATGTAGTGCAAAATTGAAGGGGTTTGAAGGATTCTGCAAAATGAGGGGAAATCTCCTCCAGTTAGGCTTCAAATTTACCCTCTTAATACCCACCCTTGAGGATTTTAAGTTTTCTCACCTAAATATTGCTTCCAACTAGAGAATATGAGCTGTTTTCTTGGGTGGCAGCGGAGAAATCTCCTCTGAAAAATTGAAGAGAGTTCAACCTGAGTGGTATAAATAACCTAGCGAGACACATCAGAATCAGTTCTTACTTAAAAAGCGATAGTGATGTTCATGCTCATCTCTATTGGTTTCTAAATAGGAAGCGACAATCGGTTCTTATGTGAGAAGCGATAGTCATGTGCATGAACATCACTATCGCTTCACTACAGGAATCTATACTGTTTTTGTCGGTCTAAATTGTTTTCATCGGCCAAAAAAAGACCGATGTAAATAACTGATTAATTTAAATCGGTCACGATAACCGATTTAAATTAAAAGTATTTTCGTCGGTATCTTTGACAAGGCCAACGAAAATAATTGAGTCATCGTGCCCTGGGGAATCGAAATGTTTTTAGACTATTTTTGTCGGTCTAGGGTGACGAAAATAGTACACGTGTTGGAGGCGAGCTATTTTCGTCAGCCTCGACAGACGGAAATAAGACACGTGGAGCTACAGTTGTATTTTCGTTGGCCCCGGCTGACGGAAATAAGACACGTGGACTGCAGTTGTATTTTTGTTGGCCCTGACCAGAGGAAGTAATACTCGAGCCGACGAAAATATTGCCGTCACCCAAAAAGGCCTAGCTGGAGGCATTTTCCGCCCGATTGATCCAAAAAACCTAGCACTCCAGCCCGCTCCGCCGCTAGTTCCTGCACCACGCCGCTCCGCCGCTAGTTCCCGTGCCGCGCCGTCGTGCCATCCCTGATCTGTGCTACCGCGCCGTCCGCGATCCGCACCGCCGCCGGTAAGTTGATGTAGCTCTCATGTGATCTGGATTCTGGTTTGGTTTAGAAACATAGAAAAGATGTGCTTAAATGATAAACGGTCACTATGGTTGAATATAAACTTGTTTGTCTCAGTCCGATTGATTTGGCATGCATTTAGGGTGTAGCTTTAGCTTGTTGCTTTGGTATTGATTCGGTTTTCTAAAAGATTGTTAGTGATATCAAAAGGTGTTGTGGATTTGAACAAAAAAAGTAGTCATCTCAGCATGTAGTGTTGCAGAAATTTTGGCTGGTAAAATATTGAGAGCTTTCACAAATTATATATGACAATTGAGAGCAAGATAATTCTGGAGCTTAGCATCCTAAAATTAGTTAAATATTAGTCACTTCATATCCATCTTTTCAAAATAATTAACCTAATTAGTTTCTTCAGGAAGGTTTCTAAATATTTGTCATTAGGAGATGCGAGATGACATAGATAGTCCTTGTGAATTAACAAAAAATATCCTAAACTTTACAAAATGCAACACATTAATTACAATGGTATATACATCTAGAGTGATTTGTATAGGCAAGCAACATTTCGAACTTTATTAGCTGGCCATGCTACTTTCTGCCCTCACTGAATCTTTGTCCTTACTAAAGTGAAACAAATTAATAGACAACTTATCCATCTGATCTTGTCAAAAAAAATATGCTTAATTTAGGAGATTGACACTAACATTCATGTAAAATTGTGATTGTTAAACGTCATATTGACTCAGCAAGAGGCTTAAACAGTAAGAACAAACATGTGTACATGGGGGATCGATGACGTGGGCACGAGAAATTAGAATGCATTGTCCCATTAATCGACTAATGTTCAAAAGCAGTGAGAGAGTTTCCGGCATTGACATGGACCTGCAACCAATCCCAGAAGAGATGGAAATGACAAGAAAACAAACTCATCAAAGTACATGCGTATTCATCTTTGACAAGCTAGCTAAGGTACAAACTATTGAGTGCCCCAACTACTTCAGAGATTAGGATGTTTAAGGATTAAGAAATGATTGTGAGCATGATATGATGCATTTTTTGCATGGTTAAGTAGAGATTAATTTCTCATCAGTGTGAATTTGTGGGCATGCATGTAAAATTGGCTAGCTAGCACTACAGGAAACGCAATTTTTTTCGTCGGCCAAGTACCGACGAAAAAAGGGGAATTACCGATTAAAATACACATTTTAAATCGACTGTAAAAATAGACCGACGATAATAATTAGACGAAAATAGACACTGTTTTCGTCGGCCCAGTCTAGCCGGCGAAAAAACATGGCCGATGGCTGGCCGGCTTTTGCCACGTCAGATTATTTTCGTCAGCCACGTGGCCGACGAAAATACTATTCATGATACTTCTCCTAAAATAAAATGTGTAACTTACACTGCATAGCACATGAAGAGCAAAAGGAGAGGCAAGTAATGAAGACCATTTTATAGATGATGGTAGACATTTGTTTGTTCAAGAAACAAAAGATGTGCCCTTCAAACATGAACAAAGCGTACACCCCTAATGAACAGGCAAAAAGGACAAGCTTCCCTACTCATCAAACCAAGCAAACAGCACCCTGAAATTTGGTACATGACCTATCTACAATCCTAACTTCCGGGGGTGTTTGAATTATGGCGCTACCTCCAGAGGCGAAGAAGCCCTCGACTCTGAGATTGGGATCGTCTGAGCTCGAACCTCGAGCCTGGCCTCGTTTGGAGGCGGAAACGGTTGCCACGGCGAAGGAGGCTGAGAACCCTGTAGAGGAGTTATGAAATTTAACATTAGTACAAAAATGCAAATAACTTTCAAAACCGAATTAACCTAAAATATATGTACTGCGGTGCTTGCCCCGTGGCGGATACCAGAGAATGGCGGAGGAGGCCGAGAACCTCAGAGAGGAGTTATGAAATTTCATATTAGTATGGAATTGCAAATAATTTTCAAAACTAAATTAACCTAAAGCATATGTACCGAGGAGGTGGATACCCAAGAATGGCGGAGGAGGTCAAGCGAGGCAAGCCGTGTTGAGTACCCACAGCCATGAGAGTTGCATATAGTCAAAGTGTTAGATCCACAATAGTAAAAATTAATCGATATGTTGAGATTTCGAGCTTTTACCTGAAGAGCTCCCTGGAAGTACACCTGCGTTTGCCTTAAATGTGCCATCTCCACTTCAGATTCGCTATCACTCACGCCTGTTGGTGAGCTCGCTCTTTCAGACTCCATAAACCTCGTGATTATCCTCGAGGAGCGAAGGCTGCTCAGGAGGACCCCACGCTCTTCCTTGGGACAGAGCGATGTCGGAGTCCACAACCCCGTTGAACATGGAGAACTTGCAACAGACATATATGAAACCGAAGGCATTAACAAAGCGCAACTATTGACGATATCAGGATTTCCGACAATACACAAATAAGGGGGATTATTTCACCTTCCATGTCTCTTGCCCCCACCACTCTGGTATAGCGCTGAGACATCGAGGTCCTCGCTCCTCCAGTCGTACTCCGGGCCGTGACGCCGAGCCATTTCATCCCGATGTCGTTTCTTTGATGGATGAGGCTCAACTATTAGGTCTGTGGCATCGATGGCTACCTGATGAAGGTCATCCTCATGAGCAACCCGAAAAAATCTTGGCAGACCTTCTTCTTGGTAGACATCCGTTTCCTCATCGTCCATCGTACTGTCAACGTAGTCAGCATCCCCAGGAGGATATAACCGTTCACGCAGGTTAACTTTATATGCTACCCACCAAGCATGCAAGCTGGGATGAGGATAGTTCAGGTAGTACACTTGCTCAACCTGGTGAGCAAGCACGAAATTGTCATGGCCTTGAAGCCTTGACTGGTGCTTGACCTCTGTCATGCCAAATTCGTCGACACGTGTGCCATTGTTAGGATCAAACCAATCACATTCAAAGAAAACTACTCTCAGTTCTTTGGGCCCCCCAAACTTGTACTCAATTATGTTTTGAAGAACACCATAGTAGTTAATTACGCGCCCACTTGCATCGCATGCCTTAGTTACCACTCCGCTGTTCACAGTGGCCGCAAGTGGACGTCTCGCTTCCAATGTTGCTGTTCGGAAATGAAACCCATTAACATCGTAACGACTGAATTTCCTTGCCGTAACGGTACCGTGTGATAGCTGCAGCAGGTCATCATGAATGTCGGCATCGAGCATGCACTGCATAGGTTAAGACATCATTACTAGGTGCAACGGAAATAATTTGAAGTTTAGGGTTAGAAAATTGGGAGGAGGATAAAATTACATGCTTTCGGAACCAGCCAACGAAACTAGGGCCGTTGTTTAACCCCTCGCGGCGTAGCTTATCCAACTGCTTGCTAGTAGGTTGGCGAGCAGATTTCCAATGTTGTTGGTCAAACAATCTGCGCGTGGACTCACCAAATGAGAATAGGTTCAGGATTACACAATTCGGTACAAAATACGAATCGTTACTTACTCGAAATATTTTTCCATTTCATCCATGTTGGAGTACATATAAAGCAGAGCCGAGTTCCACTCTGTTGGTGACACCTCATGTGGAGTAGAAGCGCCGACAGATTTACCCTTCCACTGAAAAATTTGAAGGTTACTCAGGGGTGCTTCTTCTGCGATATGATACCGCGTTGTAGGGGCATTCACATTGTGCTCATCTGTGAAATACGTACTTGAGAAGTACGATATCTCTTTTAGAGCATACGCCTCAGCGATGCACACTTCAACCCTAGCCTTATTGCGTACGGTTGACCTGATCTTTTTCAATTCTCTTTCCTCGCAATACATCCACTTGAATTGCACAGGTCCTCCAACCTCCGCTTCCCAGGGCAAATGCACCAACAGATGTTGCATCACGTTCATAAAACCAGGTGGGAATACCTGTTCCATTTTGCATACAAGCACCGGTATTTCTCTCTACAACTTTCGCATCATCTTCTTCGAGATTTCCTTAGCACATAACTGCCTATAGAAGTAACTAAGCTCCGCAAACATTCTCCACAACTCATCCTTCAAGTAGCCACGAAACATTACGGGGAGAAGTCTTTCCATTATGATGTGGTAATCATGGCTCTTAAGCCCATTTAGCTTCCCGGTGCTGACGTTCACTGCACGCTTTATGTTAGCTGCATAGCGATCTGGGAATTTAAGGGTTTTGAACCACCGGAATATCTGTTTCTTGTCTTGAGGTTTCACACAGTACGGAGCTCGTGGCCTGGCAATTCGTCCTTCAGGATCTTGTACGATCTCGAGCGCCAGCTGATCACAAATCTCGGCTAAGTCTCTTCGTGCCTTCACATTATCTTTTGTTTTGTCTTTGAAATCAAAGCACATGCTTACGATACTTTCCGCGACATTACGCTCTTGGTGCATCACATCTATATTGTGCGGCAGAATCAATGCCGCACAATAAGGGAGCTCCCAAATTGCACAGATATGAGTCCAGTTGTGCTCCACTTTGAAACCTTCGATCCCTCCATCGTCTTTTACTACGAGCTGCCTATGTCAGGCAGCTATCTCTCCACCGGTCAAACGCATCGGCGGGCCCTTTGTAACGGTGGTGTTCTTTCGGAATACATTGGACATCCGCCTGAAAGGGTGATTCGACGGTAGGAATCGTCGATGGCAATCAAAGAAACAGAACTTTCCACCATGCGGCAACCGGAATGCATCTGAGTCAAACATACAAATGGGACAACAAAGCCGACCATGAACACTCTAACCGGCCCATATGCCATACGCAGGTAGATCGTGGACCGACCACAGGTATGCGACACGCAAGGTAAAGTTTACTTTACCGTAGCTGTCATATGCCTCTACCCCTCGCCATAACTCTTTCAACTCTTCCATTAACGGCCGCATGAACATATTGAGGTGCTTCCTCGATGATCAGACCGGAATGACAAGTGCTAGAAATATGTACTCCTCCTTCAAGCACAGTGCAGGTGGTAGGTTGTACGGCACGATGAAAACCGGCCAACAAGAGTACAGGGTGGCACTTGTACTAAAAGGTGTGAACCCATCTGTCGCCAATCCAATGCGAACACTCCTAGGGTCACTTGCAAATTCGGGGTCGAAGCGGTCCAATGCCTTCCACGTCTCGCCATCTGCTGGATGCACCATCACATCCTCGATCTCACGGACACCTTCTTTATACCACCTCATATGCCTGGCTGTTTTTTTAGATAAGTACAGACGTTTAATCCTAGCCGTGATTGGCATGTATCAAGTCGTTCATCGCAACTTTTGTCGCCACCGTTATCCCTCATCACTTACCACCTCGACATATCTAGACTTGTTGCAGTACCTACAACAAGTGTCGTTGGCATGTTCCTTCCAGAACAACATGCAATTATCCTCGTAGACATCAATCTTTTCTTATTTCATTCAAGGCCGGATAACATCTTCTTGGACCGGTACATGTCCTTCGGCATCTTATGGTTCGGTGGAAGTATATCACTGATCAGTTGGACCATATCGTTGTAGCACTTGTTCGAAAAGTTGTACTTCGACTTCATTGACATGAGCCGTGTCACCGTCTGTAGGATGGTCACATTGGTGAACTCATGCAATTTCTCTTCCGAGGCTGAAAGGAGCCTATAAAATCTTTGCACCTCCGGCCCAGGCTCCTCTTCCGAATTAACCTCAAACTCCATACCAATATCATTCAGCATCTCATCCATCCTGTCTTCATCCTCATGGTCCGAATCAATAATGGGCTCTGCCTCGCCATGTTCGTACCATATCAAATAGTCGGGCATGAAACCAAACTTGCATAGGTGCCGCTCTACATCAGACTTCACATGGTAAGAATAGTTGTGGCACTTGCTACACGGGCACTTTGCGACACCACCAGCAGCCCCTGCGAATGCATGGTCCATGAACGCCTGTGCGATGACTGCCCATTCTCTTGAGTGCGCCCCGGTCTTACTTGGCTAACCAAATCGATTCTACTTAGTTGAATCATGCTTTACCGACTTTAACCCCAAACTAATCATGGCCCAAATACAAGTAAACAATATGGCATCACATGGCATGCTCCAAACATATGAAGTAAACAATATGACATTGCAAGTAAACAATATGGCATCCAGTTTATTGTCCCATTCTCATTGCAAGTCAACAATATCACATTCGCAGCTAGTAAACAATATCACATTCGCAAGTAGTTTATTGTCTCATTCTCATTGCAAGTAAACAATATCACATTCGCAGCTAGTAAACAATATCACATTCGCAAGTAGTTTGTTGTCTCATTCGCATTGCAAGCAAACAATATTTAAACAATATTGCAAGCATCGTGTGCAATGTATATGAAAAGAATTTGGATGCCATGTTCATATTTGAAGAACTAATATGCATCTTGCATGATAACATGTGATATGAGGGATTTGGTTAATCGGGTCTAAACTGCAGGTACTGGGTGGATTGGAGCTACATCACAGACATAATTCATGAATAATTGCTTGATCTTTTCGTGATTAGGGATTAGGAAACCAAAAATAAGGATTAGGGTTACCTTCAAATGGAAACCGTGGGTAGCCGCACTGGAGGGTCGTCGATCGCGAGTCACCACTGGAGACCTTGCTGCCACTGCTTGGAGCCTGTGAGTCACGGCGCGAGGGCGAGGCGAGGTGGCGGCGCGAAAGCGGGCAGGCACGGGCGGGCGGCAATGCCCTGGTGTGGCGGGAAGCGCTGCGTGGGCGCGGCGCAAGGCGCGATGAAGCGAGCAATCGACGAGGGAGGTGTTGGCCCCAGGTTATTATGCCCCATTTTCGTCGGCCAGGCTAGCCGACGAAAATAATGCTTACGTGGCAGCACTAGGTATTTTCGTCAGCTAGGCTAGCCGACGAAACTATCTCTCCTAGCCAAGTGGCATAACATGAATGGGCCACGATGTTTTCGTCGGCCGTATAAGTTTATTTAAAACAATTTGAAATTCCACCGCTACCATCGGTAAGATTATTTTCGTCGGCATAGCAAAAAGACCGACGAAAATAAATTTTGTTTCGTCGGTTGGTGTCTCTGGCCGACGAAAATGTCCATATTGTCGTCGGCTTCGTAGAGCCGACGAAAATATATTGTTATTATCGTCAGACTGAATAAAGCTGACGAAAATATATTGGGCCGACGAAAAAATGTCGTTTTCCTGTAGTGTAGCTAGATCATGGTTGTTAATTAGCAACTGATGAGTCCATTGTTGGACAGATGATTCTTATCAATCAAATCATGCAACTGACTCATGTTGGAACATATATACATATGATTTATTATTGGATTTGGTAATGGCTGACCAGACCAGGTCAGCTGCAGTACAACACTGGTACATCTGAAAAACCATATTCTTTGCATGTTTGTATGTGCATGCACGTGCGTGTTGAAAATCTATTGATTGATAGTGGAAAAAATGAGAGAGAAATCTGTAGTTTTTTGTCCATGTGTTCCTGTCATTGAATCAAGGATCGATTTTGCGTTTATGGGTAACTTTTTTTACAAGGCTGTGTTTAGAATAAGGTTGTGTTTAGAATAGTTCCAGCTCCATCAAATCTGTATAGTTAGAGTTGTGGGTATATTAAGAGTGTTTAGATGGATCATCTTATTTACATTTTAGACTAAAAATATAAATTTAATACACTTTTTTTTAGCCTAAACGTTTCAGATCTGAGGTGAAGTTAGGATCTAGATCTCTACCAAGCAGGGCCTAAAATCGCATGAGCTTAAAGCGATCAACTAGACTATGATCTGTGCTATTTTCATTTCTAAAAGCATAGAAACAACACTCGTTTTATGTGAAAAAAGAATTGCTTTTAGTCATTATCGTAATCTTTAATAATTTATAAATACGAGTTGATAGCGGTCATCCGTCCTCTCTCTCATCCTTTCTAACAAAAGTAACATGCCGACATATGGGCTGTGGACAACGACACGTTCCCAATTTCTCACTCTCATCCTTTGTGACAAAAGTAATAATTCATGTTTAGTGCAGAGTGGTGACAATCAATTATAGTTTAGTATTGTTGATTAATGTGGAATATCCTCTAGTGGTTCTCTAATTGAAACTTGATGGTGCTATCATATTGTATGGTTTTAAAGACTACACAATATCATCTCAAAGACTATACATTAAATTGTGAATTGTGTCGGTCCTGAATTGTCCATGTTTTTGGACAGCCTGAAAATGGGAGATGATCGTGCGTGGATGTACAGTGGTTGGAGAAGTAATGGGATGCCCATGAAAGAGTGGATGGTGAATACATAAGCTTTCGTGGATCTTGTGTACTCCTCATCTCCAAGTGGCGATTTGGCAAAGTGTTCGTGCTCTAGGTGTCGGAATTATGCTTGGCATGTCAAGTCTGATATGGAGCGTCACCTCTGCAACCTCATCTCCAAGTGGCGGTTTGGCAAAGTGTTCGTGCTCTAGGTGTCGGAATTATGCTTGGCGTGTTAAGTCTGATATGGAGCGTCACCTCTGCAAATATGGTTTCATGCCGGATTATCAGACATGGTATGATCATGGTGAGGCCCCGCAAAGACATATGTCCAATCTGGTCGATGCTTTCGATGACCCAAAGGATCGGATGGATGAAATGATGGGTGATTTTATTCGATAGTTTGAGGATCAACCCAAGCTAGAGATTAAAGAATTCTTTAGTCTTCTTTCAGCTTCGGAAGAACCTTTGCATGAGTACACGATTGTTACACAGCTTGCTTCCATGACACGACTAATGTCTATCAGATCAAAGTATAATTTCTCTATAGGTTGTTACAATGATCTGATCGATTTGATATCTGAAATTCTGCCAAAGCCTCATAAGATGCCCAAGGACTTCTACAACTCCAAAAAACTTCTGTCTGGCCTTGGAATGCCTTACTAGAAGATTGATGTGTGCATCAATAATTGTATGTTGTTCTAGAAAGAAAATGCAAATGCAAATCACTGTACATTTTGCAAGAAATCTAAATATGTGGAGCTAGTGAACGAAGAGGGAATTGTGCTACCGACAAGAGTACCAGTCAAGGTGTTACGATACCTGCCTCTCACACCAAGGCTCCAATGGCCGTACTTATCAAAATCGACTGTTCAACATATGAGGTGGCATATGGAATGCGTACGTGTCAACAAGGGTTATATGGGTCATCCATCAGATGGAGAGGCGTGGAAGGCATTAGATAGATATGACCTAGATTTCGCCAAAGAATCTCGAAACGTGCAGATTGGGTTGGCCACTGATGGTTTCACACCTTTCAATACAAGTGCAGCCTCATACTCTTGCTGGCCTGTCTTTGTAATTCTATACAATCTTCCTCCGTCGCTATGCATGAAGGATGAGTTTGTATTTCTAACCCTTGTCATACCAGGGCCTAATCATCCTAGAAAGTACTTAGATATGTTCATGTAGCCTTCGGTTGATGAGCTGAAACAGTTGTGGAATAGGGTGAGGACATATGACAATAGTAGAAAAGAGTATTTTACCATGCGTGATACATATCTTTGGTCCATACATGATTTTCCTGCATACGGCATGTTCTCGGGATAGAGCACACACGGTCGGTTATGTTGTCCAATATGCATAGGTGATACTGATGCATTTCGTTTGAAAAATGGTGGTAAGTTTTGCTTCTTTGATTGCCATAGTGTAACATTCCAAAATTTGGTCTATTTTGAATTTAATAAGTTATTTGGAATTTTTGAGAATTTTTGGAATTAATTTGGATTTAATTGGAATTTCTGGAATTTAACCTTTCTTTGGGAATTAATTAAATAATGAATATACTCTTACAAAATATAAATGAAATTATTTTATTTGAGTCCAAAATATTCCAAAATATTTTCTGGATTTTTTCTAAAAATTTTCTACTATTTTAAATGCCTCAAATGATTTAATGGAATTTTTAGAATTATTTTTATTAGAAAAATTGAATAAAACCGTGTGAACAGTATTGGGCCGAGCCCGTTACTGTGCGCACTGTTGGCCTAGCCCGGCGGAACCCTAATCGCCATAATTCGGTGGTCGTTCGATTTGAATCGGATGATCCTGGTGAAGCCACGTCGCGCGCTTCTCGGTGACCGTTGATTCGTTGCCACGTGCACGGTGGTGATCGAGCCCCGTCGCGCGCTTCTCGGTGACCGTTGATTCGTTGCCACGTGCACGGTGGTGATCGAGCCACGTCGCCTCGCCGACCGTTTCCAGTAAAACCACCCTCACGAGTTACAGCCAGAGATTCCGTGCACCATTAACGCCGACGTGCTTTCTCTCCCTCTTCATTAGCTGGCGCATCGTGCAGAGCATTTTCTCCCGCACATTTTTCCCTAACACACGCACGCTGTGATGCTCCGTAGCTTCCACAGTTGCTCGCCGTAGTTCACTCGGTCCCGTCTGAGTTCGCCACGCCGTTCCGCCGCCGTGGAAGGTGCAAAGCGGGCTGTTGGTAAGACATGTTATCATATCCTATATACTTGTTTGTATATTTGAAGGAAATATTGTCTAATCTTGAGTAATTTGTGGCTATAGTTAAATTGGATAATGTTGTGGGCTGGGGTATTCTATTTATAGAAAAGCTTGGGTCGATCATTGCCAACCTTTTTTTGGAGGCTCCACCAAATGAAAGGTTTAGTGCCTCTCCGGAAGTCATTCAAGGTCTTGGAAGGTAAATTGCTTTATGTAATTCAATTTACAGTGCTAACAAAGCTTTTCCATAGTGAAGAATAATGATAATGTGGAGTTGCTTAAGAGTGATATACCTTTAGTTGATTTTGGTTGCTTAAGAGTGCTACCTATGCGTAAGATTTTTTTCTATTTTTGAGAATATATAACTTCTTAAAAAAATGTTGATGGATTGTTTCATTTGTCTCTGTAGCTGGTCACTTGGTCTCATGTAAATCTTGGGTTTTTGCAGCACACATACCCTGCTTTGGAGACAGTGGTGGAACACATGCATCTTCTGGCCCTCAATAAATTCAAAAGAGATCTAGAAAAATCACTAAGGAATGGTAAGGGATTTGCAGCAGCAATTCGTGATTGTGCCCAGTCTTCAATATATAGCAGAGTTTGATGCTGGATTGAGCGGTAAGGAAATAACCCCCGCTGGATATCTTGGGACAAAAATGTTTAGCTATTTAGTCAAAGAATGTATGTGATATCGACCAGCATTTGTTATGTGTTTTCTCCTTCAATTAGTGCTGTTTGTACTGTTGAATTTGGGTGCTTGGCAATGACACCTTATCACTGTAACTGTAAATTCCCTATGCAGTTCTGTGAAAACTAATTTGCCATGTTGTAGGTACTGATTTCACAATAGCAAATGTAAGGTTGTTTTCGACAACTAATTTCACACTTCTGAGCTTTTGCTTGTTTGTATCTGGTTGTAAGCACTAAGTGCTAGTACTTATGCTTGCTCTTGTCATCTTTACAATACTGTATCTGTTTTGGAAATGGTTGATGCTTATACGATGGTCCAGCTGATACTGGAAATACCAGATGCTATATCAACAAAAGTGTATCCCTAGTAGACGCAAATAGTCTCCTTGTACGTCCAGACAATCTACAGTACACTAATGTCAATTCCTTCTTTGTTTTCATACAGATGCTGTGGTTAAACATCTGAAGTGGGATGCTTCAAGTGTTAGGAATAAACTGCAGCACCATGTGGAAGCTCATGCAGCATCTATTAGAAGCACAAAATTGTCTGAACTAAAAGCTACTTATGAGGTTATTTTCCAACTCACTGCACAGTTAACGTCTTGAGGCTGCAGCACCTTCCTGGGAATGAACCCTTCATTTTTCAAGTTTTTATGGTGGTGATTGTTTTCAAAACATTCATCCTCATGCTTGGACCTTTTGCCATCACAAATTTCAGAAGAAGCTCTTGGATGCGCTTGTTGGATCTGTACAATCAATCCTGGAAAATGGCGAGACACTTGGGCATCTATTGTTGGATTCTAATCCTGACATATTTAGATAGAAGTTTGTAATAGGAAAGGTTTAGTTTGGAAAGTTTGATTAAGAGTCCAATTAGGATAAGGAGTCCGATTAGGATAAGGAGGTGGAATCCTATTCTGTTTGTGTGGGCTGAAGTTTTGGGTATAAATATGGGGGTAAGTCTCAGTTGTAAAAAGCGAACAGAGCGAGAAAAAATAAAGAGAAAATTGTCCCAAGAGTTTTTAGCGTTCTATTCCAACAATTGGTATCAGAGCTTCGAGTTCGAAACCCTAGCCGCTGCCCCGGGAGGAGAAGACTCTCGGGGCGGCCAACCTCATTAACAACGGCGGGGTGAGGTTTGTTCTCGAGCCTGCGCGCGTATGGCCGAGCGCTTGCCCGGCGAGCACACGGCGCTGGAGGGTCGCGGGCTCGGTGGCAACTGTCGAGGCAGCCGGTGCGAGGCACGAAGCGGCGTGCGGTCGCTAGTGCCGAAGCGGGCGCAGCTTTGGTGCACGGTAGGGTTGCGGAGGTGCGACGGGCACGCGGCCAGTGTGACCAAAGGCGGCGCAGGCACGTCATAGGCGTCAGCAGGTGCGGGCGCTGTCAGGTGCTTCGGGCACGGGTGCCGGAGGCGCGGGCGTTTCGGGCACGGGCGATCATCGCGAGGCAGCAGCTCCTCCTTGCGCGGCGAGGAGTCCTGGCGACATGCAACTGATCGTGAGCAGCGGCGCAGCACAAAGACGTCCCATGCGTGGCAGCAGTGAAGATTCCCAAGAAGCTCCATGCGGCAGGAAGCTTTCCTCCAAGCGGTGGGCTGGCTAGAGCAGGCCTCGACGTGGGGCAGCAATATAAGGAGGACAAACATGTACGGGTTCTTCAGAGATATTATGCGCATCAGAAGAGATCATGCTGCACGAGAAGATCAAAAGAAAGCCGCTGTATGTGCTATGTCGAGTTCGTTAAAGTTGACTCTGGGGCGTTGAAGAGATGCATTCGCCGTCCAAAGTCAAGTCCGTCAAAGTTGACTCCGGGGCGTTGAAGAGGTGTGCTCGCCGTCCAAAGTCAAATCCGTTGAAGATGACTCCGGGGCATTGAAGAGACGCATTCGCCGTCCAAAGTCAAGTCTGTCAAAATCGACTCCGAGACGTTGAAGAGGTGTGTTTGCCGTCCAAAGTCAAGTCTGTCAAAGTCGACTCCGGGACGTTGAAGAGGTGTGTTCGCCGTCCAAAGTCAAGTCTATCGTAGATGAGTCCGGAATGTTGATGAGATGTATTCTCCATCCTATGTCGAGAATATGAGTTCGGCAAATCGTAGTTGAGTCCGATTGCCTCAATAAGTAAGAGAGGTATGTCAAGATTAGGGGGGTGAATGTTGGATGCTAATCCTAACATATTTAGATAGAAGTTTGTAATAGGAAATGTTTAGTTTGGAAAGTTTGATTAAGAGTCCAATTAGGATAAGGAGTCCGATTAGGATAAGGAGGTGGAATCCTATTCCGTTTGTGTGGACTGAAGTTTTGGGTATAAATATGGGGGTAAGTCTCAGTTGTAAAAAGCGAACAGAGCGAGAAGAAATAAAGAGAAAATTGTCCTAAAAGTTTTTAGCGTTCTATTCCAACATCTATTAGAAGACTATATAGGCGCAAGACTGAAAATGCCATTTTAGAATTCTCGGTTTCCCTTTCTGAGTTTGAACTAGACCAGACAACTTTCGATAAGATGATCTTAGAATTAAGGGAACATGCAATAAGGATAGTGGAAAAGAAAGCCAGGGAAGAAGCTGGAAATGTTCCAAGGCGTATGAAAGAAAGGTAGAATCTGTTTCCTTTGTTTGCTGAAGGGAGGATTAGTAAAATGTAGCTCTAGTTTCCATGTATTACCCTACCATGTTTGTAGCATTAATCTCTTTGCTACCTGTTTTATTGGATTATTTGCAGGTTTTCCACTGTGACAAGGATTCGATGCCAAGGACATGGACAGGAAATGAAGATAACCGTGCAATCACTGGAGAAGCGCGCTTAGCGGTATTGATACATATTTTGATTTGATCAATGTTGCACCATTTCAAGGGTAAAGTCCTGATCGATGAAGTTCATTCACAGTAAACGTAATCTGGGTACCATTTTCACACTGCAAGGTGCATCTCTCTTTTTGATGGCATTGTTGGTCCAAATCCAGACATCAGACCAATAGATTTGTGAACCACAAGAGACCCTTAGATTTGTGAACTTCGATACTATTGTGGTGAATTTGTAAGATGAATGTCTGTAATGAACTTGTGATAGAGACTCTATGGTTGTTAGAATTTTCTACAATTTTTGTGGAATTTTTCTTTGAATTATAAGCACGCAGTGAATTTCTGTGAATTTTCTAGGATTTTTATAATTTTCTGTATTTTTTAAAATTTACAAAAGTATTTTCGTCGGTTTTGGCCGACGAAAATACCTATTTTTGTGAATTTTCTAGGATTTTTATAATTTTCTAATTTTTTAAAAAAATTAACAAAAGTATTTTAGTTGGCCTTGGTTGACGAAAATACCAATCCGCTATGTGGACAGCTGTTGAAGTGTCTCACCTGATGACGTGGCATGGCTATTTTTGTCGGCCTTGGCCAACGAAAATATCCCTACCACTTCATCAGGCGCAGGTCAGGCTGGTTGACAGCCGGGATGGCCGACGAAAATACTTCGTCGGTTTTCGTCAATGTACTTTCGTCGGTTTTCCTCTTATTTTTGTCAGCTTTCGGCCGACAAAAATAATCTCAATTCCTGTAGTGCTTCTTTAGTAAGAACCGATTGTGACATGCACGTTCACAACACAATCGGTTCTTGTATCAAAAGTGATAGTGATGACATTACACATCACTATCGCTTCTTACAAAATTACCGATTGTGATGAGCGTATGCACATCACAATCGGTTCTTTTATAAGAAGCGATAGTGATGTGTATGATCATTACTGTCGCTATCACTTCTAACCGCAGAACCGATAGTGATTATTTTTACTACCCCTCCTAAGTCATCTATCACAAAAAAATTTAAGAACCGACCCAGATAAAACGATAGTGATGTACCATTCTGTAGTGTATGCTACTCTTATCTCAATAAAAATCTATTTTCTATATGACCATATGCTAACGTGGTAGAATGATGGACGTACAACACACCGTTACTGTCATAGAAGTTACACCAACGGACGCGCGCTTCCTGGCTTCTCAGAATACAGGCTATAGCATATTTCAATCCCCGCAATAGACTTACATTATGAAAGGACATTTCTCAATAACAGAGATTTATATTACGGGATAGATAGTTACATAGCAAGGAAGCAATGAAACCCTACTCCAAACTTATTAATTAGTTGCTCAATCGACGCTTTCCTGTAGGGGCTGTACATACACGATTCTCATCAATATCAGCTTCAACAGTGTGTACAAACTTAGTATAAGGAGGTATCCGTGATTCCCACGACACTATCTCAAACTCCTCATTAGGTATATCTGTAAGTCCAGCTAATAGTTCTCCATACATCACCTGAGGCAGTTTCCTTCTGAGAGGATCATCATCTCTTTGAACTCGAGGGGGCATAAAACGAAGTGGAACAGGACGTGATGAAAGAGTAAATCTGGTGATGTCTATTGGATGCTCTTTCTCAAGCATATTTCTTGGGTGTTCCCCAAACTTTGCTATGTTATGAGCCATGTTTCCCTTGAACCGTTGCAGAATGCGGAGCCAAAACTGAATATCGTGGTTCCTTCTCAACAAGTCAGCAACAGCATTTGCAGGTATTACACTACCTTGAAAAAGGTAATCAGTGGCGGTTCGAAACTGCCATCAGTGACGGTTTTCGAACCGCCATATATTTAATGCCACTGATAATTCAGGATTATCAGTGACGGTTCTAGAACCGCCACAGATAACATTATTTGTGACGGTTTTTGGCTAGAACCTTCACTGATACCCATGATATCAGTGACGGTTTGAGCCAAAATTGGCATTTGTGGCTAGCCTCAGGCAGTGCTAGCCATGCCCTCTGTTATTGGAAATGCCAGAAGATGAATTACCAAATATATATGCTGACCACAACACCACTTGGCATAAATACCAACTAAACCAAACATGAATCAACATACAGTACGATTATAAGGGTAAACAAAAAAGTTAAGTGGTGAAATTTAGTATATGCATGGTAAGACAAATTACTTTGTTGAGCCCATTCCCTGTATCCTAACATCTTCATTTGTTAATTACATATATAGTACTACAGCACAGGTCATAAGCGGAAACAATTGTATGTAGAATTTTACAAGGAATTTCATATATCAGGCATACCGTGGAGATGATTGATGATTATAATAGCAAAAGCACCAGCAGCTTCGGCAACCTTAGCTTATGTAGTGAATTTGCAGTTTCCCCTTTGCACTAACAAAACATCTCCAGCAACCTAGATAAAGGAGTAATCAATCACTATGTAGGAATGTAGGAAAAATCGAAAAAATCGCAAATAGCTACACCATGATTTCCAGAAAGATAACCTTTTCTTTGGGACGGGTACAACAATCAAAAGGTTCTGATAACAATAGACTTGTTCGGTTGACATGCTTTTCCTTTGACAACAATCAAAAGGTTCTGATAACAATAGACTTGTTCGGTTTGACTCACAGAACAGCAAGAGCCTGCATGAGGCCAATCACCTTTGGAATTTCCCCAGTTAGTCTATTTCCTTGAAGTGACCTATGAAACATTCAATGCAAAGATTAAGCATAAAAACTAGAACTAAGCATCTATATGCATGAGAAGATAAGTCAACTGAATCGATCGTGAATGAAACAAGATGTTGCAAGGATATGGATAAAGTCAAGATAGAAGATATAAAGTAAATCGTGAAGACTTACAAGGTGGCTACTTGAAGGAAACCTATGTTGTAAGGTATTTCACCGAGATTTGGTTATACTGAAATGTCCCTGCTCCACATAAGAAGCTCAGATCATAGTATTCTTAACTTATGAGCATCACAAGTATCAATAGAATCTTAGCAAGCAACATACAGAATCTCAAAGCTAGTGCAGTTCCCTATGCTCTCTGGAATGGATCCTGTCAGATTGTTTCCTCTTACATCACTGCAGATGCGGAAGAAAAAAATGTCAATAAGATCAAGCTGCGTGATATGAAGCAGAATCTTCAGGGGAGCAAAAGACTTACAAGTACCAAAGAAAATATATTATGGTAGCTTATATCACCATCTCGAGTTATATATGCACATTGAGGTTAAAATTAAAAAGAAAATCCTATGAAAGGGACTCACCTCAATGCATGTAGTTTTATTCTTATAATCTACATTGATGAACCCATCGATACCTTTCTTCCTAGGTGCTCATGGAACCTTCAATACAATGAAAAGGTTGTAGAACTATCAGCACTAACCATTTCAAGTGTTGAACAAGAAAATCAAAATCATTCACATAACTATCGTAATGAGACAAAGCGAGAAAAGGTCAATAGTCTTACCTACATATATATCCTCACCGATATTGATGATGCGAGAGGCTTTACTAATTCCACCCTCGTTATATGAAAAATTGTATCAAAAACATCCGATGACCATAATGCATCCTCACTCTGCAAAAAAGTTATACGTGTTGACAGCTGACAATCTGTGATACACATGTTCCTTCTCAAAAGCGTCAAAGTCTCTCATCACATAAAACCAAGTAATTTTTTCACTTGGTTAGTTTATCAAACTATTACATACACATGAAATAACTTCATATGAAAAAATAACCATGTGTTCCTCAAGAAGACAAACATACATGCTACAGTAGCAGAACCACTGACAAGAGAAGTGGCATTGAGGAAAGAAGGGGCTCCCATTTCAAAGGTACAAAGAGTTATTTACACTTTGTAATGAAATAGAATTGAAGTAACAAAAGCCTAAACTAGTTTTCTAAACTAGAAGCCTATGGGTCTTCGGAGCTTGGAGACACGCGATGTGAGACATGAGTATGGAGGAGTGGATCGTTGTTGTCTTCGTCATAAAACTCGCCTTTTTGTTGAGTATTTCCTTCATGATGAAGTAGGCGAGCTGGCCCTGAACGGCTTGGATTTCAGAACGAAGCAGTCCTACCGTAGACAGCTTGAGGCAATGTAGGTATGAAAAACAGAATTAAGAGAGCATATAGAAATCGAGTGGCGCGAATCGATGTGTCATGTCAGCATGACTGACCTCCACGTCATTGTCTTTTATTGTGCAACTTAAGATTTCCGCATGTAATGGCACACAAAGTACCCACATAGATTTGTTCCTTGCTTCGCCAGACATCGCGAAAATGGAATGAACTAAGATGTCGTCAAGGAGCTATTTACTATGAAATACGATATAAGAATATTCCTTGCGGCGCATCGAAATTTAGTACGGATTGTAAGGGTTTTGTGGTATGGGCGGTGTCTCGTTTTTCTCGACAATATCTTTTGAACGCCTCGCTGATTAAACGTGTCATCACTTCATAGTTTGCTTTAGGTTTATCCAGTGGATCCATGATCAGCATCTTGCTCTTGTCTGGATGAATTACTACGAGAATCCAGTGGAATCTGGATGCCATAGCCATTAGTCGTTACGTGAAATGGGCTTGTTCGAACAAAATATTATCGTAAGAATTTGTAGATTTCTTTCCTATTACACCTTTCCCACCTAGCCTACCCTCATGGCGAGATACAGGCACTCCTACCGGTTCGACCTCCTCCATGTAATCGACACAGAACTCAATAACCTCCTCAGTTGCATAACCTTTTACAATGGAGCCTTCCCACGAGATCGACACGCACATATTTCTTCGTAACACCCATATACCTTTCAAATTGGTACATCCGATGCGTGAATATGGGGTCAAGAAATATTTATCTCATTGACAAGGTGAACAATGAGATGAACCATGATATCAAAAATGATGGGGAAAATACATCTCCAATGGCACAGTAGTCTTTACCACATCACCGAAGTTCATAAAGTCCAACGGGATCGATGACCTTCTCGTGAAATCGTGTTGAAGAAGGAACACAACCTCGTGATTGCCTCTCGGACCTTGTTTAGCAAAATACCTCTAATTGCAACAGAAGCATTTGTGTCATCATCACATGACAATCATGAGACTTCATGCCGCTTAACTTCAAATCTTTCATCGACATCGCTTGATGTTTGCGGAGTAACCGACGGAACTTTCACACCATGCGTGCACTTGCGAGTTCATTTTTCTTTCTTACTCAAAGTGTAGCAAGTCGGGGAAGGTAAAGCCGCCTTTCCCAGTGTCTTGAGGATGTAGCTCGCTCGATCTTCATGTCTTCCAGATCCTTCGTGCCTCAAATCCATCCTTTGTTTTGCTAGGAATATTCAAGAAAAGACCAACCTGTTTGTCACATACATTCTTCTCTACATGCATGACGCCGATGCAAAGGTCGAACTTCCAAGTCCTTCCAAAGAGGGTAAGTCCCAAAAGATGGATCTCTTCTTCCACGTGGTTTTCAAGATGGGACCGCGATGTATTACCAAGATTCTTTCCGAGTACAACATTAAGATCCCTAACCATATCATACACCTCTTCCCCACGAAGACGCCTTTGAGCTAAACCGCCCTCCTTTGTCCCGTCAATTGTTTCTTCATATTGTGGTACGGATGATTCTCGAAGGAACCTCCGGTGACGCATGTACACTGCTTTTCCTCGAGTTGTTGAGCCACACACTAGCGGTTTCATCCATGCACGGGGCATGCTTTCGCCTTTTTATAGTACGGCCGACAGGTTACCAAGTGCAGGAAAATCATTGATGGTGCGTAACAACAATGCGCCAGAGAGTGAAGTACTCGCTTGTACTGCCCCATACCTGTACACCTTCGCTCCACAATATCACAAGATCTTCCACCAATGGTTGTAGGTATACATCAATATCGCTGCGAGTTGTCTCGCCCTTGGATAAGCAGGACATCATAATGTACTTTCGCTTCATACACAAACAGTGGTGGAAGGTTGTATATACACAGAGTCACGGGCCAAGTGCTATGAATCTTTGCTCATGTTACCGAAAGGATTCATTCCATCCGCACTCAAGCCAAACCTTACATTTCTCCCATTTCAAGTTCTCCTCAAGAGTCTATCGATGGTTCTCCATCGCGTAATCACCGTGTCTCGCTTTTCCATCCTCTTACGGTCTTCCGAGTGCTATCGCATCAATTTGGCATGCTTTTTGTTTCCAAATAAACGCTCAAACGAGGTATTACCGCAAATACCACACCACTTTTGCGGGAGCTCCTTTCTTCACCTCGATAGCCTTCATTGCCATCGCCTTACGCTTGTATCGCGACGCTTAATAATCGGACATACATGAATGTTCCGCATAGTCTTTGCGATAGAGTATACAAATGCTTGGACAAGCATGTATTCTTTCTACTTCCAATCCCAAGGGACATACAACCTTCTTAGCTAGATACGTGGTTTTAGGCAACATTCCTTCAGGCAGTATGTCCGCTAAGAGATGTAACAACGCCGTGAAACTCTTGTCGGACCAACCATTGGCTGCCTTCAATTTCAGTGGCGAGAGCATCGTGTGCAACTTTGTGTATTCCTCCTTACAACCCGGAACAAAGGTTTCTCCGAATCCTCCATCAAACCCGTGAATTGATTAAACTCTCTCGACTAGTGTAGTTCTCTTCAGATCGCGCAACATTTGAGCAGATTAATGTCGCCATCGACGACCAACCTATCCTCATCGAATCCATAACTAATGTCACCGCCACATTGCCGCTCCGCTGCCGCCGACGTTATCACGCTCAAGTATGATCTCCTCTTCACCGTGCCTTGTCCAACTTGTATAGCGTGTACAAAACCCCTCCTGATCAAGTGCAAATGGATATGGTTTTTGTTCAAAACATCTTCTCATTCTTGCAATCAATGCATGGACAAAGGTATATACTCCGCCTTCTTTTGCAAGTCGTTCTCCCGGCTGCTCTTAGAAAACAGACACCGTCGATATATTCTTGGCGCAACGGTTCGCAACGCACATCCATCTCCGGTCCATCTACGTTCATTAATTTAAGCAATTTATTAATATCCAAAAATCTTAATTAAATAAATTGTTATTCGAATATTCAACAATATGCACTAACGGGACAACCCTTGACCGGCCAGCATGCGATGACGCTGAACAAGAGCATGCTGTTTCGGGTGATCCTGCACCGTGGCAGCGGGTGCGTGTTCCTGCTACTCAACGGCTGCGACATCCTGTCAGGGCGCTCACTATCGGTGGTCTGCGTCGGCCCGCGCCCCGCTGCAGGGAACGATGAGCTCATGTACAAGTTGGACGTGAGCAGCGACGAGCCGGGCACGCTATCGCTATCGGCGTCCGGGAGTGTACTGACGAGGGCTGGGCATCCCTTGACCGGCCAGCATGCGGTCAACGGGCTCCCAAGCTCGGGAGGCCCCGACACGATCTGGGCGTATGCCGAGGCGCTCGACCTAGAGCGCATTTGATCCCGAGCACGGCCGGCGGACCTTGAGCTCGGTCGCCTGCTCGTGCCGAGTCCCTTGGATTCCGGAGCGCGTTTACTCGGCAGCTACCAAGACGTGGGATCGTGGGAGGAAGCAGCGCACGCGATGAGTCCGGAGCGGTTGTTGCCAGCCCATGTTATAAGCGCACGAAGACCACTACCCGGGAATGTCTCCCGTCCGTTACAAGCAGGGAGGATATAAGGCTAAGGGCGCACAGCCTGAGGGACAGGACATCAGAGCTCGAGCGCTAGACACTGCCTTGAGCTTGAGCTGTAACTCACCTCTGTACTCGAGAATAACAAAGACCACCGCCGCAAGGCAACTGGAGTAGAGCTATTACCTTCACAGGGCTTGAACCAAGATAAACCCTCGCCTCACGCCGTTGTCGCTTAGCTCCGACCTTTCGCGCGCCAAGTTCTTTCGCCTTCAAGATAAGCTCGCCGGGTCCCAAGTCTCGTTAACCTCGCTCCAATTTTTGCGGTCGATGATCCCGATCGCCGACAAATGGGCGCCACCATGGGGCCGATAGCTTCGCCATTCGCAGAAAAGCACCAAGATCTTGGGGACATGGCGCTTCATTGATGGACTTTCTCGAAGTGGGTTCGGGCGCGACCGACTCGCGTCCCTCGTTCACCTCGCCACCGCCACGCGAGCCGCACACCTTGATGGCGATACGGTCATGGCGCTGGTGCAACAAGGATGGTCGTGACCCGCAGACTTCGAGGAGGCTCGCCGGATGGTGCATGTCGCCATTAACTGCTATAACCGCCTCCCAGAGAGGACCAAGAGAAGGTCGCAAGATCTTCCGGCATCCTGTGCTTCCTCCTTCAGGAGAGTGCCTCCGCGCTATCGCCCGAATCATGGTTGATCCCGATAGGGCGAGGTCGGAACTCTTTGGCCGAGCCCTGGCCGAAGAGCTCGATCGGGCTACGGACGAGGTCATACCTCCGCAGCACCGAAGTCATCACTCAGGGACCCACTCCCTGAGAAGTGATGACAACTCATCACATCGTCGCTAGCGCACCCGTCGGTCGCCTCCCGCACAGGGGGCCCTCCCGCCAGCAGCCGATCTCGGACGGGCGACGCCGCCACGCCATCGCCCCGCAGCACCAACCCGAAAGCAGGTCGCACGAACCGAGCTTTGCGAGCTCCGCGACGGCCAGCAGTGAATCGGAGGGCCTCTCCCCAGATATTCCGCCTAGGCGCCGCAGGGTCCAGGATCGCCTGCGCTACCTCCCAGGTGACTCCCGTGCGCAGCGTCGTGGTCGTTCTCATCAAAGGTCGGGCCACCGAGGCAGCCTCGACTCGAAGTCCGCAAATAGCCGAGGACCTCGTCGGTGATGACCACACCCGCGGCACTGCCCCAAATAACGGTCAGATGGCGATTCGACAACCTTCGTCGCGCATACCGCCGGCTCAATTCAAGCCGGCGCTGATAGAGCGCTTCGACGAGACCAAGAACCTTGACGAGTTCCTATCTATCTACTCGACCGCCATCCTGGCGGCCGGAGGCGATGAGCTCGTGATGGAAAATTACCTCCCGACCGAGCCGACGGGCGCCACGCGACCCGCTCTTTAACCGGCTCGGTTCTTCGTGTCGTGGCGCCAAATCCAGAGCGCCCTCCGCTCCAACTTCCAGAGCTGTTATGAGCGGCCAGGGAGGGAGAAGGACATGGATCGCGTCATCCAGGGCAAGAACGAGCCGCTTCGTGACTTCGTGTGGCGGTTTATCCGCACGAGGAACCTGATCCCGAGCATCTCCGACGAAGCCGTCACAAAAGCTTTCAAGTTCAGTGTCCGCGACCGGCGCTTTATCGAGGACACCGAGATCACCTCGAGGCTCGCCACAACAAGCTTTTTCCGTATGGCGAGCGGTATGCGGATGCGACGATGTTGTTCACCGGAACGCGACTATGACCAAGGTAAGCTTGGTCTCGAACCACACGAGGCCGCCCATCCAACCCAAGGGCGCCACCATGGCGCCGCAACCAAGAAGCGGAAGCGCGACCGCAGAGCGTGGCGGATCGCCACGGTGATCGTTTCGCAGACGCATCACCGGCGAGGTCCTAGAAGTCCGAGATCAAGCTCGGGGAGGGTCCCGACCTCGTCAAGGGCGGCCTCGACCTCGTCAAGCGCAGAGCCAGCCCTAGCAGGAGGGCCGGCGACCTGGGCCCCAGCGGGCCGATGCTCGGCCGCAAGGGGCTGAGGGGCGCCTAGGCTACGATGAATCGAAGTTCTGCCTATTTCACAGGGCAGCCGGCCATGACCTGCGAACTTGCAGGGCTTGGCAAAGCAAGCTGGAAGCCTTTTATGATGGTCGAGGGGAAATGCCCGTGCTACCGAAAGAAGACGCCCAGCTAGATAGGGTGAACGCCGGGGCGGACCCTGATGACCTCGACTTGGAGTTCCAGCAGGGCGAGCGCCACATCGATGTTATCTTTGGCGGCTCGTCACCACTACCCCGGCGAGCTCAAGGCACGCTCATGGCCATCTATCGTCACCGCCGAAGCCCATCGAGCAAAGATTGCAAGTGGGTCAGCCACCATCACCTTTTCTCCGGAGGACGACTCCAAGGTATGGCCCGAGACCAAGACCGCTTGGTCGTGACTCGACCATCAAGAACACCGCTGCCGGTCGTGGTCATGGTCGGCGGTCAGAGTTCCTTTAACTTGCTACAGTCGAGCGCTTGACCGGATGCAGATTCCCTTGGCCGAAGGTCAAGAACATCGCCGTCCCATTCTTCGATCGCCCTCGAAGCTCGACCATCCTTTGGGGGTGTGGTCTTGCCCGTCACCTTCAACGACTCGACCAACTTCCGTGATTGAGCCGATCACTTTCGAGGTGGTCGAGGGGACCTCCGCATAACACCATCCTGGGCGGCCCGCCTGATCAAGTTCATGGCGGCCAACCACTATGGCCATCGGTGTATGAAGTCGCATGGTCCCAACGGGCCATAACCATGTGGGGCGACTCCACAGCAGCAAAGACGGATGTGAGACCAAGGCCTTGGCCCTTGTTTGCATGTCGCCTCACGAGGCCCAGAGGCGACGTGAAGAGTGCTCGTCGAGGCGGCGATCCAGCCAATGGCGACAAAGGCAGGCCGCCGAGGAGA
This sequence comes from Guadua angustifolia, assembly GCA_036346375.1. NCBI lineage: Eukaryota > Viridiplantae > Streptophyta > Magnoliopsida > Poales > Poaceae > Guadua > Guadua angustifolia. The sequence continues at coordinate 60,844,668 of CM070503.1, read as the reverse complement.
GCGATTCGCCAGATGCATTCATGTTTCGACCGAGCCGAAGTTCCAATAGAACTCGAGCTCGTGACTTTCCTCCGCGCTAACAAGGGCATATTCGCTGGGAGCTCATGGACATGCTCGTGTCCCGAGGGAAGTGATCGAGCACAAATTGCGTGAGACCCGACTCTTGACTCAGGCGCCAGAAGTCATGCGAGCCCCCGAGAAAGTCGCGGTCATCAAGGAGAATCTCGACAAGCTCTTGAAGACCGATTTCATTCGTGAGATCGACCATTCGAGTGGTCGCCAACCCGGCCATTGTCCGTAAGAAGGGCGGAAAGTGGAGAATGTGCGTGACCACACGGGTTGAACTCGCTTGCCCGGCGATAACTTCCCGCTCCCGCGCATCGACCAGATTGTCGACTCCACCGTGAACGCCAAGATGCTGAGCTTCTTGGATGCCTATTCAGGGTATCACCAGATCAAGCTGGCGGTTGACGACGAGAGCAAGACGCCGCTCATCACCCCGCTCGCACTTCATCGCTACACGACTATGTCGCTTGGTCCGCGCAATGCGGGGCCACGCCCAGGCTCGATGACCAAGACGCTCGACCTCAGATCGGTCGATCCTTGAGGTCTACGTGACGACATCATCGCCAAAAGCCCCGAAGGCTACACTCACGCTCGAGACCTCGAGGAAACCTTCAACAACTTGAACAGGCACAAGATCAAGCTCAATCCCGAGAAGTGCGTGTTCGGCGCCGCCGGGAGGGTGCTCGGCCACATGATCGTGGGCTCGGGTTGGTCTAACCCGTAAAAAGATCGAGGCGATCGAGAAGATGGCACCCCCAACCTCGGTCAAGCAGGTGCAGAGCCTCACCGGCCGCATGGCCACCCTCAGCAGATTCATCTCGAGATACCGGCGAGCTGGCTTCCATTCTTCGTGGCTCTCACGCAAGCAAGGAGCTTCGAGGACCTCGAGGCGCAGCTGTCTTCGACGAGCCAAGGTATACCCGCTAACCCCACTCGCCATTTAATTCCAGCCTCAAATGAGAGGTTGTCGCCTACCTTGCGGCCACCACCAGCCGTCAAGGCTGGCCCGGTGGTCGAAAGGATCCCAAAGAAGACCCGATCTATTATGTCACGAGGTCTTGCACGGCCGAAGGAGCGCACCCGCAGTACAAAAACTGTAGACGCCTTCTTCATGGCTTCGCGTAAGCTTTGACATTATTTTCAGCACACTCGGGTCGCCCCGAGCAATTTTCCGCCGGGACATCTTATAAACCCAGAGGGCGGCGGCGACGCTAAGTGGGCTATGGAGCTAGCGGCATTCGATGTCCAGGTCATAGCTCGAACGGCCATCAAATCGCAAGTGCTTGCCGACTTCATGGGGTAGCAGACGTCGCAACCCGCGCCCGAGTCCGAGGTCGAGGAGGAAAAGCCCTGGACCATGTTCTTCGACGGCTCGAGGTCCTTCAAGCGCTCGGGGGCTGGAATCCTTATCCTCACCCTGCGCGGCGACCACTTGAGTTACGTGGTCCGTTTTGGGTTTCCGGCGACCAACAATGTGGCAGAGTATGAAACTCTCTTGGCGGGCCTGCGGGCTTGCAAAGCATTGGGTGTGCGTCGGTTGGTCATCAAAGGCGACTCCTAGCTCGTCGTCAATCAGTACAACAAGGAGTACCAGTGCTCGGGAGACTCGATGTCAAAGTACCTAGCCGAAGTGCGCAAGATGGAGAAATGGTTCCAGAACCTGGAGCTCAAGCACATACCCAGGAAGGATAACTCCAGTGCCAACTTCCTCTCCAAGGTCGGCTCTTCCGACGATGGGATCCCGCCCGATGTCATCCTGGAGACGTTGGCGGCTCCCTCGATCTCCGACCAAGAGGTCTTGCTCGCCGTGGTGGAAGGTATCCCCTCCTAGGCCGAATCCATTTATAATTTCCTTGCAAGGGGCAACCTACCGCTCAACCCTGCCGAGAGGAGCAGGATCAAGCGCCGGGCGAGTTTGTACACGCTCATCGAGGGGACACTCTACAGGCGAAATGTTTCTGACATTCTGATGTGGTGCATCTCTACGGAGGAGGGTAAGTACCTGTTAAATGACATCCATTCAGGCCTCTGTGGAGCACACTCTTCGTACAGGACAATGGTCGGCAAGGCATTCCGTATGGCCTTCGACGCTTCAGGATGCCCGTGATATCATCCGTACCTGTCGAGCATGCTAGTTTCACACCTGGAAGTCGCATCAATCCGCATATGCGCTTCAGACTATCCCGCTTGCCTGGCCCTTCTCGACATGGGGCCGACATCCTCGCCTTTTCCTCAAAGGTCGGGGCAAGAAGTTCTCGTTCGCTGTTTTGACACCTTTACCAAGTGGATTGAAGCCGGTCTCGACCATCACCGCCGGGCGCCGTCTGCTTTCTTCCGCTTGTTCGTGGTCACTGTGCATGGTCCCATGCAAAATTATCACCGATAATGGTACTCGCTTACCAAAGGAGTTATTCCGTGAGTTTTGCGAGGACCTCAAGATCAAGGTATGCTTCGCTCTGGCTCACCGAGCAACAGAAGGCGGAACACGCCAACGATGATCGCCCAGTATGCCAAGAAACGAAGTTGCAGATGAGCTCGAACGCCACGGCAAGACTCGGGTGGAGGAACTTCCCACCGCCTTATGGTCTATTCGCACTCACGCCACCGAACCACGTGGTCCACTCCTTCCGGCTCAGTGTTCGCATCAAGTCGCCCCGCCTCCCGAGGTTACGCTGGCTCGCCAGGTCACTTTGGTCGACTGTGTCAACTTCGAGCACGAACGGTCCTCGACCTTACCTCGAGAAGAAGTAAGATGTCGTGCATCGCCACGATCAACGACTACCCGCAAGCTCTTCGCAGAACATGCGCCCTTTGGCCGGACGACCTAGGAAGCTCCTTGTTGGGGACCTAGCCTCGAGACGGATTCGTGGCTCGCCCAACACCAACAAGCTATCCCCACTGTGGGAGGGCCCCTATAGAGTCGTTTCAACAGACGCACGGGCTTACCGGCTAGCGATGCCCGATGGCAGAGAGCTCTAGCTCGTGGAACATAGATCACCTTCAAAGTTTTATGTGTAATTTCTATACCTTACTTTTCAATAAAGTCGTTCTTTTATTCTCGATCTTTACTTCTTCCCTTCGCTGACTATGCAATCGTAATTATTGTCCGAGACTTTTTGAGCACGACCTTCGCAGCATCGCACACTCGCTCTTGGTCTCGAAAGGCCGCGAGCTTAACGCTCACCCCAAAGTGGTCGAAGCTAAACGTAGTTTAATCTCTTCGCAATCCGCTCTCCTCGCGTCTGCCTCGTAGTTTTGACCATTGTGCAAAGGCACGCGTCGTGGTCGTGATTCAACGTTAGACCGGTGTGACCATCTCTTTATCGAGCTCGCTTATCATGCTTCTTCCTCGCGACCTTTCCTCAACTCTGCTGTGTCGTGGCCGCTTGTTCGCGTTTAAATCTTGTGCTCAAGACCGCGCTGTTCGACCTTGACCCAACGGTGCCGGATGAGGATATCCTATCAACAGCACGCACCCAAGGAGCATGACTAAAAGCGAAAAGGGTGAGCTCCAAATTTAAATCAAGACAAGATTTCTTTGTTCTCCAAAAGAAGCCTAGCTCTATTAGAACATTTTGTTTTTAAGTGTTTTTTACAGGTCGACCGGTGGGTTCATCTACAGATCGGCCATCTCGCGGGTGAGCTTCTCTTGCTCGAGCTCGGCCACCTTGGCCCGCAAGGTTGATAGCTCACTCTGGTATTAGAGGGCTTGCTTGGAGGCATCCACAGCTTGGCGCCGTTTGTCCCGGAGTTGGGCCAAGGGGCTCTTCGCCACTTTGCTGGCGTGCCCAAGCTTCTTCAAGCTCCGAGATTTTGGCCTCGAGCTCGGGGACGCCGCCGCCGTGGAGGACGCCGCTCCGCAATGCCTTCTCCAAAGCCCTGACCTTGGCCCGCTCGGTCTCGAGCGCCTTGTTGGCGCGCCCAAGCTTCTCCTCGAGCCCCATGATCTTGGCCTCAAGCTCAGGAGACGTCCCCGGCAAGGAAGGCGCCCGCTCCGCAGTGGCCTTCTCCAGCAATTCGACCTTGGCCCGCTCGGCCTCGAGCGCCTTGGCCGATCACAAGACTCTTGCTCCACGGCCATGTAGCCATGCTCAAGGCCGAAGTCCTGGCTCGCTCGAGCTTGGCCGTGCAGGGCCACCTCCCGCGCCTCATCGTCTCGGGCGCAGTCGCCGAGCTTTTGGTCTTTTGCTCGAGCTCCTCCCGCCGACCTCGATGGTCACGATGAACTTGAGCGCTGCTTCTCAAGGCCTCCACCACGCCCATCAAAGTTCTTCAACACGGCACAGGTTCTCGAGGCCTTTCACCCTTGGGAGACATTGCCAATTGCCTTCATGACAAAGAGAGTGGCGCAAAATGAGAGTAGGAACAAGGGGACTCGAGCTAACATGCATCAAGGTGCGCGTTGGGGTCCTTACCTCATGAAGACGGGTCTCAAGGCTTGCGCGGGTGAATTCTTCGTGCTCGTCAATGCGGTCGCGAGAGATCTCCTCCTCGTCGACCTGCGCTTCTAAGTCGGAGCCGACCGCGACCACCCCCGATGAGCTTGGGCCAACACCCTTAGTCTCCGCGCCGGCGACGACCTGGTGTCCTGTCGCCTCCCTTGGTGGATTCAACTCGCCAAATAGGGCGGAGGCGACAAGAATATGGCCCCGACCTCCGTGGTCAGGGCCTCGCTGTTTTCGCAGATCGGGAGCGATAATAATCCGCGCAATCTCCCGGCGCTGCTCGCCTCTATGGCTGGTGGTTACGACAGAAGGTTCGAGATACCGCAGCTAAGGTGTTCTGCGCTTCGGTTGCGGGCCATCTTCAATGCGGTTGCAGACACGACCTCGGCGCCCGAGCGACCGTGGTCGAGAGCCCGGGCGCCGCCACGCCAGCACCATGGTGCTCTCGGTGCCGTCCCCCACGTCGACCTCGGGAGGATTGGCAGCAGCGGCTGAGTCGTAGGCCTCACCGGCGTCAATGTCCTCGCTGGTCGTGGGTTGGATATCCTCGGCTGAGTCGTCGAGCCCTTGGTCGAACTCGCCGACCGGGGCCCAGCTCAGGGGCCCAGAAGAAGTGCGCGCCCGGCTCGAGGGGCGGCGCGGAGCCAGCACGAAGGAGTCCTCCTCCTCGGACTCGGACGCCTCGACAACAAACCATCACAAACGGGCAAGTCTCGGAAAGGGCGCCAAGTTCTCGCGACAAGAATGACGCTAGGCCCGAAAAACATGAAAGGGGTGGGGCAGACTGAAAAGCCAAGAACTTATGTGGGTCATCGGCCTCCGCCTTGACAGGGGTCGGCGTAGGTCTTGCTGCCCCGACACTATAGGGGCACTTCGCTTTCGCGCTCCACTGGCTTGGGACCTCGGAGCTCGCGCCGGGTCTACATCATTCGCGACAGCAGACCTGGGGGCCCGAGTTTGGGCACCCTGGGCTGGATGGGGGCTCGAAGTCCTGGCGGCAGCCGCCGCGCTCTGTTGCTGTGAGAAGGGAGCCAAGTCAGAAGATGAAGGAGCACGAGCGGGACCCGGCTCGCCATGGAATCTTACCGGGTGCTGGCCGCCCCACTCGACGTGAGGTTTTTACCTCCGGTGGTCTCGCCTCGACGGGAGGCCTTTCTTCCCTTTCTGTTCTTTGTTCTCCCGGCAATGGAGCATTCTCCTAGCTGTCTCTTGGCCGGCTTTGATGATCCCGCGAGCATGCGAGGTTCAAGAAGGGCCTCGTGGACACTCGAATTGAGTACCGGACGGGTGGCCTACCTCGGCTTTATGGCGCAAAGACGCTCTCAAAGACGGGCTCGTTGAGGGTGTAGTCATTCACGGCCTTCCCGAACATTTCGTTCATTCGGGCGGCGATCTAGGATTCCTTCCGCGCTGCTGAAAAGACCAAATCATCAAGAGGAACTAGGGAGCAAATCCGCAGCAAATCTTGAGGCAATGCAACTTATCGGGTCATCCTTCTCGAGTCAAATCGTCACACCTTGATCTCGTGAGAAGGGTGCTCCTCCTCCGCAGGGGAACACCCGACTCTCAAGAAGTCGCATGGCGGCCTCGCCGGTGAGGCCTCGCGTGGCGCAGATATGGATGGTCGCGATGGCCTCTTGATCGCCTTCCGTGTCGCCGACTCTAGGGTCTCCTTCTTCCCACGAGGGGGTACTCGATCTCAAATACGCCTCTCCCCTGCTTTCTGTAGAACCATCGCCGCACTACGAGCCAAGAGATTTGCGGTAGCTGCTTGGGGGAAGGACCACGGAATTCCGCCCGCCGCCGGAAGTAGAGGCATCCTCCCACGGGTCCTTCCGGTGCGGAAAAGGGAGAAGAAGCGGAGAAATAGCGAGGGGTGGGAAGGATTCTAAGGAACCTCGACAAAGTAGAGAAGATGGAAAGCGTAAAATGGAGTTGGGTATCAGATTAATCACCGATCTCAGATACGGTGAGAACGCTCGCAAGAATCTCGCTTCCGACGTCTGCAGTCAAGAGCATGTATCGCCCAGATCGACGAGCCTGCTGCCCTGTGGATGAGGCTCAGTCTCCCCGCCCGGCAGTCGCCATGACCATAGGTCCAGCAACCCCTGTGCTCGAGCTTTTTCATCCTCGCCACCGTCAGAGAGCTTTTCCCGAGTTTGGCCATGGCGGTTAGGAGGGAGTTGTTGGTCGGAAGAAGAAGAGTACAAGTAAGGGGTCGAAGACTACGAAGAAGCAGAGAGCTCGGGGAGGTAGCGGCAGTCGCGAAGCTTTATAAAGGCCGAGGTGCTACGGGCCGGCTGATTAAGGGCATCTCGAAGGGCGCGCCGGTCAAGTGATACGACAGGAGCAATTTAAGGCTGCGCGAAAAGATCGAGGCGTTGCGAACGGTTCCGCTGTCCGACCGTACCGGAGTTTCGGAGATCAAGAGGCGCTAGGTGTCGTTTCGTCATGGCCTAGCGTTATGTTTCTGCCCGACCTCGACCTCAAGCATGAAGGTTCTGGAAGTCAGCCCCGTCTGTGGAGGCTCAAGGTCGGGCCGTGTCCCAGCCACGACCTTAAGCCTCGGGGGCTAGCTGACGAGGGCTGGGCGTCCCTTGACCGGCCAGCATGCGGTCAACGAGCTCCCAAGCTCAGGAGGCCCCGACCACGATCTGGGCGTATGCCGAGGCGCTGGACCTAGAGCGCGTTTGATCCCGAAAGCACGGCCAAGGCGACCTTGAGCTCTCGGTCACTGCTCAGGCCGGAGTCCCTTGATTCCGGAGCGGCGCATTCTCGGATTACCAAGATGTGGGATCGTGGGGAGTGAAGCAGGCGCACGCGACGAGTCCGGAGCGGTTGTTGCCAGCCCATGTTGCGCACGAAGACCACTACCCGGGAATGTCTCCCGTCCGTTACAAGCAGGGAGGATATAAGGCTAAGGGCGCACAGCCTGAGGGACAGGACATCAGAGCTCGAGCGCTAGACACTGCCATTGTTGAACTTGAGCTATAACTCACCTCTGTACTCGAGAATAACAAAGACCACCGCCGCAAGGCAACTGGAGTAGAGCTATTACCTTCACAGGGGCTCGAACCAGATAAACCCTCGCTCACGCCGTTGTCGCTTAGTCGACCTTTTCGCACGTCAAGTTCTTTCCTTCGTTGATCTAAGCTCTGCTCGGGTCCCAAGTCTCATTAACCCCCGTTCCAATTTCTGCGGTCGACGATCCGGGAGTGTACCATGCGTCTGCCGGTTGGACGGGTTATAAGCCAGACGGTTCTTGTTCATGCCGGATGCGTACTAGGGCTCTTTCGGCACTATCTCCGTCCCCGTGCATGCATGTCTGACTCGATAGTTGGTGTCTGGTTGACATAGAAGGTCTAAATTGATGCCTTGTGTCCGTGGATGGATCGCTTTGCTTTCTTTTGGTGTAATAGACTACTAATACTAGTTGTTTAGCTACAAGTTTCCTAGTTATGTGTCATGTATTGCCATGCTTTTGGGATATAATCTTATGGCTACACTTTTGCTTTGCCTTCTTCCTGCATGTTGTACTCGAGTCGTGACATGTCTAAATTGCATCATCGCACAATTTACGCTTTCACCGGGTTGGTAGTCGCTTAATTCATTGTGTTCATGGATTCGAGCTTCTAATGTCGTAACTAATTTGACTTGTAGCCTTGCTAATTAATCGACTGATTTTCAATTGTACGAGGACTAATCTTGGCAACCTGGGGTTAATGACCTCGTGCTAGTTTTTGTAAATTTTGGATTTGCTTTCTGTTTTCTTCAGAACAAACCAGACCGGAGTTGGTAACAAACCGCACCTAATTTAAATAATACTATAAATATATATTGTTTTATAGAAAATATCAAAAAGAGTTCACAAATTCTGCAAAAATTATCAAAAATATTTTATAACCTTTTGAACATAGGAAAATTATTTTTCAAAAACATTTTGGTTCTGTTTTTCTCAAATAAATTATTAATTTAAATAAAAAGATAGCAAAAATCATTAATTAAATGCCAAAATTTCATAAAAATTCAAAAATCCAAATTTAATGCTCAATTAAAGAATTTGCAAATTTTTAGACTGTTACAACTCAGAACATACCAAGATGGAAATTTTTTTTTCGTTGTCAGATTCATCGATCGCTCGCTCAATGCCCGCTTCACAAGATTCCATTTCCGAGATTTCTGATTTTGTTTTTATTACCAGTAAAATATGTGGAAATGAACGTTGAGTGTACCAATTTTTTATGTAAACTAGTTGAAAATTTGCATTGAATTATAAGAGTGCAAAAATTACTTTATTTCTTATAATTTTTATAATTTTAATTTATATTAGATGGTTGGAAAATAATATTCTAAAGAATATATGATTTTTGATATTATTGCTGAATTGTAGAAACTCTAAAAGGAATTTATAAATTAGTAGTAAACTATAAAAGAAATTTATAAATGACTAATAAAAAATAGATCAAGATCTGGGTTCTTATTACTTAACCCAGTATTGATGGTATCTAGGATGCCGCCATGGTCATGATCATCTCCTGTTGGTGTATCCAACCGGATCGATGAGTAATCATCCCTGCTGGTATACCCAATCGGTATCGATGTTAGAATCGATCCTGCTGAAGACACCAACGGGACTAGTGCACATATAAATCTCTCCGCCTCCTCTTCCCAATTCTCGCCTCCCGCCTCACATCTTCCCCAATTTTGCTCCTCCCGCTGCTCAAGACAGCAGCCCACTCCCACCAAAGACCGCCGCCACACCAAGAGCCTGCTCCCACCGACGCCCGCCACATGCGATCTGCTCCCACCGCCGCCACCCCCACCAGCAGTCCTCCTCCCACCGGCGTGATCCACATTCGGCGCTCTTCTCCCCCCGCAACCTCCACAGCGACGCCCTGTAACATTCCAAAATTTGAGTTTCTGAGTGTTTGAATTTCAAAAGGAACCATTTCCTTTTGCTCGAATTTAAAAAAGCTTAATTTGAATTTTGCAAATACAAAAGGAATTAATTTGACTAATCTATCCATCAAACTAAAGATTTCCTTGTGCTTCATGGAATTTTTCTGTATTTGTTGAGATTTTTTTGAATTTATTTGCTATTTATTTGAATTTATATGTTTTTATTTGGATTTTCTAGAATTTCTTAAATTCGGAATCAATATAATTCCCTATTTCCCTCTTGGGCCGAATCCTTCCGCTCGGGCCGCTTCTGTTCCGAGCCGGCCTAGCCCATCTCCTTGAAAACCCTAGCCCATGCCGTAGCCGTTCGATCTCAATCCAATGGTCATTCCTCGCCTGCGTCGCCGCGCGTTGTGCGCCGTTGGATCATCGCCCCGTGGATGCTCTGGATGCCTCCACATCATTGCCGCCGTCGCCGCCGCTGCCAGCCCGGGCGAAACCCTAGCCGTCGCCGCTCTTGAATTCTGCGTCGGGCTTGCCTCCCGAGCCTTTTTAAGGCGCCGCCGACTGTACCGAGGTTTGCCTCTCCGCCGCCGGTTGCCCCTACTCGTCAGACGAGCCATCGCTGCTTGCTTCACGCTCGCCGAGTTCTCCGCCAACCCGAAGCATTCCGCCGCCGTTTTCTCCCTCTCCGGTGGGTCTCCGTCGTCACCAGTTGCACGCCCGAGTTCGTCACGTCGTCCTCTTCCGGATCTGCCTTGCCCCGAGTCCGATCCGCCACTATTTCGGCGTTTGCTGTGCCGTCTTCTCCAAGTCCGGTGAGTTTGCGCATATACTCATTGCTGCCCTCCTTCGCTAAGTTGCGGGCTGGTCCGACTGTGGTGCATGCTCCGGATCGCACCACGTCGTCACCAGCCGCATTGTGCTCCTCAACCGTCCGATCTCGAGCCAGTGTCTCAGATCTCGTCGTGTCAGGTCCGCGGTCAACCACCACCCCGCCACCGCTACATGGCATGCCACTCGGCCCTTAGCCCAGATCACCGCCACGCTATCCGTCCACCGCGTCACCTAGTCTTCCCCCTCGGTGGTCTCGGTTCACGATGAACCGTGTCCCTGACACGTTGGCCCCATATGTCAAAGGCATTTCTTTTCATTTTTCTGAATTTCCCAAAAATCCGAAAGGCTCAGCCAATCAAATATTGCCACGTGTCAGCCTCTCTGATTTTTTTACTCCCAAGGAACTTCTAGGAGCCCGTTCTCCTTCGTCCGAGCTCCGATTCCAATGATTCAAATTTCTAAATTCATGACCTATCTTCCAGTACCATTCTTTTCAATTTTTGAATTTTGTTTGAATTTATTTTATTTATTTATTTATTCTCGTTTCACGTGTAGACGACGTAGTCGAAATGCAGGCAAATCATTAGATAGAGGTACAACCAGCAGGGGGCACCGAAGGCAAGTCTTCCTTAAACATGTTGATCCCAAATTTTATGAAAACCTTATGTTGTTTTAAATTATGCATGCTCATTATTTTGCGTAATGTACTTTAACTGCAGTTTGAAGGTTTAGCTAAATTTCTGATTTGTTATACCCTCATTGTCTTTAATCATGACTACCTTTGACACCCTAGATAATACTAGCTAATTTATTTGGTGACAACCAATAGTGTAGCATGGGACGGTAGATTTGCTTAGTCCAGCTTAATCGTTTCGGTATTAGGCCATTATGGAAAACCTTTCAAATATTGTTTAAACTTATTTGTTGAGTTGTGGCAATTGGTATTGCTGCTGTTATTTAATTGAATTAAAGTGAAAATGGCTTAGACCGAGGCGGATGGATGTTTGGTGGGTGCTGAATGCACGAGATCTTGTAAAGTGACTGTTCCGCCCTAATCAATTAAGGACCGAAGCATGTGTTACCATGGACCGAGCACTACCGTACAACCACAAGTTTATATGGGCCGGTACGACCTGGCTAATTAATTTGTGCGTCTCGTTTTTGGCTTCGCCATTTGGTTGAATGTGGGTGCCGGATGTAGACACTCGCAAGGCGCAAGAGGGGGCTTCTGTACTGGGTGGCTAGAACCCTAACAGCGGTGAAACCTTAGCGGGCGAAGTTAGTAGTGGGGTTGTGCATTGTAAAGGCCTTGTCATGATCTCTTTGCCGACACACCAAAGGAAGTGTGTTAATTGCATGGCAACAAGAGTCGATCATGTCTTGTGAGTAAAGTTGTATACACTCTGCAAAGTTAAAACTACGTAAGTAGCCGTGCCCACGGTCAAGGGCGGGCAAGGTACGCTAGCACATTGTAGACCTGATGGTTTTGTTTTAAATGAAAATAATGGTTTGGGAATCCGTGAGTGGATGGAACTCTCGGATTATGGTTTGGCAATTGGAGCCAATCAGGTGGTTGGAACCTACTGTGTAGTTGTTACATCAAATTCAATTACTATTCTATTCTATTTTTGTTAAATATTGCTTTGTGAAATTACTATTGGTATTTAAAGTTAAAATTCTGCTTTACGCCAAATGAACCATATTATGCCTTCAATTGTTCGGCCATGCATATAGTTATCATGCATTATGTTTGCAAGACTTGCGGAGTACATTTTGCGCTCACCCTTGCAACATCCCAATTTTCCACAGAAGAGTGTGCTGAAGCTGTAGGTGACTACGAGTTCTATGCTTGTGGTTATGATGAAGGCGATCCAAACTACTAGGATGCGTACCCCAGTCAATTGCCTATTAGGCATATGGATTGGCTCATTCTGTTGCTACTATTTTATTTCCGCTGCTTCTTATTGAACTCAAGCCATGAGGCTGGTTTTTTTGTAATAATTTGGCCATAAGGCTGATACTCTCTTTGCTTAATTAATATTATTTGTTTTGTGATATGACTGTGTCATCATCACTATTTTCACTGTGTGTGCTAACTTTTCCTGGACTAGCACGGGTATACACAGAGGGTTTGGATTTTGAAATCTGATCCCGACAGAGGTGGTATCAGAGCCATATCGACTGTAGGTCGCAACCCTAGTTAGAATGGTCTTCTTAGCAAGAACTTCAAAATTATTTTCTAAATCAAACCAACAAATTTGTATTTAATAGTTTATCTCTACTCATCTTATTCCTAGGATCCTATTTCTCTCCTTTGCTGAAATATTATTTTGAAATTTTAATTTGATCTTATCTCATGAAACTTCTCAAAGCTTTCGGTCTTCTGCAAGAATCTCAATCATGGAAGATGATGGTCCATGTTCTCTCCAAGACCAGTGGAAGAGCTGCTGGAAGGATCAAGTTGACGAAAGATTGTTCAAAAAGATTCCTATGAAGAATAAGTGAATAGTGCCCAGTGGTGTTGGAGCATGTTATCCCTTTTTCGCTTAGTAACGTATAGTCTGAGTGTATATGGATTTTCTTTCTTGTTGCTTGTTTGTTTAGTGTGTTGAACACTTGCCCTAGGCATTGTGCTGTAGCCACCTTTCGTTTGGAGGTTTAGTTGCTTGTCTTGCCTTGGAATGGCTACCTCTCTAGTCTTCTTATCTTTTGCTCTTTCCCTTCGTCTATTGCTAACCTATCCTTGGCCGTTGCTTCAGATGGAGAGTCAGGGAAGAGGTCATGGAGTTGGTCGCAGAGGTCGTGGTCGTGGCCAAGCAGTGCCACAAGATCAGCATGATTCTTCAGAGCAACAAGGACAATCAGAGCAGGAATTGCCGCCGCCGCCACCAGTCCAACCCCCAATGGCAGATATTCTGCAGATGATGGCAATGCAGCTTCAATTATTGCAGGCCCTTGCTCAGAACATAGTGAACAATCCATAGCCAAGACCACAGTAGCACGGTGATGCGACCTCGCCTAAACTTGGAGAGTTCATGAGGACTAGACCACCTACTTTCTCGAGAGCAGGTGAACCCTTAGAGGCAGATGATTGGTTGAAGGATGTGGAGAAGAAGCTTCAGTTAGCTCAGTGTGATGACCGTGAGAAAGTGCTCTATGCGAGCCATCAGTTGAAAGGAGTAGCTGCTACTTGGTGGGATAATTTCTGTACTGCCCATCAGAATGCTCAAGCAATTACTTAGGAAGAATTCACTGAAGCCTTCAGAACTACTCATGTGCCTGCGGGAATTATAGAGATGAAGAAAAGAGAGTTCCGTAAGTTGCATCAGGGAAACCAGAGTGTTTCTGAATATCTTAATCGGTTCACTCAGCGTCAAGGTATGCACCAGAAGATGTGGCAACTGAAAGTGCCAAGATTTGGAGGTTTATGGAAGGACTTGACCCTGACATCAAGGTGCAGCTAGTTGCTTTGGATTTTCCAAATTTTCAGCATATGATGAATAAAGCGCTAGTGCAAGAGGATGCTCATTGCCAGCAGCGGGAGTCCCGCAAGAGAAAAATGGCATTTTAGGCTCAGTAGGGAGCGAGTGGTTCTCGCCAGCGCTTCCAACCTCAGTAGGTCAGCAGGACACCTGTTCAAGGAGCACCCCGTACTCCTAATTCTGGACCTCACCCAGTTGCTCAAGGATCTCAGCATAATGCCAGTGCTCAGCCGTAGAAAGGAAATTCAAATGCTGCAGGAGTTCAGTGTTTTCACTGCCATCAGATGGGACACTATGCCAACAATTGCCCCCAGAAGCGTCAGCCAGTGACCCCAGTGCCATTCAATTTGGGATGAAATTTTGCAAAAACTCCAGCGCAAGGACAATGTCATGGAGTGTCTCAGACCCCAAGAGCTCCGCAATCTTTTGGAAGATGACGTTCAACCACGTGAATACAGAAGAAACTCAGGAGGCACCAGATGTGGTTTTGGGTAAGTTTCTTGTCAATTCAGTACTTGCCACATCATTATTTGATTCTGGAGCATCGCATTCTTTTATATCGAAGAATTTTGTTGAACAATTTGGTTAGGAAACATTTACCCTTAAGAGCCCCATGATAGTTCAATCACCTGGGAAAGAGATGAAAACTAATTCAGTGTGCCCAAGTGCAACTATAAAAATCAATGGGGTAGAATTCCTAGCGAATCTTATCATTTTGGATTCAAAAGGAATAGATGTCATCCTAGGGATGGATTGGTTGACCAAATATAAAGGTCAAATAGATTGTGCCAGTAGAGCCATTACCCTCACCAATTCAGAAGGCATTCGAGTGGAGTATATGCCTGATGAGTCTTCAAGTGAAAAGTGCACTTTGAATAAGTTGGAAGAAATAACTTTAGAAAGTGTGCCAGTGGTAAGAGAATACCCAGATGTATTTCTTGAGGAATTGCCAGGCATGCCGCCTGATCGAGAAGTTGAGTTCATTATAGAACTAGTCTCTGGTACAGCTCCTATTTCCAAGAGACCCTACCGCATGCCAGCTAATGAACTAGCTGAGATGAAGAAGCAAATTGAAGAGTTGCAAGACAAAGGATTCGTTCGTCCAAGTTCGTCGCCTTGGGGAGCGCCAGTTCTTTTTGTAAAGAAGAAGGATAACAGTTTGCGCTTGTGCGTGGACTATAGAGCCCTGAATGAAGTCACCATCAAGAATAAGTATCCGTTGCCCAGGATTGATGACTTGTTTGATCAGTTGAAAGGAGCTTGTATTTTCTACAAGATTGATCTTCGATCTGGATACCATCAATTGAAAATAAGGCCACAAGATATTCCAAAGACAGCCTTTGCTACCCATTACGAATTGTATGTTTTCACAGTTATGTCGTTTGGATTAACCAATGCCCCAGCCTATTTCATGAATCTGATGAATAAAGTGTTTATAGAGGACCAAGATAAGTTTCTGGTGGTATTCATAGATGAAATTCTTATCTATTCTAGAGATAAAGCTGAACATGAAGGACATTTGAGAATGGTGTTAGAAAAGCTTAGAAGTCATCAGTTGTATGCCAAGTTCAGCAGTGTGAGTTTTGGTTAAGAGAAGTTGCTTTCTTAGGGCATTTAATTTCTGTTGGAGGTGTCTCAGTGGACCCCAAAAAGTGAAAGGTATGCTTGATTGGAGGCAACCCAAGTCAGTGCCAGACATCAGGAGTTTCCTTGGTTTAGCGGGATACTACCGCAGATTCATAGAAGGATTTTCAAAGATTGCAAGACCGCTTACCCAGTTGTTGAAGAAGGAAAAGGAGTTTGAATGGACAGAAACCTATGAGCAGAGTTTTCAGGAATTGAAGAAAAGATTGACTACAGCCAAGTGCTTATTTTGCCAGATATTCGAAAAGACTTAGAAATGGCTGCAGCTGTGCATGCACTAAAGTTATGAAGGCATTATCTCATTGGGAATCATTGTAAGATTTTCATAGACCATAAGAGTTTGAAGTATATCTTCACCCAAGCAAACCTTAACCTAAGACAAAGAAGATGGTTGGAGTTAATTAAGGATTATGATGTTGGGATACATTATCATCCTGGCAAGGCTAATGTAGTTGCTGATGCCCTAAGCCGAAAGAGCTACTGCAATAATTTGATGATTAAAGAAGAACAACTTGCTCTTCACGAGGAGTTTCAGCGTTTGAATTTGGAATTAGTGGAGGAAGGTTTTGTTGCTACTTTAGAGATTCAACAACTTTAGTGGACCAAATCAAAAAGATGCAAAAGTCGGATAAGGAAGCTGCTAAGATCAAGGTTAGAATAAAGGAAGGTAAAGCCCCAGGATTTTCAGAAGATGAAGAAGGAATAGTTTGGCTTGGAAAAAGTATTTATATGCCGAATCAAAAAGAAATCAAGCAGTTGATATTAAAGGAGGCACATGAGTCAGCATACTCAATTCATCCAGGCAATACTAAGATGTATCATGATCTTCGTAGTGTATATTGGTGGCCAAGGATGCGAAAGGAAATTGCAGAGTACATAGCTATCTGTGATGTATGCTAGCGAGTTAAGGCTGAACATCAGAGACCCGCAGGATTACTGCAACCGTTAAAAGTACCCGAATGGAAGTGGGAAGAAATTGGAATGGATTTTATTACAGGACTTCCAAGGACCAGATCAAGTTATGACTCAATATGGGTAGTAGTAGATCGATTGACAAAAGTTGCGCATTTCATTCCTGTGAGAACAACCTATCAGGGAGATAAGCTTGTAGAGTTGTATATGTCAAGGATCGTGTGTTTGCATAGTGTGCCAAAGAGGATTGTATCAGATCGAGGAACTCAATTCACATCTAGATTCTGGCAAAAGTTGCAGGAAGCATTGGGTACCAATCTGAATTTCAGTACAGCCTATCACCCTCAGACTGATAGTCAGACTGAGCGAGTAAATCAGATTCTCGAAGATATGTTAAGGTCTTGTGCATTGTCTAATGCGACAAGTTGGGATCAAAGTTTACCCTATGCAGAGTTCTTATATAACAATAGTTATCAAGCAAGTTTGCAGATGTCGTCGTTTGAAGCCTTGTATGGAAGAAAGTGCAGAACACCTCTCTGTTGGAATGAAACAAGAGATCGCCAAGTCTTTGGTCCTGATATTCTGCAAAATGCTGAAGAACAAGTGAAAATGATTCAAGAAAGGTTAAGAACAGCGCAGTCTAGGCAGAAGAGTTATGCTGATAACCGTAGAAGAGAGTTAACCTTTGCCCCTAGTGATTATGTGTATCTGAAAGTCTCACTGCTCAAAGGAATGCGTCGATTCCAAGTTCGTGGAAAGTTAGCACCAAGATTCATTAGACCGTTCCCAATCCTAGCCAGAAGTGGAGAAGTGGCTTATAAGTTGGAGCTTCCACCGCAATTGTCAAATGTGCACAATGTGTTTCATGTGTCGCAGTTGAAAAAGTTCCTCAGAGTGCTAGAAGAGCAGATGCAGATCGAGGATGTTGAGCTACAGGAGGATCTCACCTACCCGGAGTATCCGATCAGAATTCTAGATGAAGCAGAGCGCAGAACAAGAAACAAGACAATCAAATTTTGCAAGGTTCAGTGGAGCAACCATTCAGAGAAAGAAGCAACCTGGGAGCGTGAAGAGGATCTCAGAGCGGAGTACCCCAACCTTTTTCCCTAGTCTGTCCAAATCTCGGGGTCGAGATTTCTTTTAGGGGGGGTTTGTAACATTCCAAAATTTGAGTTTCTGAGTGCTTGAATTTCAAAAGGAACCATTTGCCTTTTGCTCGAATTTAATAAAGCTTAATTTGAATTTTGCAAAAACAAAAGGATTTAATTTGACTAATCTATCCATCAAACTAAAGATTTCTTGTGCTTCATGGAATTTTTCTGCATTTTTTGAGATTTTTCTGAATTTATTTTTTATTTATTTGAATTTATTTGCTTTTATTTGTATTTTTTGGAATTTCTTAAATTCGGAATCAATTTAATTGCCTATTTCCCTCTTGGGCCGAATCCTTCCGCTCGGCCTACCTCCTTGAAAACCCTAGCCCGTGCCGTAGCTGTTGGATCTCGATCCAACGGTCATTCCTTGCCTGCGTCGCCGCGTGTTGTGCGCCGTTGGATCATCGCCCCGTGGATGCTCTGGATGCCTCCACATCATCACCGCCGCCGCCGCCAGCCCGGGCAAAACCCTAGCCGTCACTGCCCTTGAATTCCGCGTCGGGCCTGCCTCCCGAGCCTATTTAAGGCGCCGCCGACCCCAGCCTGAGGTTCGCCTCTCCGCGCCGCCACGGTTACCCTGCTCCTCGTCACACGAGTCGCCGCTGTTTGCTCCCACACCCTCGCCGGAGTTCCTCCGCCATCCCGAAGCATTCCGCCGCTGTTTTCTCCCTCTCCGGTGGGTCTCCGTCGTCACCAGTTGCACGCCCGAGTTCGTCGCGTTGTCCTCTTCCAGATCCGCCTTGCCCCAAGTCCAATTTGCCACTATTTCGCCGTTCGCCGTGCCGTCTTCTCCAAGTCTGGTGAGTTTGCGCTGTTGCCCCGCCGTCGTCCTCCTTCGCCAAGCCGTGGCCGTCTGATCTGTGGTGCATCCTCCAGATAGCTCCACGTCGTCGCCAGCCGCGTTATACTCCTCAGCCATCCGATCTCGATCCTGCATCTTGGATCTCGCCAGTGTTCAGGCTCATCATACCCCTTGGCCACCGCTATGTGGCATGCCACTCACTTAGTGCAGATCACCGCCACGTCATCTGGTCCACCGCGTCACCCAGTCTTTCCCCCTCGGTGTTCTCGGTTCATGATGAACTGTGTCACTAACACGTTGGCCCTGGATGTTGGCGGCATTTCTTTTCATTTTTCTGAATTTCCCAAAAATCCGAAAAGCTCAGCCAATCAAATCTTGCCACGTGTCAGCCTCTCTGATTTTTCCTTTTTTTCTCCTGAGGAACTTGCAGGAGCCCATTCTCCTTCGTCCGAGCTCCGATTACAGTGATTCAAATTTCTAAATTCATCTAAATTCATTATCTGTCTTTCAGTACCATTCTTTTCAATTTTTGAATTTTTTTAAATTTGTTTTATTTATTTGTTCTCGTTTCACGTGTAGACGACGCAGTCGAAGCGAAGGCAAATCATCAGACAAAGGTACAACCACAGGGGGCACTGAAGGCAAGTTTTCCTTGAACATGTTGATCCCAAATTTTTTGAAAACCTTATGTTGTTTTAAATTATGCATGCTCATTATTTTGCGTAATGTACTTTAACTGCAGTTTGAAGGTTTAGCTAAATTCCTGATTTGTTATACCCTCATTGTCTTTAATCATGACTACCTTTGACACCCTAGATAATACTAGCTAATTTATTTGGTGATAACCAATAGTGTAGCATGGGACGGTAGATTTGCTTAGTCCAGCATAATCGTTACGGTATTAGGCCATTATGGAAAACCTTTCAAATATTGTTTAAACTTATTTGTTGAGTTGTGGCAATTGGTATTGCTACTATTGTTTAATTGAATTAAAGTGAAAATGGCTTAGACCGGGGCGGATGGATGTTTGGTGGGTGCTGAATGCACAATATCTTGTAAAGTGACTGTTCCGCCCTAGTCAATTAAGGACCGAAGCATGTGTTACCATGGACCGAGCACTACCGTACAACCACAAGTCTATATGGGTACGACCTGGCTAATTAATTTGTGCGTCTCGTTATTGGCTTCACCATTTGGTTGAATGTGGGTGCCGGATGTAGACTATCGCAAGGCGCAAGAGGGGCTTCAGATCGGTGGCTAGAACCCTAACAATGTGAAACCTTAGCGCGGGTTAGTAGCGGGTTGTGCATTGTAAAGGCCTTGTCATGATCTCTCTGCCGACACACCAAAGGAAGTGTGTTAATTGCATGGCAAACAGAGTCGATCATGTCTTGTGGGTAAAGTTGTATACACTCTGCAGAGTTAAAACTACTTAAGTAGCCGTGCCCACGGTCAAGGGCGGGCAAGGTACGCTAGCACATTGTAGACCTGATGGTTTTGTTTTAAATGAACATGATGGTTTGGGAATCCGTGAGTGGATGGAACTCTCGGATTATGGTTTGGCGGTTGGAGCTAATCAGGTCGTTGGAACCTGTGTAGTTGTTACATCAAATTCAATTACTATTCTATTCTGTTTTTGTTAAATATTGCTTTGTGAAATTACTATTGGTATTTAAAGTTAAAATTCTGCTTTACGCCAAATGAACCATATTATGCCTTCAATTGTTCGGCCATGCATATAGTTATCATGCATTATGTTTCCAAGACTTGCGGAGTATATTTTGTGCTCACCCTTACAACATCCCAACTTTTCACAAAAGAGTGTGCTGAAACTGAAGGTGACTACGAGTTCTATGCTTGTGGTTATGATGAAGGCGATCCAGACTACTAGGATGCGTGCCCCAGTCGATTGCTTGTTGGGCATATGGATTGGCTCATTCTTATGCTACTATTTTATTTCCGCTGCTTCTTATTGAACTCAAGCCATGAGGCTGGTTTATTTGCAATAATTTGGCCATAAGGCTAATACTCTCTTTGCTTAATTAATATTATTTGCTTTGTTATATGACTGTGTTATCATCACTATTTCCACTGTGTGTGCTAGCTTTTCCTGGACTAGCAGGTTCGGACTTGGAAATCCAGTCCCGACACGCCCCCCGCTGCACCCTTCTCCAAGGTATAATTTGTGGGGTATTGCTCGTGAGATTGCTTTATAGTAGTCGGTTGCTCCTCTTGCGCCTGCTTGAAATCACCGAGCATGGGATTAGCCGATCATGGATAGGATTTGGTGGTGCCCCCTTGTTTCGATGTCTAACTGAAGCTTCGAGTCTTGCAAAATTAGTGCGTAAGGTTTTGTTGTTGTGCGGCAGCATTTGCTAGTAAGGACTCCGGTGATTGTGGCCAATACGTGCGTCGATTTGCCGTGGATTCGGTTCCTAGTACCAAACACATGTGTGGATGATTGTCTTGCGCAGCATCACTTGAGGGATTGCTCATTCTATTTTGGCTACCTGTGGGATTGCTCGATGATGATATTGGGTTATTTAATGAATATAACAGTTAATGATGTGAATAAGGCCTTCACCCTAATTTCTGATTTGCTATTCGGTTGCCCCTATTGCTCTGTGATGATATTAAGGTTAAATATGATCGTAACAATTATTCTATGATCCGGCCTTGAACCGATAGAAATACATGCTTGAAAGTGTTGTTTAAGTTCACCGCTTGATAATCCGATCAAGAGTCTCCTGCTGGCTAGTTGGCTTGCTTATATCAAGATTGTAGTTGCTTTGTGTTCAAAAGAATAGATAAATTACCTTGTTCTAGAGGATATTGACATAGTCGATGAGTCCGGTTATCTATTGGTCTCGACACTTTTAGTGCAAGAAGTTGTTTTCATCTTTCCGGATGTGTATCTAGTTTCGCATTGGTTCAATATTCATTCTTATACTCTGTTCGGTCACCGTGAAGTCGCCACCGATATTTGCTAGTCTCGTGGTAGAAGAAATTGCTGAATAGCCTTGCTTTGATTGCTTGAAGAACTGCTTAGTTGCTAGCCTGAATATTACTGATCCTGTTCGGTTGATGAATTTATCTTTCATAAAATTGGCATCAATCTGATTCTTCAACAGTGAATTTGTTAAACAATTCTTTATTGTGAATGCTAAGGCCCTAGTCACTAAATAATTTGTTAGCCCATTTGTGATTGTGGTGAAGATCCTTATCTTCATCCAAACCCTAAATCTGAGAGCAAATCATATATATCTATATTTCCTCTCTTGTGCATGTTAAGGTGGTAAGTGTTTGAGGCCTTATTCGATGATTTAATTGTTTAGCCCATTCGTGATAGAAGTTGAAGATCTAAATCTTCACTTAAACCCTAAGTCTGAGAGCAATATATATAAACATATACTCATCAATATGTAGTAGGAGATATATTTCAATGTATAAATGACAATATGTTTATATTTTTGGATTATCTTGATTTAATGTGGAATAAGGCTTCCCTTAGTGAATATGGATGTATTTTTTGTTAATATGGATGTATTTGCGAATATGGATGAATTTTTTGTGATTAAATGAGTGAGTTTGTTAACATGAGTTTGTTAATATGGATGTATTTGCAAATAAAAAAGTAAGTTAGTCCTTTTTGTTAATATGGATGTATTTGCTAATATGGATGTATTTTTTGCGAATATGGATGTATTTTTTATGCGTAAATATGGATGTATTTTTTTGTTAATATGGATGTATTTTTTGTGAATATGGATGTATTTTTTGCGAATATGGATGTATTTGCTTTGTTAATATGGATGTATTTGCGAATATGGATATATTTTTTGTGAGTAAATGAGTGAGATTGTTAATATGGATGTATTTGTGAATAAAAAAGTACGTTAGTCTTTTTTGTTAATATGGATGTATCATGTGAAATGTGTAAGTATATATGAAATGTATAAGTATATGTGAAATGTCAAATGTATATGTATCATGTGAAATGTGTACGTATATGTGAAATGTCAAATGTATATGTATCATGTTGTCGACGATCGGAATCGCCTGACCACAAATACGAAGGAGGGGTTAGTACGATCGAGGGACCCAGAAACGTGCTCTGCTCAACGTCGGAACTTGCTGGGTGCGGCGTTGGTTGGAGCAAGGCGACAACGAGCGTGGCACGGAGAATTATACTAGTTCGAGCCCCCTGTGAGGGTAATAGCTCTACTCCAGTCTTACCCGGAGGCGGAGGTTTTCAGTATTCTTGAGTACAGTGGGGGATTACAGTCTAAGCTCGAGCATGACGACAATGGCCACTGTCCTATAGCTCATGCTCTGGTGTGGTGTATACGTGTGATTGCCCATAGATGTCGACCCTCCGGTGGGATCTTATATCCCCCCTGGCGCTGCCTGTAACGGTCAAGAGAAATTGCCGGAGTGATGGCCTCGTGCGCACTGGAGGTGGGCTGCAACCGTCCCAGATATGCCGCCCATGTCTGCCTTGACTCTGCTTTCCCAGGGCTTGGGAACCGCCAAGTGAGCGCACGTCTTGGAATCCAAGGGAAACTGCCCCGAGCAAGAGCCGGCCTCGCGCCTCCTGAGCCCAAGGTCATGCAGGGGGTCGAGCTCTTGGTCGAGGTAGGCTCTAGGTCGAGGTCGGGAGCTCTGAGCTAGGGGCCTCCGCTGACCAAGCTTTGACCGGACGAAGGTCCCCCAATCCTCGTCAATAGTATTTGGCTGACTTAACTTAAGAACATCTTCGGCGTCGCCTTTTGTGGAATATTAGGTGTTTTTTTGAGAATTTATTTACTAATAACATACCTATATGTCATCCCTCTGATGGATCTTAACAGAAACGCGCCATACCGTAGCATAAAACCATTTGAAGAAAAGTGCCGATACTAACTAATTAGTTAGGAGATGTGCTTACTTTTGTAGTTAAGGATTCATAGCCTGATATGTGAAATGTCAAATGTATACTTGTCGATAATATTTGGCCGACTTAAGTTAAGAACATCTTCGGTGTCGCCATTTTAGAGTAGTAGCATCAGTTTTACATGAAACGTGATCTTTACTTGTCGATAGTATTTGGCCTTTTGTTGATCTATTTTCGTTAATTTTTAGTGCCTTCTTCTAGCCTAAGAAACAACGATGGCAGGCGAAGGATTGATCAAGAAGAATTTATGAGAAATTTGATTGCGGGAGATGATGGTCATGAGGCAGGGGAGCCTGAACCCGCCCTCGTGGATCAACCCGTGGCCACCGAGGCCACTAAGGCCGACGAGGCCGCAGAGCACGATGAGGCTAGCGAGGTAATAATCAGTCCCGTTCATGATTGTCGGTTCCACTATCATGCTAAGCCAACATCCTGACCCATTCATGATTGTACCATGCTTTCAGATCGGTCAACCAAGCATGCAATCACGTCAGCGAGGTCCAAGCAAGAAGTCGAAGGCAAGACACGTTATCACCAAAGTCGCCGAGAACGACCAACCTCTTGCACCCTTGGGGGCGCTTGGGCCGTTCAATTCGGCATGCGGCGTCCACATTAGGGACCACATGCCCACTAGTATAGCGAAATGGGATCAGGTCCCTAAAGATACGAAGAACATACTTTGGAACGATATGATGGAGACATTCACCTTCCCCCAAGGGACCGAAGAGAAGGTGAAGAGTTACACTCTGAAGAAGATGGCCATCGCATTCCAGACTTATAAAAAGAAGTTGAACACGAAGTATATCAAGAAGAATCGAACGCCTGACTTCAACAAGCACCCAAAGTTGTAGGATCATTGGGATGCGTTCGTGAATTACAAGACTTCGGACGAAGGTCAAAGTTTGAGTGAGAAGAACAAGCTGAATGCACATGAGAAGAATTACCACCACCGACTCGGCCCTGGTGGTTACCGCCAAGCAATACCCAAATGGGAGAAGAGGGAACAGGACCTGCTAGTGAAGGGTGTCGCAGCCGCAACAATGGAATGGCTCGACAGAGCAAGGCATTGATTCTATGCTCACGGTGGCGCCTTTGACGATGAAGGCCATGCGGTGTTTGGGGAGGTGCTGCGAGATGTGGCCAGAAGGCTTGTACAATCTATCGAGGAGACTTCCCAGGGCACCATCGTGCCAAACAGAGAGAACGATGAGCTAACAAGGGCCCTACAAAGCCCAGAGCACCCTGGACGTACACGAGGCGTTGGCGTCGTCCCGTGGAAGGTTGGTTTCTCTCAGGACGCTGAGATCTATAGGAGTCGGGTGAGAAGTAAGGCTCGACAACACACAACAGCTCAGTGCACTTGAAGAACGCTTGAATCAAACACAGGAGAGAATGCAAGAAGAGATCCGAAGAGAGGTGCAGTTAGCCTTGAGCCAACAGCGGGAGACGGGCCAGGAACCTCCAAGTAATCCTAACATCATCAGCACCTCCGTGCAATGAGCAACAAGGCTGGTGGGCTGTCGAAGAGGACATGGACCACTATCCTGTAGACGACATCAGGCAACGGACACCTTGTGAGCTGCACATCCAAGCGCGGAACCTCTCCTTCAAGGCGGCCCACGGCATGGCTCACCCAGTGGAGCCTGGGCAGCTCATCCATAGCCAACAAATACCGTCAGGCTACTCCAAGATCTCGGTGGAGGAGGTTTGCCCAGGGTACAAGGACCTTGACCTCGAAATTCCTGGAGGTGACGGGACTACGAAGCTAGGAGAGGCGATACACAATTTCATCCTGTGGCGCAAGCGATACATAATTTTTTGAGATAACATGGATGTGTCCTCTCCGCGAAGAAGCCTAACTCCTACACCACCTCCCGCACACATAAGCCCCAGAAGAAGCCCGTCTCCTCCCAAGAAGGCGCCGACTCCTACACCACCTCCCTCACACACAAGCCCTAGAAGAAGCCCGTCTCCTCCCAAGAAGCACCGACTAAGACAAACAAGCCAGCGCGGCTAGCAGCTCCCAAGAAGATGGGGTCCTCCACCCAATTCAAGAAGCTCGCTCCACTTCCGAAGTGGGCGTATGATATGACCGATGAGGAGACCAAGAAGATAGTACAAGGCGAGGTAACTAAATTTTTTAAACCCAAGTCACTAGAGAAGAAGGTTCAACCTAGCACAGAAGAATTTCACAAAGGCTTGAGGACTATTAAAAATTTGAAGGATAAAAAAGAAATGCCTAGCCTATCAAACTATGAGCTCATATATTGACTAAGGAATGCCACAAGAAGAAGACATCAGTTGAGGAGAAGGCTAAGGAGATGCTAAAATTTTTTGATAAAACTGGACTTGACGCAGATCAAGTATTAGGCATGGCGAAGATTGAGTATGCCCAAGTAAGATGGCCATTTACACAGGGTGCATCATTGGTCAGGCGTGAGGAGCTGCTCCAGCTACCAACAAAGATGCGGCAATTCCATGAATGGTACATGGACGCAACCAAGCAAGGTCTAGATTTGTTCGCTGTCAAGTACAAGGAACAAGTTTTTTCCACGGGGACGGTGAATTTTATGTCGAAAGGAACATCATGTATGATCTATACCAGACAGACGCCCTCACCGCGGCCATGCTGGGTTGCTGGATTCTGTAAGTGTCTTATTTACAAAAAACCATCGTGCGCGCCCTTGTACCATACTAACTTGCAAGTCTAACTAATTTCTTCTTATGTAGAATGGAGATACAAAGATGCCGAAGGGATCATATTTTTGACATAGGCTTCATGTACCCAGTAATTATCAACGAGACAACTGTTAGGGACTACCCAACCGAAATATAGATTAACATATACAATGCGCTAATGGGACAAAAATATAAGTCAAAGATATATCTACCTAACGCATTTGAGTACGTGTTTTCGTACCGCCTCGTTCTACTCTTTTTCATAACACGATGTTAGAACTAATTAGTTATCTACGTTGACATATATATGTGTAGTTTTCACTGGATTCTTCTTATGATCGAGCTAGATCGTAGCATGATCACAGTTATGGACTCGCAAAGGAAACTAGTTAAAAAGTTTCAAAACTTTATTGACATTCTCAACCGGTATTAATTCTTGTTCCTTTCATTATTTTACTAGTTCTATTTCCTTTCATTTGAAACAAATTCTAATCATGTACAATTCATAATCACATGTGTAGTGCATTCGCACGGTTCTGTGCTAAAAACAGGGGCGTATTCAAGGAGAAATTCGATATTACATTTGCTTCTCAAGTACGTATATCATAATGCTAGCTTTTTAGTTAGTTAACTTAATTTCTTTACATCTATTTCACGCTTTCAACTTTTTTCATCGTAGATCTTGAGACAGCAGCCAGGCAACAATTTATGCGGCTACTATGTATGTGAGTTTATGCACATCCAAACTAGAGCCACTGACTGCATGCTAAAAGGCGACAAGGGGGTGAGTAAATATAATTACTAGCTTTAACGATGTCTAGGTACTCCTTATATCTTGTACAAATTCAAGGATTGATTAGTTTATGACTTAATGACAGGTGCCTCAATATTTGGCAAAACAAGGATCGGAACTCTCGCCGGCGCGAGTGAGAGCAATCCAAGAACAACTCATCGGCTTCATTTACGATGAGGTCATAAATCCGAACGGTGAGTTTCATGAACCAAATGTAAATAGGTTGGGCCCTTTGATAAGGACCGGTGAACTGTCGGGGTCGACGGCTAGCAATAGCGATGCACATAAAAGATCCCGATGAACAGAAGGAAAAGAAAGACTAAAGTTGTAATTAAAGTTGTTAATGAATATTCTGTGATCCTAATCGATGAACAGAAGAATTAATATGTGTACATATTGTAATACATTAGTTGTAATTAAATTTGTTAATGAATGTTCAGTGATTTAATTATCATCAGAGGTGCATGATTAATTATATGTGCTTTAATTAGTTGTGATTTAACACACACACATATATATAATAGCTAGTGGACACACACACACACATATATATTAATTATATATATACGAAGACATCAAGATTCATTTGGAGAAACCAACCGCATCGATGAGATCATCATCAAGATCGATTGGAGACACCAACCAGATCGATAAGGCTCACGATGCATTGCCACGCAGATATCCAACCGCATCGATACTATATCAAGACGGTGAGGGAACCGGGACTAATGTCCTTGAGCATCGGTCCTGAATGGCTTGTACTGGTTCAAAAACCGGTACTAAAGGCCGTTTTCAACCAGTACCGAATGCCAGTTCTGTAGTAGTGTTAGTTACTCAATCAACGCTTTCCCGTAGGGTTTTACATACAAGATTCTCCTCAATATCAGCTTCAACAGAGTGTACAAACTTAGTATAAGGAGGTATCTGTGATTGCCACAACACTACGTATACTTGTGTGAGTTGTGTCCATAATATAAACATGTATGTCGACGTTTATTGTTGGCAATGATGATTATGGGGCTAGGCATTGGATCCAAATTCGATGGTAATACAAGACAAGGGTTTATACAGGTTCAGGCCCTCACAGAAGAGGTAATACCCTAATCCTGTGTTCTGGGATTTGATATTGCTGTGGATGTTCTAAATCTGATCGTGATCGTTGTTCTGTGCCCTGAACTATGGTCCTCCGCCCCCCTTATATAGTGGAGAGGCGAGGTTACAAAGAAAAGTCTTAGTCGGTTACAAGGTGGAGATTCTATCTCTATCCAAATATGTTAACAACCAGAATTACAATCGTATTTTTCCTATTCAAGGTCGGTTACTATCTTTAGGCCTTCTTTGTTGGATACGGCGGTTATAGTCTCAGCGGTGCCCGTCTCTGTGTAGTCGGCTTGGCCCATCCCCTCTTGGGTGGTCCTCACGGCTCGCCATGCAGATACCCGGGGTCCATGTACTCCACAATGTATGAGTTCCTTCAGAGATGTCGTACACATCAGAATAGATCATGCTGCACGAGAAGATCAAAAGGAAGTCATTGCGTGTGCTAAGTCCAGTCCATCAAAGTCTCCAAGGTGTTGAAGAGATGCATTTGCCATCCAAAATCGAGTCCATCGAAGTTGAATTTGAGACGTTAAAGAGATGCGTTTGCTGTCCATGATCGATTCCCATAGTCCTTGAACCCTTATATACACCTTCATCTTAATTACCTATGCTGCATAATTCCTCTTCGTGAGCATCGGTTAATGTAGCAATGGTTTGTGTGCTGGCTTGTAAATCGAAGGTCACGGATTTGAGCCTTGAAGGCAATGTTTTTTAGCTGATTTTTTGGTTCTTCTTTTTGTGTTCCAACATAAGTAAATCCGGTGATGTGTATCGGATGCTCTTTCCCAAGTGTATTTGTTGGGTGTTCCTCAAACTTGGCTACATTACGAGCCAAGATCCTCCTGAACCATTATTGTGAAATTAGCATTGCAAAATAGTTGTGCTCATGGTATGTGTGGTGCTTATGCATGTGCTGTTTGAGATGATTACTTGATATGTTTGTGATAGCATGGTAATGGTTTTGCATGATGCAATGCACTCGTGTGAGTAGTTGTATCACTACTTTGAAAAAGACCATCTATGGCGGTTCATAACTGCCATCAGTGGTGGTTTTTGAACCGCCACAGATTTAGTGCCACTGATAATCGAGTATAATCAGTGGTGGTTTTTGAACCATCACTGATAATATTATTAGTGGCTGTTTGTGGCTAGAACTGCCACTGATAATATTACCAGTGACGGTTCTATCCAAAAACTGCTACTGATAATGTGATTATCAGTGACGGTTCTAGCCACAAATTGCCACTAATAATATTATCAGTGATGATTCTATCCACAAACCGCCACAAATATAGGGTTATCTGTGGTAGTTCTATCCTTTTTAACCTACCACATATATCCTTGTATCAATGGCGGTTTTTGAATAGAACCACCACAAATACTCATATCAGTGGCAGTTTTTAAATAAAATCGCCATTGATACTAGGAGTATCAGTAACGATTTTAGCCAAAAAACCGCCACTGATAACTCCAGACAACAAAATAAAAAGTGGGCATTTCGGGCTAGCCTCAGGCAGCGCTAGCCATGCCTTCTGAAATAGCATACACATATCATACACATTGTAACAGATGTATTCACAAAGTGACATAAGATAAGCCATAATGAAACATTAATTTACACTTTGTAATCAATTTATACTTTGTAATGGGATAAAATTTAAATAATGAAAGACTAAACTATTTTTCTAAACTACAAGCCTACTAGTCTTCGGTGTTAGTTGAACACACACGATATGTAAAATGAGTATAGATGACTAGATCGTTGTTGTCTTTGTCATGAAACTCGCCTTTTGGGTTGATAATTTCCTTCATGATGAAGTAGGCGAGCTGTCCCTGAATGGCTTGAATTTCAATAGGAAGCAATCCTCCTATAGGCAACTTGAGGCGCTATAAATAGGAAAAATAAATCTCAGAGTATATAGAAATTAAGTGGTGTGAATCAATGTATGATGTAAGCATGACAAACCTCTACGTCATTGTTTATTATTGTATAACCTAAGATTTTGCGCATGTATTGGGACACGAAGAATCCATATAAATTTGTGCCTTGCGGCTGCTTATGACACTGTAAAATTAAATAAACTAAAATATCATGGAAGGAGTTATTTAATATGAAATATGATATAAGAATATTGCTTGTGTGCATACCAGAAATTTAGTACGGATTGAAAGGGATTTGTGGTATGGGCAGTATCTTGAGCTCTTTTTACAATATCTTTTGAATGCATTATTCATTACAGTTATCATCTCTTCGTAGTTTTTTCTATCTTTATCCAGCGGGTCCATGATCAGCATCTTGCTCTTTTCTGGAGTAATTATTACGAGAATCCAGTGGAAGCTACATACACGTGTATGATGCCATAGTCGTTAGTCCTAAGATCAAAATAAAGAACAAAATCAACGAGTAATTTAACTAGCTAGTGAGAAACTAACTTACTTAAAATTGTATGGTAAAAGTATAAACTCTTTGTTTTGTAGCTTCATCAAAGTGTTATATACGTATTCCTCGACCTCCTTTGGTACTCTTGTGATTTTGGCCTGGTAGACCGTTCCCGGGTCAAGGAATCCCACTAGTCCCTGGGTTCTTCTTAGTTCGATAATCTCATATCTAGATAAGGAAAAAGTTAGACATGACATTTATCAGTATTACATGAATTAGAACATAATTTATATATTAGACACTTACAAAGGACCAGATCTCAAAAAGATATGTCGGCAAGATTGTTTTATCATTGCGGCTTGATTTAAAACCGACAGTGATAATATTATCACTGCCGGTTTGAGTTAGAACCGACAGTGATAATACGAACCTTCCAACTCCCGCCGCCAACGATCGTCGCTCTTCCCCATTCCTCTGCCAACTGTTGTGCTTCCCCATTTTGGCAACTGTTGGGCTTCCCATTCCTCCTCTATATAATGCGCAGCTCCTCAATCTGTGGCACTCCTCACAACCACCATTGCTGCACGAATGCCCCCCAAGAAGCTTAACACGCATCGGGCAAAGCACTGATCCGCCGCCAGAGAAGAAGGAGGAGAAGAAGGAGGAGGAGGAGGAGGCCGAGGAGGAGGCAGAGGAGGAGGAGGAGGAGGGCGACGACGACAGCGGCTGCGGCAAGCTCCTTCGGCGTTGGGGCAAGACCAACTCCGCCACCGAATCGGATTCAGAGGAGGAGGAGGAGCACCGCTGCAACTCCGATCGGTCATCCGGCGGTAGCTCCAGCGACGAGGAGGAGGAGGAGGATGACGACGACGACTTTTGAATATAGTGTTTCGCGCCATTTTGTATATAAAATTAGGACTAAATATGTAATTATGGACTAAAAATGTTCTGCGCGAGATAAATTACAAGTGTTTAATATATTACGCTTTTTAACTAATTATGCTTTGATATGTTCTCAGATGTTAGCTAATTTTGGGGAACAAGAATATCATTGCGGTTCGAGTAAAACTGGTAGTGAAAATGGTCTTATCACTACCAGTTAAAAATGAAAACCGGTAATGATAAATCACTACCGGTTTTTTGTGTAAACCGCATCGATATTTTCTTATCACCGCCAGTTCTTCTAAACCCAAAGAATGATATTGCCTCCATTCGCAAGGGAAATTATACTATTCCTATCACTGCCGGTTGAAGTTAGAACTGGCAGTGATAATATTATCACTGCCGGGTCGAGCCTACCTGTGGGATATATATGCCCCGGGGTCCACCAGGCAGTCCAATAAAGCCCAGCCAGGAGAAATTGGGCCATACCGACTGGATGAGGCCGCGGGCTGTTTAGGGCTGAGCAAAGCATGAAGAATCAGGATAGACCTTAGTTAAGGAAACCGAGTCGTATTGGGCAGGGGATGATTGTGATCCAAACCAATACGGGTTCGGGATAGAAACCCCTACTTCGTATCCGAGTAGGACTCGATATTGTAACCGCCCTTCTCTACTATATAAAGGGAGGGGGCGGGCACCTCAAACATATAACATCTCATCAGCAATCAGCTAGCCACATATAATTCCAGAACACAGGACTAGGGTATTATCTCCATCGTGAGAGCCCGAACCTGTATACATCGGGTGTTCTTGTGTTACCATCGGGTTTGGGTTCGGCGCGTAGCCCCCTTTTCATTATTGTCGGTAACAAACATCGACAGTTGGCGCGCCAGGTAGGGGCTGCTCGAGGATCGATCGCAGCAAGCTCGATGGCGACCTTCAGGAGCATGGCCACCTTCACGCCGGCTCAGTTATTCCGCTTTGGAAGCCTGGATTTCGTCGCCGACGACTTTGGTCATCTTTCCGTTTCGGATTCGGATCAGTTCCGATCTGGAACCAATTCGGGGGTTCTCTTAGCCGGCCAACCACTCGGATCGGGAGAAGGTATGGCCATCTGTCCCTGGACAATAAGCCAAAAACCTGATCCCCGTCTTAAGTCAAAGCCGGCTAATGGCGAGCCCCGAGTGGTCGAACGTGCAGAGAGATCACTCGGATCTACAAGTCAATACTCTTCATCATCCTGCACCTCTGATTCAGAGGATGAGGCGGGAAGTTTCCCAAGCTTTCACAGCGTCTTTGTGATCGAAACGGACCCTCCGCTGATGGACGCGGCAAATGCTACAGAGGGGAACCATCACCATCAAGAAAACCATGCGAGACTCCTCCAGAACAGAGGCCGTAGCGTGAATGAAGAAATCCTGCAGACGAAGGTGGGGAACCAGTCGGTTTTCCATACCCCTCAGCAGAACATTGTCGCCTCCAAGACGCTTCTCGACACTTTGGGACCATTACTCAGACCTGATAGTCCGGCCGCTCCAATCATAGCCCAAGTCCAGGCTATGGTTGCGGTGGCGGCGATTCAGCAGCACCAAGAGGAGCCAAGAGAAAAAGCACCATCTCATACTCGCCTCGTCAACTCTCAGGCTGAAAGCAGTAATACGGCCCGCAGTCGCCACAGGCGGGAGCTTCAACGAGGAGAGGACGCTCGGCACAGCATCGGCCAGGACCTTCGTGCAGATTTGAACGCCAGAAGGCATGACCGCGAAGATGGAGAGCGCCGCAGGCGCAGAGACGACTATGAACGCTTTGGCATTGGCCACGACGACCGAGAAGACCGCCGGAACCTCCGCCACCACGACGGAGGAGAAAGTGAGGGTCACCGTGCCAGGTCGCCTCACCGACGTTCTCCGCAAAGACGAGGCAATGGCCCTATCGAGGGCATCTGGGCTTTCACTCCTCGCCTTCGCCGAGTGGTTTGGCCCGAAGGATTCAACCCAAAAAGCATCACCAAATTTGACGGAGAAAGAGATCCAGAAGCTTGGCTCCAAGTTTACTCTCTTGCGATCATGGCCGCTGGGGGAAATCACAATGTGATGGCTAACTATCTCCCGGTCATGCTCACCTCTTCGGCTCAAGCATGGCTTACGGGACTCCCGGCGAATTCCATAGACTCCTGGGAGGAACTCTGTGAGCATTTCATCACCAATTTTCAGGGCACTTACGAGCGACCCGGAACATAGTGGGACCTATACCAACCGCCGAGAAGAAGAAGCGAGGCAGCTCGAGAATTCATCCGGCGCTTCATGCAGAAGAAGAACACAATCAGGGATATCTCGGAGGCAGCGGTTATTGCAGCATTCCAAAAGGGCGTCAATGATCCCGACCTAATCAAGAAGATGTCCCGAAAACCACCCTCCACCGTAAGAGAGATGTTCGAGCTAGCGGATCGCTATGCAACGGCTTCAGATGCTTTGGCCGAACGGCAGGATGATCGCCCGCGACAGAAGGACAAGAAGGACTACACCGAGTCATCAAGACAACGCGACAGAAAGCGGAAGCCTGAAGAGATAGTGGCGACAACCGAGCAAAGTCGACAACGCGCGCCACGAACTGACAACTACGACACGGTGATGGAGGCAATCTGCCCCTTTCACCCAAACAGTAAACACGCTGCGAAGGATTGTTTCACTCTGAGGAGATTCGCCAGAGAATCCAGAAGGCGACCCGCCAAAGGCGAGGCAAAGGACGAAGAGAAGAAGAAACAAGATCCCCCTGAGGACGACGAAGGAGAATATCAAAACATGGAATGGGAACTCAATTACATCTACAGAGGTTCAATGGCCTATGAGTCAAAGCGGAAACAGAAGCTCACGGAAAGGGACGTCAACGCCATCATGCCAGCAACACCCCAGTACCTCAAATGGTCTGAGGTTCCCATAACCTTTAGCCGCTCAGATCACCCGGATCACATCCCGTACCCCGGAAGATTTTCGCTGGTATTGGACCCAGTGGTTCGCAATGTTAAGCTCAAGAAGGTGCTGGGCGACGGAGGGAGTGGACTCAATGTACTCTTCTCCAAGACTTTCGACGAAATGAAGATTTCTCGCTCCGAGTTGAGGCGGGGTTCATCACCCTTCCACGGGGTAATTCCCGGAACTTCTTGCATTCCACTCGGCCAAATCACTTTGCCAGTCACGTTTGGAACCAAGGAGAATTTCCAAACGGAGTACCTTAACTTCGAGGTGGCAGAGTTCGGACGGCGTATCACGCCATGCAGGAAGGCTGGCACGGCGATTCATGGCGTGCACATTATACCTACCTCATCCCTGAAAATGCGAGTGAGGGTGTAATCTCCGTACATGGCGATGTCAGCGGCCGTTAAATGCGTGACAAAGAAAGTTGCGAGATGGTGAAGCTCAAGAGATAGCGAACAGACGTAAAGAAGATCCAAGAAAGTGACCGCATATCAAGAGGATGAAGGAGGAGTACCGACCAAGAAGCAGGCCAAGACAAGCTTGAGGCCTGATGAAGGGACCAAGAAGGTAATCCTCGACCCATCCAACCCCAGCAAGACGGCCTTGATCGGGGTAGGCCTCACCGACAAATAGGAAGACGCGCTCGTCACCTTTCTTCGGGCCAACCGGAACATCTTCGCGTGGAAGCCATCCGACATGCCCGGCGTGCCCAGGGAGGTGATCGAGCACTCCTTGAATGTTGACGAAAAGGCCAAACCCATCAAACAACGGCTCCGAAGATTCGCCCAAGACAGGAAGGAGGCCATCAAAGAAGAAATAACGAAGCTATTAGCAGTAGGTTTTATAAAAGAAGTGTACCATCCTGACTGGCTGGCGAACCCAGTTCTTGTTCGCAAAAAGAATAAAAGCTGGCGCATATGCGTTGATTATACCGATCTCAACAATGCCTGCCCGAAAGATCCTTTCGGGTTGCCTCGTATTGACCAAGTGGTAGATTCCACGGCAGGCTGCGAACTCCTTAGTTTTCTGGATGCCTACTCAGGATATCACCAGATTAGGCTAAAGGAGGAGGACTGCATCAAGACTTCATTCATCACTCCGTTTGGAGCATTTTGCTACGTCACAATGCCATTCGACTTTGAAGAACGCCGGGCGCGACTTACCAACGCATAATACTGGCGGTGTTTTCATTCCCGGATCGGGCGCAATGTGGAGGCATACGTTGATGACGTTGTCGTCAAATCTCGGGCGAAGGAAGACCTCATATCTGACTTAGCCGAGACCTTTGAAAGCCTAAGGGCCTACAAGATGAAGCTCAACCCCGAAAAATGCGTCTTTGGAGTCCCGTCTGGGAAATTACTCGGATTCATTGTTTCGCAACGGGGCATCGAGGCAAACCCAGAAAAAATCAATACAATTCTGAAGATGAAGCCCCCAGCCAACCAGAAAGACGTCCAGAAGCTCACCGGATGCATGGTAGCACTCGGCAGATTCATCTCCCGGCTGGGGTCACGAGGAATGCCTTTTTTCAAACTTCTGAAGAAGCAAGGTAACTACCAATGGACCGCCGAAGTGCAACAGGCTTTTGAAGAATTGAAGACATTCTTGTCATCTCCACCTGTGCTGGTTCCCCCAATGCCCGAAGAACCCCTCTTGCTCTACATCACTGCAACAACTCACGTAGTTAGCGCGGCAATTGTGGCAGAGCGAAAGGAAGAAGGGCATCTCTAGAAAGTCCAGAGACCTGTTTATTTCATCAGCGAGGTACTAGGAGATTCCAAGGTACGCTATCCGCAAGTACAAAAACTATTATACGCCGTGTTGCTTGCCTCGCGCAAACTCAAGCACTATTTCCAAGAGCATCCAATTTCGGTGATAACCACCTTTCCGCTTGGGGACATACTCCTGGCAAGGAAGCCCTTTGGGAGGATCATAAAATGGGCGATCGAGCTCGGGGCCTTTGAAGTCTCCTTCAGGCCACGGACGGCAGTAAAATCTCAAGTACTTGCCGATTTCGCCGCCGAATGGATAGAGCTGCAATCCCCAACAAACATTGAAGAGCTAGAATATTGGACAATGTACTTCGACGGATCTCTCATGCTGAGTGGCGCAGGAGCAGGCGTGGTCCTCATCTCTCCAACAGGTGAGCGCCTGAAATACGTCTTGCAGATTCACTTCCCAGCATCAAACAACGCCGCCGAGTATGAAGCGCTCATCCACGGACTTCGCATCGCGATATCTCTGGGTATCCGGCGGCTAACAATTCGAGGCGACTCCATGTTGGTAATCAACCAAGTCCAAAAAGATTGGTCATGTGTCGAGGACATCATGACAGCATATTGCCAGGAGGTACGAAAGCTTGAAGATAAGTTTGACGGGCTTGAGCTCATTCATGTGCTCCGCCGCGACAACGAAGAAGCAGACGAGTTGGCAAGGCTGGGTTCCACTTGGGCCGTCGCACCAGCCGGGGTTTTTGTTGAAGAAATTTACAAACCCTCAATAAGACAAAAGCAGAACAAATCAGAAGAGAAATCCAACGAAGAGGAGGTCCTAGTCATCAGCACAGACTGGACGGCCCCTTTTCTCAATTACCTATTAAAAGATGAACTTCCAGAAGACCGAACAGAAGCAGAGCGCATCTCGCGGCGCAGCAAGAGCTACGTGGTGGTAGGAGAAGAGTTATTTCGGAAAAGCGCCTCTGGAATTCTAAGGCGATGCATATCAGCAGAAGAAGGAAAGAACCTACTCAGGGAAATCCACTCGGGAATTTGTGGGCATCACGCGGCGTCAAGCACACTGGTGGGCAAGGCGTATCGACAAGGTTTCTTCTAGCTAACCGCCGTGGATGGCCTTGAAGACATCGTTCGGACTTGTGAAAGTGCCGGTTTTTGCCGCCAAATACGTACACCTTTCGAAGTTGCAAACAATTCCAATCACTGGCCATTCGCAGTCTGGGGGCTCGACATGGTCGGCCCATTGAAGAAGGCTCAAGGCGGCTTCACCCATCTCTTTGTCGCCGTCGATAAATTCACTAAGTGGATAGAAGCAAAACCCGATGTAGCGATTATAGCGGC
Source organism: Guadua angustifolia (assembly GCA_036346375.1). Taxonomy (NCBI): domain Eukaryota; kingdom Viridiplantae; phylum Streptophyta; class Magnoliopsida; order Poales; family Poaceae; genus Guadua; species Guadua angustifolia. The sequence continues at coordinate 60,807,610 of CM070503.1, read as the reverse complement.
CAAAGCCAAGAATTCTTCAAGAAATTGTGGTAGATTTGGCGTACCAAAGCAGATTATCACGGACAATGGAACTCAATTCCGAGGAGAAGACTTTCAAGACTGGTGCGATAAGCTCGGAATCAAGATTTGTTTCGCCTCCGTGGCTCATCCGAAGACAGCAGACAGTGGAAAAAACAAACGGCATGGTGTTGCAAGGCTTAAAGGCACGGATCTTGACCGTCTCAAACCATCGCCACCCGATGGGTAAAAGAGCGCCATCGGTACTCTGGTCTTGAGAACCACCCCCAGCAGATCTACCGGGCAGTCACCCTTCTTTTTGGTCTATGGCTCGGAGGCGGTCCTACCTACCGAATTGACCTTCGGATCCCCTCGGGTTCGGAGCTTCAAGGAGGACGAGTCGGAGGAAAGCAGAATGGAAGACATCGACAGGTTGGAAGAGGCAAGAGAGATCGCCGTAGTCCAGTCAGCCAGATACCTTCAGGCCCTGCGCCGGTATCATGACCGAAATGTCCGAAACCGAGCGTTCTCCAAGGGCGATTTGGTTCTGATAAAGAGTCAAAAGCACGAGCACAAGTTATCTCCAATTTGGGAAGGCCCCTACATCGTTGACTTAAGTGACGCGTCCGAGGGCCTCTGAAGCTTAAGCGAGAAGACGGCGCCATCATTAGCAACTCTTGGAATATAGAGCAGCTACGTCGCTTTTATTCTTGAAAAAGTTCAATATGGTGTCAAATCTAGTCCAAAATTGACTTGCTACTCAATTGTTCCTCAATTAAGCAGTAAGTCGGGGGCTACACCTAATAGTGTTGCGCATGCGCAACTATAATGAAGAAGATACTTGTTCAAAGGCAGCATTATGTATCTGAGTTTTCTATTCAATTGACTTGCTACTCAATTGTTCCTCAATTAAGCAGTAAGTCGGGGGCTACACCTAATAGTGTTGCACATGTGCAACCCCGTATGCGAACCAGTTCCGATTTTTCAGCGATCGCGACTAGATCCGAGTGCTCTAAACTTTCGATTATGAAATCCTGGACGAAAAAAGCCTAGTCGCCTAAAAGCACGCTTGAGAAAAAAAAAACTCGCGTTGCTCGGGGGCTACGCTAATCAGACAGGGTGCTCAAACACAAAGGAAAAATCACTCGGAAAAGTCGACCAAGACCTAAATAAGGAAAAGCGGTATATGGCTCGTTAAAACAATATTACAAAAGGACCACCATTGTTCACGACTTCAGCATCCTTCAAATATACACACAAGCAAAAGTACTACTGCAAAGTTCTTGGACAAAGAAGCAAAATAAAAAGAAAAAGCCTTTCTCGCCGCGCCATCGACGGCTTCAATAAGCGTCCTAGCCCTAACAAGCTTAGGGACGGCCTCGATCAAAGCGTTGACGACGGCGGTGTCCCGAGCGACGGCCTCCCGCTCGGCCGCCTCCGCCATTGCGAGATCACACTCGGCCCAGAGCTCGGCGTGTTCGTCCTCCAGCTCCGCGGGGGCGTCATCCCCAAAATCGAAGATCAGGTTCACGATCCACGGTGCGATCGGCGGTCCCGGAGACTCGGGAGAGAGGGGCAGGGGAGAAAGATCCTTGGATGAAGAAGAAGAGTCCATGAAGGAGAAGAGGAGAACCTGCAGAAGAGGGGGATCCAATGTCAGATATAATTTTTCAAAAAAAAAATGAAGAAATCAAGAAAGAAGACGAATGGACGAACGCTTCAAAGAAACCCCTGCTGAAGGAAGAGGAACAGCCCAGATGAAGATGGTAGTGCGCTGCAAAATGCAAAAACCAAGGCCGAACGCGCTCTTATGCGGGGCAACGCCTGCCCCTGGAGAGAGACTCAACTCCGCTCAAAACGACGCCTGTCGCCAAGGCGGGAAGACGGTTCACCTTCTGGACGTGTTGATACACATATCTCAAGGAAGGTCAGGTGTCAAACTAAAATGGAAACATCTGGACGGCCCAGGATGACAAGCGGCTTAATGGACCCAAGCTCAATGGACGCGCGAAAACAAGGATTAAACATTTCGCGAAGAAAATTCAGGTCCGGGGATAACTCTTTCATCGCTGGAACAAAAATCCCAAAGTCCAAATGCAGAACAAGTTCAGTATAAACAGAGGATTACACAGGACCCAGATCTAAGTTTTTTACCAAAACAGCAGCAGTATTCTTGACTTCGTCCATCAGGGCAAGTGCCTGAGTATCATCAACAGTGCGGGCGAAACCCTCTTGGACAGCTTGGAGCTCCACTCGTGGATACAGAGACTTGGTGATCGCCAACACCTGGCTGGCACTCGTAATTGCAACATCCTCCAAGTCTTGCAGCAATCTTTGTCGAGGCTTCCTCTAACCTTTGAATTGTGATCTTGGCGTCATGAGGAACATTCTGGTGCCGGCCTCATCGAGGACTCAAGACCCATAACACCTTCTCGCGCTTCGCTTGGAGGCGATCGGTCTGTGTTTCGGCACATTGGATCTTTTCATTAAGTACCCGGTACTGAGCCTGCGAGTTGACTCGGTGCACTGCATTACACCAGTCAGATGAGTTCGGATCTGACAAAATGATGAAGACAAGGACAGAAGGCAAAAATCAAAGAACGCACCTTCCAGTTCCCTCGTCAGTCTGGTTACCTCTTTCTTGGCCTCTTCTTCGGCCCTCTTCAGCTCTTCATTTTGGGAAAGAGAAATCTCGAGTCTTTCCCGGAAATCTGAAGAAACAACGAACGGGGCTTAAGAAGACAAATAATAGAATAAGGACTCCAGGCACTCGGACCAGGAAAATACCATCAGAAGAATTGGTCGACGCAGTTTTCGGCCTCGGAGATTGGATATGACATCGAAGCCCTTCCGGTTCCTCGCGATTTTCTCTGCGAGCAGCAGCGTGAGGCTTCCTCCACTTCGTTCTTGAAATTGCTCAACCTCAATGACATAATCTTTTCGCATCTTCATCCTCGGGAATAGTTTACCAAGAAGAAAGTTTCGGTCCTTGGCAAAGGACGACATGCGCTGAATACAATAAAGCAAGGATAAGACTCCGAAGACAGATAGGAAGGCTGTTCAAAAGGAAGTACAACATGAACCACTCACATGGCCAAGGCAGTAGCAGGTAGAGGCAGCCTCGCTGAAGGTCTCCCAGTCCTTTTCCTCATCCCCGCCGTCCAAGATAACAACGTCACCATCATCATCCACGAACATGGCTTGTATCGGAGATTTCGGACGAGGGGGCGGGGGGATCTCCACGCGCGGTGGCGATGGACAAGCAGAAGTAGGAGAATCTTCTGGTAACACAGGAGAGACAGCTGCATCTATAGGCGACACAGCACGATCAGCAGGACCAAGAAGAAAAGAAGGCTGAGAACCAGTCGGCTCTAAATTGGTGTCACTACTTGGAGCTTCAGGAGCTACAGAAAGAGCCGCCCCGAGTGGTTTCACGGCGACATCAGGAGTGGCGGACGCGGCCTCAACCAAGGTTTCGGCCCTCACGGCGCTGGAACTGCCCTCATGGACAGCCGCCGGAGACTCCTGAGGTGGCGGTTCATGAAGGGCTTCATCGACAGGGTCCCTGCAGGAAGAAGCAATCAGAACTTGGTCCAGGGGAGCGAGGAAAGGGTGACAAGGGAATCCAACCTGTTGGACCTTGTTATCTTGCACTTCAAACCCCCCCCAGGCGGGAGGACTATCAACAGGAGCACCAATCGGGCGTGCAAATGAAGGCACACTCTCGGTGGCAGGACGGGCCTGAGGCTCGAATACTTCATGTGCCGAGGACTGGCTTGAAGAGGAAGAAGTCGGGGGAGGAGGCCGCATAGCTGTGGTGTCCCGAATCTTTGGACCACCAGTCGGGCGTACATTGCTCGCCGACTGCTTCCTCTTAGCCTTATGTACAATGGGTTTTTTCCCTTTCCCAACAGGATCATCGCCAGGATCATCCACTTTACTCCGCTTTGCAGCTGGGGCTGCAGAAGACGCACGGTCAGGAAAAGTCCGCTTGTCACTCTTATGTATAGGGAATTCAGGGAGCGGCGCATCGGAGAAAAAGGCTTCCCGCTCCTGTGAGTTCGAACAAAGGAGAGCACATATTCAGAACAAGGTCCCGGCAAAAATCAAAAAAGATTCAGCATAGAAGCACCCTGGAGACCCCTCACCGGAGGAGCCGGATGGAGTTTGGTAAAAGGCCTCGGGTTCCGAGGAACGACGATCTTCTCATTTGGGGCGAAGAAATCAGCAGCACGACCGAAGAACGCCGCTGAGGAAATTTCATCAGAAACCTCCCGTGTCGGATCGTTGCGACCTTCATACTTATATCCAAGATGGACTCGGTTTTTGAGAGGTTGAATTCGGCGGGTGCAGAAGTTGGCAACAACGGCCATGCCAGTAAGCCCATTTTCCTTCAACTCGGCAATCAGCCCCATAAGGTCAGCCACTTGGTCCATTCCGTCGTCTTTGGGAAACGATGTCCAGTCAGGAGAAGGCTTAGGTGGTGTTCCAGTAAAGGCAGGCAACGGAGGGTCAGGATTGGTGCAATAAAACCACTCTTGGTGCCAACCCTTGTTTGAGGTTTTAAAAGGAATATTAATGTAAGATTTTTTCATACCCTCCCTCAACTGAAACCCGGCACCACCAACTGCTTTGGGGGAGTTCTTGCTGGGCAAGGGCTTAAGGAGGAAAAGATGGCGAAAAAGATCAAAATGAGGCCGAATGCCAAGGTAGGCCTCACATAAGTTAACGAAGGCAGCGATTTGAAGAATGGAGTTAGGGTTAAGATGAGTTAACTCGATTCCATAAAACTCGAGAATACCGCAAAGAAAGCCGGAAGACCAAGCCCGCGCTTAAAAAAGGATTCAAAAACGACCACCTCTTCAGCACGAGGGGTAGGGCAGAATTCACCTGCGGCAGGGCGAGCGGCAAGCATCACCAAAGGCGGAAAAATACCAATGCCTACTAAATCCTCCAGCCGTCCCTCCGTCGTCACCGAAGTGGCCCAATCTTTGGTCGAAGCGGAGGGGTGAGTGGTTGCGGGAGAAAGAGGCGCCATCCTTGAATGAAGAAACCTCGCGATCGCGCAAAACTAGGGTGACGAGAAAAGTTAGCCCTAGCGGCGGAGGTCGCGAAGGAAAAGAATTTGGAGAACAAAGGGGCAAGTAGAAATGGTACAAGCCACTCTACTTACTCCGTATTAGCAAGGAAGCGGCGCCGTTTCTCGCCCTGAGCGGGAAATCGCACCACCTTTCCCAAACCCTGAAATCGCCCTAGGGAGCATTTCAGGATGGGCCGGCAGATACGCATGACGTATATAATTGCCGATGGCCCAAAAGAATCAAATTAAGAAGTGGTATGCCCCAAGATGGGCCCAAAGCCAGAAGTCCGCGACGCACAGAAAAAATGGGTACCACTCGAGAAACAACATCCTCTTACGGTATGCCTCATGCCAGGCCAAAAGCTGACAACGTTCGAAGAACGAAGTCAGGTGCCGTAAAGATGATTTTTTGAAGATAAATGATTGAAGCATACAAGGAGCCAGTCGGCCTGGTAATCCGGGACAAAGACAGCTCAAGATCAAGAGAATTCGGCGAGTTCTTCGTGACCTCTTTTGCCCGACGACAAGCACTCGGCTAAAAGCACTCGGGAAGGCTTAGCAGCTGGAAGGCACTCGATCATGAAGCACTCGGGGGCTACTGTGGGATATATATGCCCCGGGGTCCACCAGGCAGTCCAATAAAGCCCAGCCAGGAGAAATTGGGCCATGCCGACTGGATGAGGCCATGAAACATTTAGAAATGAGCAAAGCATGAAGAATCAGGATAGACCTTAGTTAAGGAAACCGAGTCGTATTGGGCAGGGGATGATTGTGATCCAAACCAATACGGGTTCGGGATAGAAACCCCTACTTCGTATCCGAGTAGGACTCGATATTGTAACCGCCCTTCTCTACTATATAAAGGGAGGGGGCGGGGCACCTCAAACATATAACATCTCATCAGCAATCAGCTAGCCACATATAATTCCAGAACACAGGACTAGGGTATTATCTCTATCGTGAGAGCCCGAACCTGTATACATCGGGTGTTCTTGTGTTACCATCGGGTTTGGGTCCGGCACGTAGCCCCCTTTTCATTATTGTCGGTAACAAACGTCGACACTACCCGACAGTGATGAGGGGTCGCGGATGAAGCAATCTGTAGTAGTGGCGTCGCGATAGAACAAGTTGTGTAAGTTATTGAATTCTATCATGAAGTTGCCAACTCTCTCATAGTGAAAATGTTCCTCTCAAAAAAGGGCAGTGATAAGTTTCGAGAGTACCTCTTGGTTGGATCGCTCCATATATTAGACATGTAATCGCTGTATTATGAATGATAGGTTATTTAATTTTGAAGAGGTGGCTAACGGCTTCCCCTAGCTCAAAATTCACTACATCAATGAATATAGCGCGAAGTAGGCAAACAGCTTAAAATTAACTACAGCCATGCATATAGTACAAAGTAGGCACACATCTTATACTTCACTGCAACCATATATTACACGGACTGTTACGCATCTATATATCCGTCCGCGTTTCCCTCTCGGTGAGGCTTCATATGCTGCTCTAATCTCAATAAAAATCTATTTTCTATATAACCATATGCTAGCGTGGTAGAATGTTGGACGTACAAGACATCGTTACTATCATAGAAGTTACACTAACGGACGCGCGCTTCCATGCTTCTCAGAATACAGGCTATAGCATAAATTTTGAAGTGAAATGATTAATTATTAGCAGAGTAGTGCATGGTTACAAATCCATCTCACAAGCATTTTTCTCCAGAATTCATGCTATTTATTCCCTCTATCCCACATTTTAAGTCTAAGATTAATTATGTGAGACCCTGTCCTGAGGAACAGGAACCTCCATATGTATACTGTACTAGTCCCTGGATCTGTAGCTAGTACACACATATTTACAACAATAGCATCACAACTACACAGGATATTTATAACCTGCAACGAGATTACTTATATAGAGTACATTACATTACCAAGTATTAATAACAGAGTACGGCGAAAAAACGACAACATAAAGAACCAAATGCCGAGTGGTATGCCCAACTACCCTTAGGCATCGGACTGGGCCGACCCTTAGAAGAAAAGATCGTCAAAACTTTCGTGGCCTACAAGATGGAAAGAGTCGTCCGGCACCTCGAAGGCTTCTTCTTCTGAGATAGTGTAGATAGCAAGATTGAGTACATTGATACTCAGCAAGACTTGATGGTGGTTGACAAATGCATATAAATAAATATGCAAGCTTAAACAAAGAAGGCTCTAAGTTATTTTGCATTTGCATAAAAGAATGTAAATCATATGCTCATAATAGATTGCAAACCGAATTTTGTAAACTGCTAAGTATTTTGAGTAATTATGAGTAAGTAATTAAGTTCCAGCACACAGTCATCCCGATTGCGAAACCCATAAGAGTCGTTCCTTGGACATAAAATCGTTGGTTGCTAAAAACAGTTTCAAAACCAAAACCATTTTAGAAAATACCAAAGTCTAGTATTGGAATGACTTCACCAAGTGTCCATGACCGCTGGCGCGGCTAATCGATTAGATTTATCACTCTGCAGAGGTGTACAGCTTTACCTACAAGGAATGATCAGCCTTTTTGCTAGGCCATTCGACACACTTCCTTAGGTGTGTCGGCAAGGAGATCATACAGAGCCGTTACATTACCTAGACATGACTTTGATCTAGCCCGGGGCGTTAACCCCCGCCGTAGAAACAGAAACACACACACACGAGACGTGGATCCACTTTCAGTACACCAAACACAACGTCTCTGAACACGGTAGGGCGTACACCGTTGCACCGACCATGCATTTATCCATACGAACTATATGGAAGCCCCTCACAAGCAGTCCAGAATGGAGTGCTTTTGCTAGCTCCCGCCTACCAAAGAGTAAAGTCATGCCTAAAGAACTTAATAGGCTAAGGCTACCCCATAAATAGCCCTCGTGGTTACACAGAAATCTTGGATCAATAGCGTCCTATTGCTCGGTCCTTAATCCGACAAGGGCGACACTTCACCCTACACTACGTGCAATTCCCTTTGCACACCCGGCTATTGCCAATAATCACCCGCATCAAAACATAGTTTTATTTGGGGTTTTTATTAAACTAACAGCAACCTTTTCCAAATATCAATTGTTCAGTGAAACAGTTTGGAAACGAACCAATTTGATTTAAGCATTGGCTAAGCTAGATATAATAAGCTAACAATTATACCCACAATGACATTAGTTATGTCTAACCCATACTTAAGGTTACAAGGTTCACATTGTCATACAAATTAAGGAACCATATTACACAGGGATAACTATTGTTCTACCCAGAATAGCAGTTTTTACGGGGAATTACTCGCATGCATAATACAATTGCAAAAACAACATATCGTATGTAAATTATTGGAATCAGCATGATCAATGAGGTGCTTGCCTTGCTCCTCACTGTCAAGGTCAAAGTCTGGATCTACTACAGGGTCTTCCTCCTCTTCTTCTGGGACGTCAGTGTCTACACGTCGTAAAAAGAGAAGTGACAGAAATCAGTAAACTGCAATAAAAGGCAAAAGAAAAATAGATAGCAAAATAAACAGAGATTCTTCACCAGATATCCGGGTTGCTCTTTATGAATTTATTTATCTTATTTTACAAATTCAAGATGCAAACATTGGTTAAGATTGCATAAATATGATCATTTTAGGCTTAAGGTGAATTCTTACTCTTAATTAGGACTCAGATTCAAAGCAACATTTAATTAAGTTTCTAGTTATAAAAAGCTAACCTATTAATTTAGGGCCTACATGCATATGTATGCACATATGCACACAGAAGCATCTATACCTACAAGCGCATAATACTTCTCTTCCTTGATGCACCTCATCTGGTTATTACTTCTAAAAATAGTTTTCAATATTCTTTTTAGGTGAGCCAGATACATTAATTTAGACTACACCAAAAATATGGAGCTCATTTATTTATTAAAGCCTTCAATTAAAACTACATTTGTTTTACCTTGAATATTTTTCATTTAGCAAATGAAGTAAACTAAGTTAAAACATAAATATTTTCACATATTCAAATTCATCTCAGAATGGTGATTTTAATAAAATTTATTTTTATTAATATTGACTACAAGTGAAATATCTATTTTTGCATTGTATTAAACATTTCTTAAGTATTTTATTTAAGTAAAAATCACACAGTGACTCTTTTTGAAATATTTTCATATATTCTAGATCTACTAGATTTTAGAAGAATTTATAAATTTATTTCACTCTATTTGGATTACTAGTTAAAAAGTTATGATTATTTGAATTTGGCTCGGGTTTGAAATTCCAATTAAATCGAAAATATATTTTCGCAAACAGGAAAACGCCTTTCCGATTTTGGCGCCAGCTCATTTGATTTTGGTCGCTGAGACTGACGAATGGGGCCCGCCTGCCAGCGACACCAATCTACGACATGCGCGCCTGCTACTACCACTGACATGCGGGGTCCTATCGTCAGCGATAGCAAACAGGGCACCTCGGTTTTGGCCTCACCGCCAGTGAACCAGCACAGAAGAGGCAGAATGGGTAATGGTTCTAGCTTCACCGAGACGAGCGAGCACGATGGTGGTACCGATTCCGCTTGGGGTGGTCGAAATCATGGTTGCCCTTGTGCGGTCTGCGGCGGCATACACTACGAAAGCGGTATAAGCTCAACTCGCCATCTCTTCCTTTGGACAAGTGTGTGGCTATCATTAGTAGGAGAAGGCGACTCTGTTTTACCTTGGTTCGGGGTTGGGGAAGGTCTAGGCCGAGTTATCCGCGTGCGTCGCCGGAGTGGAAGAAGAAGACAGTGATGCGGCGCTGCTGCGGCTAGGAAAAGTAAAATCGGCGCTTGATCAGTAACATATGAGGCATGGCGAAGCTTTAGGGTGGATCAATTTGAAGGATTACCGCGTGAGAAGCTTGAATTGCTGATCACTCCTTCTTTTGGGCTTCTCGGCAGAGCGGCGAAGAACGGTGAGGAAAATGAAGGAAGAGCTTCGGCTCTGGCTTGGCAAGGAATGAGGAAGGAAAGGGCTCAAAGGTGACGCTTTTGCACTACTTATAGCCAGAAAAAGAGCTCGCCAGTGGTGTGAATGCATGCGCGCGGCGCGCTCTATGCAAGGCGGCGATTAATGGTGGTGGTGTTTCTTCGGTATGGCACGGTGTGGTGCAGCATGGTCGGAGGTCTCCGTGGCAGCTATCGGCGGCTTGGGCGATGTTGCAAGGACGCGGAGTGGTTGGCAAAGGTGCGAGAACTTTGCCGATCAAGCGGCGAAGCTGGCTCTGCTTGCACAGGGAAGAAGAAGGAGGTGGCCTGCGGAAGATGAGGCTGACCGGTGGGGTCAGGGCCCATTGGCAGTGAGGGTGAGACTCGGGTTCTCTTGCGTCAGCATATGGGCCAGAACAGCTCAGGGGTCCATTTGTCGGCATGAAGGAGATGAACTCAGATATTTTGGCTGAGATTTCCTCACTGAATTCGCATTAAATTGGGTTGTCATTCACCACCATATTTTTTGAAACTTTTTGACACAAGTCTTCTGGTGATGCTCGACTCCCAGAAAATTTTTAGATCAAAATACCATCTGGTTAATTTATAAAAATTCTGACACTGTGCACTACCCAGAATTCTTAATTCGGTTTTTGATTTATTTAAGAGTGCAAATGGTGCAATTTATTTTTTATACTTTTTATAAGATTTCTAATTGGGATATGGGTGATTCATTAAAAATATCAAGTTAATATCTTTCTTTTTTATTTAATTAAAATTCGACATTCCATTTTGTTGATTTTTCTTGTTTCTGTTTTGGAATTTTTAAAGGACATATATGTCATGATAAATTTATGATATTTTTACTGAGATTAGGTATTTCCTTATGGTTAATATGGTAATTTTTTTAGGTCGATATTGGTTCTACATATTTTTCATTAAATCTGACATTAGACTATTTCTAGTCAATGTTGTTGTCTTGTCAATTAAATCCCTCATTCCTGTTGATAGAAAATTTATTTGTGAGTAAAAATGGTTTATCTGAAGGCTTAGGACCTCAATGGTAATTTTTTCAGATTTTTACCTTTACCATTTTATATTTTCCCCATTACTCATTCCCTTTTCTTTATTTATATGATTATTCATTCAACACAAAATCCAAAGAAAATCCAAATAAAATGCATGATGCTAAAGAAACTCAGAAAAATATTCACCATTAAAGTCTTGTATTTGCATTTACTAGCTATGTGCCTGTGCGATGCAACGAAAACTCAATTTGCGATAAAAAAAATTATTTGCAAAGAGCGCTAACCTTATCTGAATAATAATGTTTCACTCTGAACGTACAATGGTTAAATGTTTAAATCAATTCATCAAAGCATACAAGTTCCAAGCACCTGTTTACAAACTCGAGTTTAAAATTATCTTTAATTTCACAAATTTAAATAATAACATCGCACCACTTGGGATTGTAAATTTGTAACGCCATAAGTATCACCTGCTGCCCCATGGACGTAAAAGCATTGAAGAGGTAGGCATAATCCGTAAGTGGTTGCCACTATCGGCGGCATGCGTAGCTCATACATCTTGCTCTGGCTATAATATAACCCCACTCCATCAACCAGCTCCACTGCCTCCTCGCCTCCCCCGCAACATCATCCACCGCGGCAAGCTTCAGCAATGCCGCCAACCTATCTCACCACCCGCCACCTGCGACCTGCCTCTGCGCCGCATAGACGAGATCAGGAAGGTCGCCCATTACCTCCGCTCAATGGATAAGCTCAACACATCTACAAGAGAGACAAAAAACGGTGGGGTTATATAGATTCAGCAACTGAGAAGATATCTATGGAATCTTGATTAAGAAATCGTCGAATACGAAAGACAATAAAAGGGAAAAAGGCGAGAAGAGACCCAACTCCATTAATCGGAACTCTACTTCCTTCGGAAGTGAATCAATCAATTCAATTTGAAAAGCACCGGGAGCAATCGCCGCCAATTCGAATGCCAGATCAATAGGAGAAAGGAAAGAAATAAATGAGTCATGCATATTCATTTACTTTCTGCGACGGGATAAACCAATCCAATCTACCAGGGTGGCCACTGCCCGCTTCCCACTCAGTCACGCGGGTGCACACACATGTCGGGGTGAGGGTGGAGAACAGACGTACCACCACCAACTCCTAATTAGAATTACTAGAGATAGAGATAACAAACTTATCTAGTCACGTCATGCATAGCCGTGCACATACTGCTGGCCGGTCGGAATCAACTCTATACGTGATTAAATAAAAAGAAAAGGTGATCTTATCTACACATACAAGTAAATATTTAATAGAAATGATGCATACTCAACGGCACATGGTAACTCAAAAGCTTTATGCATGCAGTATATGTAAAAAGAATCGGCCATGCAGTATTTAGAAATAGAATAGGCTGATTGAGATAAGAGTCTGATACATTGCAGATCACGCATGTATGCATATCCAACCGAATTAAAACTTTCTCCATTCGCTAATGTATAGAAGATCGGGACAATGATGATTTCGTGCATATGCCCAAGGGGGAGAACGGACCACTGCCACCAACTCGTAATTAGAAGTAGTAGAGATACTGTTCAGAAATTTCAGGATGTTACAAATTACATATGCACAGACTAGAGGTGGGTGTCGTGCCCGGCCGGGCCAGCTCGGCACAGGCCTATCATGCTTCGTGCCTAAACCATGCCAAGCTACGACGGCACGTCATGCCCGCTGTGCCGGCCCGGCTGTAAGTTCAAGTTCCATTGGTTTTGACGATTGATTTAATATTAATGTTTAATTATTATTTAATGATAAATTTAATCATTATGAGACTAATATGTTTATTGAGATTCATTCTTATTAGTCTCATATTTAGATGAAAAATAGAAAACCCAAGGTATGCATGCGTATTCTTTCTAGTATTAATTGAATACTTTGGATTTAAGTTAAAGTATGAATGTCCCCATTATATTAACCACAAATGTGCATCATGTTTTCCAATCCATATATTACATGGATGCACACATTTAGGGGGAGTTCACATTCTAACTTGAAGAGTCAATTTAAATGAAAATTTAAATTGAGTTCATTTGTCTTATTAATCATTAAAGAACACTTCATCATGTGTTGATGGTGTTTATTGATTAATTAAGGACAAATGAATAGTTCTTAAGTATAATAAAGCATGTGTTGCATTATTGTACTTAAGACACATTTATATCATTCAAATTGATTTGGGTTGTGCTTAATTGATCTAAGGCATCCATTATATGTTAATGGAGTGCAAGAGATAATTGAGACAACCATGCATCTTGGACTAACTATTTTTCATGAGTTGTGAATGAGCTAGGTTAAGTCCAAAGATGATTGAGATGATGAAAACAGGACAAAGACGACATCATGAGGTCATGGGCGTAAAGAGGAGATACCGTAAAGATTAAGAGAAGAATTGAGTGATGATCCCGAGGGAGCGTATAAGTGAAGATCATAAAGACCCCAAAGCAGATTGCTTGCGTGCGGTGGCTCAAGATATAACTAGATAGGCTAAGGACTTTCTAGTCTTTGAGTCTAGTTTTTATCGCCGTACTATTAAGAGGGGTTGAGTCCTAGTTTGAGCTTCATCATGTGTTGATGATCTCAATTCCGTGTTCACTCGAGCTCAAATCTTATTTGGATTTGGTTTTTGCATAAGAGCTAACCATTTGACATGTGTTGCGAACGAGTTAAGCTTATGCTTGGTTGCTATTGCATTATACTCTAATTTGCATGTGTTGCAAAGAAGAAAAGCATATGCATTTGGTTTTCGTATAAAGCTTTGATTTGCATGTGTTGCAAATGGGATAAGCAAATGCGTTGGCTTTTGCGTGAAGTTCACTTTTGCATGTGTTGCAAATTGTTGAAGCTTCATGTCTTGCTTTTGTTCACAATACAATTCTTTCAAAATCAAAGTGGTTGCTTGGAGCTAAGTTTTGCATGAGTTGCGAAAGGTGAGAGCTCAAGCATGATTTGGTATTTATGTGGCATGTATGGAGTTAGAGGCTTGCATATGTTTGCAAGTAGAGAGCTCATACGTTTGATTTAGTTTTAGTGTGGCCGCATGGAACTAAAAGATTGCATGTGTTGCAATTAGAGAGTTCACGCACCTTGATTTGGTATTGCTTGGAGCTAGACTTTTGCATGTGTTGCAAAGAGTAATGCTCAAACATAAAATTGGTTTATTGTGTATTTGCAAGTTTGTTGTGCGAATAAACCATGGTCTATGAGTCCGGAATTCCGAGAGCATGTGAATAGGGCTTGCAACGGGTGTTTGCAAGTTGACTAGGTCTCATGTTGACCTTCACATGGCTAGGGGGATTAATCTCATAGACTCGGGTTTGATTTGCTTAATACGTTTTGCAAATAGATCTTGAGTTATTTGCGAAATGTGTTTTCGCAAGTTGGTTTTGTTATTTGCAAATAAGCTTAGAAGTTATGGGTTTCGATCCTAGAGCATGTGTTGGCATTTGCAAATGTGTTTTGCAAAGTGTCACGTGTTGATCCTTACATGGCTAGATGATTGATCTCATAGGTTCGTGGTTTATTTGCAAATGTGGTTCGCAAATAAGTTGTGCTTAATGTGTTTCTTTAGAGAATGTGAATTGGCTTTGGAAATGTGTTTTGTAAATTACTTGATCATGTGTTGATCATCACATTGCTCAAAGAATAAATCTTTATTGGTGTTTGATTCGAAGAGAAAAGTTTTTTGGTGAAAAATCCAGTCCTGTTCTGTGAGGCCGGTGCTACCGGTGGTGGTAGCCTGGTGCTATCGGTGGGCGGTAACACCGCCCCTCTGCCCGGTGTGAAAATTCCAAAGAAGGATGTTTTTGTGCCTCTGGGCCGGTACTACCGCAGAGCGGTAGCACCGCCCATGGTGGTCCGGTGCTACCGGATGAGCGGTAGCACCGACAGAATCCCCGGTGTGAAAATCCCAGAGAAGGGTATTTTTGCGGTTGGCTCGGGTCCGATGCTACTGGGCTTGGGACCGGTGCTACCAGCGAGCGGTAGCACCGCTGCCAGTTGGCCGATGCTACCGGATTGCTGATAATGGCTAGTTTTCTAGCCGTTGGCCCGTAGGCCGGTGCTACCGGTCCTAGTAGGGCGGTAGCACCAGGTTTCCTAGTGTTTTGCCCATTTCAACCCCCAACATCTAGTTTTAGCTTGAAGGCTATATAAGGAGCCTTGGGGCTGGCATTTGGAGTGTGCTGAAGTTATTGTGAGTGTGTGGGAGTTGTGTGCATGTGTTGCCCTCTTCCATTTTGCTTCTTGAGCAAAGAGTGAGACTAATTGCATGTGTTGCAATTAGGAAGTGGATTGAGAGCCTCTTGTGCATGTGTTGCACTTGAGGGAGACCTAGGTGCATATGTTGCACTAGGTGATCACCGGAAGCGCATTTGTTGTGCTAGGTGAAGCTCGTGCAAGATTCGGCTTGTTACTCTTGGAGGTTGCCGACTCCTAGACAGCGTAGAGTGTCGTGCGCAGGAGCTCTTAAGGTTGTGAGAAGCCCCGACAAAATTTGTGAAGGTTCGGGTTGAGCCTACGCGAAAGCGTGAAAAACCACCACTAGTGGAATTGAGGCGGGTGCTCAATTCGTGGAGCCGGTCCAATTCGTTTGGGCTAGCCTCAATGTGGATTAGAGGAGACGAGCAAGTTTCCGAATACCACGGTAAAAAGTATCGGATCTCTTGTCTCATTTACATTCAAGCATTTACATTATTGCTATATTATTGATTGCTTGATTGTGTTAGAATTGCTTACTTTTGCTTATTTGTTCAACCTAGCAATTCTTGTATAGAGACCTAATTTAGTTAGTGCACTAGTGAGCCTAATTGATTTAGGCCTTAATTGTCAAAACCTATTTATCGCTTCCACATAATCTTTGATTAGGTTTTGACATAGGAGTTGATTAGAGCGTGTTATTTTAGAAGAGCGATTAATTTTGTAAAACGCCTATTCACCCCCTCTAGGCGCATCCTCGATCATACACCGGCTCGCCATCGGCAAGCCCAAGCACGGTCCATTTGCGCTTCATGCCTGTTTCGTGTCGTATCGGCTCTGGCCCGGCTTATTTGCACTATTGTGACTTGAGGAAAGGAGCCGAAGGCGCATAGAGTTGAGGCAGTAGATATAAATATTATGGAAAAAAGAACTAAAATTTATTTATTCTTGAATGGTTACAGAGAGCAAGGGGATGTGCTGAACACAAATGAGAGAGGGGGCAATGGGTGAGAAAGAGAAATAGAGAGACAGGCGAGAGAGATAAGAGAGACGGGCGAGAGAGGGAGAGATTGAGAGACACTACATGATAACCCATTCTCATAAGCAGTAGTACTACCTAGAATAATTATTGTTGCAAGCGGTAGAACAGAATAGAATAAAAATTGGATCAAAAGCTGTTAGGCAACTTGTGAAAGTATATATCATTAGCTGTTCTACTGCTTGGAATGATTTATTGAATTGCAAGCAGTACAACTAGTTTGCAAAATAATTTCATATTGTCATGCCGCTTTGGATGTCTATTTGGTGGGTTAGCCAAAATTTTAGTGGCACGTCTATGAACTTGACCTAGAAAACTCACCCAAATCCCACCCGGTCTGTGAGATCATGTGATGAAAAATTGGTTGAATGGTGAAATTGGCATTGCATAGTGACTTTGATTATAGCATGTGTAGTGCTTATGCATGTGCCATGTTGAGATAATTATTATGCTGGTGATAGCATGAAGGATTCTGCGTGATGCAATGCACTCATGTGAGTGGTTGCATGGATTGACCTTGAGTCAAGTCGTGGACTTGTGCTCGTGCACGGTTTCTGTGTTTATTTATGTGCAGGTGTTGCTCGAGGGCGAACGTGGTCGATGTGGGATCGGAACTAGATTCATGGAGGCGAGGTTCGGGACTAGGTTCGAGGAGGAATCGAGGTCTGGTGGTCGAGGATGTCATGCGAGACGTTCGGCTAGAGAACATGCACATGAAGGTGGTTAGTCACGTATCTTGCAGAGGTGGGCTGTTCATGCGTGCAAGGTTCTTTGGTTAGTCACGTAATTACAGCGGTGGGCTGTACATACGTGCAAGAGTTGTTTTTGGCCATGTCGGGCCAAGTTGAGATAGATACGAACTCTTTCCATGTTGGAAGTAGAGTTGTAGTCAATCTCTGTGTGGTTACTCTGTATAAATAGAGGGAGGTGTCCCCTGTTTATGAAGAGAGCGAGCGTTTAGGTTTAAGGGTTTGTACTCTTGTGTTGGAGTACTTTAGACAATGAAATAAAAATCAATCTTCCAGAGAGCTTCTTCTTGCGGTTGTGATTTGCTCTTGGCTTCGACATAGTTGATCAATCGCTTGAAGTTTTGTTCATCGCAGCAGTCACGAAGTTCATCACGGAGTTCGGTTTTTTGCAAAGGTATCATCTTGCGAAGGTAATATCTTTTGATCCGTAGATCCGATCGGATTGATTCTTATTGGGTTTGATTTGTAATTGAATCTAGTTTCTACAGTTACAATTTCACATCAATCCAACGATTAGATCTTCTGTAATTTGTGGTCGCCCAGATTGATGTCCTGCTCGCCCGACTGCTCGCGTGGTCGCCCGGGTTCAGTCATCTTGCGAAGGATTTAACTTTCGATCCGTAGATCCGATTGACCTGATTCTTTTTGCGTTAGCTGCAGAATTAAGTCTAGTTTCTACAGTTAAAATTTCACGTCAATCCAACAGTTGGATCTTTGGGAATTTCTCTTTTAGTGGACATATATCGGTCTGCTCACCCAGACTATGCGCGTGGTCGCCCAACTGTTCACGTGGTCGCCCAACCTGCTCGCCCAAGTGCCAAACTGCTCGCCCAAGTGCCCAACCTGCTCGCCCAAGTGTCCTACTGCTCGCCCAAGTGTTCTACTGCTCGCCTAGGTGTCCTACTGGTCGCCCAGGTGCCCTACCTGCTCGCCCAGGTGCCCAAACTACTCGCCTAGGTGCTCAAACTGGTCGCCCAAGTGTTCTACTGGTCGCCCAAGTGCTCTATTGGTTGCCCAGAATTCTAAACTGGTCTCCCAACTTCGTGAACTGGTCTTCAAGCAATTTGAGGTTGAATTGGGGTGTTTCAAAAAGTTTAAAAATAAGATTTTAGCTTCCGCGCAATCATTCACCCCCCCTCTGATTGACGCCATCCGATCCTACACGGTCGACTCGATCCTCAATTCAGCTCACCCAACTCGATCCTCCAACATCTTCCTGGCCTTTGCCCACCCCTAGCCGAAACAATGGGGAATGCTGAGCTTCCTCTCTCTTAGGGCATCTCCAAGAGGATCCCGATCCTCCGTCTCGTGAGGAAGAGACCCAGAAGACTTCACCGTCGGCCTGATCTGCATCGCCGTTGCCCCCGTCGTCATCTACTCGGTCGCCGCTCCATCCCGCACGGAAGAGGCCTAGGAGACTTCGCCTTTGACTCGGTCTGCATCGCCGTCGCCCCCGTCATCGTCGACTTGGTCGCCGCTCCGTCCTGCACGGAAGAGGCCCAGGAGACGTCGCCGTCGACCCGATCCATGTCACCGCATTCCCCTTCGATCAGATCCACAAGGTATGAACCCTAAGTAGTAATGGATGTGATGTATGAAGTCGATATTGCAATGGATCTGCTCTTGAAACCTGGCTGGTCTCAAGTTTTTTGTTGAACTCACTGCAATGAGAAAGAATCCTAGCATTTGTGGTTCAATTTTGGCTATAATCTGACTCATACTTCTAGCCATGTTTGTGGGAGATTTAGATATTTGCCACTCTTCAATTTCAAACTTCGACGCCATGTACAAATCATGCCACTAGAGTGGCATTTTTTGTACATGGCGTCGAATTTTCACGTTAAAGGGTGGCAAATATCCAATTAATTCCATGTTTTGTTTTGTAGATATTCAGGATCTGAGTTTAGGTCATGTTTCGTAGGTTGAGATGGAATTCAACAATAAAAATTTGCATACTTCTATTGAATGATATCTCCCTCTGTTGTGGCAATGAGTGAAATCACGAGTTGCATCTGACGATGAAATCTGTGTGTTGTTGATTTCGTGTGTGGGGTGGTGCAGGAGGACCTGGACCTCATCGATAGGTTTATCAACAACGTGAAGGGCCAGTACAAGAATTTTTAGCATCCCGATCCTTACATTGGTAAGCTTTGGAATGATTGCACCTTTCTGTTCCTACTGATGCTGGCATGCTGCCTCAGTTTGTTGAGCGGTATTGCTCAGCAAATCTTTTGGGACAATAGCATTATTGTATGGTTAGGCAATTGAACATTCAGTAACTGACTGTTTAATCGATAGCTTCAGAACTCTTAACATATGTCTTGGATATTGTTGTTTAGTCAATAGCTTCGGAACTACTAAAAATTAACATGGCAATTGAACATTTTGTAATTGATAGCTTCAGAACTCTTAAAATAGTGTGTATGCCAGTGGGTATGGGTTACAAAAGTTACGAGCTGAAGTGTGTTGTGTTTTATAGATTCTCTAACTTAAAATACTTTGAGGCTTTCTTTCAAATGGCAATGCTACATATCATCATTCAGTTCATATCTGCTTGCGCCTATCTCTGTCTGAGCTATATTGCTAGTCAGTAGTCACAACGAACTAAAGTGATTAGTTGATGAGATAATCTTCACAACGACTCGGTGTTCACCTTTAGTCCTTTACTGTAAACACTAGTGCCTCAAACCAGAAGAAATATTGAAAGTATGTACATAATCATCTTACATTTCTTAGCATTAGCTGCCCATCTTATTCTGGTTTAGGTCAATTTATATTTACCATCAGTTAACTACTGAAAAAAGGCTGCTTCATCAATACAATATGCATCCTAATATGCAAAATGACAATTTCTAAATTTTGTTGTAGATATTTTCACTTAATTATCTATGAAGCAATTTGCTTAGAGTAAACTGAAATAATAACACTTTCTTAAATGTTATTGTCGATACTATATCATCTCTAAAGATCATACAATGGTACAACCTATAACAAACTACTCATGTATCTTATATGCTTGTTCGAATCTGTGCAGTTCTGTGGGCTCCTGGTGGCTCTAAATTCACAAGGAACCCTCCTCCACCTGAAGGGGTACAAATATATATTCAATCTTCTTAACATTATCAGACCTGACTTTAACTTGTGCTCTGTCTAATGTATTTGTCATGTCTTAGTAGGAATTGTTACAGTGCTCGATCATACAATTTATAATGTTGTCCTTGGACTTCACTACTGTAGATGTTTAACAAATTACACTATGCCTCCCCAATCATCGAGAATGGATACATAATTGCATTGCTCCTGCCCCAATTTAATGGATAACACAATTAAGTATAGAAGATAAGAACGAGTCTAATGCTTGTGAAGATTTTACCATTGGAATATAGCAATCTGACTTTGTTTCTCACATGAACTTCTATTTACCGTAGCACACAAGTTCATAGGATGGAAAAGAACCCAACATGCCTCTAGAAATTAGGTGGTGAGAAGTGTGGGCCAAGTTTCCTGCCAATGTCTGCAGCTAAGTTATGCACATCTCTTTCCTCAGGGTCAGAACACAAAACCATATCTGAAAATCAGACAGGGAAAAATATAATACAATGCTAATTGGGAGTACCATTCTCTACTAGCTTACTACTAAAAGAAAGCTAGCACTTTCTATTATTTACCACTCAACTTACTATGAAGGGAAGGAAGGGAACAATATTATAGATACATAAAAAAGATAACAGACAAAAAAAGTAAATGTGGACCATTCCCACCTGTATAACTCATTATGTGGATTACATTGATGGTTGGATCTGCAGAGGGTCAAGACTTAATTTATTATCTCCTAATAAAACTTTTGCACATATGAAAACTGAATATGCTATGAATCTAAGATTGACTTAAAACTTAACTACTATAGTTTCTAATAATTGTCCATCTGCATACCTTCATCAATCCAGCAGACATCAATAATTTGTGAGGATTTGAAACTTCAGTGACACTAAGTAGAATCATCAAAATCTTTAGAAAGATGATGTCCAATTCCTTCAACCATCACCATTGCAGCAGTAGTTGTACGGAAATCAAGCATTGATTATTTATTTTTTCAACTTTCTGCTTTTCTTTTATGCTAGACTGCTCATTACGCATTGGAGAGTCACCATGGATAAGCAGTGGATGAATGAGACTAAGTAGAAATCTAACAATTAAGTCAATGTAATAGTAACTTCTCATGCTAAATAATTATGCTTAATACATTTAGTGATAAAATGTAGGCACTCAAAGAAGTGCGTGGAGGGTGTGAAAAGCTTCCTAGAATTTGCTTTTATAATTCATCGAAAGGAAATCAGATTCGATGCCCTTGCAAGAAGTGTGTGAATAGCACTTGGTACGAAACAACAATTGTCCATGACTACTTGATATGTGAAGGATTCTTAGAAGGATATACAACATGGATTTTTCATGGAGAAAAAGTATCATCCATTGAACAACATAGGGAACCAGAATTACAGCCTGAACCTTACTTAGAAATAGAGCAAGGGCTAGATGATGAGATAATAGAAATGCTTCATGATATAGGATATGGGTACCAAAATGCTAGTGATACAGGTGGCGATTGTGATTTAGAGAGTCCAAACGAAGATGTTGAGGCTTTATATAATTTAGAAAATGATGCTAGTCAACCATTATATCTCTCAGGTGTCGGCGGTGGGGTTGGCGTCCATGCTGCTGGGTGCGTTCATGGCACCCATGCTTTGCTGGTTGGTGACCTTCATACTGGGCTTCTTCCTCATACCCCGCGTCATCAGCCCAGTACGGCCCGTGCTACAGTGTTGTGCTAGGCCATGCCGCCCATCATGCCCAGTTCTCGGACCCAGCATGGTCCGTGCTACAGTGTCATGCCGTGTCAGGCTTTGGATCGGGCCGTGTTGCCGTGCCTCGGGTCGGCCTAAAAAAGTCTGGCCGAGTGCTCACCTCTAGCACAGACCAAAGAGATACTAAATCTATGAAAAAAAATCAATGTTGTTGGACCATACATACCCCTATTAAATAATATACTACAACTACCCATCCACTTTTGAGCATTAAAAAAGAGGTATTCAGTGAAAATATTGTAATAATTGCATATTTCAATTTGTGCAATGGACTTAAATTATGAAAGGACATTTCTCAATAATAGAGATTTATATTACAGGACAGATATAGTTACATAGCAGGGAAGCAATGAAACCCTTCTCCAAACTTATTAATTAGTTGCTCAATCGACGCTTTCCCGTAGGGGTTGTACATACATGATTCTCGTCAATACCAGCTTCAACAGTGTGTACAAACTTAGTATAAGGAGGTATCCGTGATTCCCACGACACTATCTCAAACTCATTAGGTATATCTGTAAGTCCAGCTAATAGTTCTCCAAACATCAACTGAGGCAGTTTCCTTCTGAGAAGGTCATCATCTCTTTGAACTCGAGGGGGCATCAAACGAAGTGGAACAGGACGTGATGAAAAAGTAAATCCGGTGAAGTATATTGGATGCTCTTTCTCAAACATATTTCTTGGGTGTTCCCCAAACTTTGCTATGTTATGAGCCATGTGCCCCTTCAACCGTTGCAGAATGCGGAGCCAAAACTGAATATCGTGGTTCCTTCTCAACAAGTCAGCAACAGCATTTGCAGGTATTAATGCCCCTCCCAACTCTATTGCCAGCTTATTTGCTATTGATGCTAACTGTGGAGAGTGTTTTGGATCTGTGCTTCCAAGTGCGAGCATCTTGAAAAGGTAGCTGAACTCCTCCCATGACAAACTATTTAGATAAACTGGGGTTGTGGTTCCCAGCCTTGCAACATTCTGAAGCCTACTTATGACTACCACTTTGCTTCCGCTTCCAGCCATGCGTGTTACAGATGAGTAGAACTTTGCCCAGTCCTCGTCATCCACATCGGAGGCAAATTCCACAATTACTAGAATGTTGTCATCACGGAATTGTGCTTGGTCGATGGTACATATGTTGTCTCCATTAATGTACAAAAATGAAGAAAAGTGGGACCGAACCCGTTCATCATTGCACACATGGCGGATCAATGTTCTCTTACCAACTTTGTAACGGCCGATGATGGGAAGTACCGTTGGAGCACAAGGGTGGCTTGGATTTTGCAATAAAATGTTGGTGATGTGCTGCTTTTCAACATGACGACCGAACATGAAATGATCAGTGTAAAGATAAGTGTCGTAGGGCCTACGACACATGCGTTCGAAGCCCCCCAAGAGTATGACGAACTCACTCATACCAGCCACTACAGCTTCTAAATTGTCGAGTGCACTTTGTAAGTCATGACTGAAAACAATGACTCCTTTCGCACTAGAAATTGTACGCGAACGTTTCATAGGAGACGAAGTGGTCGATAAGGTAGAAGCACTGCTGCTCCCCTCCCCTTCTTCGACACCCTCCAGTAAGAACCTATAGTTGGCAGTATCCAGCGTATTGTACCCTTTATACATACTCTCTGCAATCCGCTTGAGTTGCATTAGCATCTT
This sequence comes from Guadua angustifolia, assembly GCA_036346375.1. NCBI lineage: Eukaryota > Viridiplantae > Streptophyta > Magnoliopsida > Poales > Poaceae > Guadua > Guadua angustifolia. The sequence continues at coordinate 60,783,976 of CM070503.1, read as the reverse complement.
GCTGTTGGTGATGTATCGCCCATCTGCCTCCTCGACGACTGCATGAATTCGCAGTAGTAGTTGCTCCAACCTTTCCAACTTGTCATCTGTACCTGTCAATTCTTCGTACTTCCTTGTTAGAAAGGAAATGAATCGGGTAACTAGCTCACCGGCAGTTGCAGATAGCGCTGCCTCCATCTTTGCTTGAGCTACATGTTGTTGTTTGTGTACCTAGCGAGAGAGAGAGAGAGAGAAGAGAGAGAGAGGAATGCTCCAAAGCCTTTGCTTCCAGCCTTATCTACCGTCTTTGTAGAAACAGTGCTATATATCGTAATTTGACAACGAGTGAATTACCGAGCAAGACCAACGTTACCGCTTGACCGATAACAACTCGATATTTATATTCATTGACAAGAGGACGCCGACAAAATGGGACCGCGCTGTACGTTTTTTTGGCAAATTCTAAATGAAAAAAAACGAACATGCTGATGTATTCAGATGACATCGGAAGAGTTGAAACCTTACACACCTGGTCAAAACACCTTACACACCTAGTCATGGCCAGGAAACCGTGAAGTAGCTATCATCTTTATTTTTTCTTTTGACTAAGTTCTGATGGTATTTATGTTGACAAATCAGTGCTGTTAGTTGGGCCATATTTGTCTTAGGCTTTTTCTCCAGCTTAAATGCTAAAAAGCAAAAGATTAAAGGGATGGCTTTTTAACTAAGCTTTTTAGAAACCATAAGCCTCCATATAACTAAATGCCAAAAGCCATAGGAGAGGTGCTTTTATTGGCTTATTTAGGGTTGGTTTTGCACTAATGTAACTAAAGTTAGCGTCAAATTATCCACCTCTACTGCATATAAAAGCAGACTATTTTTAAGCTACTTAAGTCAGAAAGTTTTAAGTTATAAGCCAAAATAACTAAGCCTAACAACCAGGCCCATGGTGATACAGGGTACATATGTCGCGTTTTTGTATTTTAATGATCTCTAGTTTAGAAAATCTTAACAAATGATTTTCAAATGATATAAATATATTATATTTTAAAGTACTATAATGATGAATTTATTTATCTTTTTATTTGACCAACCAAAATGTTAAACAATATACTCCATATAACAGTTTAAGTATAGTATATATAATTGAAGTACAACCAAAATATTGTACATCCCTACTTACATGTTAAACATAAAAACTACATTTTCGAACGCTATATGTTTACTATGCTAGTTCTGCAATCAGCCGTTAGCGCACACATCCAAATTCGACATACCACGTCAATACATAACAAGAAGTTAAATAACATTTAGTAATAAACATCAAAATTAAGTTATACATGGATAGTTTTGACAATGATAGGGCCGACTGGCCAAGTGCACTTATATAGGAAAAGTAAAGCCGGTGATATGTATTGGATGCTCTTTCTCAAACATATTTCTTGGGTGTTCCCAAACTTTGCTATGTTATGAGCCAAGATCGCCTTGAACCGTTGCAGTATGCTGAGCCAAGACTGAATATCATGGTTCCTTCTCATCAAGATAAACTGGTGTTGTGGCTCCCAGCCTTGCAACATTCTGAAGCCTACTTATGACTACCACTTTGCTTCCGCTTCCACCCATGCGTGTTACAGATGAGTAGAACTTTACCCAATCCTCGTCATCCACATCAAAGGCAAATTCCACAATTACTAGAATGTTGTCATTATGGAATTGTGCTTGGTTGAGGGTAGATATACTGTCCACATTAATGTACAAAAATGAAGAAAAGTGGGACCGAACCCGTTGATCATTACACACATGGCGGATCAAAGTTCTCTTGCCATGCAACCTTGTAACAGCCGATGATTGGAAGCACCATTGGAGCACAAGGGTGGCTTGGATTTTGCAATAAAATGTTGATGATATGCTGCTTTTCAACATGATGACCGAACATGAAATTGTCAGTGTAATGATAAGTGTCGTAGGGCCTGCAACACATGCGCTCGATTCCCCCCAAGTGTACGACGAACTCACTCATACCAGCCACTACAGCTTCTAAATTGTCAACTGCACTTTGTAATCATGACAGAAACAATGTCTCCTTTCGCACCAGAAATTGTATGCAAATGTTTCAAAGGAGATGAAGTGGTCGATAAGGTGTTGAAAATAGACAATGCTTTGTTCAGATCGCCTCTCAGACAATGCAAAACAAAGCACTAAAAAGAACTTTTGATATGCTCTAAACTTCGCATGACAATACAGCAATAAACTTCAGGAAGACTTCTGGTGGAGTTGCAAAACATGAATCCTGCACACCAATCTGCAGAACAGCACTTTGGGACAGAGCAAAGCAGAGTATCGGAAACAACCAAACGTAATTCCAGAGCAGATGTTCAGAATGAACTTGAACACCTGATCCAGACAAAAAATTGCACAGATTATCTTTTGCAACGTGCAAAACTCCTCACGTCTTTTCTGGGTTTTCTATTACTTATATAAGATTTTGTATTACATAAGTCATTATCCGACTCGACTCCTATTTGATGTTAACAGGACAACAAAATAACTCCTATTCGTTATCCGACAATAACACAAAACACCGGACGCTTGCTAACTCCAAACAAAATTAAACTGGGACTTAACAACCAACTCCTTACCTGCCACAAACTGTCAGATTAGAAGATTTGAACTAACAAATCTCCCCCTTAATCTTGTAATACTCATTTCATCTCTACCACACCAATCTTCTCACGAAGCTCATTGAACTTAACTCTTCCTGTCATCAACGTCTCCCGCAAAATTGCTATCCATATACCCAACCAACAAGGTATTACTTGGTGATTTTCGGTAGTAAAAATAGCCATAATTCAAAGTTCCTTTCAAATATCTAAGAATTTGTTTTACGACTACCATGTGCTGCGTTGTAGGCCTTTCCATGAAGTGACTGACTATGCCAACTGCGTATGTGATATCCGGTCTTGTATGAACCAAATACCTCAGACAGCCTACTATGCTTCTGTACAATGTTGGATCAACAGGAGGGTTTTTACTTTCTTTGCTGAGCTTCAATCTAGCCTCCATGGGAGTGGATGTTGCATTGCAATCTTTCATCCAACATTTTTCAAGTATTCTCTCAGCATATGAAGTTTGAGTAAGGGAAATACCTTTTGAGCTTTGTTTCACTTCAATGGCAAGATAGTAGGATAACAATCCCAAATCACTCATCTTGAAAATGCTTCTCATCTAATCTTTAAACTTCGCAATTTCTAATTTTGAATTCCAAGCATGTGGAGCTTGTCTAAGCCCATAAAGTGCTGTCTTGAGTTTCAAGAAATTGTTTTCTTCTCCCTTAGCTTCAAATCCAAGTGGCTGCGATACATAAACATCTTCAGATATTTCTCCATTGAGAAACGCCGACTTCACTTCTATATGATGCACTTGCCATACTTCTCGAACTGCTAGAGCAATCAATAAGCGAATAGTTTCAATTCTTGCCACCGGTGCAAATACTTCATCAAAGTCTATGCCTTGTCTTTGCACATATCCCTTTGCTACTATCTGAGCTTTATGCATCAAAATTCTCCCTTTTGGATCCTTCTTGACTTTAAAGATCCACTTAAAGCTAATAGATTTATGTCCGGCTGGCAGTTCAGTCAGCTCCCACATTTGATTTTCCTGAATTGACTCAATCTCTTCTTGCATTGCTTTCTGCCAACACACTTGTTTAACAGCTTCATCATAATTTGATGGCTCTTTAGCGCTTAGCAGGCACATGTTCTTCTCTTCTGCAAGCTCTACCGGCTCACAGTTTTGGTAAATGTCCTGCAGAGAACGAACCTTCCGTGGCAGCAGTGACGAATCGGATGCTGACCCACATAAATTCGCCTGAGCCTCTGTTGAAGGTGACGCTTCACACCTGGCTGCTGAACAAGGACTCTGCTCACCTGTATCAACTTCATCTCTACTGTGTAAAGAAACAACATCTTGGTCTGAAAGTTCATCGCCTGATGTTCCACCTCCTTTGTCTGGATATTCAGTAGTTGTATTTTCAGTTATAGTATCAACAGTATGATATTGCCAGGTGAATACTTCTGTATTTTCAGCTACAGATTCATCCCATTGCCACTAATTATCCTCTTCAAATATTACATCACAAGATATATAAACTTTTGTTGCTTTTCCAGTCATATACTTGATATGCTTTAGAGCCTTCAGCATATTCGAAAAAGTCCATAGGAATACTCCTATCATCAAACTTCTTCAAACCCGGCTTGACAACTTTCACATGTGCCAAACAACCAAAGGTCCTTAGGTGATGAACATTCATCTTTCTGTCATTCCAAGCCTCGTATGGTGTTTTTCCATCCAGGTTTCGAGTCAGTACTCTGTTTAATATATAAACAGCAGTATTAACTGCTTCTCCCTAAAATTTCCTAGGTATTTCCTTGCTCTTCATCATACTTTGAGCCATCTCAACAACGGTTTGATTACGGCCGTTCTATTGTGGTGAATGTGGTGCCGTGGTATATCTTCTATTTCCAGCCTCTTCACAGAACGTCATGAACTCTGTTGAAGTAAATTCACCTCCTCTTTTGGTTCGGAGCGCCTTCACTTTCAGATTTTTCTTGTTCTCAACTGTGGCTTTGAATTTCTTGAAATACCACAAGGCTTCATCTTTATTTTTGAGCAATTCCACCCACATATACCTGCTGTAATCATCCACAAGCAATAGAAAATATTGTTTACCTCCTGGCGTGATGGGCGTGATCTTTCCGCACAAGTCGCCATGTACCAGACCCAACTTAGTCTTGGCTCTGTACTACGTGAAGGCTGGGAAGGGGTGCCTGTGCTGCTTTCCCAATGAACAGCCATCACAGAATTGCTCAAGATGCTCAACAATAGGCATACCATCAACCATATTCTTCAAACCGAGATTCCTTAATGATCTGAAATTCAAATATCCAAACCTTTTGTGCCAGAGCCATGCCGTTTCATTTGATCTTAACAGCAAGCAAATAGGTTAGGTCACTTTTACATCAATGGCGTATAGTCTATTCTGCGATCTGTTCACACATGCCAGAAGCTTCCCTTCACAATCTAAAATCTGCATTACTCCATCTTCAACAAATATCTTATTGCCATTTTCATCTAATCTGCTACAAACTGTCAGATTACAAGTTTAGAACTAACATAAGGTAGAAGCACTGCTGCCCCCGTCCTCTTCTTCGACACCTTCCAGATGGAACCTATACTTGGCTGTATCCAGCATATTGTACCCTTTATACATGCTCTCTGCGCAATCAGCTTGAGTTGCATTAGCATCTTGCTGTTGGTGATGTATCGCCGATCTGCCTCCTCGACAACTGAATGAAATCGCAATAGGAGTTGCAAAATAGACTTATTCCATTTCTAATGCGTTGTTTGGGTGATCCATTTTTGGCCGAGAATCATGTGGATAGGCATGGCCTAAATGAAGAACACAAACACGCTGCTCTAACTTCTAAATATTCAGATGACATCGGAAGAGTTGTCGAGCGATCCAGATGTTTGGCCGCTAATCGAAACTTCTTATACACCTCCTGGCCAGATAACCATTGTCTCCCTGCCAAGCACACCAACGTGAATAGTGGTTTATCGACGTTTTAGTTTTTTACAGTCCCTAGCATTTTCATGTGTGGCCAAATAAATATTAGAAAATATAATGTTGATTCAATCAAGATATAAATGTCAGTTGGAAAGTTTTCTACAGTGACTCATTGCTATAATGTCGATATCACCGCCTGTTTGCCCTGGATTGGTTGCGTTGTTGTTGTCTGCAATATTATCATATTTATTCTTCCTTTTGACTCAGTTATCATCGTATTTTGACATGAAAGCCGTGAAACAGATCATCAGATATGTGAAGAGGACAATTGACTTTGGTCTACTGTCGTCCAGAAGGGGAGATGCTGAGAAGATTGTAGGCTGCATCGTTAGAAACTTCGCAGGCAATGTATATGATAGAAAAAACACAAACGGTATGGTGTTTTACTTCAACAAGAATATAGTCGCTTCGGTGTCTCAAAAACCAAAAAGTGTTGCCTTGTCAACGTGTAAAGCTAAGTTCATGGTTGCCACAACAGCAATATGTCAAAGCACATAGCAATGCTTTAATGCTTTCCCTCACAATATAAGTTGCACAAATCTTGATACAAGCGAAGAGGCAAGTAATCATCATCTATCATTTATTCATACTTTAATATTTGTGCAACTATTAAAAAGAAAAGCATTGAAGCAGTATGGTAACAGGAAAGCTTTAAGTCTAGTCGTCTTATATGTTGACAATAAATCAGTAAGCGCATTAATTAATATAGAAATAGGTGTTTTATGAGAGAAGCAAATACATTGATATCCGGTTTCACTTTATCAGAGAGAGTGTGGAGAAGGGACTAATTGTTGTCAAGCACGTATGCACTAGGGAGTAGCTTATGGATATCCTCACAAAAGCATTTGCTCAAGTCAAATTTGAAGAGATATGTGATCTGCTGGGCATCAGAGATCTCGTGTAACCAAGCCTCAATTAGGGAGGAGATTGCAGGAAAGTAATCAAGATATTCCATTGTGTGCGTAATTTCTCCCATTATGCTTGTCTCTTCAATCATCTTTTCTACGGTTGATCTTTCTATTCGAAATTTAACGTTCGTATTTTATTTGTCTTACATGTGAAGTAGAAGCAACCAAGAGCCGGAGTAGTCTCCATCGTAGAGAGTTATTTTCTAAAAATAAATTCGACTTTGATTGAAACCTAATGAAAAGGGCCTGTTTTTAATACAACAAGCTGAGCCACAAGTGCTAACTCCACGTATAATACAGTATAACAAGAACAATGGGGAGAAACAGCATGACACGGAAGAGTCAGAGATCAAATGAACTCTAAAGCACTAAAAAAAGCGCGCTTCCGATCCATGCTTCTCAGAATACAGGCTATAGCATAAATTTTGAAGTGAAACTTTGCAAACAGCACAGGCATCCAAGTCTGCAAACTCATTGCGATACAATATATAATCGTTTGGACATATGTGCATTCTTTGTACTTTCAGTCCCAACGGGTAGACAACCTGCTTGGCCAGGTAAGTAGTTGTATGCAACACGTTACCCTCTGGAAGCAAGTCCCCCAAGAGACATAACAGCTCAGTAAAGCTCTTATCAGACCAACTATTGCTTGCCTTCAACTATAGTAATGAAAGCACAGTATGCAGCTTTTTGTGCTCCCCCTTGCAACCCGGGTATAATAACGTTGTAGAATCCTCTACCATACACTGGAACTTTTGAAACTCTCTTTCACTTGTGAAGTCCCCCTCCCTATCATGTAACATTTGATCTAGATCATCTTCGTGGCTATCAACGAATGTATCTTCGACCGCCGTCATATCGTTGTCTCTGTCATCTTCATCAATGTGTTGCCCTTCATATACAATCTCATCTTCACCGTGCTCGATCCAACAGGTATATCCAGCTTTAAAACCCCTTCGAAGCAAGTGTGCACGTATCGACTCTATGGTAGAAAACAGTTTTTCATTTTTGCAATCCACGCATGGACAACACATATAATCCACCAAATTCTTGGACTTGTGCGCCGCAGCCATATTCAGAAAACAAGTCACACCATTAAAGAATTCTAGGCCGCGACAGTCCGTGTCATACATCTACCTTCGGTCCATATCTACAATTAATTATATCGAACTAAATTTCAGTACATCAATAAACGATCGTAACAAAATTTATTCTTTGCATTAGTTATGCAGTGCTAATTAATTAAATCAATAACATATTATAAGCATATAATTGCAATAACAATATAATTGTAAATGATTAGATTTAAAATCCATCTAGCAATTTTGACTATATTAAAATACATCAAAGTTTTTTCACTATTTAAATATCCATTTAATATTTTTTAATTATTTAGAAGATTTATTCATTTCATTTGTTATGTAGTGCTATTAAATTAAATTAATATACATCAAATAAGCATAAATTGAATATAAGGATATATTTCTAAATAATTATGTATCTTGCAATTTTCATTATTGGAAAATCCATCTACCATTTTTCATTATTTAAATATTCACCTAGCAATTTTCACTATTTAAAATTCCATATAACAATTTTTCATTATTTAAAATAATTACAATTAGACATAATGGTCCATCTAGCAATTTTCATTCTTTAAAATCCACTACAACACTAAAATGGATTAGAATTATAATTTATTCAATAAATTACCTAGATCTTAATTTGAGCACCACCGTCCTAAAATGTTCACATCATACAATCAGTAATTATCAACATCTAGAGCAATCTATAAAGTAAAATTTAACTACAAATATAATATAAATCAAGTCACTAACTTGAAGAGAAATACAAAACAATTTTTAGTACAACTTTTCAAAGAAGAATCGCCAAGATAATAACTACCAAGCAAAGCAGAGCTCCTCTGCTTACGCTTGGTCAAGGAAGGAATGTCGGTTGGGTGGTGTATATAAAGAGCTTATCCCTACCGGCTCTGCGCAGAACAGGCAGTGATAAGGTCAGATTACATGGGAAAATATTTATCACTGCCGATTCTAGAGTAAAACCGGCAGTCAAAATTCTGATATCTCTACTATTTTGTAATAGAACTGGCAGTGATACTTCACTACCGGTTTTTGGATATAAACCGGTAGTGATATCTGGTTATCACTGTTGTTTTCAGAAACCAGCAGTGATACGTTTCCCCCATAACCAAACTTTCGAACCGGCGGTGATATGTTATCATTGCCGGCTATAGTCTAAACAACAGTGATATGCCGATAAAGATTGCTTGTTTTGTAGTAGTGAATGCTGGACGTACAACACATCGTTACAATCATAGAAGTTACACTCTGGGACACGCGCTTCCATGCTTCTCGAATCTGAGGCTATAGCATACATTTTGAAGTGAAAATGATTAATTATTAGCAGAGTAGTGCATGGTTACAAATCAATCTCACTCGCATTTTGCTCTAGAATTCATGCTATATATTCCCTCTATCCCACATTTTAAGTCTAAGATTAACTACATATGCACAGATTAGAGGTGGGTGTCGTACCGGGCTAGCTCAGCATAGGCCAATCGTGCTTCGTGCCTGAACTGTGTCGAGCTATGATGACACGTCGTGCTCACCATGCCAGTCCGGCTTGCCATCAGCAAGCCTAGGCATGTCCCATTTGTGCTTCGTGCCATGCTGGCTCTGGCCCAACTTATTTGCACTATTGTGACGAGAGGAAATGAGCCGAAGTTGCATGGAGTTGAGCAGTGGACATAAATATTATAAAAAAAGAACTAAAATTTATTTATTCTTAAACGGTTACAGAGAGTAAGGGGGATGTGCTGAACACAAGTGAGAGAGAGGGCAATAGGCGAGAAAGAGAAATAAAGAGACATGCGAGAGAGATAAGAGAGACGGGCGACAGAGGGAGAGATTGAGAGATACACGGGCGAGAGAGACCTGCTTCTTGCATCGTCTCTCAATTTCTCTCAGCTCTCTCTCCTCTCTTGCTCGTCTCTCTAAGGTGTCGGCGGTGGGGTTAGCGTCCATGCTACTGGGTGCGTTCAAAGCACTCATACTCTGCCAGTTCGTGACCTTCATACTGGACTTCTTTCTCATGCTCTGTGTCATCTGCTCGGTACGGCCTGTGCTACAGTGTTGTGCCAGGCTGTGCCGCCCATTGTGCCCAGTTCTCGAACCCAACACGGCCCTTATTATAGCATCGTGCTGGCCCGACATGGCCCACTTTGTGCCGTGTCAGGCTTTGGATCGGGCCGTGTTGCCGTGCCTCGGGTCGGCCCAAAAAAGCTTGGCCTGAATGCTCACCTGTAGCACAGACCAAACAGATACTAAATCTATGAAAAAAAATCAAAGTTGTTGGACCACACATACCCCTATTAAATAATATACTTCAACTACCCATCCACTTTTGAGCATTAAAAAGGAGGTATGCAGTGAAAATATTGTAATAATTGCATATTTCAATTTGTGCAATAGACTTAAATTATGAAAGGACATTTCTCAACAATAGAGATTTATATTACAGGATAGATAGTTACATAGCAGGGAAGCAATGAAACCCTTCTTGTCGGGGGCCGGGCAACCCTTGGTCGGTCAGCACAGTCAACCGGTCCCCTAGCTCGGAAGGCCTCGATCAAAGACTCGGATCAAGCTCGAGGCAGCTCGACCTAGGGCGCAGTATCTCCGAGCTCGGGGCCCTCACGACCTTTGTTTGGGATGATTCAAGGTCGGTGGCGTTCCTTGGATCCCGCACACGCCATCACTTGGCGATTCAGAGCGTGGGATCGTGGAGTAATGCAGTTGTGCCTTGTGGATCGGAACGGTTTCCACCGCTATCAATGTGCATGAAGGCCACGATCCGAGGAATACTCCTTAACGTTGCAAGGAGAATGGGTATAAGATCGAGGCTTTGTAAACACTTAGGGAGGATAACCCGGCGCACACACACCCGAAGTTCAAGTTTAGACTTAGCATCGTCAAGATTGAGTGTAACCCTCTCTTGTACTCACAAACATCGTGAACCACCACCGCAAGGTGACCGAGAGAAGCTATTACCTTCTCGGGGCTCGAACCAGATAATCCTCCATCTCGTTCGTTGTCCCTAGCTCCGACCATCGACCTCCTCGACCTCATTCCCTGCTCGAGCAAAGCGCAGCTTGTGGTCCCATTTCTCATTGACCCTACCTCATTTTTCGCGGTTGGCGATCCCGATCGTCGGCGGTGGCGCCACCGTGGGGCCCGATTGCTTTGTTCATTCACGGGAAAACTCCGAGGTCTTAGGAGCATGGCGTTCTCCATCGGCGAACACTCTTCGAAGGTGGGATCGGATGCGAGTCCGGCTCCGATCCTCGCTGTTTTGCCTTCCCCACCACCGTGAGCAAGACGTCTTCATGGCGACGCCCGGTGAGGACGCGGCAACGCGGATCGCGACCCACAAACTCCGAGGATGCTCGTCGAATGGTCCATGTTGCGATCAATCAAGGCCATTACAAGCGCCCGACGGGAGGACCAGAGAGGCTCCTCCTCGGGAGCGCCTTGCGCTATTGCCGGATCATGGCTGATCCCGATAGGGCAAAATCGAGCTCTTTGGCGGGCCTTGGCCGAAGAACTCGATCAGGCTGCAATCGAGGCCATTCCTCCGCAGCACAAAGTCACCGCTCAGGACCCCATCCTCGAGAAGCGGCGACAATTCATCACGTCGTCGTGGCGCACCCATCGCCATCGCCGAGGCGAGAAGCGCCGTCTCTAAGAACACCCTCGGGCAAGACTCGGCAATTTGACGCGAGGTGAGCCACACGAGCTCCACGCCAACTGGCAGCAGGTCACGGGGACTTTCCCCCGACATTCCGCCCAGGCGTCGTCGCGCACAGGACCGCCTGCAATACCTCCCAGGCGACTCCCGTGCTCGGCATCATGACCGATCTCGCCAAGATCGGTCGTCAAGGAGTCCGGCTCGGATTCGCATATGATGGAGATCTCGTTGGCCGCGATCGCTCCCGGCGACACCCGTCCCGGCCTACGGTTGTGTGGCGTACTCTGACGACCTTCGTCGCGTATGCTGGCCTGCTCGGTTTAAACCCGCTTTGATCGAGCGCTTCGACGGAACCAAGAACCCCGACGAGTTCCTGTCCATCTACTCGACCGCCATTTTGGCGGCCGGAGGTGACGAGTTGGTCATGGCCAACTATCTCCCGACCGTTCTCGATTACGGGCGCTGCCCGAACTTGGCTCTTCAACCAGAAGCCCGGTTCCTTCAGGTCGTGGCGCCAAATCCAGCGCCCCCGCCCAACTTCCGTGAGTCATTACGAGTGGCCGGAGGGAGAAGGACTTGATCGCGTCATCGGGGCAAGAGCGAGCTCTTCGTGATTTTGTGCGGCGGTTCATCCGCACAAGGAACTGATTCAAGCATCTCTGATGAAGCAGTTATCAAGGCCTTCAAGTTCGGCGTTCGCGACCGGCGCCTTACCGAAGACCTCGAGATCACGACAAGGCTCAGCGTCAACAAATTGTTTCGCATGGCGGAACGGTACGCGGATGCGGACGACGCCATCCGCTGAAAGCGCGATTACGACCAAGGTATGCTTGGTCTGAGCCACTCTGAGGCTGGCCCGTCCAACTCCAAGGGCGCCGACCAAGACACCCGCACCAAGAAGCGGAAGCGTGACCGCAGGACCGGCGGAGGTCAGCCACGGGTCATCGTCTCGGTGGACGGCCAGCGTGAGGTCCTTGAGGTCCGGGATCAGACTCGGGACGGGACCCGACCTCGTCAAGGTCGGCCTCAGTCCCGCCAGGCACAGGGACCAGCCCCAGAAAGAGGGCGGCCTGGACCTCGGAGGACCGACGCTCGACCGCAGGGAGCCGAAGGCGGTCGAGAACGACGAGGCGAATTTTGCTCGTTTCCGTGGCGGCCGGCCACGACTGCGGTCTGCGCAGGCTTGGCAGGGAAAGCTTGAAGCCTTCTATGACGGACGTGGTGAGATGCCCGTGCTCCGAAGGATGACGACCAGCCCGAAAGGGTGAATGCCGGGTCGGAGCACGGCGACCTCGACCTGGAATTCCAACGGGCGCCGGATTGACGTTATCTTCGGCGGCTCGGCGACCTACCAGTCCAGGCGCGAGATCAAGGCTGCTGCTCGGACCATCTATCAGGTTACATCAGGAAAGCCCGTCGAGCAGCATTGCAAGTGGGCCGGGGCCACCATCACCTTTTCTCCGGAGGATGCCTTACAAGGTATGGCCCGAGACTTAAAGACCGCCTTGGTCGTGACCCCGACCATCAGCAACACAGTGGTCGGGCGTGTCATGGTCGACGGCGGCAGCTCTCTTAATTTGCTGCAGGCGGAAGCACTCGACCGGATGCAGATTCCCCGGTCAAAGATCAAAAGCATCGCCATCCCCTTCTTCGGAATCGTTCCTGGGAGCTCGACTACTCCCTTGGGGCAGGTGGTCTTGCCCGTCACCTTCGGCGGCTCGGACAACTTCCGCACCGAGCTGATCACCTTTGAGGTGGTCGAGGGCGACCTCCCGTACAACGCTATTCTCGGAAGGCCTGCCCTCATCAAGTTTATGGTGGCTAATCATTACGGTCATCGGTGCATGAAGCTCCCAGGCCCCAACGGCATCGTTACCGTGCGCGGTGACCTGCAGGCGGCACATGGCTGCGAGACCAAGGCCCTGGCGCTCGCCGGCATGCTGCCCCAGCAAGGTCCAGAGGTGACGGAAAAGAACGCCCGGCAGAAGGCGGCGATCCAACCCAGCGGGGCAACAAAGGCCGTGCCGCTCGAGGAAGGCGACACGACCAGGTGTGTCCACGTCTCGGCCGAGCTAAGTCCCAAATAGGAACTCGAGCTCGTCACCTTCCTTCGCGCCAACAAAGGTATATTCGCTTGGGAGCCTGCAGATATGCCTGGCGTTCCAAGGGAGGTGATCGAGCACAAGTTACAGGTCAGAGCCGATTCTAGACTCAGGCGTCGAAATCGCGCCGCTTCTCCCTAGAGAAGGTTGCGGTCATCAAGGAAAACCTTGATAAGCTCCTGAAGGCCGGCTTCATCCGCGAGATCGACTACTCCGAGTGGCTGGCCAACCCGGTCATCGTGCAGAAGAAAGGTGGCAAGTGGAGAATGTGCGTCGACCATACGGGGTTGAACTCGGCCTGCCCGAAGGACAATTTTCCCTTCCACAAGATCGACGGATCGTCGACTCCACCGCCAACGCCAAGATGCTAAGCTTCTTGGATGCTTACTCAGGCTACCACCAGATCAAGCTGGCGGTCGACGACGAGAGCAAGACTGCCTTCATCACCCCGTTCGGCACTTATTGCTACACGACCATGTCGTTTGGTCTGCGCAATGCGGGGGCAACATTCCAGCGTTTGATGACTAAGACCTTCGAGCCGCAGATTGGGCGAAACCTCGAGGTCTACGTAGATGACATCATCGTCAAAAGCCCCTCCGGGAGCGACCACGTCCGTGACCTTGAGGAAACATTTGCAAACCTGAACAGGTACAAAATCAAGCTCAACCCGAGAAGTGTGTGTTTGGCGCGGCATCAGGGAAGGTCCTTGGATACATGATCGGGGGCTCGGGGGTTGGTCCAAACCCGGAGAAGATCGAAGCCATCGAGAAGATGGAGCCCCCGACCTCGATCAAGCAAGTACAAAGCCTCACCGGTCGCATGGCCGCCCTCAGCAGATTCATTTCGAGGCTCGGCGAGCGAGGTCTCCCATTCTTTAAGACCCTGCGCAAGCACGGGGGCTTTGAATGGACTCCAGAAGCACAACGATCTTCGATGAGTCAAGGTATATCTATCATCCCCACCCTCCTTACAACTCGCATGACTGGCGAGAGGTTGTCGCTCTATCTTGCACCACCGCCAAGCCGTGAGTCTTGTCCTAATTGCGAACGGGGCACAAAGAAGATCCAATTTACTATGTCGGTGAGGTCTTACATGGCCCAAAGGAGCGTTATCCGCAAGTGCGTAAACCGCCAGATGCTCTTCTCATGGCCTCGCAAGCTTCGACACTACTTCCAGCGCATTCGTGGTCGCCCCGAGCAACTTCCCGCCGGTGACATCTGCGCGAATCCGTATAGCGGCGGACGAATAGCTAAATGGGCTATGGGCTGGCGGCGTTGACATCCGTGTCGTGGCGAACAGCTATCAAGTCACAGTGTGCTCGCCGACTTCGTGGTCGAAGCAGACGCCGCAGCCATACAGGCTCGAGGTCGAAGAAGAGAAGCCCTGGATCATGTTCTTCGACGGCTCGAGGTCCTTCAAACGCTCGGGGGCTGGGATACTTATCCTTACCCCGCGGGGCGACCAGTTGAGGTATGTAGTTCGTTTTGGCTTTCCTGCGACCAATAACATGGCAGAATATGAAGCTCTCTTGGCGGGCTTACGAGCCTGCAAGTCCTTGGGCGTGCGACGGTTGGTCGTGAAGGGAGACTCCCAGCTCGTCATCAACCAGTACAACAAGGACTATCAATGCTCGGGGGATGCAATGGCAAGGTATCTCGCCGAGGTCCGCAAGATGGAGAAATGGTTCCAGAACTTGGAGCTTAGGCATGTCCCTAGGAAGGACAACTCCAGTGCCGACTTTCTCTCCAAGCTCGGCTCTTCCGACGAAGAGATACCCCCCGACGTCATCCTCGAGACGCTGACGGCTCCGTCTATCTCCGATCAGGAGGTCGTGCTTGCTGTGGTGGAAGGTATTCCCGCATGGGCCGAGCCCATACACAGCTTCCTGGCACGGGGCGACCTGCCGCCCGACCCCGCTAACAGAAGCAGGATTAAGCGTCGAGCAAGCTTGTATAAGCTCGTGGATGGCAAGCTCTACAGACGGAATGTCTCTGGCATCCTGACTCGGTGCATCTCCACGGAGGAGGGTAAGTACCTACTCAACGACATCCACTCGGTCTCGTGGGCGCGACTCTTTCAGACAGACGATGGTCGGCAAGGCCTTCCGTCTGGGATATTACTGGCCGACGGCATTACAGGATGCTCGGGATATTGTCCGGACCTGCCGAGCATGTCAGTTTCACGCCAGAAAGGTACACCAGCCGGCCTACGCCCTTCAGACCATTCCGCTTGCTCGCCTTTCTTGACTGGGGCTCGATATCTCGGCCCTTTCCCTGTGCAACCGGGGAGAAAGTTCTGTTCAGTGGCCATCGCACATTCACCAAATGGATTGAGGTCGAGCCGGTCTCGACCATCACGCCGCCATTGCATCGCTTTTTTCCGCTTGTCCGTGGTCACCAGGTATGGGGTCCCATGCAGAATTATCACTGACAATGGTACTCAGTTTACCAGTGAATTATTCCAGGAATTCTGCGAGGACATGGGCACCAAAGTATGCTTCGCTTCGGTGGCTCATCCTCAGAGCAACGGAGCGGCAGAGCGCGCCAATGGACAGATCGTCCAAGGCGTCAAAAGGCGAGTTACAGATGAGCTCAAACGCTACGGCACGACCTGGGTGGACGAACTTCCCACCGTCTTATGGTCTATTCGTATTACGATCCACCGAAAGCAACAGGTCCACACCCTTTCAGCTCGTGTTTGGTCGGCCGCCCCGCCTCCCGAGAGGTAACGCTGGCTCCGCCAGTGGTCGGTCTGTCGACCACGCCGACCCGAGCAAGAACGGTCTCTTGACCTTGCCCTCACGGAAGAAGTAAGATGCCGTGCACTGCTACGATCAGCGCATTACCTGCAAGCTCTTCGCAGACATGCGTCTCGGTCGGTACGACCTAGGAAGCTCCTTGTTGGGGACTTAGCCCTGAGACAGATTTAGGTATTGTCCAGCACTAACAAGTTATCCCCGCGGTGGGAGGGCCCCTATAGAGTCGTTTCAACAGATCGCACGGGGGCTTACCGGCTAGCGATGCCCGATGGCAGAGAGCTTTCTAGCTTGTGGAACATAGATCAACTTCGCAAGTTTTATGTGTAATCTCTATACCTTTAAAGCTTCAATAAAAGGATATTCTCCGATTTCTATCATTCATGTCTTTTTCTTTATGAGCGTCTCTGTAATTTTTCTTCGGGCACGACTTTCGCATTCGCTCCTTAGTCTGGGTATCACGAGCTTTACGTTCACCCCCCCAGTGGTCGAGCTCAACGTAAGCCGAAACTCTTCGCAATCAGCTCACCCCCCTGCGTCCGGGTTTGAACTACAAGCTCGGCAGCCTTGGCTATTAAGTGCGTGCATGGTCGTGGTCGTGGAGTTGGTGATTTATTCACTGGGTTCGCTTCTTTGCATTTCTTTTTCGCGAGTACTCCATCTCGATTCTGCAGTCATAGTCATTTGCTCGTTTTATACTTGTGTCCAAGGTCGGCGTTGCGACCTTAGACCCAACGGGTTTGGCTAGGATGTAACATCTACGAACGACCTATGGATCTTGATCGCGAATAAGAAGCGCACACTTCAAAAAAGGTAACCCAAACCAGTTGATAACATCGAATGTTTTTACAGGATCAAGGATGTTTGAGCTACAGATCCTCCATCTCGCATGACTTCTTCTTGCTCGAGCTCGGCGACTCTGGCCCGCAGCGTCGAGGCTTCGGTTTGCCGCAGGAGGGCCTCGTTGGTTGCGTCCGTGGCTCGGCGACGTTCGTCGTTGAGTTGGGCCAAGGCGGTCTTCGCCGCCCTGCTGGCACGCCCAAGTTTCTCCTCCAGCCCCGCGACTTTGGCCTCTAGCTCGGGAGACGCCTTGGTTGAGGATGATAGCTCGGCAACAGTCCTCTCCAACGCCTCGACCTTGGCACGCTCGTCGGCGAGCGCCGTGGCCGTAGCAGTGGTTTGCTCCTTGGCGACTTCCTCAAGTGCCACGACCTTGGCGCGCTCGTCGATAGCGCTGGGCATGGCGGTGGCTTGTTCTCTCGGCCTTCTCGAGGGCCTCGATCTGGTGCGAAGGGTCTCGGCCGAAGTCTGAAGAAGTTTGCTGCGGCGGCCTTCTCCAGCGAGCTCGACCTTGGCGCGCTCCGCATCAAGGGCCTCGATCGCTTTGGTCGCTCGAAGCTTCGTGCTCTAGCGCTTCAACCCATGCTCGCGCTCGGAGGATCTGGTCCTCTCGAGCTCGGCGGCATGGGACACCTCAGCGCCACCATCGTGCGGCGCAGGTCGTTGAGCTCGGTTGAGCCGCTCGATTTCTGGCGTCGGCCTCAATGGTCGCGTAGAGCACAGGCGCTTCGGTCTCCCTCTCTTCCACGGCGTTCAAGATCTGGCGAACACGTCGACATGCTCGTTGAGACCTTGAAGCCCTCGGTCACGCCGCCAACCGCCTTGAAAACAAGGAACACGATTTGGTAAGAAGTTGTCAAGAACACACAACTTAACGACGGGGCATATAAGGAAGGTTCCTACCTCACGGAGTCGGTTTGTTGACGCTGGCTGGAGAACTCCTCGTTCATTTCGTCGAGGCGAGTGTGTTGATCTCAAAACCTTCGCCCAGTCCCGTGACCTAGGCCTTCTTCAATCACCGCAGCACACCTTGTCGGGGCCTACGGACGACGTCGTGGCGGCGGCGAGATCCTTCCACAGAGGTCGCCATGTCGGACCCCCGACCGAGGTGCAGCGGCGGTAACCGGGCCCGACCTCCGTAGTCAAGGTTCCGCCAGCTCGATGGCGGGAGTTGCCGCAGAAGAAGAAGATCCGACCACCTCCGGGGTGGAGTGTTGTGTTCCCAGGGCTAGAAGTTCGCAAGCCGGGTCATCGGAGTGCCTCCGTTGTCGTGGTCGCCTCCGTGGCCCGGAAACGCTGATCTCGCCATCGGCGCGGTCTTGGTCGGCCGGCCTCGTGGACTTGTGACACGGCCGCCAACGATCGGCGGGCGCCGCGACTTGAGGGCCCGGACGCCCATGTCTCCCTCGATCTCGGGAGGATCGACGACCGGAGGGTACCCGTCTCACGGCGGTCTTTGTAATCCTCCGATCGCAGGTTGGGGTCCCTTCGTCCAGCTATCGGGGCCTTGGTCGAACCCTCCGACCATGGCCCACTCGAGGCCCCCGCGAGCGCGCTTTGTCGAGAAGACCGGGCGGAGGCCAAGCATGTAGGCGTCTGCCCCCTCCTCGGACTCGCCTCAACAACAGCATTGTCGAGTGGGCAAGCTCGGGTCTCGGCGCCGAGGTCTGCAATCAAGGATAAGCACTAAGAAAACACGGAGATGGAGCGGGTTGCAAAGCAGGGCTCTTACAGGTCGGTGGCCTCTGCCTCGTCGATGGCGGCGATGGTCTGTTGCCCGAAGCTCGGAGGAGGAATCCGCTTCCTTCCTCAGTGCGGGAGGCGAGCTCGCGATGAGCCCGCACCGCTGGCGGGGGCTCGGTGGTCTGGCGGCATTGCATTCTTTGCCAAGTAAAGAAACTTTGTTAGGCCACGAGAAGCCAAGGCGCGAGCTCGAAATTGGCTATGATCGTCTTTACCGTGGCGCGATCACCCCATTTGATGTGAGGCCTCTTCGTCCCTGGCGGTCAGCTCCGGTTGAGGGAGTCTTTTCTTTCCTTTTGCTCTTGCCCTCATCGGGCAAGGAAGCGATCTCATGTTGTCTCCCACAACTCTTGATGATCCTACAAGCAAGCACGGGTCGAGCAAAGACGGCGCATGTTCGGATGAGGTCAGAGGTCGTGGAAGGCTTACCTCGGGCTTTCGTCAAGAAGACGTTCTTCGACCGGTCGTCGAGAGTGTACTCATCGCCGATTTCGAACATTTCCGCATCTGGTCGCGACCCAGGACTCCTTCGGCGCTACACGAACAAGAGCCATCAGAGGAGGAAGAAGTACGAAGTCAAGCAAAAGCCTTGTGGCTGAAGACCTTACCAGATGAACTCTCGCGGGTCGAATCGTCGCGTCCCTGGATCTGGGAGAACGGATGTAACCTCTTCCGCAGGGGAGACACCCGATTTCGCAGAAAGTCGTTCGCGATCGCCTGACCGGTGAGGCCGCGTGTGGCGCAAATGTGGATGGCGGCGATGGCTTCTGCGTCGACGTTGAGGTCCTCAATCTGGGGTCTCCATCTTCCCAAAGGACGACGGCTCCTTCAGATCGCAGACCTCCGTTCTCCCCTTCTTGAGGTAGAACCAGCCTCGACCATGGACCAAGAGAGTCCCGGCCAGGATCTTGGGCAGAGCCCACTTGAGCCCGGGCCGCTGCCGGAAGTAGAGGCACCCGACCACGGGGTCCTTCCCGGAGCGGAAGAGGGAGAAGTAGCGGAAGAAGAGCGAGGGCGTGGGAAGTATCCCCAAGAACCCCTCGCATAGATGGGAGAAGACGGCTAGGGTGAGGACGGAATTGGGTACCAGGTTGATCACTTCAATTTGGCAACTGTCGAGGACGTCGGCCAGGAATTCGCTCTCCGGTCCGCACTGAAGAGGAATCTTTGCCGGTGCGACGATCTCGTCATCTCGAGGACGAGGTTCGGTCTCGCCACCGCAACCGCCAGTCACTCGATCCATGACCCTGTGGCCTCGAGCTCCTTCATCCTCATGATCGACAAGGTACTTTTCCCGCTTTGGCCATGGCGAACGTCGTGTGGAGATGGAAAGGCGGTCTCGCTTTCGGCGAGAAGGCTTGGGAGGAGGGCGCAGAAGCTTTCAGGCTGATGATCCAAAGCTCGGGGTCTTCCACGGCGCTCTTGGGATTTAACCTCCTACGGCGCCTCAAAAGGCGCGCCAGGCATGATTAGACGGGCTCAATTAAGACACAGGCGGCGGACTCAAGCATCGCAGTGTCCGCATTTGTTGGCATCCGTATTACTTGAAAAAATCAAAGGTCGCCAGTGTCTCTTTGGGGTTCACTTTTGATCTTCGCCGACCTCGAACAAGGTTCCAAGACCTTGCAAGGGTTGCCGCCAATGACTTTGTTGGGTGAGGCTCGAGGCCGTCCTTGGTGCTACTTCTCGACCTTGAGCCTCGGGGGCTAGCTGTCGGGCCGGCAACCCTTGGTCGGTCAAGACACCAACAGCAGGTCCCCTAGCTCGGAAGGCCTCGATCAAAGACTCGGATCAAGCTCGAGGCCACTCGACCTAGGCGTAGTATCTCCGAGCTCGGGGCCCTCACGACTCTTTGTTTGGGATGATTCAAGGTCGGTGGCGTTCCTTGGATCCCGACACGTCATCACTTGGCGATTCTGAGCGTGGGATCGTGGAGTAATCTGCAGATGGCAAGGATCGGAACGGTTTCCACCGGCTATCAATGTGCATGAAGGCCACGATCCGAGGAATACTCCCGAACGTTGCAAGGAGAATGGGTATAAGACTGAGGCTTTGTAAACACTTAGGGAGGATAACCCAGCGCACACACACCCGAGTTCAAGTTTAGACTTAGCATCGTCAAGATTGAGCTGTAACCCTCTCTTGTACTCACAAACATCAGGAACCACCACCGCAAGGTGACTGGAGTAGAGCTATTACCTTCTCAGGGGCTCGAACCAGGATAATCCTCCATCTCGTTCGTTGTCCCCTAGCTCCGACCATCGACCTCCTCGACCTCATTCCCCTGTTCGAGCAAAGCGCAGTTGTGGTCCCATTTCTCATTGACCCCTACCTCATTTTCTACGGTTGGCGATCCCGATCGTCGACACTTCTCCAAACTTATTAATTAGTTGCTCAATCGACGCTTTCCTGTAGGGGTTGTACGTACATGATTCTCCTCGATATCAGCTTCAACAGAGTGTACAAACTTAGTATAAGGTATCCGTGATTCCCAAGACACTATCTCAAACTCCTCATTAGGTATATCTGTAAGTCCAGCTAATAGTTCTCCATACATCACCTGAGGCAGTTTCCTTCTGAGAGGATCATCATCTCTTTGAACTCGAGGGGGCATAAAACGAAGTGAAACAGGACGTGATGAAGAAGTAAATCCGGTGATATGTATTGGATGCTCTTTCTCAAATATATTTTTTGGGTGTTCCCCAAACTTTGCTACGTTATGAGCGAAGTTCGCCTTGAACCGTTGCAATATACTGAGCCAAAACTGAATATCATGGTTCCTTCTCATCATGTCAGCAAGAAAGTTTGCAGGTATTAGTGACCCTCGCAAGTGAATTGCCAGCTTATGTGCTATTGATGCTAACTGTGGAGAGTGTTTTGCATCGGTGCTTCCAAATACTAGCATCTTGAAAAGGTAGCTGAACTCCTCCTGTGACAAACTAGTTAGGTAAACTGGTGTTGTGGTTCCCAGCCTTGCAACATTCTGAAGCCTACTTATGACTACCACTTTGCTTCTGCTTCCAGCCATGCGTGTTACAGATGAGTAGAACTTTGCCCAGTCCTCGTCATCCACATCGGAGGCAAATTCCACAATTACTAGAATGTTGTCATCACGGAATTGTGCTTGGTCGATGGTACATATGTTGTCTCCATTAATGTACAAAAATGAAGAAAAGTGGGACCGAACCCGTTCATCATTGCACACATGGCGGATCAAAGTTCTCTTACCAACTTTGTGAGGGCCGATGATGGGAAGTACCGTTGGAGCACAAGGGTGGCTAGGATTTTGCAATAAAATGTTGGTGATGTGCTGCTTTTCAACATGACGACCGAACATGAAATTGTCAGTGTAAAGATAAGTGTCGTAGGGCCTACGACACATGCGTTGGAAGCCCCCCAAGAGTATGACGAACTCACTCATACCAGCCACTACAGCTTCTAAATTGTCGAGTGCACTTTGTAAGTCATGACAGAAAACAATGACTCATTTCACACCAGAAATTGTACGCAAACGTTTCGTAGGAGACGAAGTGGTCGATAAGGTAGAAGCACTGCTGCTCCCCTCCCCTTCTTCGATACCCTCTGTAACGTCGCGGAGTTTTGAGAAAGAATCGACTCGGAGTTTCGTTCTGAGTTTCTTTTAGATTTCTTTCTCATCAGGGAGAGTGTTTGATCTATGGGTTGTCTATGGGGTGGTTGTATTTCATCTGGTGTGGGAGAGAGAGGGAAAATATTCATCTATTTTTTTTTCTCTCACCCACCCACTCCACTCCTTCTCTCACTCCCCCAAGTCAACACAAAAATCTGAAATTTCAGCCAACTCCACCTCGTGTTCTCCTCCAAGGGGGGGCTTCTTCCTCCTCCAACCAGCAGCAAGGCAGCAAGGAGAGCTCCCTTGGGCGCCTCCATCTCCCCAAGCTCTGGCCATCTCCCCCAACTCCGGTGGCTTCCTCCCCTCCAGCTCCTCCCTCTCCAACCGAAGCTCCCCTTCTCCCTCTCCCAATCTCTTGGTAAGCTGAGCAAACTTCCTTTTTTTTCGTGGTGTGCTCAGATCTGGAGCCCCTTGCCTGGTTGGTGGAGTTCTAGGGTTCTTAGGGTCAAAATTTTGGAGGGAAACTAGCTCTCTAGTGGAGGGAACTCCTTTCTGTTTTCGAGCAGAAATTTGGGTGTTTTTGTAGCTCAGTTTTGGGGTAGCTAGAGTGGTCTCACGAATGTTTGGCTGTAGAAGTTATTGTAGCTGTTGTTCTTGTGTTTCTTTTGAGCCAAAGAACACTCAATTCCATCCATCCATTCGAAAGTTATGGCTAGTTTAGTGCAGACTGCTCTGTGTTGGATGTCAGTGATAGATGTAATGTTCATCGGTTGTTTTGTGCTAGTTTCTGGCCGAATTGGATTTTCCAATTGCCTAGAGAAAGTTAGGTTATTTCCTGTAGATCAATAAAATGTACTTGTTTGCTTGATTTGGGTTAATGAATCAAAAGTTATGTTCAAATGAAGTTTCTGTCCAGAAACTTGTTTTTTCTGAAAAGTTCAGAGTTTGGTCCAAATTCAGAGAGCAGTTCGAGGGCTTAAAATTCATATTCTGAACTAATGGCTGTGGGGAAATCATAGGTTATCCTCTTATGGTCATGTAGAGCTCAAGAACATAATTTTGCATTTAGCCAATTGAAAGATATGCTATTTTGTAGTGCTTGCTGTCCATATTGGTTTGTAGTGGAGGCTGAATTGTTCAACAGATGTTTCGAGCTAGTTGCAAGCAGATTTAGTCTTTTCGTTTGCCTGGAGAAAGCTAGATAACTTCCTATAGATTCAGAAAATATTTGGTTTGCTCCATTTGGAGTTGTATAGCAAAAGTTATGCTATTCTGAACTTGCTGTCCAGAAATCTGTCTTTCTGGAAATTCAGAATTTGGGGTTGAAATTCAGAGTTTCAGGCTATTTTGGGGAAGTGAGTAGAAGTGTTATTTGTTTTTGTTGTGAACTTTAATAACCTTTGCAAATGAGTATGCAAATGCTATTTGCTTTCAGGTGGAGTAGTTTCGGGTGTGCCCTTTTCCTCACACCACCCCCCTTCTCGTGTTTAAGGCAAGTTTATCCATAGTATGATTGCTAGGATGACGATTCCTTGCTAACCTTTATACCAATGTTTATGTGAGTCATAATGGTAAGTGGTGAATATGTTAACGTTGAAGGGAATTGTTAAATGATTATGATGTGCTACCCGCTTTATTCTTGAATTTGATTAGACTAATAAGAACGGTAATTCAGGGATGAAGAAGTGATTGATGCTTATGTAATTGATAATGATTAAGTATAACCAATGAGCCTAGTTTGCGAATATGGTATTTATAAGAGTATAGAAGTTAATTGTGATCATAAAGATATAAATGGGAGAATATGCATAAGACTGTTGGGAATGGCATTTGCATAAGTGCATTCATGAAAAGTGCATCGAGCAGTCGGTGAGAAAGTCATATGGAATATATGACTAATCCGGAGTGCTCAGAGATCCTACCCCGTAGTCCCATCCATTGGCGTGGATGGGAGCGATGTTAAGCGTAGGACCCGCTACTAGGTAGCGGGCAAGTCCTGTTTTGCAGGCCCTTCCACGGATGGTTGGGTTTGAGGCACGCATCGACGGGTGGTGCTCGACAATACCGGTATGTGCTAAGAAAGAGGCATGATGCATTGCATTGCATTGCATAAATGAGAATGTGGTGAGGAAGTATATGAGCTCCAAAAGATGCATTCATGAGCATGTGCATTGCCTTTGCATCGTTAATGATAAAGCTTTGTGTGTTAAATGAAAATGTGAGAAGTTGGGATGGAGTCGTGGACTCATCCAAAGGGGTTTAATGAGGTATGTATGTGAGATACTCACGAGGTAAATGTATTGATATACTTTGTTTCATGTATTGGTTGATTCATATGAGTTCTAATCTTGTTGTTGATTCGATTGTGTTAATTGGTTAATTATGTTGATTTGATGCACTTTCTTTGAGTTTTGAACTCACGCTTGTTGTTTAAATGTTTTAGGTACTCGAGGACGTCTTGTCGGGAAGGGACTTAGCTGCACTTCCACTCACGCGCATGACATGTTAAGGGATTAGTTTGGTTAAATGGTTCACTTGATATCTAGTTCAGATCATTGTAATAATTGTGTTGTTAAAGATTAATGGTTGCTAGAGGGTAACTCGCTAGAATGTCTTGATTAGATGCCTAGATGTTTATGATTGAAATTATTATTGTCATCTCTTTGCTCTTGAGTGGATGTCCTTTTATTAGGGAAGGTCATGTCGAATTTTTGTTTTGTAGAAATTAGAGAGTCATTAGCTTCTTATGCCATGTGTGCTTTATTTGTTCTTAGATCAAGCTTTAAATAGTTAAAGTCTTGTTAGAAGTGGTGTGTGGTGTAGCATTCTGGGCATACGAGTGCCGGGGTGTTACAGTTGGTATCAGAGCGGGCTTTAGGTCCGTGGCATGTGAATTTAGTAAATTACTCTAGAGTAAACAAAAATGTTGACTTGGAAACGTAGAAACATGGTATAGGTATCTACCTTGTTTTAAGTATGGCCTAAAGGCAATAACCTTAAAATCTGAAATAGAATGGTTAATTGATTTAAAACTTGACACACTCTGATGCACAGTAGGAAAGGGTATGGTATCATTGCATTACGCTTTAACGTTGTAATTAAGCTTTGATTATGAATGCTTCATCTGATGATACCTGTTGCTATGTTTATGAAAGAAGTGATTGACTTTTTATGTTATTTTGTTGAAGTGGTGGTGGGTAGAGCCACAACCGGAAATTGCGAACCCCTCGTAGATGAAAATTGTCGTCTTTTGCGGTCTAGTTTAGAGGGTGGGTAGAAAAGGTTGGTTTCTTTTGTCTTCAATGTTGGGAGACAAAGAGGAAGGTTTAGTGATGAATCTTTTGAAACCACTCTGTTTATCGTTCTGGCGTTCGGTTTGGTTGGCTCCTTTATGGAGAAAAGTAATATTGTTCTCGTGTTTATCGTTCTTTGGATTCAAAAGAGTTTACTGAAGTTTTAGTGTAAAACTTTAGTCGTGTGGGTTTAAGTGTTAAGACTTTACCTGAAAGAAAAAGATTTGGTTGATAGCTTGGTTTTTCCTTTTGAGGAAAGTGTTCTTGTACCAACCTTCCCATGTGGGAGTTGTTTATCTTGAGGTTTATTTGAAAGGCTTTTGCTCGTCAGAGTTTCGGAATTCGAGATTCGAGTTCTCTTGTGATTTATGGTTGGGTTTTTCTGGAAAGAAAGATGTTTTTGGTGTTGTTCATTCTTGACATCTTTAGTTTCCTTAAGAGTTGGGTGCGTGACCCACGAGGATGACTAAGATGTTAAGTGTTGAGGAGTTAGAGTTTTCAGGATGTGGTTTATGGATTTTGTTAAAGTGAATGTGTTGGTTGTTTAAAGACAACCTAAATTATTGTGTTGGTAGAGAAATAATAATAGAGATGGTAAGTGATCTAAGGTGAAAGTTGAATTAGTATTTTATGCAAAATGTTGCGAGTCATGGATTTAATGGAGAGATCAGGATTTGTGTTCCGGTAAGGTTAGTCTTGATCTCGACCAAGAAGGTTTAGAATGTTCAGTTGATGAACTTACCATAGCAAGGAGATGGTGTAAATTATCGACTATTGTTGCTTTTGGGTCGATTAATATTGCGGGTCAACAAAATGACTTAATCTATGTGTAATCAAAGAATGAGGAGGTATGGAATGTTTGTAGTGATATTTGGGGTTGTGTCTTTGACAAATGTTTGTCTTGGGCCTTTATTTATGAAATAGGTCTTGTGGAAATGATATCAAGTTGTTAGAAGTATGTATTGGTTGAATGAATTGGGGATGTCAAAGTGATGACTTAGGGGTTGTACGAAGGGTATTGTTGTTTATGTTGAAATAAATGTTGAAGAGTTGTGTTTTAAGTTTGGAATAAACAAATATAGGAATGATGGTTTGTTTTGGTTAGTGAACCAAGGAAAATGATGACACATGTCTTGTATTGAATTAACTGATAGGTTATTTATGAAAAAAAAGGCGAGAACGCTGTTTTCTTCGTTGATTGTCGAGAGTTAGACTTGGGTTAGTATTTGATAATGATATGATAAGTGATGGTCTAAGGTTGATGTTAATATAACCAGTGGTGGTTATATGAAAAGGAGAAGGTAAATAAAGAAAGAGTGGGTTTGTAACTTATGTCTAAACCTGTTGGGTTTTCCTAGGATACCTTTGGTGAATATGAAACCTTAATGGCAAGAATATCGGAATATTAGAAATGTTGAGGTTCGAGTTGAACCTTCTTTTAAAGGTTTACGAATTTAATCGATTGTATGACCTTTTGGGGATGCATGCCTTTTGATTACGGCGTTCTGATTAGGGTGCAATAGAACTTCCTTAATTAAGTTTGCATTCTAGTCAAGTCGCGGACTTGGCTATGATGATTGAAAAATGGGGGTGAAAGGGGTAACGATGGAGTAATCGGTTGATGGTTTTCGTTTGGAGTATCTTATTTCATTGATAGCCATGAGGTATTGTGTTGGAAAACTTTTGAGTTTCGTCGCAACTCTATTTCGACTAGAGTTGGTTGTAATTGAAAATGGATGTGGTGTTTGTGAGTGTTTCAAAATGTGGATCTTATGATTGTTTCATAAGTGATTTTGATGATGAAATGGTTTCGGTTGGAAATAAGTTCCCTTATCTCTTGAGAGAGAATGTGATGGTTTTGGGTACTGGTGTTTGATTTGAGAATCGGGTTTCTCTTTCCAAAATGTTGATTTTTGGTTAGTCGTGAGAAGTTTGCTTAACGAAAGCGAACTGAATCATGGTGGTTATTGAGAGCTTCTATCAATGCTTTGTGTGGAGTTTTTCTTTTAATTTGAAGTTCTTTCTGATGCGACTTTTATCGCATTGTTTGGGAAATGATAAAGTGGTTTTTGCGTTGGTAAGAGAATTGAGTTTTCTTCTCTTAAAGAATGTTGGTCGTTGAGTTAAAGTGGATCGATTTTCTTAATCAGTTCTCTTTTTGAATGAAGTCGTTTATTCTAAAAGAGAGATGTTCTGCCTTGGTAAAGGCTTGAGGTTTGCTTTTGTAAAAGTAAGTTGCCTCATTAAAGTTTTATGCGGTGTTCTCTTTTAATGGAGTTTTTCCCCGAGGTAAGCTTGGTACTTTGGCTTTGATGTGTTGGATTTGGATCGAGTGCTAGAAAGGGGATCGAGATTTCCTTTGCTTTCTAGCGTGACAAGGAAGAATGAATGGATTTTGGTATTTGGCTTAGGAAAAGAAAATGAGTGATCTTTGGATGTTGTCGAATTCATTCCAAAGTGAATTTTAGCGCTTTGGGTTCAAGTTGATGCTTGTGTTTCAATTGGGTTCAAAGGAATTGTACTTCTTTTGCTTTCTAGATGGGATTAAAAGTATGAATGCTTATGGTATAATGTTGAGTATAATAAGGATTATCCTTTTGGACTTGGTTAAATTGAGTGAAAGAAGGTGAGGCGAGACCCTCTTAGAAACGAACCATTTGTGGTTTGGTATTGATCTTTGGTCCTAGCTTTGAAATGGACATTGACCGTTAGTGGGTTGATGGTGGAGTATGATTAACACTTGTAATGTCGATTCAAAAGTTTGGTAGTATCGTTGGTTGTAACGATGATGGCAATTTGAAGTATAAATGTTCTGTTGTGAACATTTGTGTTAGCTAGTTGTTCCTGGGTATGAGACGTGCCTAGGAGAGTATGGAATGAAATTTTATAACGTGGTTTGTGATTGGAAGGGAAAGTGCCCAATAGGGCCGTTTCCTTAGATGGCATTGGATGATTTTAGTCCTTTTGTTGAAAAAGGTCAATCAATTGGAAATGAATGAAATTATGGGTATTTGATTCTTTGGAGTTCAAGTTTGGAAACCGAAATGTTAAACAGATGGTTTGAGTATCTACTTGAGATATGGTTTAGAGGCATGTTAGAATGAAAGGCCTCATATCTTTGTTGTTGTCATGAATAAGATGAATCAAGGTAAGGAGTTTGAGAAAAGAGTTTACAAGATGTGATTGAAACTGAAAAGAGGATCGTAGTTGATTTAGAGGTTTGTATCGTGTCCTCTTGAGGAGGATCATCGGTTCAAAGGTATAATGGGCTTTAGTGCCGAAAGAATTTTGTTTTTCTGAGTACATCAGAGTACTTTGCGATAGTGGTATGATATGGTTGAGATGGGGATTTGGCATATAAATTAATTTGATAGAGTCTATAAGTGGATGCCTTGAGGGTGAAAGTTGGAAAAGTTTTTTTTTTGAGAGATTCCTTGTTCAGGATGTTTTGGAATCTAGACTGCTAGGGAGTTTTGTCCCTTATAAGTTAAGTAGAAATTATGAAGTCTTGAAAAGAGAAAGCTTAGTTAAGCTAAGCCGAATCGTTTTTCTTGTTAATTGGATTTGGTTTATTGTTTGGAGTCATTTGAGTCTTTGCAAGGTTGCTTTGAGGTTGCAAGTCCCTTGTGGGCTTTGTTTTGTGTAGTTGGCGTTCTGCGAATTCGGGGTCGAATTCCTTTTAAGTGGGGGAGAGTGTAACGTCGCGGAGTTTTGAGAAAGAATCGACTCGGAGTTTCGTTCCGAGTTTCTTTTAGATTTCTTTCTCATCAGGGAGAGTGTTTGATCTATGGGTTGTCTATGGGGTGGTTGTATTTCATCTGGTGTGGGAGACAGAGGGAAAATATTCATCTATATTTTTTTTCTCTCACCCACCCACTCCACTCCTTCTCTCACTCCCCCAAGTCAACACAAAAATCTGAAATTTCAGCCAACTCCACCTCGTGTTCTCCTCCAAGGGGGCTTCTTCCTCCTCCAACCAGCAGCAAGGCAGCAAGGAGTGCTCCTTGGGCGCCTCCATCTCCCAAGCTCGCCATCTCCCCAACTCCGGTGGCTTCCTCCTCCAGCTCCTCCCTCTTCAACAAGCTCCCTTCTCCCTCTCCCAATCTCTTGGTAAGCTGAGCAAACTTCCTTTTTTTTTCGTGGTGTGCTCAGATCTGGAGCCCCTTGCCTGGTTGGTGGAGTTCTAGGGTTCTTAGGGTCAAAATTTTGGAGGAAACTAGCTCTCTAGTGGAGGGAACTCCTTTCTGTTTTCGAGCAGAAATCTGGGTGTTTTTGTAGCTCAGTTTTGGGGTAGCTAGAGTGGTCTCACGAATGTTTGGCTGTAGAAGTTATTGTAGCTGTTGTTCTTGTGTTTCTTTTGAGCCAAAGAACACTCAATTCCATCCATCCATACGAAAGTTATGGCTAGTTTAGTGCAGACTGCTCTGTGTTGGATGTCGTGATAGATGTAATGTTCATCAGTTGTTTTGGGCTAGTTTCTGGCGAATTGGATTTTCAATTGCCTAGAGAAAGTTAGGTTATTTCCTGTAGACCAATAAAATGTACTTGTTTGCTTGATTTGGGTTAATGAATCAAAAGTTATGTTCAAATGAAGTTTCTGTCCAGAAACTTGTTTTTTCTGAAAAGTTCAGAGTTTGGTCCAAATTCAGAGAGCAGTTCGAGGGCTTAAAATTCATATTCTGAACTAATGGCTGTGGGAAATCATAGGTTATCCTCTTATGGTCATGTAGAGCTCAAGAACATAATTTTGCATTTAGCCAATTGAAAGATATGCTATTTTGTAGTGCTTGCTGTCCATATTGGTTTGTAGTGGAGGCTGAATTGTTCAACAGATGTTTGAGCTAGTTGCAAGCAGATTTAGTCTTTTCGTTTGCCTGGAGAAAGCTAGATAACTTCCTATAGATTCAGAAAATATTTGGTTTGCTCCATTTGGAGTTGTATAGCAAAAGTTATGCTATTCTGAACTTGCTGTCCAGAAATCTGTCTTTCTGGAAATTCAGAATTTGGGGTTGAAATTCAGAGTTTCGGGCTATTTTGGGGAAGTGAGTAGAAGTGTTATTTGTTTTTGTTGTGAACTTTAATAACCTTTGCAAATGAGTATGCAAATGCTATTTGCTTTCAGGTGGAGTAGTTTCGGGTGTGGCCTCTTCCTCACACCACCCCCCTTCTCGTGGTTAAGGCAAGTGTATCCATAGTATGATTGCTAGGATGACGATTCCTTGCTAACCTTTATACCAATGTTTATGTGAGTCATAATGGTAAGTGGTGAATATGTTAACGTTGAAGGGAATTGTTAAATGATTATGATGTGCTACCCTGCTTTATTCTTGAATTTGATTAGACTAATAAGAACGGTAATTCAGGGATGAAGAAGTGATTGATGCTTATGTAATTGGTAATGATTAAATATAACCAATGAGCCTAGTTTGCGAATATGGTATTTATAAGAGTATAGAAGTTAATTGTGATCATAAAGATATAAATGGGGGGAATATACATAAGACTGTTGGGAATGGCATTTGCATAAGTGCATTCATGAAAAGTGCATCGAGCAGTCGGTGAGAAAGTCATATGGAATATATGACTAATCCGAGTGCTCAGAGATCCTACCCGTAGTCCCATCCTTTGGCGTGGATGGGAGCGGTGTTAGCGTGGGACCCGCTCATTGGGTAGCGGGCAAGTCCTGTTTGAGGCCCTTCCACGGATGGTTGGGTTTGAGGGCACGACGATGGGTGGTGCTCGACAATACCGGTATGTGCTAAGAAAAGAGGCATGATGCATTGCATTGCATTGCATAAATGAGAATGTGACTGAGGAAGTATATGAGCTCCAAAAAGATGCATTCATGAGCATGTGCATTGCACTGCATCGTTAATGATAAAGCTTTGTGTGTTAAATGAAAATGTGAGAAGTTGGGATGGAGTCGTGGACTCATCCAAAGGGGTTTAATGAGGTATGTATGTGAGATACTCACGAGGTAAATGTATTGATATACTTTGTTTCATGTATTGGTCGATTCATATGAGTTCTAATCTTGTTGTTGATTATTTGTGTTAATTGGTTAATTATGTTGATTTGATGCACTTTCTTTGAGTTTTCGAACTCACGCTTGTTGTTTAAATGTTTTAGGTACTCGAGGGCGTCTTGTCGGGAAGGGACTTAGCTGCACTTCCACTCACGTGCATGACATGTTAAGGGATTAGTTTGGTTAAATGGTTCACTTGATATCTAGTTCAGATCATTGTAATAATGGTGTTGTTAAAGATTAATGGTTGCTAGAGGGTAACTGCTAGAATGTCTTGATTAGATGCCTAGATGTTTATGATTGAAATTATTATTGTCATCTCTTTGCCTGCTGAGTGGATGTCCTTTTATTAGGGAAGGTCATGTGAATTTTTGTTTTGTAGAAATTAGAGAGTCATTAGCT
The DNA here is from genome assembly GCA_036346375.1 of Guadua angustifolia. Taxonomy (NCBI): domain Eukaryota; kingdom Viridiplantae; phylum Streptophyta; class Magnoliopsida; order Poales; family Poaceae; genus Guadua; species Guadua angustifolia. The sequence goes on along the minus strand of CM070503.1, from coordinate 60,751,941 downwards.
TCTTATGCCATGTGTGCTTTATTTGTTCTTAGATCAAGCTTTAAATAGTTAAAATCTTGTTAGAAGTGGTGTGTGGTGTAGCATTCTGGGCATACGAGTGCCGGGGTGTTACACCCTCCAGTAAGAACCTATAGTTGGCAGTATCCAGCGTATTGTACCCTTTATACATACTCTCTGCAATCCGCTTGAGTTGCATTAGCATCTTGCTGTTGGTGATGTATCGCCCATCTGCATCCTCGATGACTGCATGAATTCGCAGTAGGAGTTGCTCCAACCTTTCCAACGTGTCATCTGTACCTGTCAATTCTTTATACTTCCTCGTCAGAAAGGAAATGAATCGGGTAACAAGCTCACCGGCAGTTGCAGATAGCGCTGCCTCCATCTTTGCTTGAGCTATATGTTGCTGTTTGTGTATGTATGTGTACCTAGCGAGAGAGAGAGAGAGAGAGAGGGAGAGACAGCGCTACAGAGGAATGCTTTAAAGCCTTGCTTCCGGCCTCATCTACTTGTCTTGGTAGAAACTGTGCTATGTATATAGTAATTTGACAACGAGTGAAGGAAGCAAGGCCAACGTTACCGCTTAACCGATAACTACTCGATATTTACGTTCATTGACTTTGAGGCGTTCCTCAAGGACCAAGAGGACGCCGACAAAATGGGACAACGCCGTACGTTCTTTTGGCAATTGCTAAATGAAGAAAACGAACATGCTGATTTAACTTCTAAATATTCAGATGACATCGGAAAAGTTGACGAAAGATCGAGATGGTTTCTCGCTAATCAAAACATCTTACACACCTCATGGCCAGGAAACCGTACGTGAAGTAGCTATCATCTTTATTTTTTCTTTTGACTCAGTTCTCATCGTATTCATGTTGACAAATCAGCGCCGTTAGTTGGGCGATATTTGTCTTGGGTTTTTTTGACTCAGTTCTCATCGTATTTATGTTGAAAAATCAGTGCCGTTAGTTAGGCCCTATTTATCTTAGGCTTTTTCACCATTTTAAAATTTAAAAAGCTAAAGATTAAAGGATAGCTATTTAACTGAACTTTTTAGAAACCATAAGCCTCTATATAACTAAAACCTAAAAGCCATAGGAGGTGCTTTTATTGGCTTATTGAGGGTTGGTTTTGCACTAATGTAACTAAAGTTAGTGTAAAATTATCCACTTCTACTACATATAAAAGCAGACTATTTTAAGCTACTTAAGTCAGAAAGTTGGCTTTAAGTTATAAGCCAAAATGACTAAACCTAACAACCTGGCCCATGGTGATTCAGGGTACATATGTTGCGTTTTTGTATTTTAATGATCTCTAGTTTATAAAATCTTAATAAATGATTTTCAAATGATATAAATATATTATATTTTAAAGTACTATAATGATGAATTTATTTATCTTTTTATTTGACCAACCAAAATGTTAAACAATATAGTCCATATAGCAGTTTAAGTATAGTATATATAATTGAAGCACAACCAAAATATTGTATATCTCTGCTTATATGTTAAACACAAAAACTACGTTTTTGAATGCTATATGTTTGCTATGCTAGTTCCACAATCAGTTGTTAGCACACACATCCAAAATCGACATACCACATCCATACATAACGAGAAGTTAAATAACATTTAGTAATAAACATCTAAAATTAAGTTATACATGGCTAGTTTTGACAGTGATATGGCCGACTGGCCAAGAGCCCTTATATAGGAAAAGTAAATCCGGTGATATGTATTGGATGCTCTTTCTCAAGCATTTTTCTTGTGTGTTCCCCAAACTTTGCTATGTTATGAGCCAAGATCGCCTTGAACCGTTGCAGCATGCTGAGCCAAAACTGAATATCATGGTTCCTTCTCATCAAGTCAGCAACAATGTTTACTGGTATTAGCTAGTGACCCTCGCAAGTTAATTGCCAGCTCATGTGCTATTGATGCTAACTGTGGAGAGTGTTTTGGATCTGTGCTTCCAACTGCGGAGAAGATTGTAGGCTGCATCGTTAGAAACTTCGCAGGCAATGTATATGATAGCAAAAACACAAGCGGTATGGCGTTTTACTTAAACGAGAATATAGTCCCTTGGGTGTCTCAACAACCAGAAAGTGTTGCCTTGTCAACGTGTAAAGCTAAGTTCATGGTTGCCACAACAGTAACATGTCAAAGTACAGAGCAATACTTTAATGCTTTCTCTTCCAATATAAGTTACACAAATATTCACTACAGGAAACAGGGAAATTAACGTTAGCCACAATAATTAACGTCGGCTTATCCTTGGGCCGATGTTAATTAAGCTCATAATTAACGTCGGCCCTAAACAGCCGACGGTAATTAGTTAATTAACGTCGGTCACGAGCTCTAGCCGACGTTAATTAGTTATTTAACGTCGGCCACCCTGGCCGACGTTAATTGGCCTGCCATACATGCCCCACAACCACGCGCTCCAATCTTTTCACTTGCACTCGCACTCGCTCACGCCCTGCCTGCCTCGCCACGCCCAGAACCGCCCGCCCTGCCCGCCGCCGCGCCTGCCTCGCGCCGCACGCCGCCTGGCGCCCTGCCAGATCGCGCGCGCCGCCCGGCTAAGCGCGCGGCGTCCTCCTCCTCCCGGCAGCGACCTCGTCCTCCTCTCCACCCAGCGGCGACCTCGGGTATTTAGGATTATGATTTTCTGTTATGTTGTGTTATCTGGTGGTATTTATGGAAATTCATGCATCGGCAATACCAGGCACTTGATCCCAGATGCATTATAAAATCAGTGCATGCTTTGTTGACTTCGTTTTTAGATTCGAGTGGGGGAAAAATAGTTTTCCCATACTGTATACTTGCTAAAGCAGAAATGGGACACTCGCCTGAAAACAATAGACAGCAACTCTTTAGCTTCCAACAACAGGCAAAATCAGAAATCCAATGTTAATACTGCAAATTAGCTACCTCCTCCTTATAGTAGACCAGATAATGTGGGTCTTCAAACAGAGTCTACATGGTTTAATCCAGTTGGCAAATAGTATGCTGCTGTGCTAGTATACTTGTATGTTTGAGCAACAGATAGATGAATTATGCACACTGGACATGGTCTCTCTCTCTCTGTCTGTCTAAACCAGAACAAGTTGACACTGCAGTTTTTATAAACGAAGCAAACACAAGTTGACAAAAGAGGCCTTTCTGTTTCTAACCAACCATGCAATCAGCTGACAAGATAACATTGAGCAATTGGGGAGAAAATATATTACTCTTAACATTGAGCAATTGGCTCAAGCCACCTCTTGATGTCATGGCTGTTTATTTTTTTTTATTAGGATTCCATGGTATGATGGGGCACTTATAACTATCTTGCTGGATTAATTCAAGACTTACTTTAAAATTATTCCACCTTGTGAAGGCTAGCTGCATGGATGCCAATGTCTTGCATGTTGTATGTATAAGATTTGAACTGCATTATCTGTTCCTCTTGGTTTGAGAGTTCACAGCGATCGGCAACTGAGATTTAGGTTGGTTTAGCTGCTTCTCCATTCTCCCAGAGTACTAGATGAGCACATTTTAATCCTGGGAACTATAATTGTTTAGATATAAAGATAAATTTGATATATTGATTTGTCACATGTTTATTTTTTTAAATTTATATATCCATTCTGTACTTATAAATATATATTTGAGTAATCGATTATCGTCGGATTTTTATTTTTGATTTCAAATCACATAGTGTCCACGAAACCTATGTGTCACCCGTTTGAATCGGCATGTCTCACATGTGTCACATGTGAGATGTCTTTGTCTCGAATTGTCCCTTTTTGGACAGACCTCGAGTGGATGACAAAGTCTGATGTTATGATGAGCCACGAGTGCGAATGAAATTTCGCATCATAACCTGTTGTTCTCCCTGCACCATATCCGGGCGTGCGGTGGAGAACAAAGTTATCTTGCCAAATTTCATTCGACTCGAACTCGCTTATAAATCCGCTTTGTCGACCACTCTTGAAATGGGTTTAGGACATATCCTTTCCTATAGATGTAGGGTCGTGATATATAGAAACAAAATGAACCTTATAACTGTTGATTTAACCTATATAGCCTCAAGTATCACTATACCATGACACATTATTCGCGTCTAGCGTAAGGCCGGCAAAGACCCTATATAGCGACGAGACGGTCCGTCGGTAAAAAGTATTACCGACGGATTAGGAGTGTCGGCTAAAGTCCCGTTGGCAAAAACCTTTACCGACGGATCTTCTATTACCGACGGACAGTCCGTCGGTAATAATGACTTTTTGCCGACTGACATAATTTTACCGACGAACTTTGCTTTGCCGTCCGATTTCAGTTTTTGCCGACGCACTTGTTTTTCCCGACTTACAATGTGTCGGTAATGTCTAGTATTGCCGACACACAGTTCGTTGCTATAATCAGATTGCTTCAAAAAAAAATAACAGCATAATTCATCCAACTGAAACATGACATGATATAATTCAAGCATCAATAAAACATGATAGGATAATTGAAGCATTCAAAGTATATTACAATTACATATCATCCAACTGATAGCATATCATCCAACTAACATTAACACCAAAAGTATATTACAATTACATATCATCCAACTGATAGCATATCATCCAACATTAACACCAAAAGTATATTACAATTACACCATTTAACATAGCTGATCCCCAAAAGATAATAGTTTGTACAAGTATATATAACACCAAAAAGAGGTATGGAGTCTCCACGCATGAACCGGAGGTGTAAGAATCGTTGAGCTACGCCTTCCTTTTTACCGCAGAAGAACAAGTTAACAAGATTGAGAGCCGATAACTCCAAAAGGTACAAGTTAACAAGATATACCCAAAAGAAGTAAGGAAACAAAAAGTAAGGGAAGTGATGTATTTGAAATATTCGAACAACCCTTTGGATGAAGGGAGCATTAATTGAATAACCTAAAAAACATTTATTGAGGCATAGGGAGTATGCATGTCCAATGTATAGGCGACAACTCTAGTTCTAAAAATAACAAAGTTTCTACTGTAGAAAACAATTGAGGCATTTTGTGGAAATAAAATCCATTTACCAAGAGGCTTTCACCAACGCCCAAATTTTCACTACAAGTCCCTTTCGAAAGCGAGAATACAAATAAATTCATAACTTGCAAGACACACTTACATATCATGTTCTTTATTAATGCATTCACACATGCATATACTAATCAGAGCTAGTAACAGCATGGGTCAATATCACAATAATAGCTTATCACTCTCTTGCAACATAATGTACCATTACTCCCAATTGGGCCTATAATTCTTACAGAGATCCATCGAGCATGCTTTACTTTCCCTAGCCACCCAAATAAATCGGTTGATGACCCTAAAGCATCCAGTTGAGTTCACATTGGTTGGCTACATGAAAGAAAGTGTCACATGTCGTGTTTGAGTCAGCAAGAAAGTAAAAGTGATTTGTCTTTTCCTTAAACAAGGAAAAAATTTGGGGCAACTTGTCAGATTCTAAAGCTAAAAGTGGCATTTGGGATTGTGTTCTGCTTTGTCAAATTGGAGATCATTAGAAACTCTGAATGAAGGAAACAGAGTATAATTTGATGGAATGTTTGGTACCTGGACAATGGAGCTAGCAACCATTTAATATGTGTCCTGTAAGGCATTTGTTGAAGAAGTTTCCTTAAAGCAATCTTTATCTTTTTATGAGCATTAGACTAGTTATAAATATGTTCTAATCTCTGTTATTTTATTTTGGAAATCTTTTTTATTTACTTTCCAGCTTTAACACAAATATCAACATGTGACAAATCCAATCTCTCGAACTCATGAGGCGCTTAAAAAGCTAGCTCTAAATGAACCTAAGCATCAATTCAAGCAGCCCTATAGCGAATGGCGAGAACCCATAATCACTACCAAGTACCAAGCTCTGAATGAAAAAACTAATAATATTTCACACTAAACCCTCCAAGCAATCTGCAAAACACCAGAAACAATTGTACGAACTCATTCCCTTGTTCGTTAATAAACCAGTTTTCCACCTTGTAGCAATAACTCAATAACTCCCAATGACTCCATAACTCCCAATCAACATATTTGTTCAAGCTATATTTCTCATTTTTTGACACTCTTTTCTTCTCTACTTAACATGTGCACTGAACAGAACACCCACATGTGCACTCATTCTCATTATGACAAACTAATTATTTAACCAATTCAAAAGTCCCAACAGAACACCCACATGTGCACTGAAGTATGTTTAACCAACATGATCAAAAAGTGCAAGTTTAAATGTTACAAAACAAATAAATACCTTCCATAGAAAATGAAGGGCCACATTCACAAGACTAAGAAGTAATAAATAAGTTATAGTTGGAAAAGAAATGGCTGCTGCTACTGATTTCTTGGTTTCGGCTGAGAATGGGGAATGGTATGAGTGCTGGCCACTCTCTCTTTTGCTGCCAAAAAAAAACTAAAAACTGAAGTACAAAAAATAGCATCAAGAGGAAGATCCTTTCACCTTTCCAGAGAAACTTGAATTTGATTACGCAAGCATTAGAAGCAGTTGGGCATAAGATGGAAGTATGACATATGTTGTCATCCATAGCAGTTGGGCATAAACTAATTCACAATAGCATTGAAGGAAAACAACTGATAATTATACTAACGTGACAAATGATTACTAGCTAGTGGGTACCTGCTGTATGAGAGCAAGAGCACATTGAGAAATTTGTTAAACTGCCAAAAAAAAGGCACATAAAGATGATTAAGAAGACAACCTTTGCTGCCTTAGAACGATGCGATGTGTTTGCTTCGGACCCTATAGCAGGTTTCAATGAAGGAATATTAAGAGATCGCATGACCTCCATGTTTTTTGCAATGTTTGCATCTCTTTGAAGGTCATATGCGTTGCCATGTCCTTCATTGGCCTTTCCTCTTGCGTTTAACATTGTTCCTCCTGAAGCATGTTAAAGAGTTACAAAAATTAGTACTAAACATTATGTAGTTCTATATAAATACATGTAGACAAGCCTTACTTTGTAGGTTTTTTTGCATCTCTCCTAACCATTATTCCATCTATATCAGCTCTAACACAATCAATACCACCCATGGAAACAATCACTTGTGCTTTTGTATGCAAGTCTGGCAAGTAATTGCCAACTTCTAAATCATGCATGTCATAGATGTCACGTCGTTTTGAATGAACAACAGCAAACCACTCGGTATCAATGGGATCTTTCACATAATAAACTTGAGTTGCTTGTGAAGCTAAAATAAAAGGCTCATCTGATACATTTTTGCCGGTATTGAACAAATGCTTGAAATTAACGGTGGTAACACCGAATTTATCAGTTTTCACCCAATGGTTTTCTATGCGGTTGTCTACCCAGTCACATTTGAGCAATACTACACTTCCTTGATGTTGATAGTCTAGCTCAAGAATTTCTTTTATAACACCATAATATGTCTTGTCTCGTATGTACCAGTATCTTTGTTTCTTCCTTCAAAACTTGTTGTCTTTGCAATAAGAGCTACCCCACTACATTGAACCGGCCTACCCTCATCATAGGCTTCTGTATGGAATTTTTTCCCATTTATAGCATAGCTATCATATGTCCGTGCAACTATGTTCGGCTCGTTAGCTAAAATTTTTATCTCTTCTGATACTTCCTCTCCAATTGTTTCCACCTATAAAAAATTTATATCTTTGTTAAAATAAATTCATATTCAATGTGTAATCAAAAGTTAGGCCAAGTCATATGACTACTTACGTTCGATGTGAACCACTCATGGAAGGTCTCATGGTGCAAAAGATTGATGTCTAGTTCATTATGACCAACCGATGAAAGATACTCAAGATGCTTGTTGCAAATAATGGTCGCATTAATACTAAATTATATTAAAATTATACAGTGTGAAAATAAATTACATAGCTTACCTTAGGTACGGTTCTATGTGGTCATAGTTGAACAGGACATATCTATGTGCTTGGACCCAAGATTTGCGGTCTAATGTCACGATGCGCTTCCCAACCAATCCTCGACCAATATTGTTGTAGAAGAAAGTAGTGGTGCTCGATATCCATATGAACAACCTCATTTAGTACTTGATGAGTAAATCTAGTCTCACCATGTAAATAGCGAGAACAAAATGTAAGTTTCTCATCAAACAAATAGCCTTCTGCAATCGATCCCTCTGGATGACATCTAGTGCGGACATAGCCCTTCAATCTCATCAAATACCTCTCCACAGGGTACATATTTCGAAAATGTATCGGGCCAGCAACTCTTGCTTGGGTAGGAAGATGAACCATCAAATGTACCATGAGGTCAAAAAAAGATGGGAGAAATATAGTCTCCAAAAGGCTTAGGGTCTCTGCTATTTCTGATTCTAGTGTATGCATAGCACTTGGACAAATTACTGGTGAATATATTTTCTTGAAAAAATTGCTTACACAAATCAGCGCTGCACTAACTTTGTCTGGCAGTATCCTTCATGTAGAACCCACTTCACACACACATGCATGCAAGATTAATTAGCATGGAGTATATACTTAGGTCTCATGCTAACACATCTACTGGTACATCACCTACAGTAATCAAAGGGCTGCATCTTGGTTATTTATCTCACAAGAGCAGTTATTAAACATGTGCCTTAAGATATTCTGGTGGTGTAGCTCATATATACACCCAGGCTAACTGTACATCTACTTTTATGAATGCTTGGAAAACCTTATTAATGACTAACAACATAAGATAAGATTCGACTTGTCATGCCAGAAAATGTATTGCAAAGAGAGAACCAAGTACACAGTAGTAATATAGAAGTCAACATAGTGACAGACAGCTGAATCATAGCCACATATGTGAAAAATCCAATTAGAGTACTATTTTCATTTACTCCTGCAACTTTTGTATGGAACATATCTTACAAAGTGATGCTTGCGTAATCCTAACAACCAACAGTGAAACTAGTTACTACCACCACCTACTACTACTCGCACTAAGCGGCAGGTTTGAATTGACTGTGGAAGGAAAAAAGAAGGAAGTAGACGAGATCCCTTGTTTCCGGGCAATCTTACTTCCATCCCCAGAGTGCCATTTTTTCGGTTTTTCCTTGTCTTCCGTAAACCTTACTTACAAGACGGGGCCCTTAGCAGGAGGTTTCAGAAACATCAAGGTTGAAAAGGAGAGGGGAGAGAGAGAGGATGGTGACACATGAAAAACAAAAATGTTTGCAAGTATGTATGTGTCATCTGTATGTAGTGGGTCCAAGAACAAACTATGAAGTTGATGTATCCTCTCCTGCCTCCTGAACAAACAAAATAATATCCCCATGGGGATTTTGTTCTCTCCCCCTCACCAGTATTCCCCTATTCTACCGTTCTTTTTCTATTGTTCTACAGCTCCTCATGCAATCAGTTGGTTTAAAGCCATATGTGCAGGATTAGACTGATCACCCAACCAAGTGGAGGACATCACCTCAGGCATAAGCTAGGAGTTGTTTTAAGAAAGCTTGTAGTGCCCACTGGCCACTAACTAGTTTAATTAGTTAGCTAGATGGTACCAAGTAGGTAGTTAGCTAGATCATCTTGGTTAATTTTTACTAGTTCATTGTCACCAATATCTTCACAATATATACAATTGGAATATTTCAGAAGATCTACAAGCTAGCCAGTACAACTTATTTTTTGCCCCTTTATTTCAGGTAGTCTACATGGAGGTATTGTGTCAGTTTTCGTCACATGGTTTTCGGTGCTGGTAAATCAAAGATTCTATATGACTAATCCGATCAGCTACATATATTCAAACTAACTGCCATAACCACCACTAAAATTATCAATTGATTAAGCAGTAATTCAATGAGGAACAACATTTAGTTTCTGCACTAGTGCGAGCATGAACATTGTAGAGGACTGAGAACAAACATAGGTCATAGCAGAGGAAATAAAATACATTGTACAGTTGGTTGTCACAACCAATATGCGCACCTTATTGGAAAAGACAAGGAAGCAAAGAACTACAAAACCCACACTAGAGACATCATTGTTTTGTCGATTTGGTATCTTTGAGATCAGTCCATGGTATGCCGAGATCGGTCTATAATCGATAGCAAAACAAAGGAAATCTTGTCATCCAGAGAGTTTAATTACTCCAATAAAAACATGTTAACAAATATTATTGTGCTAAAACTAACAAAGCTGCATCCTATAAACATGAAAACCGAACCACATATTATCATACCGATCAAATGGATTGCATTCCAAGATAGGTGTGTAGACTCTTTCACTTTCAGCCCATTCACCCTTTGCTTCAAACAAATGATGCTTCTAGATGGCCTGCATTTTAGAGCAAGCAGTTGATTCAAATAATTATCACTTGAATAGTTCAAGATCTGCATTTGTGTAGAAAATGAGTTTCTCATTAACAAACTATACTTAGAACCTATCTTGATGCAATGTCTACCTGCATTTATACCTATTTTGCTAAGATTTTATCCGATCTACTATTCAATTCATATCCACCGCTGCATTATATGCATATGGATATGGTTGGTAACTTATATAGAATGCATTTTTCACGATAAGTTTTTAATGCTGAAATGTTACATTCCAAATATCAACCAACATCGATTCCTCCTCGTAGTTCAACCACGGGTGCAACTTCATGGTCGACTCAGAGTGTACCTTTTGTGACACCATTGGTCCACTGGGCATCAGATTCTGGCGACTTCAAATTTGCATTGCCTTTAGTAAGTCTTGCAAGACCTCCGTAATGTCGTTCACTTATTTTTTGTCTACTATATAAGATTTAAGACCTCTACCACATCATTCAGTTTTGTCTACTATATAAAAATGGATACGCTTGACCTTTCAATAATTTAGTTTGCAAATGCCAGTCACTCCATCAACCTAGCTCTTCGGATTGGCAAGAGCACACTTCAACCGATGGAAAAAAGTAAGTCATCTTTGTATTACTTTCTGTATCAACTTCCTTATATCATAATTTAATTATTGCATGCTTTGGTCTTTTTTGCCTATTTGCTATGTTTGCTAATTTTCTTTATCTAGGTACTATTACAATAAGAAGACAAGGCAATCAAGTTGGGAGAAACCTCTGCTGAGTTGATGACACCTTTGGAGGTTAGTTGTACTGTGTGTGTATATGCATCATTTGTTTTTCTTTCTGTTGCTATTGTTGTCTTTTGTTCTCTTAAGTCTTAACTAGTAATTTCAATTTGCTATTTCAACATATTGATGTTCCTTTTACACATTTCCGGAAGCTGTAGTTGCAGAATAATCATGGGATTATCATATGATGTTTAGTTGGTACATTCACCTATGATATTGCTATGTTCAATAATGCTATGCTTGATAATTAAGCTTTAGAACTTTGCTTATGTGAATCGAGAATTTATCTCGCATTAGTAACATATTCAACTTTTGTATGTTGTCCCCTGGCTCCTGCATTTATCTACTCATTTTTCACAGGACTTGTATCTAAAGATTAAAAATTGGTAAACATTATGGAACAATACTTATATGAATCGCTTTCTTTTTATCGTGACATTAGTAGTGTACCACCCTGGCTTCTTGCATGTGATAAGTGCAACACATTTCATTCCCATTTTGCGTAGTTTTGGTTTTCATTCCCTGCTGTTGCTGCTATCCATCCGATACTTCACATCAATTAGTTAAAAAAAACATGCAGGAAACAAGCCATTCCATTACCGATCGGAGCGGGGAGGGAGTGGGAGTTGGTGCTGCGTCTCCTGTCCTCGCCGCCGCTGCTGCTGGTGAAGTCGTCGCTGGGATCTCGTCGCCGCCGTCGCTCCCGTGATATCCTCGGCGTGGTGGTTGGCGGCACAGTGGGGGAAGGCAGCGCGATGAGGAGGAGGTAGAGGCGGAGAGGACGGGGAGGAGGAGGCGGCGGTGGAGAGGATGGGGAGGTGATGGAGGAGGGATGCGGGCGGGAGAGGGCGGGAGGAGGGGACATGGAGAGGGCGGGAGGAGGGGCGGCGCGGGAGAGGCCGGGAGGAGGAGGCGCCGGGAGGCGGGACGAGGAGGCGGCGCGGAGAGGCCGGAGGAGGAGGCGGCGCGGAGGCGGGGACGAGGAGGCGGCGCTGAGAGGCCGGGAGGAGGAGGCGGCGACGGAGAGGAAGGTGAGGACTAAGGCAGCCGATCGATCGATTGATTTTAGGGTTAAGAGATGAGTATACAGGCGGGGAGAGAGATGAGTATGCAGGCGGGATATGAGGGGATATTAGGGTTAAGTTGGCGCCTATTTTTTTCACCCCTGCGCGCGTTGCCAATAGTTTTACCGACCCTATTTTTTCCGACTGACGGTAGGTCGGAAAAACGTCATACACTTTTGCCGACGGACTATAAGACAGGAAAAATTCAGTTTTACGATGGACGGTCCGTCGCTAATAATAAGTGTTATTGCCGACTGACTAGCTGACGCTGTATAGATAATTCCCGACTGCTCATCAGTTGCAAACTTTTGCCGACTTCTTTTCTATTGGCATTTACCCACTATTGCCGTCGGACGTCCGACGCTAATAGTGTGCTGTGGTATAGTGTATGGGTGACGACCGCCGATGGATGTATGAAGGTTGGAAGAAAAGTGGGGCTCACTCGAATGAGTGGACGGTCAAGGCTACCGCTTTTGTCGACCGTGCCTTCTCTATGTCTAGCACTGTTAAGGTGAAGTGCCCATGCAGCAAGTGCCGTAATTTCCACCCCCAGGACAAGAAATCGATGTCTCTGCACCTGTGTCGGTTCAGTTTCATGCCAAGCTTTGAGTTGTGAGTACATCATGGTGAGTCACGTGCTCAAGGACCTCAAGTTGCGGTTGAAGAGGAAGATGATAGGGCGGGCGATGATAGGATGGATGAGATGCTAGAAGCTTTGCGTCCAGAGATTAACCTAGACTCGGAGGATCCGCCAACACATGAGGTTCGGGAGTTCTTTGAGCTACTTAAAGCTTCTGAAGAGTTGTTGCACGAACACACGAAAGTGACCTAGCTTGCTTTTGTGACGCGGCTCATGGCCATTAAGTCCAAGTATTTCTTTTCCAATAATTGTTACAATGATCTCGTGGAATTGATCTCGATATCTTCTTTGGTGAATCATAAGATGCCTAGAGACATGTACCAGTCTAAGAAGTTGTTGTCTGGTCTCGGTATGAAGTTTGAGAAGATTGATGTGTGCAAGGATAACTGCATGCTTTTCTGGAAGGAGCATGAGAAAGAGAAGCATTGCTTAGTGTGTAAAAAACCAAGATTTGTCGAGGTGGTGAGCGAAGAAGGTGAAAAGGTAACGACCGATGTTGCACACAAGCAACTTCGGTACATGCTTCATTATTATATTCTCTTAATTTATTTGATTATTATCTTCTTTATTCATTCATTATTGTTGTTGTAGGTGGGATCGATGAGGATCAGGAGGCCGATGTGGGCCAAGGGGATGATCTTGGTCGAGAAGAGGACCCAATGGGTGGGGATACGACCGAGGGTTCTATCGAGCCGCCTTGAGGTTTAGGAGGAGCCATCTTGTCGCCCCCCCTCCGGCCCAGACGGGAGGAGGACAAGGTTGTGATCACACTGTTGGCGATAGGTTTGTATTTTCTAAACCATGTCTTATTTCATTTCTTTCCGAATGGAACTATATCATTTATATGTCTTGCGTTCATGGGATGACTTGGGGTTTGACGGCAGAGGACACCATAGGCGGAGTTAACTACGTGCTAGATAACCTCGCCATTTGCACTACCGGGTTGGTCACAATGCCAATGGCGGCGATTTGTTGCTACTAGTTGGGATCATTACCCGCTTGCTCCTAATGCCGAGCACTTGAATGCTCGAGGCGATTTGGAGTGACTTTTGGGTAAGATTCTCGTGTCGATTGATATTGGTTCAACTGTCGATTCTTTACTATTCTAACTATTCTTTGTGATGAACAATTGCAGAAGCGTTACCGTTTGGTTGACGGTGCAGACATGGAGCATGCTCGTAGAGTTTTCCATGTAAATGCACGTCGGGTGACCAAAGATGCATTCACTACACCATGACACCAAATTAGCGTCAGACATCAGTCGGCAATAATACATAATTAAAGACCAACTATCTGTCGCTAAAACTTGGTGACGGACTAACTGTCGGCAATAATACTTTTAGGGTCAGATGGTGCATTGGAAATTATTTTGATATGTAGGGACACACTATGTGTCGGCGATTCTCATTTTCTAGGTCAAATTGTCCGACCGGTAAGGTGTGGCGGCAGATTAAATGTCGGCAATGTTGGGTACATTGCATCATGACAGCGTCGAGGCCTAGCCTAGAACGGCCACGCCCAAGATCATCTGCGATCATGGCGGGTGCCCAAGATCACCATGTCTGCGGCCACCATCACCGCGTGGCTTGCCACAAGACAAGATCACTTAGCCACGCCAAGATCATCACGCGTCCCCCGCGCAAGATAGCACAAGCTTGGCCGTGCCCAGCGTCACCATTTTCGCCACTTCAAGAGAGCATTTATTCTCCGAACAAGGAGAAAATTTCATGATAGACTCCCACTTGTAGTGATACCTTGCCACAGAAATTCGCCGCTCGATTTCATTCTGTATTACCCAGTAAAAATCATGGAAGTCAGCACACACTCTTTTGCGTACACCGTTTGGCTCTATTAGGCTATTCAGTCGAGCATTTGTTCTCCGAATGAGCTAAAAATTTCATAGAGAACTCCCACTTGCACTAAAAATGTGCCACAAAAATTCGTCGTTCGAATTCATTCTATATTGCCCACAAAAAATCATAGAAGTCAACTCACCCTCTGTTGCCTATGTTGTTTTGCTCTATCAGCCTATTCAAGCTAGTCTTTGTTCTCCGAATGAGCTAAAAATTACTCAGAGGACTCCTGCTTACACTTCTAACATGCAACAGAAATTCGCCACTAGAATTCATTCTATGCAGTATAGGAAAATTCATAAAAGTTGACTCACCCTCTTTGTCTACGCTATTCGGTTCTATCGCCAATTCAAGAGAGCATTTATTCTCCGAATAAGGAGAAAATTTCATGATATACTCCCACTTGCAGTGATACCTTGCCACAGAAATTTGTCGCTCGATTTCATTCTGTATTACCCAATAAAAATCATGGAAATCAGCACACGCTCTTTTGCGTACACCGTTTGGCTCTATTAGGCTATTCAGTCGAGCATTTGTACGTTCTCCGAATGAGCTAAAAATTTCGTAGAGAACTCCCACTTGCACCAAAGATGTGCCACAAAAATTCACCGTTCGAATTCATTCTATATTGCCCACACAAAATCATAGAAGTCGACTCACCTAGGGGTGAAAATGGGTCGGGTAATACCCGACCCGTATCCATATCCGACGAAAATTTTACCCAAAAATTCAGATACAGATACGGGTATTTTTTGTCGGGTTGGATACGGGTAATTACCCGGATACTTTTGTTTCGGATACAGGTCGGATACGGGACAACAGATACCTGGTAAATATCCGGATTTTCGGATCGGATACGGGTACCCGGATAATACTAAAAATTGGGTATCCGGTTCATGGCCCAAGCCCAACACCTGTTGCCCGGCCCATTAGCATTAGGGGAAAAAAAGTAGGAAACCCTAAACCCTTCCACTCTCTAATCTTCCCCACTCCCCAGTCAGCCAGAGCCAGTCCCAGACTCCCCACAGCCGCCATCTCACGAAGTCATGATCTCCATTCTCCGAGTC
The DNA here is from genome assembly GCA_036346375.1 of Guadua angustifolia. Lineage (NCBI taxonomy): Eukaryota > Viridiplantae > Streptophyta > Magnoliopsida > Poales > Poaceae > Guadua > Guadua angustifolia. Next base: position 60,736,206 of record CM070503.1, on the reverse strand, counting down.
CAAACTCCATCCCGGCCGCCCGGCCCGCAGACCTGAGACCCAAAGACACCGCCACCGTCCATAGCCACCATCTCCTTGCACGCTTGCACTGCAGCTCCGGATCCACCTCCCCACCACAGCTCTCGCCGCCACCACCGTAGCTCCGGCTCCGTCGCCCCGCCGCATCTCGGCTCCGCCTCGGCTTCGCTCCCGCCGTCTCGGGCCAGCCCCGCCAGCTTCGCACCTCAGTGGCGTGGGCGGCGTGGCGGCGGTGGTCTTGCGTCGTGAGGAACTACGACTCGATCCCGAAGTGGGAGCCCTTCACTCGAGCGCAACATCCTCGACGAGTTCCTCCGGCAGAAAAGCCTCTCGTCCGGCGCACCAAAGACCGGATCACAGTATCTATCCGCTCTAGCACCCTCCCTTTACTTCCTAATTTTTATATACACAACAACAACAATTCCTTTTGTCCCAAATAGGTTAGGGTATAATTTTATATTTTTCGTAATTTTTTAGTGCGTGTGATGCGGCTTCCTGCCAAGGTTTAAAGCCCAGTTGTGGTTTGGTGTTAGTAGCTTGTAAATTGTTGTGCAGGTAATCCTGTGACACATATGACAGTCAGACAATATAGTTGGGTCCTCTCACTAATTCTTGATTAAATTGGCATGACAAACAATGGTTTTGTTTGGTTTCTCGCATGTTATTTCTGCACCAAATTCAAATGCTATCTCACACAAGCACATGTTCAACAGAAATTTTTAAGCTCTATGAAAGAAACAGAAAATGGATGCATTTTTGCATTTTGTTCAAGTGGGAAATTCATAAGTGAAAACCTTCAGTTACTACACAAATATGTGGAATTTTATCTCAGGGAAGAAATGGTCTTGATCCATTGATATATGCTCTGCAGGCCTGCAGGGTATAGGTGGTGTTGGTAGTGTTGCTGCAGAGATGCTCACTAGATGTGGAATTGAACGCCTCTTGTTGTATGACTATGATACAGTCGAATTGGCTAACATGAATAGGCTGTTCTTTTGCCCATATCAGGTAAGCTACGTGACAAATGTGTTTAATTGGTTTTCTCCATTCTTGTTCATAATGCCACCCAATGCCTTTTCTTAATCTGCGGTGCAAGTTTTTTTTAAAACATTGTTTACGCTCTTTTGTGGAATTGTTGGTGTTTGCTATTCTACAAGTGCATAATCTAAATCGGCACTTATTCATATATAATCCATGTGCTCTTGTTAGGTTGGAATGACCAAAACAGATCAAATTGTCTGAACACTTTCTGGAATAAATCGGCGTTGTGTTGGAGGTGAGAACTATACCCTGTATCAGTCTTTTATACGTATTTCCTTCCCCAGAAAATCAATTATTTCATCCGATTCAGCACTTCTTAAGTTTTGTTAGAAGAGACAAAATCTAAGTCTTGCGATTTTCATCCTGAGAACTAGGTACTTACTTATGCCCGCCCATTGATTAATGTTTGCGACCGTTTTGGTTTTGTTCCAGATCTGACTCACTATCTGTACACAAATAATATGCTCCGGTATATTGAAGGCTGTACAGAAAGTATGCAACTCTTCTAATTCAGTGTTATTTGAGTATTATTCTTTGTTGATGTTGGTCTTCTGTGGTGTGGCCCTGCTATTGTTCAGCGTAATAATGAGCTCTAATTTTTCTATTATTCTTGTACTACATCATGTAGAGGTGTCACATAGTTTACTATTGCCATGTCCGACCGTAGTTGTAGTAGCATCCTTTGAGTTATGTGTTTGCTGCCTTATGGATCGAGATGTGCTCTATTAATTATGCATTGACTATGATTCATGTTTCTTTTCTTTTCTTTTCTTTTCTTTGTTGGATTGGAATTACAATTCTTGTGTTCGTTGGACATGGTTCATTGATTATTTGTGCGCTTTCGGTATCAAATTGGAATATATGCCTTCTTTCTTGTGGGCGATTAAGTCAAATCTTGTTCACAGCATCTAAAATGCTTTGATCATCCATGCCTGTCTTTTGCGTCAACATACATGTTGTTGAAGAAAACTGAATATCTTTCTGCAAAAAGGTGCATGTTTTTTAAATTTCGTAAGTCTACGGTAGAAAGTTTGGGATGCAGTACAAGGTGCCAAGCATTAACAAACAATCAACCTTGGGGAGCTTCTACGATTGCCTGTAATCCTCACTTCATTTCTCTTGATGAGATACAATTGCAGCTCTCTTGCTTTTCTCTGAAAGAAAGAAGTTCTTGTAAGACTTGGGTTTATGTTATCTTCTAGGTTCTTTTCCGTACATGTGAAGAATTTGACTTTTGGCTTCATGGTTATTATGCTAAGTAGCTTTTTCCATCATACAAGTCAAGTTCTATCTCATATAAGTTCATCTTCCTCTACTTATTGGGTATTTAGGGTCGGCAGACAAAAGTCCTAGTTTGTTTTTGTGGTTCTTTGTTGCATATATTTATGATCGTTTTGCTTTATGCAAGTGTTGGCATAGATAATTATAAATGCTGGTTGCATAATTAATTATTCTTCCCTTTAGTCGTAGAATTATCCAATTATTCAAACTGAGTAGCATTGTTGTATTTATTCTGTTGAAACTTTCGAGCTTGCATAATTCTAGATAAAATATTATACTTTAGTGTCCTATGATTAAAGATCATATTTCCTTTTTGCAAATAAAGTTGGAAGACCATAGCAAGTTGGAAGACCATGTCAAGTTGGAAGAAATCTTTCAAAGATGTTATTTGTTTTAAAAATTAAGTTTGATGTATTACAAGTGATCATTTTGGGTTATATCAATTCACATACTTATTTAAACTTTTGGACAAAGATGGCTAGCTATTTTAATGTTTTTATCGTGGCCTAAATATATCGCCAATGGTCTGTCTTTGTTGCAAGCTATCACTATAGATGTGGCTACTCTATTTTAATGTCTTAGATGTTTTATTGTGGCCCTAAATATACCGCTAATGAATGTAATGTGAATGTCTTTATTGAGCTACTCTATTTTGTTGTCCTGGTTATAATGTTGCATAATGTCACCATGGTTGAGGCTACTATATTTTTGTGAATGGAAGTATAAAAGTACCATGATTGTCCTAATAGTGATCAAGCTAATTATTGAATTTTATTTTTTTAAATCGAGATAAAGCATCCCATCGAACTATCGTCGGTAAAAGTGTGGATTACCAACACACAATCATCGGTAATTATATGTCATCGGTAATTATATGTGCATCGGTAATAACTATGTCTCGACGGTAAAATTATGTCAATCGGCAATAAGGCTATATGTGGAGTCGTTAATGCATCGGTAATACCTAGTCGATCGTCAAAAGTCTTTGCCATTGGACTTTAACCTCTGAGAGGATGTCTGTCGCCAAATGTATTGCCGACAGACTATGTGACACTGCATGTAGCTTTTGCCAACAGACGGTCTGTTGCAACAAAGGTGCTGTGGTGTAGTGATTGTCTAATGCTCGGATTCAAGCAACAAATCTTTACTTGAGGTCTGTTAAAGGGCAATGGATTAACAGGACTCGCGGGTCTTCAGAAAGTTACTTGACCGAGGAAGAGTACGGGCAGGTAATTGGCATATTGGAGCTATTTGAGTTTTACGTTTCTTGGTAATGTTGTTTTAATGTATTAATATCTTTGTGCAGGTCATGGTTCCATGGTTGGGGGACCGTCCAGAAGCTTACTAGGCTCTTTGCCAGCGTTGGGCTTCACCTAAGTTCATCGCCAAGTCAAAAAAGAACCGAGACTGCCGAGGCAAAGAATCAAAGCACACGTATGGCGCCGATGGACATATGCGTAAAGCTAAGCGCATGGTAAGTCTGGCCGTAGCAATCTTTTGCAAAATACATGTTACCAAGTATATGTATGCACCTAACTTATGTCTACAGTTGCTCGGACCGGTGTTCACCGAAAGTGATATTGAAGTGTACATGGAAGGTCATAAAGGTCGAGACCGACACACCTGACATTTGTCGCAAATCGACAGACTATTGATCGGTGGTTAGTGGTCACAATTTTGATCCAATTCAAATTAAGTTGTTTGATTTGCGGTTCCCATTTAAATTGTGCGATTTGGTTATGTAGGAGAAATATGGCAAGGAAATGGTCAAGCGCCATGGTGAAGACTATGATTGGAGGAAGGAACCGATTGTGGCGTAGTGTGCATGCTAGTGGAGGCGGCAAGGCCCATGGACGGTGAGATGTCATACCTTCTAAAATTTCATGAAGTCATAATTTGAAGTGCTCAAGCCTTTGTGGTCACGCATTTTGAAGGTACTCCATGTTCCTTTGGAGTGATCAACTCGGCGGAGGTGCTTGGTGAGAGGATCTTCTTCGTCCGGATCTCGGGGTTGGTAGCCGTCGCCCTCGAGCGGGAGTTGGAGCTTACTAGGCTGCGTGAGGAGCTGCGCCAGCGTGATGATTATGCAAGGGCGACAAGAGTACTACGCTTCATACAATGCATAACAGCAATCGGCGATTCAAGTAAGTCCAAGTCTTCAATCTATTGCATTTAGAGAATCTATTAATTCAAAATACTTATACATTGTATTTGTAGGCAATGTTCCAGGCGATGGGGCAAAACATTGTCTTTCCACCGTTCCAGCCGACGCCGCCACCGCCACAATGGGGGATGTATCCTCCGGCACCTCCTGTAGCTCAGGTATTCTTGCTAAACATTGTGAATCGAGTTGAACTTAGTCAATCTAGCTAATATTAGTTTGTTGTACCTGATTTTGTTCAAACTAGCTACATTTAGTCAATCTAGCTAAACTTAGTCATTTCTAGCGAGACTTAGCGAATCTAGCAAGACTAAGTATCTCTAGAGTTAAGTTTGATGAATTTAACGATATTTAGTTCATTTTTGCTAAACTTGGTCCGTTCTAGTTAAACTTTGTAAATGTAGTTAAATTTACTCAATATAGCTACACTTACTAATTTCTAGCTAAACTTTGTCAAAACTTGTAAATCTAGTAAAATTTGATCAATCTAGCTATAATTGTTGCCTTATGTAGGGATCATCGGCACATGGGTCCCCGCTTTTCTGATGCTCCACGCAACGCTTGCAAAGACTCGCAGTCCCGGTTCGTTTCTTACTTGTTTCCTTATGGTACATTCATTCTTATATTATTGTCTAATCTTAGATTTTCTTGTGTAGGGAACTGATGGTCCAACTACCTTTGTCAATGCGCTCTTTGCTTCCAGATCAAACGGCCAGAACTCCAATGATTCAGATGGCGGCCAGTAGTTGTAGATTGTTTGATAGTTGTGTCACTTTGGATGTGTATGATTCGATTTGGACTTTGGATGTGTTTGATAGTTGTGTCACTTTGGCCTTTTTTGGATGTTATGACAATTTGGATATTATGATGGATCGATGACTTGATTATATGGATGTTCTGTGCTGGATTGATTATATTCATGAATTGTATGTGTTGATGTGTGAATTGCTGTCAATGTTGATTATATTATGTATTGAATTATGTGGCAAAACATGAAAATAGGGGAAAAAGTTGCCCCTGGTATATATAATTAACGTCGGCCTAGGGGTTCGGCCTAAGGGTAGCCGACATTAATTAGGGAGTAATTAACGTTGGCCTAGGGTTAGCCGACGTTAATTAGTAATTCCGGGATTCCTGTATTAATCCGGCAAATCTCTGGCAAATGGCTAATTAACGTCGGCCACATCTAAACCGACGTTAATTATCCCACCGGCGCTAATTAACGTCGGCCGGGCTGTGATCGATGTTAATTAATAATTAACATCGGCCCAAGAGAGGCCGACGTTAATTAGCGAGGCACGGCAGTAATTAACGTCGGCCACATCTGGCCAACGTTAATTACTAATTAACGTCGGATGCCGATGTTAATTATAATTAACGTCGATTAACTATCGTGGGCCGAAAGCCGACGTTAATTAGCCATTTGCCGACGTTAATTGTAATTAACGTTGGCAAATGGCTAATTAACGTCGGCTTTTGGCCGATGTTAATTTTTGGGATTACTGTAGTGATTGCTGCAAGTGAAGAAGTAAGTAATCATCATCTACCATTCATTCATACTTTAATATTTGTGCAACTGTTAAAAAGAAAAGCATTGAAGCAGTAAGGTAACAGGAAAGCTTCATGTCGAGTCGTCTTATATGCTGACAACAAATCAGCAATCGCATTAATATAGAATTAGGTGTTTTATGGGAGAAGCAAACACATTAATATCCGGTTTCACTTTATTAGAGAGAATGTGGAGAAGGGACTACTTATTGTCAAACACGTTTGCACTAGGGAGTAGCTTATGGATATCCTCACCAAAGCATTTGCTCAGGTCAAATTTGAAGACATACGTGATCTGCTGGGCATCAGAGATCTCGTGCAACCAAGTCTCGATTAGGGAGGAGATTGTAGGAAAGTAATCAAGATATTCTATTATATGTGTAATTTCTTCCATTATGCGTGTGCCTTCAATCATCTTTTTCTGCGGTTGATCTTTCTAATTGAAATTTAATGTTTCTTTTTTATTTGTCTAACAAGTGAACTAGAAGCAACCAAGAGCCGGAGTAGTCTCCATCGTAGAGAGTTATTTTCAAGAAATAAAGTCGACTTTGATTGAAACCTAATCAAAAGGGCCTGTTTTTTATACAACAAGCTGAGCCACTAGTGCTAACTCCATAATACAGTAAACAGAACAATGGGGAGAAACACCATGACAGAAAGGTCCACTGCTACAAAAAAAACCTCTTTCTTACCGGTCTATCGGTTCAATTAGAACTAACAGTGATAACACATTTACTGTCGGTTTATAAGCTAAATCTACAATGATACTATTACTGCTGGTTCTTTCTAAAAACCGACAATGATAAGTTATTATCACTGCCGGTTCTCAACAAGAACCAGCAGTGATAATGGAGGAAGTATCACTGCCGATTCGGAATCGAATCGGCAGAGATAATATTTTTTTGCAAAAATCATAACTTTTGCATACGGAGTCGGATGGAGACAAAAATTATAGCTCTCGATGAGATCTACAACTTTGTGTTTGATAACTTTTTTATTTGATGTCATTTAGATATCCAAATAATTGTTGAAACTTTCGGATACGAATGGATAAAAGGAACATATGTCTTATAATAGTTGAGAAGTGTGTGTTAGGTGAGATAGTAAGGGGAGTTCACGCGAAGTATAGCAGGTCACGGGCAACCGCACGCGTGCGTATTTCATGCGAAAATCGCATGACTTGTGACGCGCGACCATGTGTAGTAGTAAATACAGGTTGGTTCAGGTGCAAATAAATTTATTTTTGATATTAACGAGTGATTTTTGGATTTATACTGTCACTGCCGGTTCTAGAACAAACCAGCAGTGATACAGACTATCACTGCCGACCACGTACTGTCACCACTATAGAACACCACATCACTGTCGGTTCCAAATTAGCATCACTGCAGGATATTGGAACCGGCAGTGTGTGATCAATAGTGATAGTCAAACTATGCCGGTTCTAACACAAACCGGCAGTAATAGTCTGTATCATTGCCGGTTCTAAATAGAACCGGCAATGATAATGTAAATCCAAAAATCACTCGGTAAAATCAAAAAATAAATTTATTTGCACTTGGACCGGCCAGTCACAAGTCACGCAAATTTCGCGCGAAATACGCGCGCGTGCGGTTGCTAGGATTCGAACCTATGACCTGCTGCTTCGCGTGAACACCCCTTACCATCTCACCTAACACTCACTTCTTAGCTACTATAAGATATATGTTCCTTTTATCCCTTCGCATCTGAAAGTTTCAATGATTATTTGGACGTCTAAATGATTTCAAATAAAAAAGTTGTCAACTACAAAACTGTAGACCTCATCGAGAGCTACAATTTTCATATAAATTTTGTCTCCATCGGACTCCGTATGGAAAAGTTATGATTTTTTCAAAAATATTATCACTGTCGGTTCGACTGAACCGGCAGTGATACTATCATCTCACCAACGGTTCGGATTCCGAACAGGCAGTAATAATATTTTAAAAAATCATAATTTTTACATAAAGAGTTGGATGGAGATAAAATTCATATGAAAATTGTAGCTCTCGATGAGATCTACAACTTTGTAGTTGACAACTTTTTTATTTGAAATCATTTAGATATCCAAATAATCATTGACAACTTTTATCCCTTTGCATCCGAAAGTTTCAATGATTATTTGGACGTCTAAATGACTTCAAATTAAAAAGTTGTAGCTCTCATCGAGAGCTACAATTTTCATATAAATTTTGTCTCTATCCGACTCCGTATGCAAAAGTTATGATTTTTTCAAAAAATATTATCACTGCCAGTTCGATTTCGAACCGGCAGTGATACTATTATCACTGCCAGTTCTTCTTAAGAACCGGTAGTAATAGTCTCACCGACAATTCAGATTCTGAACAGGCTGTAATAATATTTTAAAAAAAATCATAACTTTTACATACGAAGTCGGATGAAGACAAAATTTATATGAACATTGTAGCTCTCGATGAGATCTACAACTTTGTAGTTTAAAATGTTTTTATTTGAAGTAATTTAGACTTCCAAATAATCGTGGACAACTTTTATCCCTTCATATCCAAAAGTTTCAACGATTATTTGTACATCTAAATTACTTCAAATGAAAAAGTTGTCAACTCAAAAGTTGTAGATCTCATCGAGAGCTACAATTTTCATATAAATTTTGTCTCCATCTGACTCTGTATGCAAAAGTTATGATTTTTTCAAAAAATATTATTACTGCCGGTTCGATTCTGAACCGGCAGTGATACTTCCTCCATTATCACTGCCGGTTCTTGTTAAGAACCGACAGTGATAATAACTTATCACTGCCGGTTCTTAAGAAGAACCAGCTTTAATAGTATCATTGCCGATTTAGCTTATGAACCGGCAGTAAAAGTGTTATCACTGTCGGTTCTAGCCGAACCGACAGTGATAGACCGGTAAGAAAGAGACTTTTTGTAGTAGTTTGTCGGTTCCAATATCCGACAGTAATGCCAGTTTGGAACCGGTAGTGATGTGGTGTTCTATAATAGTTGTCAGAGATCAAATTAACTCCAATTCCTTGCATGTACATTCCAAAGCACTAAAAGAAGCAGGAGTTTTCACACCACATAATATATAGGACTGAAGACAGGCAAACAGCTATCCGGAGGTGGAAGAAGAAGAATGTCAAAGAACTTAAAATTAACGACATCCATGTATGTAGGCAAAGAGCTTAAAATTTCACTACAGCAACGAATATAGCGCAAAGTATGCAAACAACATAAATTTCACTACAGCCATGCATGTAGTACAAAGTAGGGACACATCTTAAAATTCACTGCAACCATATATAACAAGGACTGTGTTACACATCTATCCCTCGGCGTTTCCCTCTCGGGGAGCCTTCATATGCAGATCTTATCTCGATAAAAATCGATTTTCTATATATTCATATGCTCGCGAGGTAGAATGCTGGACGTACAACGCACCGTTACAATCGTAGAAGTTACACTAACTGACGCTTCCATGCTTCTCTGAATATAGGCTTGCATAAATTTTGAAGTGAAATGATTATTAGCAGAGTAGTGCATGGTTACAAATCTATCTCACACGCGTTTTTGCAACATAATTCATGCTATCTATTCCCTCTATCCCACATTTTAAGTCTAAGTTCACCATATGCACAGACAAAAGAGATACTAAATCCAAGAAAAAATTAATGGCATTGGATCATTTATACCCCTATTAAATAATACACACTACAATAACTCATCCACTTTTCAGCATTAAGAAAAGGTATATAGAGATTTATATCGCAGAACAGAGAGAGTACATAGCTGGGAAGCAATGAAACGCTTCTCCAAACTTATTAATTAGTTGATCGATCGACGCTTTCCCGTAGGGGTTGTACATACATAATTCTCCTCAATATCAGCTTCAACAGAGTGTACAAACTTAGTATAAGGAGGTATCCGTGATTCCCACGACACTATCTTAAACTCCTCATTCGGTACAGCTATAAGTCCAGCTAGTAGTTCTCCAAACATGACATGTGGCAGTTTCCTTCTGAGATGATCATCATCTCTCTTCGAACTCGAGGAGGCATAAAACGAAGTGGAACAGTACAAGATGAAGAAGTTATAGCGTTAATCTTGTAATTTGGAAAGTTTGTTTTAGAAAAAGTTCTGGAGTCCGTGTAGTACACAACTAGGAAATTTTTCGCGGCATAATTTAGGATCAAAATATACTAATCTAACAATCCGAGGGGGGGTGAATGATTGCGCGGAAACTAAAATCAAATTTTTGACTTTTGAAATACCCCAAACAAACTCAGATCGTTTGATTTGTATTCAACAAGAACCTTATTGCATCAGACCAAACTTGTACATGTATGACGGACCAAACTTCGCTTCGGACAAAGAATTTCACGTGTATGACGAACCAAATTTCTACTGTAGCAAAGACAAGTCAGTTTATGACAAACCAAATGAAAATAGCCTGATACACGTTTACTAAAATAGTAAATTCTGAAGATCCAACCGTTGGTTTGATCTGAAATTTTAACTGTGTAAACTAGACTCGATTCCGAAGCTAACCCAAAAAGAATCAACTCAATCGGACCTATGGATCTAGAGTTATGTCCTTCGAAAGATGGCTGAAACAAATCCCGATCTAATAATGACGGACCAAATTCAGATCAGTGACGGACCAAACATAAACAACAAGATTACCAAATATCCAACCGTTAGATTGATATGAAATTTTAACTATAGAAACTAGATTCAGTTATAAATCTAACCTAATAAAAATCAACTCGATCGGATCTACGGATCAAGATATATTACCTTCGCAGGATGACTGAATTAGGTGATGACGGAAATTGATTTCAAAGGCAATGACAGACTAATCTTCAGAACTTCAATTACGACGGATCAAACTTCAGATAAAACTCCAACTATGCCAGACCAATCTTCAGACGAAGAAAGCCAAAACGCCAGCAAGTCACAGAGAGCACAAAAAAAATCGCTAGGAAGGTCTCCTTGCATGCATAGCCAAAACATACAAGATCAATTCAATCTTCTAGTCGGCATGCATACAATCTTTTTCTTCCGAGCCGCCAGGAACACAAGCAATGTCCGCAAGATTGATTTTTTTATTTCTTTTGTCTAACAGTACTCTAACACAAAAGAGTACAAACCCTAATTCCTAGTTCGAGAATAAATAGGGAACACCTCCCCCTATTTATACAGAGCAACCACAAAGAGATTGAATACAACTCCACTCCCAACATGGAAAGAGTTCGTATACATCTCAACTTGGCCCAAACATGACCAAAAACAACATTTGCATGCATGTACAGCCCACATGCTGTAAATACGTGACTAATAACCAGCCTCTATGTGCATGTTCTCTAGCCCGAACGTCCCACATGACATGTCAGAAATCGTGACTAACACCTTGGCACGCATGCGTAGTTGAAGGCAACACGTTATCCTCTGGAAGCAAGTCCCCCAAGAGACATAACAGCTCAGTAAAGCTCTTATCGGACCAACCATTGCTTGCCTTCAACTGCAGTAGTGAAAGCACGGTATGCAGCTTTCTGTACTCCTCCTTGCAGCTCGGGTACAATGGCGTTGTAAAGTCCTCTACCATACGCTGGAACTTTTGAAACTCCCTTTCACTCATGAAGTCCCCCTCCCCATCACGCAGCATTTGATCTAGATCATCTTCGTGGGTATCAACGAACGCATCTTCCACCGCCATCATATCGTTGTCTCTGTCATCTTCATCAATGTGTTGCCCTTCATGTACAATATCATCTTCATCAATGTGTTGCCCTTCATGTACAATATCATCTTCATCAATGTGTTGCCCTTCATGTACAATATCATCTTCACCGTGCTCAGTCCAACAGGTATAGCCAACCTTGAAACCCCTTGAAGCAAGTGTGCGTGTCGACTCTATGTTACAAAACATCTTCTCATTTTTGCAATCAGCGCATGGACAACACATATAATCCGCCGGGTTTCTCGACTTGTGTGCCGCGATGCATTGAAAAACAAGTCACACCATTAAAGAACTCTAGACCGCGACGGTCCGTGTCATACATCCACCTTCGGTCCATCTACGATTAATTATATCAAACTACATTTCAAGTATATGAACAAAGCGATATCAAAATAATTTATTCTTTCTGATAGTCATGCATTGCTAATTAATTAAAAGCGATAAACACATTATAAGCACATAAGCGCAAATAACAATATAATTGTAATTTGTTATGTAGCGCTAGCTATTAAATTAAATTAATCTACAACAAACAAGCATATAATTGAATATAAGGATATAATTCTAAATAATTATTTATGTTCCAACTTTCATTATTGCAAAATCCATCTACCATTTTCCATTATTTAAATATTCAACTAGCAATTCTCACTATTTATAATTGATCATCTAGCAATTTTACTATTAAAAATCCATATAACAAATTTTCATTAATTGAATTAATTACAATTATGTATAATTGTCCATCTAGCAATTTTATTACTTAAACATCCACTACATCACTAAAATGGATATGAATTTCTTGCAAATAACAATATAATTGTAAATGATTAGTTTTACAAATACATCTAGCAATTTTGCCTATATAATACATCAAACCTTTTTCACTATTTAAATATCCATCTAGCATTTTTTAATTATTTAGAAGATTTCTTCATTTCATTTTGTTATGTAGCGCTAGCTATTAAATTAAATTAATCTACAACAAACAAGCATATAATTGAATATAAGGATATATTTCTAAATAATTATTTATGTTTCAACTTTCATTATTACAAAATCCATCTACCATTTTCCATTATTTAAATATTCAACTAGCAATTCTCACTATTTATAATTCATCTAGCAATCTTTACTATTAAAAATCCATATAACAAATTTTCATTAATTAAATTAATTACAATTATGCATAATTGTCCATCTAGCAATTTTATTACTTAAACATCCACTACAATATGAATTATAATTTATTCAATAATTTAGCTAGATCTTAATTTGAGCACTACCGACATAAAGCTGTTCACCTGTACAATCAGCAATTATCAACATCTATAGCACTCTGTAAAGTAAAATTTTATGACAAATATAACATAGATCAAGTCAGTAACCTCGAAAAATTTTAATAAAATTTTCAGCAGCAACTCGCCAAGATAATACAGCTCCTCTTTGTTCTGCTCGGTTGGAGAAGATGTCGATTCGATGAAAAATATGAACAAAATACTAACACAAAATTTCGGCAGCACCTCTCCAAGAAAAATACAACCGAGCAAAGAGCTCCTCTCTTCTGCTCGGCTAGGGAAAGGCGTCGTCAGGTGGATTGCTATATAAATAGCTTATCACTGCCGGCTCTGCGAAGAACTGGCAGTGATAAGGTCATATTGCACAGGAAAATAGCTTATCACTGCTGGCTCTGCGCAGAACCGACAGTGATAAGGTCATACTACGCGGGGAAAATTGGGTTGCGCGGGAAAATACATATCACTGCCGGTTGAATATACGAACCGGCAGTAAACTTTAAATATCATTGCCGGCTGTAAATCAAACCGGCAGTAATATATCACTACCGGTTATAGGTATTAACCGGCAATGATAGTCAGTTATCACTGCCGGTTGGTAATATAAACCGGCAGTGATACGTCCCACCCTTCAAAGCGCCGCGCTGTGCGGTTTCTCTGCAGCGCTTGCCCGTTCTCGCCACGCCAACCGTTGCGCTTCACATTCTCTCGCTAATCGTTGCCCTTCCCATTCTCGCCTATATATAATGCCACTATTGTTGCAAGAATGGCATCCCCCACACAATCCACTATTGTTGCAAAAATGACACCCCCCAAGAAGCGAGCACGTGTTGGGCAAAGCCCCGCTCTGTCGCTAGAGAAGGAGGAGAAGAAGGAGGAGGAGAAGGAGGAGGTGGAAGCGGAGAAGGAGGAAGAGGAGGCAAAGGAGGGGAAGGAGGAGGAGGGCGACGATGACGACAGCGACGGCGGCGAGAAACTGCGGCGTTGGGGCAAGACCAACTCCGCCACCGAATCGGATTCGGAGGAGAAGGAGGACGAACACCGCCGCAACTCCGATCAGTCATCAAGCGGCAGCTCCGGCGACGAGGAGGAGGAGGAGGAGGACGACGACGATTTTTGGATATAGGGCTTCGCGCCATTGGCCTATTATAATTAGGACTAAATATGTAATAATAGACGATATACCTAATTATGTTTTGTAAATGTTCTGTATTTTAATTAATACATATCCCGCAAATTACAAATTTGCTTTCATATGTTCTGTTTTTTAACTAATTATGCTTTCATATGTTCTATTTTTTAACTAATTATGCTTTCATATGTTCTGTGCGAGATAAATTACAATGTTTCTAATGTTCTGTATTGAACTAATAATGGGGAACAGTAATATCACTGCCGGTTCTATAGTAAAACCGGCAGTGAAAATGGTCTTATCACTGCCGGTTTATAGACGAACCGGTAATGATAAATCACTACCGGTTTTACATATAAACCGGTAGTGATATCTTCTTATCCTTGCCGGTTCTCTATTAAACCGCAATGATATTGCCTCCATTCTGCGGAAATTTATACTATTCTTATCAACGCCGATTGAAGTTAGAACCGGCGGTGATAATATTATCCTTGCCGACTCATACCTACGGCGAAGTGATGGGGGTCATGATGAGGAAGTCTGTAGTAGTGTTTGTTAGTCTCCAAAACAAGTATACGATAGCCACGTGTATGAGCAGGGTATCCAAGAAAAATACCATCAGTTGATCTAGCTTCAAACTTATCAAGATTTCCAGATTTCAAGACAAAGCGTTTGCATCCAAAAACTCTGAAATGAGATACACTAGGCCTATGACCAAAACGAAGCTCATAAGAAGTTTTGCCTAGCTTCGATCTCAAAAATACTCTATTAGAAACATAGCATGCAGTTAAGATTGCTTCAGCCCAAAACTTCCTAGGAGTGTGATGTTCATCCAGCATAGTTCTAGCTATCTCAACCAAAGTTCTGTTCTTTCTTTCAACTACACCATTTTGTTGAGGCACTCTTGGTGAAGAAAATTGATGATCAATTCCTCTCTCAACACAAAAGTGATCAAAACAAGAATTTTTAAACTCAGTTCTATTATCACTTCTCATAGCTCTAAGTGCTCCTGGGTGATCAACAGATAATCTAGTAACAAGACTTCTAAAATGACTAAAAGTCTCATCCTTAGATACCATAAAATAAACTTAAGAGTATCTAGAATAATCATCAACAATAACCAGTAAATACCATTTGCCTACAAAGGATTGAACACGAGAAGGTCCAACCGTGTCAAGATGTAGTAGCTGTCCTAGAGCGTTTGTCATTACCATGGTAAGAGGTGGATGTGAACATGCAGTCATCTTACCATGTCTACAACAAGAGCATACTAAATCGCTATCACCCTTAAGCTTAGGCAGGCCACGTATAAGATCTAAACCACTTACACGAGTAAGATGATCAAAGCCAACGTGACCAAGTCTACGATGCCAAAAGAATAAATCTTTAGAAACATTGGCAACTATACACCTATGCTTAGAAAAAAGTGATACATCAAAATCAGCTTTAAATACTCTTCCAAAGCGTGAAATCCTGAACACAAGATCACCTGAAGTATTTAAAATTTTGCATTCATTTTTCTTGAAACATACTTCGAGATTTTCATCAATCATTTGAGAGACAGAAAGCAAGTTGCACTACTACAGACTGCCTCATCCGCGACCCCCCATCGCTGCCGGGTAGGTCCGAGCCGGCAGTGATAATATTATCACTGCCGGTTCAAACTTCAATCGGCAAAGTGATAAGAATAGTTTCAATTTCGCAGCAATGGAGGTAATATCATTGCGGTTTAATAGAGAACCGCAGTGATAAGAAGATATTCTTGCCGGTTTATATGTAAAACCGGTAGTGATTTATTATTACCGGTTCTATAGTAAAACCGGCAGTGATAAGACCATTTTCACTGCCGGTTTTACTATAGAACCGACAGTGATATTACTGTTCCCCATTATTAGTTCGGTACAGAACATAATAAACATTGTAATTTATCTCGCACAGAACATATGAAAGCATAATTAGTTAAAAAAACAGAACATATGAAAGCATAATTAGTTAAAAAACAGAACATATGAAAGCAAATTTGTAATTTGCGGGATATGTATTAATTAAAATAACATTTACAAAGCATAATTTGTTCAGCATTACATATTTAGTCCTAATTATAATAGTCTAATGGCGCGAAGCCCTATATCCAAAACTCGTCGTCGTCGTCATCCTCCTCCTCCTCGCCGGAGCTGCCGCTTGATGTGCGGCGGTGCTCGTCCTCCTTCTCATCCGAATCCGATTCGGTGGCGGAGTTGGTCTTGCCCCAACGCCGTAGTTCCTCGCCGCCGTCGCTGTCATCGTCATCGCTGTCGTCGTCCTCCTCCTCCTTTGCCTCCTCTTCCTCCTCCTCCGCCTCCACCACCTCCTCCTTCTCCTCCTCCTTCAGAGCGACGGATCAGTGGAGCTCTGACCAACACGTGCACACTTTAGGGGGTGCCATTGTTGCAACAAAAGTGGATTGTGTGGGGCCGCAACAAGAGTGGATTGTGTGGATTGTGACAAGAGTGGATTGGATGCAACAATACGGCATTATATAGAGGCAGAATGGGAAGGGCAATGATTGGCGAGAGAATGTGAAGCATAACGGTTGGCTTGGCAGAAGGCGAACGCAAGCGCGACGGTTGGCTGGCGCGGGAGTTGGAACGTTCGAGTATCACTGCCGGTTTGTATTACCAACCGGCAGTGATAACTGACTATCACTGCCGGTTAATACCTATAGCGGCAGTGATATATTACTGTCGGTTTAATTTATAGCCGGCAGTGATATTTAAATTTTACTGCCGGTTCGTATATTCAACCGCAAGTTGATATGTATTTTCCGCAATAACGCAATTTTCTCGCGTAGTATGACCTTATCACTGCGGTTCTCGCATGTAACCGGCAAGTGATAAATATTTTCGCATAATATGACCTTATCCTTGCGGTTCTTGGCGAGCAGCGATGATAAGCTATTTATATAGCAATCTTCACCGACCGATGCATTTTCCCGAAAGCGAAGAGAGGCGCTCTTTGCTCGGTGTATTTTTCCTAGAGAGTGTCTTTAAATTTGGTGTCGAGATTTTGTTCATATTTTTCATCGAATCGACATCTTCTCCAATAGAGAGCAAAACAAAGAGGAGCTGTATTATCTTGGGGAGTTCTTCACTGAAAAATTGTATTAAAATTTTTCGAGGTTCTTGACTTGATGTATGTTATATTTGTCGTAAAATTTTACTTTACTTGAGTGCTATAGATGTTGATAATTGCTGATTGTAAGGTGTGAACAGTTTATGTCAGATCTTGCTCAAATTAAGATCTAGCTAAATTATTGAATAAATTATAATTCATATTGTAGCTAAATTATTGAATAAATTATAATTCACGCACGATTTTTAATAGTAAAGGATTGCTAGATGATCAATTATAAATAGTGAGAATTGCTAGTTGAATATTTAAATAATGGGAAATGGTAGATGGATTTTGCAATAATGAAAGTTGGAACATAAATAATTATTTAGAAATATATCCTTATATTCAATTATATGCTTGTTTGTTGTAGATTAATTTAATTTAATAGCTAGCGCTACATAACAAAATGAAATGAAGAAATCTTCTAAATAATTAAAAATGCTAGATGTATATTTAAATAGCGAAAAAGGTGTGATGTATTATATAGGCAAATTGCTAGATGTATTTGTAAAACTAATCATTTACAATTATATATTGTTATTTGCAAGAAATTCATATCCATTTTAGTGATGTAGTGGATGTTTAAGTAATAAAATTGCTAGATGGACAATTATGCATAATTGTAATTAATTTAATTAATGAAAAATTGTTATATGGATTTTTAATAGTAAAGATTGCTAGATAATCAATTATAAATAGTGAGAATTGCTAGTTGAATATTTAAATAATGGGAAATGGTAGATGGATTTTGCAATAATGAAAGTTGGAACATAAATAATTATTTAGAAATATATCCTTATATTCAATTATATGCTTGTTAATTTGTTGTAGATTAATTTAATTTAATAGCTAGCGCTACATAACAAAATAAAATGAAGAAATCTTCTAAATAATTAAAAATGCTAGATGGATATTTGAATAGTGAAAAAGGTTTGATGTATTATATAGGCAAAATTGCTAGATGTATTTGTAAAACTAATCATTTACAATTATATATTGTTATTTGCGATAAATTCATATCCATTTTAGTGATGTAGTGGATGTTTAAGTAATAAAATTGCTAGATGGACAATTATGCATAATTGTAATGAATTTAATTAATGAAAATTTGTTATATGGATTTTTAATAGTAAAGATTGCTAGATGATCAATTATAAATAGTGAGAATTGCTAGTTGAATATTTAAATAATGGGAAATGGTAGATGGATTTTGCAATAATGAGTGTTGGAACATAAATAATTATTTAGAAATATATCCTTATATTCAATTATATGCTTGTTAATTTGTTGTAGATTAATTTAATTTAATAGCTAGCGCTACATAACAAAATGAAATGAAGAAATCTTCTAAATAATTAAAAAATGCTAGATGTATATTTGAATAGTGAAAAAGGTTTGATGTATTATATAGGCAAAATTGCTAGATGTATTTGTAAAACTAATCATTTACAATTATATATTGTTATTTGCAGAAATTCATATCCATTTTAGTGATGTAGTGGATGTTTAAGTAATAAAATTGCTAGATGGACAATTATGCATAATTGTAATTAATTTAATTAAAGAAATCTTCTAAATAATTAAAAATGCTAGATGGATATTTGAATAGTGAAAAAGGTTTGATGTATTATATAGGCAAAATTGCTAGATGTATTTGTAAAACTAATCATTTACAATTATATTGTTATTTGCGATTATGTGCTTATAATGTGTTTGTCGTTTTAATTAATTAGCAATGCATGACTACTATAAAGAATAAATTATTTTGATATCGTTTGTTCATATCTTGAAATGTAGTTTGATATAATTAATCGTAGATGGACCGAAGGTGGATGTATGACACGGACCGTCGTGGTGCGTAGTTCTTTAATGGTGTGACTTGTTTTCGAATGCTGGTGCGGCACACAAGTCGAGAAACCTGGCGGACTATATGTGTTGTCCATACGTTGATTGCAAAAATGAGAAGATGTTTTGTAACATAGAGTCGATACGTGCACACTTGCTTCGAAGGGGTTTCAAGGCTGGCTATACCTGTTGGACTGAGTGTAATATTGCGACGCCTCGCTCCAAACTCTGGGCCTTCCGCGGGGAGTGTTTTGGCCATCTAGCAGGAAATCTCAGAGGTGGTTGGTCCATCAGGGGGGTTAGAGTTAAAGATTTAGGTTTGTGAGGGTATGGTTGGAACTTCCCTCTCCATTACTTTTTACCTAATCTCTCTCCTCCCAATGTGTGGTGAGAATTTTTTGGTTTGTCTTCTTTTTCCAACTCCTGCCGATTCCTCCTCTCCTCCTCTGGATATTTTCCTCCCAGGTGGCTCCTCCTATCTAGTCTTGCCGGTCACCTCTCCGGCCCCCAAGTCGCCCCAGCGCTCCTGGCTCCCTCCTGCCGGCGCCTCTCCCTTGCGCCCTTCCCACAGTTGAGAGCAAGCGTGAGAGCTAGCGGCGGCTCGGCGTCGTCTCCTCTCCCGAAAGCGGCGCCCGGCGATGGTAGCAGCAGTTCGGCGTAGCAGCCCACTCGGCCGGCCAAGCCCCTCGGCGCCTCCTCCTGGCTTCCTCTCCACGGCTCGGCGCCCTCCCCTATTTGGGAAGCGGCAACAACCAATTAAGTAAGAAAGAACGAGCGAAGATCAGGAGCATCGATGGTAGCAGAGGCGAAAGCAGCCAACAACGCAACAATGCCCTCCCTTCCTCCATGGCTCCATGAGGAGGTCTTTGAGGTATATTCTTCTTGGGGTCCATCTTGCATGCCAAGTGTTTGTGCAAATGCCTAGCTAGAATCCTTGTTGTGAGATGCAATTAGTTGAGTGGATCACGGATCCCGGATGCATGTGTGCTTGCTATAAACATGTTAAATTCTGTTTAATGTCATCCTTTTGGTTATAGCTTCATGAATCAATATTGGATTTTGAGGGTTGGTGTGTTATCGGTGTATGCAATTTGTCTTTGAGGTTGCGAGTATAATGCTCAAAGTATTGCTGAATTTTGTGTGCATATAATGCATGTCTGTTTGGTGGAATTGCAATTTTAAGGTCTCGATTAATAAAGTGTAGTGAGTAGTGCCTGTGTTTGAGTTATGCACATTCTCGCTTAAGGCATAAATAGAATTTGCTCTATGCCAAATTAGATTGTGAATGAGCCGAATATGGTCCTCAGATGCATGAATGCCTTCGTGTGGTGGAATGATGTGTGGTGTGTTCATCTCCAAGAGAGTAATAGTTGTATACATATATATGGATGCTTTGCTAATAAGAGAACTAAAATCTAAAGAGGGAATTAGTAATATTTACATTTGAATCTGGTTGGTGATGTTTAATTGATGGTTTATATGCTCATGTTCATGACAGAGAGTAGTGTGCATAAATATATTTGATGTTTGCATATTCATGATGATGACATAGAAATGGGGTAGGGTTGTTTAAGTTATAATCATTCTGCTAAGTGGGTATCATCCTAGATTTAGTAGGATGTTATCTTGCCCCCATTTTAATAAGAGTTCTTACGAGCTGAAATGTATGTGTCTTTATGTAGTTAACCATATTACTTCCTGTGCACTCGTCACTTTCTCTAGTAGCAAGGATTAATTTAGTTGGATCTGGAATACTGATATGTGTTTAGCTTATGAATGGGCATTAGTTTTGTAGAAGTCGGATATGCAAACGAGTTGTTTTCTTTTGTCGCTTGTTTCGAGTGTGCCTAAAGTTAAGTTGGATGATTATTGTTTAAATTGCAGAGAAGGTTCTGTCGGGAGTGGCCTCAACCGTATGCCACTCCATTCTTCGTCGGTAAAAGGCAAGTACACCGAGCTGTGTGTTTAATGTAGTTGTTCGTTGTTATTTATCTGTTCATAGCTAATTTCTATTGATTGTGGCAAGTATGAGTTATATTGGTGATCATCCCTTCGCGGACGTGATTAGCCCTTGGATTCGGGTGGTCACTAGTAAGCCTTAATCTCGGTGAGTTTACTGTACCTTTGTTAGTATTGCAGTAAGTAGCGAGAATGGGTTACGGTGTACTCGTGGTTAATTTACAAGAGATGAATTTAACTGTGCCTAGTCTCGGGAATTGAGTTGAGTATGTTGATTGAAATGTGTTTTAGTTGAGTATGTTGATTGAAATGCGTATTTGTTGAGAATTGTTGATTGAAATGTGTTTTAGTTGAGTATGTTGATTGAAATGCGTATTTGTTGAGAATTGTTGATTGAAATGTGTTTTAGTTGAGTGTGTTGATTGAAATGTGTTGTAGTTGAGAATTGATGTTGCATTCTTGCATTCATGATATGCATTCATAATGGAAGAGGCGACCCATTCTCGATCTTGAGCCTCTGTGTTCACATGTAGTGAACATGAAAGTCCTACCTCGTAGTCCCATTCATCGAGGTGAATGGGAGCGAGACAAGAAGAGTAGGCACCTTCTATCTACGGGATGGAAGGGGCGTGAGGTGCACACCGACGGGTGGGCACTCGGCGACCTCGTGACATACATGGAAATGAGCATTCATGTGCATTGCATCTTTAATATTGAGTGTTGTGGTAAATGGTGTGTCATATGGATGGTGATTATGGTAATTGAAGGTTGAGTCGTGGATTCAACCCATAAAGGGGAGATTGAATTGAATTGATGAATTAGCGCATGTCTTTTCTTTGCTTTGCTAATTATGTTGTATGAATATCGTGGATTGAATTTTGAGTTTTGAACTCGAATAAAGTCGATGAAAATGGTTTGAGCTGCAACAAGGGGTGATTGAGTCGGAAAACGTAGTGATTTAGAGCCACGTGATGCCTCTTTTACGTTGAGTGGTTTTATTATCAAGTTGATGACTTGATTGCGGTAAATTTTGGGTATGGTCAAGTTATTGCTTTAAATGGGTATGAATGCTTGTTGTCCGGATATTGTTTTATTTGCATTATTTGTTCTTATGGTTAAGTTTTTGTTTTACTTACGATAAATTGGGTTTATTATTCTCGTGTATTTTGCTGAGTTTAAACTCACTCTTGTTATTCAATGTTTGTAGGTGTTACGAAGCCGGCATGCATGGATGGGGGGTAGTAACACAATCACGTTGCATCACCGTCATTCCATCATATCAAATATAGTTTTGTTCTAGCTCATGCAAAAATTTGTGTTAAAGATTGTTTGCGGTTATGTTTAATAAATTCACGTCTGTAATAATTATGTGGTGAAGTTTATTAAATTTCTAAAGAATGCGTGATTGGTTAACTAAGGACCTGCTAGAATGATATTATATTGCAAATGTTTTCTGCCTGCTGAGTGGATGTCCTAGTTTTAGGGGAGGTGCTGCCAAAATTTTTAATAATTTTGACAACCTACTAGTTGTTAGCTTACTTTACGAATATTTATTCATAGTGATTTGTAATTGGTGGTGCTAGAGGGTGTAACATTCGAGGCACGGAGTGCTTGGGGTGTTCTTGCGAGCACTGATGAAGATGATCTTTGTACATGAAGGGCAACACATTGATGAAGATGATATTGTACATGAAGGGCAACACATTGATGGAGATGACGGAGACAACGATATGGCGGTGGAAGATCGTTCGTTGATACCCACGAAGATGATCTAGATCAAATCTTTGCGTGATGGGGAGGGGACTTCACGAGTGAAAGGAAGTTTCAAAAGTTCCGGTAGATGGTAGAAGACTCTACAACGCCTTTGTGCGCAGGAGGAGCATAGAAAGTCGCATACCGTGCTTTCACTCTGCAGCTTGAAGGCAAGCAATGGTTGGTCCGATAAGAGCTTTCGAAATGTTATGTCTCTTGGGGACTTGCTTCGAGAGGGTAACGCGTTGCCTTCAACTACGTGCCGTGCCAAGCAGTTGTATGCGCCTGTTGGGATGGAAGTACAAAGAATACACGCATGTCCAAAGCGATTGCATATTGTATCGCAATGAGTTTGCGGACATGGATGCTGTGTTGTTTGCAAAGCAAAGCGGTATAAGAACAGCGCAGCGATATCGAGAGCGAAGATGTCGGGTGAGGCGTAAGAAGAAGAGGTGTCCCCATAAGGTGGTGTGGTATTTCCTATAATCCCGTCAGGCGATTGTTTGCGAACAAAAGGCATGCCCAATTGCTACGATGCACGCCAAGAGCGTGAAGAAGGATGGAATGCTCAGACACCTGCGATTACGTGCAATGGAGGAACATCGACGTAAAATATAGAAGCGCTTTGCATATGATGTGAGGAATATAAGGTTGGGTTGAGTCAGATGGGATGAATCCTTTTGGCAACATGAGTAGTCGCCACAAAGACTTGGCGGTGACTTTATGCATCTACAACCTTCCTCCTTGGCTTTGCATGAAGCGAAAGTACATTATGATGCCACTATTGATCCAAGGGCCGAGCAACCCGGCAATGATATCGATGTGTACCTCAAACCATTGGTTGAAGATCTTCTAATATTGTGGACCGATGGTGTGCGGTATGGGATGAGTATAAAAAGAAAACTTTATCCTATGGGCATTATTGTTTGTAACCATTAATGATTATCACGCTCTTGGCAACTGTCGGGCAGACGACAAAAGGCTTCAACGGATCGCCCAAATTTCGGATGATACAACTAGCCGTGGGTCAAGAACAACCGAAAAATGGCTTACATGCGGCATCGTAGGTTCCTCGTAAGGATCACCCATACCGCAATAATAAGAGAGCTTTTGACGGGACAAAGGGCGCATTAGCTCAAGAATCGGTCGGGAAACAGATATTTGCGGCTGTAAAGGACCTTACAATTATTCACGGAAAGGGCGGCAAGTACATCTATTCGACTTCCGGGATAAGGCTCCTTTGTGGAAAAAGAAATCAATATTTTGGATCCTACCTTATTGGCGGCACACGGAAGTTCGACCGCGCAATCGACGTCATGCACATAGAGAAGAGCGTGTGTGATAGCTTGCTTGGTATCTTCTTGGACATACCGCAAAGCGAAGATACACTTCAAGCAAGGATGGACCTCGAAGATATGGCGAGGAAGGAGCGCATCACGAAGAAATGGATACTGAGCAAAAAGTACCTTCCATGACTGCTACACTTTGAGCAAGAAAGAGAAAATTAGCGTTTGCGAATGCTTGCACGGAATCAAAGTTCCGTCTCGTTACTCTGCTAACATAAAGAGACTAGTCTCAATGAAAGATTTAAAGTTAATTGGTATGAAGTCTCACGATTGCCGCGTGATGATGACACGAGATGCTTCCAATTGCAATTAGGGGTTACGCGAGAAAGTCCGAGACCCAATTATCAAGTTGTGTTCATTCTTCAACGCGATTTCACGAAGGCCATCGATCCATTAATACTAGACAAGCCTGCTGGGAAGGCGTGGTTCACACTCTGTGTAGGCTTGAGATGTGTTTCCCTCCATCTTTTTTGATATTATGGTCCATCTCATTGTTCACATTGTGAAAGAATCTGAATTCTTGGTCCCATATTTCTACATCGATGTACCCTTTCGAGAGATTCATGGGGTTATAAAGAAATATGTTAAAGAATCAAATCGACCGGAAGGTCTGCATTGCCGATGGTGGGGAACCGAGGAGGTCATTGAGTTCTGCGTCGATTATATGGATCTCAAACTGATTGGTGTGCTGTATCTCGGCATGAGGAAGGCTACAGGGGAAAAGGACACTAGGCGAGAAATCGAGACGCACTAGCAATCTAGCTGCATTTACACAAGCACATTTCGCAGCTTTGGGACAATCGGTTGTGGTGGCCCCATATGTCGACATGCACAAACGTGCTATCCAAAACAAACCTGTGGAGGTCGAGGGTTGGCTCGCGAGAAGCACGAGAGATAATTCGGCGATTGGTTGTGTAGACACATGATGCGTCTGAGACAGTACTTTCGCTTGAAATTGTTGGCTCAGGACCGTCAACTACAATTCGGACATTCAAGGATCGACATAAATGGTTTTACATTTTATACAAGAGCGCAAGATAAAAAGAGCACCAATCAAAATAGCGGTATCCGTATAGATGCCTATGACAACAATGGAAATAGGCAAACCTACTACAGATTCATAGAAGAGATTTGGGAGCTTGACTATGGTCCTTTGAAGGTCCCTCTCTTTCGGTGCCAATGGGTCAGACTTCCCGGCGGCGTGAATATCGACAAGTACAGCATCACTACCGTGGACCTCAAACTCGTCGGATACAGAGAAGAACCATTCGTACTTGCTAATTCTGTTACACAAATCTTCTTTGTAACTGACTCGGCTAACAAGGAGCGCCACGTGGTTATTCAAGGAAAAAGAAGGATTGTCGGAGTTGAGAATGTTGTCGACGAGGAAGAGTACAACCAATTCGATGAGCTTCCCCCTTTGGAGAGGGCGTTGACCTAAGTACCATGGAAGGCAAGGAAGCTACATACATACGCGCATGATCATAACGAAGGTCGAGTCGTAGCTTAGTTGTAGTAATGAAATGTATGCTTTCTTTTGTATGAACGACATGTTTATTTTCTCATATCTAACAATTAATGTAATATATGCAATAATGGAAATTGAGGTTATGCTTTCTTTTTATCAAATTGAAAGTTTTACTGCATTTGGATTTTTGTGATTTTGACTGCACTTGAATTTGTTCGAATTTGACAGCATTTGTTGTTCAATTTGACAGCATTATTTGATTTTAGAAATATTAAAACAATTAAAAAGTTAGCAATCTGATTTTTATATGAACGGGTAACTAGATTTAAACTGAAACTTTCATAAGTAACTAGGAAAATGGCAATGATGTTCACTTCCTTTCTGTGCTAGTAAATCATGCTACTACTGCAATCCAACTAAGAAAAGTTTCCAAAAATTCTGAAACAAAATCATGGATGTACATCTCATCTTACCCCATCTACATATAAAATTTCATGATCAAATTAGTCCTATATTAAGAGTAATAAAAAGACAAATTTTAACGAGAACATGGGCAAAGAGCTTATCACCGCGGTTGTACAATGGACCGGCAATAATATTCTGACTATCACCGCCGGTTGTACAAGCGGACGGCGAGAATATTCACTATCACCGCGGTTGTACAGCGGACGGCAAGTAATATTCACTATCACGCCGGTTGTACAATGGGGCGGTGATATTCCACCACTATAAATAAACGCCGCGCCTTCCTCTCATTTACCTTAGCCCTAGCCCGCACCCTCCTCTCACTTTTACAGTGCTGTCGCCTCGAGCTCTCCAGCGCGCGCGCTCGAGACCACCGCCGTCGGTTGTCGAGCTCCCGCCGCCGCCTCGACTTCGGGCGCCGTCGCCTTGTTTCGCTCGGACCGCCGCGTCGCCTCGACTTCAGGGCGGCCGCGTCTACGCCTCGAACGCGTCGCCGTCGCCTCCCACCGTCGCCTTCACCTCCGCCATCTCCCCACCGTCGCCTCGACCTCCCCACCATCTCCCGCCGTCGTGTCGACCTCCCGTCTCCCCGCCGTGGTACACCTCTTGCGAAATTATGACAGAGGTCCGAATGTTCAATGTTGCTTGATGTCCCCGTCGCCTCGATCTTGCTCTTGCGATGTGTGAATGTGCATGTGCAGATGTGAATGTGAATGTGATTGTGAATGTGCAGATGTGCATGTGCGAGATGTGAATGTGCGAGATGAATGCTAAGGGGCGATCAATTCGTTTGGCAGGGACCTAACATGTGGGGTATAGTGTTCAAATGAGGATTTGGGACTGAAATAGACAATTTGTGACACCTTGTTATTTTTACATGGGCAATCTACATCTTTGGTATTCAAAAAGCGCATGCTTGATTGGCAATGTTAATGCTTTCTTGTAAAAAAGGTAGTTATTCTTGCTTATTGATATATGGCTTTCTTCATTGTGCTTCCATTAATATGTTAATGCTTCACAGTAAAAAATGTGGCTCATTATGACCTGTTCTGCATAACACAACACTTACCTGGTAATTTGTGTTGATTTACCATACTTGTGCTGTGTATTGAGCAAATTCATTGAAATAAAGGGAGGCACCAGAACACCTTTGTGCAATATGGTTTCATTCTTATATGATAAGAGTAGGAAGTAACGTGGTCAACTATCACTACAAGAAAAGTGATTATCTGTGACGAAAACGTCGTGACGTTGTCAACTTTTGTCATGGAAAGTCTATTTTCTGTGACGACTTGTTTATGTTCGTCATTAATTGTATCAGGCACCGTCGCCCTATGTACTTTTGTGACGAAACATAAAATTTCGTCATGAAACTATAATACAAATCGTCATAGAAAATGAATAGTTGCTTGTCTTGGACTGACGTCAAACATATGTCTATATTGTGACGATATGCTTTTTCGTCACAAAGGCATGGCCTATCGAGAGGCTATATCTAGAGGGCCCCTTGTCCGAGGTGGCCTTGTTGTCCGACTTGGCCTTGTGGGCCCATATGTGGGTTGCACTTTACACGTTGTCAATTCTTACTTATATCCTTTCATGGTCAGCTGATTAGGGTTCATGTCTGGATTGGTTGGTAGATTCATTGGAATCCTTTAATAAAATTAGTGGCTTCCACATTCACTACTACAAAACATCAGATAGGTGACACTCTATTTGTGGGGTTTTTTGGGCTGTCACAAATAGCATTATCAGTGGTGGTTTTAAAAAAATAGTTGGAAGACTATTTGTGACGGTTTTTATTTGGAATTGTCACAAATAATTCATTATCAATGGCGGTTTTTCTTTGGAACCACCACAAATAGTACATCAGTAGTAGTTTTAGCCAAAAACCGCCACTTATAATACGAGTATCTGTGGCGGTTTTAGCCACCGCTATTGACAGATACTCGCATTATCATTGATAGCCACTGATAATATTATCTGTGGCGGTTTTAATTTGAAACCACTAGAAATAATAAAAAATAGAAAATTTTAAATATTGCTAATTACCTCTCTTGCCTTCTAATTTGAAAGAATTGAAATTAAATAATATTGCATTTGAAATAATTGGAACTAATTGAAAAGAACCCAGGATGAGGAATTCCATGTGCAATAATTGAAAAGAACGATCGAAACAGATTCAAAACTTCAGAGGCCGTTTTGAGGCCCTAAACGATGTTTTTTTGAAATTCCATCGCCGTGTACGCACTCGTACAAACCATCAGGATCCGACCATCTGATTTTGGCACACTTATGAAATTTGGGTGCTACTTTTCGTTATCTTTCAAACGAGCCAAAGAACACCCCGATCGGAGTTACGAATCAAAAGTTATGGCCATTTTAACAAACATGTTCGGATTTCATATTTGCAAACTAGAATCAGTGCCCAAAAGAATATAATCGGAGAGCTCATCGTGTGATGATTCCGGCAAACACCAGAACACCAAAATCGTAATGGCACATATATTGCAAGCATCATTAATAATCAAAAGTATGAAAAATAAATTTTATTTTGCTAATTTAAAATAATTTATGTTCGGTGCTTCACGGGTTATTTTTAAACCCACCAACCCATTTTCCCTTTGGCCCAGCCGCCCAAGCCATTTTTCCCCGTCTAACCCTAATCCTCCCCACGCCACACTACCATTCTAGTCGCCTCCTCACTCGTTTCCCCATGATATCGGCTATTAACCTTGGTTCTAAACTTGATCCTCTCGACTTCTCTGGGCGTCTAGGCTTCACCGAGAGCATCCTCCTCTCCTCTCCACGACCATGACTCTACTCCCCAATCCGCAATCCCCATCTAATCTATCTCATCTGCCCGACTCCGCCACCTTACCGCAGCGTGGCGCCCAGCCTCCCGCGACTCGAGGAAGGCGATGAGGATGGGGCGAGATATAGGTGGCCAAGGATCGCCGGACGAGGCTGCGACGGAGGTCGTTCGACAGTGGCAACAACCGGATCCCTGCATCATGTTGGATCCACTCGTCTTCCTATTCTTCCTCATCTGGGTGTGTCTTCCTCTCCCAAGCTGAAGGTATGGAACCTAAATCGCTCAAATGACTAGGTTATGTGGTTGGATCTGTGATAGATGTTGGTATTCATGAACATTGCTATGTGATGGATGAATATATTAGTTGGATATGGCATAGATGTTGGTAGATCTGTGGTATTTTGGTTATTCCCCATTCATGCTTGGTCGCTTGTCATTCAAGTGAACTTGTTTATTTCCTAACCCCCACAATGGTGGTACCGACGTTGAAAAGGTCTTCTGTAGTTTTGCATCATGTCCTATGGGATTTAACTAGAATCCCCTAGTAGCTCAAGTCATTGGTGATCGAGCGAGAATCTAGAGAGTAATTAGTTCTTGATCCGAGGTTATAGGCCTATAGCTATTTGAAGCTAATCGATTAGATTTTAATTTTCGTGAGAATGTTTGTTTACATTGGTGCGCAGATAGAAGATATTCTAGGCATCGGTGGTTCGAGGTGTCAAATATAATAGCAATAAGGTTTAGAAGCTAATCTTGAACTCTTGACAAGAAACAAAAAGCGTCGCCATGTGCATTAAGTTTGTATTTTTTAAGCTTGACAAAGCTTAACACATAGGAGAACTCGAGGAATCTTCATGTTGTAGGAAAATCAATTGCCTATGATAATATCCAGTTCATTGAAACTCGAGAGGAATTGCATAGAACTACTACGAGACTATGACATCTGTGTGACTCTTGACTAATAAACTTTTACATTATTTTCATCCATTCAAATAACGAGCCACCTTCCTTCTGTTCTTTCTTTCTAACAAGTGATTAGCAATTTGGACCAAAGCCATGCAAGCTGTGGGACCTCCTTCTGTTCTTTCTTTCTTCTTCTAATTGGATGCAAAACCGGTAGGTCTAATTGTTTGTAGTTGTCGGGTTGATTTATTTTTGATCTATACAAAGCAAAATATTCGAAATCCATTGAGGCGGCACTTTGATATCCCATGATTATTTTGTCAAGCCCACGAGTTGGTTTGGTAAACCTTCTAAATTATAAGGAATTGTCTACTCTTGAGATTATTCATCCTAATTTTTCTATTGTAGAGTTTTTCTCAATGACCTATTTATGTTAGCTTTTTATAATTTAATATTTCTGCAATTGCAAAATAAGTCATCCTAGAATCCATCTTGGTCAAACATTTTTAAGTTTTGACTATCATTATATAAATGGTCACCTAGATCATCCACGTGAAATTGGTATTAGATAAATCAAGACATGTGCTTTTATAATGTATGCTTCATGTGATTTTTAATAACTTCTTTGTAATGTAAATTAGCAGTCAAAGTGGCACCTTGTAAATTCTGTTAATGTCCAAATGGCATACTATATTTGCTTAAACTGTCAAGAATGTCAATTTCTTTTTGTGCTTTGCCCGTGAAAATCTGTTGTCTTTAACATTCATGCTTATGTTGATGTTTATTCACGGTACTTGCAATGATTATGCATTTGGTGTTGGCAAGCTATATGGGTAATGCTAGTGGCCAAGTTTACCTACTTTTCTTGCGGACAAAGTAAAAAGCTTATCTTCTTATCGATTTCTCGGACAATTTGAGGATAAGTGTGTAAGTATATGCACCCCACTCTCCTGCCCTTTATCACACATATATAAGATTGTGTCGTTGTTGAGTCTTTTGTCGGTATAATGTAATCCAAATATCATCGACTTGTCATGTTATACTTAAGCACTGCACTTTTTCATTTTAGTGTTTGGATAAAACTACTAGTTGTTTGATGTTAATGATTGTTTACAAGTTTATACAGGCTTGCCGTCGGTGGCCTCCCCACGATGCCAGCGACGACTTGGCCGGCCTCGGACGCTATTAGTGCCGCCACCGCTTTCCCTTGCTCCATCATCGGGCGGCGGACTCCTTCGCCGGATCCAGTGGACCGAGTTGAGTCTCTCCCTCATTCTCTTTTCTCTCTTTTTTTTAATTAGTCATCCCCTCACTCACTTCTCCCGTCTCCTGGCATGGTCGCCGCCGGATCCGTCTGAGCATCACTTGGATGCGGCGGATCTAGGGCTCCTGGCGACGCTACCCTTAGGGCATCGAGTTCCCCAACCGCGGAGTCACCTACTTGGCCCGGGCACCGACCTTTGCTCAGACTTGCGTCGTCCGCTCGCATGTTAATAAGTCAATATGTGGTAATCATGGTTTATTTGCTTGTGATTAAGATGTGTATGTGCATGATGAAGTACTATGTTTAATAAATGAGAGTGGATTTGAGATCTTGATGAGCGACTTGCGTTTCAATTTCGATATTAATGTGTATGCATAAAGATATAGTTGGTGAATGAATCACTCTTGATCAATGGTGATGGTGTTTTGTATTATTGAGATAGAGGTAGTATTTTATTGTTGTCAAGCAATGCATTTACATGTTGTTTCTCCTATGATTGAGTGGTTAAAGCTTTATTTGTGTGTGTATTGAGATTGTGAATTCTCGGGAAGTGAGTAGTGTTGAGTTACGTCCTTACATTTTGTGAAATATTTGTGTCGAAATACATGCGTTACTGTCCTTACATTTTGTGACGAAATATATACCTATAAATGTGATTTTGTGTGAAATATTTGTGTTACAACCGTGCCACGTCACCTCACATCTGGTGATGGCGTGGCAATTGGAGTGTTCTATGGCGAAAATGAATGTCACGTGGCAATCATCTATGAATGAAACAATTGCGTCACAACATGTGCCACGTCACGACACCACGGTTATTGATGTGGCACTTGAGTGTTCAATGGCGAAAATGCATGTCCACGTGGCAATAATCTATAATGAACAATTTAGTTATAAATAAAATGGTCAACGCTCATTTTTAGCCGACCGGAGTGTTCTTTTATGACGAATTTAATATTTTTCATGACGTTTTGGGTACAATTAATGACGGTTATATTCGTCATAGAAGTGATCTCTTCGTTGACAAAAATGTAATTCGTCACATAAAAGTTGATTTTTTATGACGAAAATAAGAAATTCGTCATTGAAAACTTTCTATGACGCACTTTCTATGACAAGTTGAATTTCGTCACAAATTCGTCATAAAAAACCTACAATGACGATTTCGAGACTAATGATGACGAGTTTGGACCGTCATTAAAAATCACTTTTCTTGTAGTGTATGATAGATTGCATAATATCATGATGTGCAAACTTCACTTCGGTTCATTTTAGTTATACTTGTATTTTATGCATTATTGTTAGTTTGTTGCGTAGTATTAAGGTATTACCGCATTATGCTTATGTTAAAATACAAACCTGATATTTTTGTTAATGCTTCACGGTATTGAATTGCTTCATAGTATTGAGTTAAAAAACTCAATTGCATTGCTTATTAGTATCAAAATTCAACTGTACCTAATGGAGCATCATCATCTCTAATTTGCTATGGACAACTCTTGAACAAACCTGAGCGTGCATTTATAATTATTGTAACTTTCCTTGTATCACTATGCTCGCCTATTCTTCATGAATTTTTCTACTTGTTGATATTGAGTTTCATGCGAACAAACACACAAAAATTATGATGTCTGCCACTTGATGTCCTTTATTGATTCTCTGCATTTGACTTAGTTACTTCCTAGCATGTAGGAGTAAATGGCTTGATAAAGCATATACTTCCATTGTTGTGTACACCCAAACTGTTGTTTAAATATTGTTTGTGGTTTGTTAATCATTGAGTTTTTGGGCATTTGTGTTTGATCTTTTGGTTAACTCTTTTGATATATTAATCCTGAATTAATTTACTTTGCTGGGAATTAATCAATAACTAAGGTAAGGTTGTCACAAATTAGTCTATTACTCATCCCTTGTGGCGAGGAGGGCCTTTGGGCAACCCGACATCTGAGAACACTCAAAATAAACAAGTTGAGCTTTATGCTAGTTGCCTTGTGAATTCACATATGCACATGTGTTGTTTTGATCATTTTGCTCTGTGGTGCTTTGTATATCTTCTTGAAAGATGTATACATGTGTTGTAAATATTTGTTTCGTAAAGATGTATACATGTGTTGTAAACATTTGTTTTGTGCCACTAATTGTAATAGTAAGTAGTTGTAGTTCATTTAGTTAATAGTTGTGCCACTAATTGTAATAGTAAGCAGTTGTGCATGTGATTTCAAGATTCATTATATCGAGAGTTACAAAAAGAGAAAAGTCGACAAGTTTATAGAGTTTAAACTTGCTGAAATTTTCTTGTTTGTAACTCTCGATATATAATGAATTTGATCTAATTTTATGTGTATGTATATTTTGTTGACCAAAAATGTATGTGTTTAAAAAAATAAGCCCTGCAAGTTCAAAAAGCATGGGTGTCACGAGGCGTCCGTTACACGAGGCGAAGCCATGAGACATGCTCGCTTGAAATGGACTTGGGACTTAGTTCTTTGTCTTCTTTGTGATAGAACATGAAATTTTTCATTGGAAAAGTTGGACACGAAGACTCCATGATCAATGAAGAAGAGAGGCGGGAGGAAGCCTATAGGCGGTACGCTGCAGAAGAAAAGAACTAAGTCCCAAGTCCATTTCAAGCGAGCATGTCCTCATGGCTTCGCCTGTAACTGACGCCTCGTGACATCCATGCTTCTTGAACTTGCAGGGCTTATTTTTTAAAATCATTTTAGTGTGGAATATATTCTTAAGAATATATGAATTTTTCATATTATTTTTTCATTTGAGATGTATATGTATCATGTGATTTTTTTCTCATGTATAAGTATCATTTTAAAGTTACATGTGCATATGTTTGTAGCAT
This sequence comes from Guadua angustifolia, assembly GCA_036346375.1. Taxonomy (NCBI): domain Eukaryota; kingdom Viridiplantae; phylum Streptophyta; class Magnoliopsida; order Poales; family Poaceae; genus Guadua; species Guadua angustifolia. The sequence goes on along the minus strand of CM070503.1, from coordinate 60,702,167 downwards.
GAGGTCACAACATCACTTATTCCTCTCAACTCTAGCAAATTACCATCGTTTGAATTCACAAGTTTGATGTCATGTAGCAACCATAAATGAATGCAATATAATTAACCCAATAACATTTTGGATTGCTAGCAATGGCCTCGAATCGGGGACAAGTGCGAGGGAGTTCGGCCCTCGAATGTAGACAGTAGGAGTGGGTAGCCCAAGTGGCTACTTGAACCTCTGAGGATATTGGTATGGAGCAACTGACGTCATGACCATGGACCAAACCGACGCGATCGCCATGGACCAGGCGACGCCATTGCCATGGATCAAGCCGACGCCCTTGCCATGGACCAAGTCGACGCGACTAACATGGGCGAGGTAAAGTATTAGTGCGTTGTGATTCCCAAAATATTGTAGGGTCATCGACTAATAACAAGATCAATTGTAGGCTCAAGCGTCCGGTGAACAAAGGCCGCAGCAGTCGTGGTCCGAGCAAGATGCCTAAGGCGTTCACAACATAGTCCAGCTCTCGGAAGTCGGGAACTGCTATACCAGCGTCGGCGTGGCCGTCTGGGACTGACTTGCGAGTACTTGCTAGGGATAACGTGCCCATCATCTATAGATCATGGACCGCCGCGAAGGTGATCGATGGGTGGTTCGATGACTGAAGGACTCGCTATGGGGCAAGCTAAAACACGTATTCCATTTCCCCAAGGGTCGAGTTGGTTGCAAAAGCGTGCACTAAGTATCATGTGCACATCTTTGGAAGAATTGGAAGACTCAAATTGAATAAGAACTATGTGAAGAAGAATGTCATGCCAAATTTTAACACGTTTCCAAAGATAAGGGAATTTTGGAAGGACTTTGTGGAGTCTGAATTCTGAAGAAGCCTGACATAAAGTCGTCAAGAACAAGGCTAGCGCGATAAGAATATGTACCCTCACACACTAGGCAATTGGTGGCTCGTGAAGAAAATACTGCATGGGATAGCCGCGAACAAGAGCTAACCCTCAAGGCGTTACTCTCGCTGACGGCCGAGTTCATCGCACGATCAAAGCCTCGGTTGTTTGGGAGGGGGCTTCATCTCGAAGATGGCAGCAGAGCTTGAGGCGATAGAGCAGGGAGGTGTCATGAAAATATCGGATGCTCACATGGAGTCTTCCCAAGGGCTTTTCAAGCCACAAAGGAGAATGATGAGCCGATTGTTGCTTACTGGTAACAAGGAGCATCTGGCGCACCCGAGGAGTTAGTTTGGTGCCGTGGAAAGAAGGCTTCCCGGTGACGCATCGGAGTACAAGCGGCGAAAAAAAGAATAAGAGAAGATAAGCGCAAAGTCAAATACAAGATCTTTGTGGCAAGAGCGTTAGAGGAAGAGAAGCGCGGTGGATCAAGTTAATGGAGCAAGCGATGCTGAAAGCTCTCACTCACGACCGCCACTCGATGACAGACCCTCGAACCTCGATCACGGTGTTCTTAAGAGCAGTGTGCGTCATAACGATTCCGGAGAGCATCGACTCCATTTTCGATGGATGACATCACAGAACCGACACCGTGCAAGCTGCATTTGTCCACACATGGCATTACCATCAAGGTGGTGATGGCGGGGCTTGGCCATCGCCTCCTCGCGAGTTACTGCTTGCCGCCCAATACGGCGGGATTCGTCGAGGTCGAAGTAGAGCGGTGTAGTCCGACAATATCGCAAAATGGAGGTAGAGATTCTGGCGAGGCGAAAAAACAAACTTGGAGAAAGCGTGCATGGCTTCCTCGTGTGGCGCAAGAGCTTGATTATGTTCGCTCGGACGATGAGGCCGACAACGGCAGCGATGATGATGAGCCGCACTCCACACGCAGACACTGCCGCCACGAAAAGTGCAACTCCTCATGGCACCATCCACAAAGGACCAACTCCTCCGCGGCACCAACCAGAAAAGCCCAACTCCTCCGCCGGCACCATCCAGAAAAAGTCCAACTCCTCCTCCGGCACCAGCCAGGAAAAGTCCAACTCCTCAGCCGGCACATAAGAAGAGTCGAACATCAGCACCATCTCGGAAGTCCGCATCGTCTTGTACCAAATCTCGGTCATCTGTGAAGCGGCATAGCCTCGGAAGAAATTACCTACCGATATGGTGAAGAAGAACGCAAAGAGCAAAGCGAAGGCGAGGTAACATCTCACTTCCAAAAGGTGCCATCACGAGAAGACTAAAGTCGATGCTAATGCGCAGGAGTTTTTCTTGAGTATGGCAAAAGCCAAAGAGACAGGCGGGCTTCAACCTTCGAAATGTGGGACTACGGCGCATCTCCGAAAGCAAAACTTGAAGATGGCTAATCTTGGCGTCGATGTCGCAAGCTCAAAAGATCTTTCTTGAACAACGTCGTAATTCGAGCTAGGTCTAAGTGGAAGTACATTAAGGGGCAACCGATGGCTCCCCAAAAGATTTAGAGAACCTAACAACAAAATTGCGGCGCATCCATCAATTATTACATGCAGCGGTGCCAAGAGGGTATGTGGGCGATCGATGAAATACAAAGATTGATTTTCACAATGGGGATGGCATGTTCAGTTAGAGTTCTGCGAATTGTATATGTTGTCTTGGCGGATGCTCTGGACGTCCTTTGGTCGGTATGGACTTTGTAAGTCTCTATTTATATTATTGTATATTCTTCTCTGTTCAATTTGTATGTCTAACTTCTTTTTACATATGTAGAATGGAATACGAGTTATGTGCAAAAATAAGGATGAAGATTTAGGATTTCTCAATCCGGGGCTTTTTAACGAGACACTCGTCGTGATAACCCAAAGTTTGTTGAAGACTATTTATTTAAGACTTTCTTCAAGCTGAGAAAGAAAACCTCCGTACTTGTACCCTATAACTTTCGAAGACGTATTACCCTACTTCTAATATTGTTTTACTATTTTTGCGTGACACGGTGTGGGACTAATAGGTTGTGTTAACATATATGTCTAGTTATCTTTGGGTCCTCCTCGTCATCGAGTTAGAAGCTAGCGGGGTTTATATCTTGGACTCGTTGAGAAAAGAACTTCGTGAGTATGAACATAATTTTGGAAGATGATGAGCAGTAAACTCGATCGTTGCGTTATTGCTCTAGTAATATTTTATTCTATTGTATTTAAGGTTAATTACTATTTAAAATCATTCACAGTAGCATTCACACGGTATTGCAAGAAAGGTGGTCCGCATCTTCCCTCTGGACAACTTTCAAAGTAATAACAGACTTTCCATGCATGAGACAGGACTGGAAATAGTTTATCGCATACTACGTATGTACAAATTTACATGCAATTGTCACGAAGTCGCCGGCTATAACGAAGACATGGTATATAATTACACATTCATGCCTACTTTTCTTTCATTTAACATCTATCATCATTAATTAAATTTCTCTTTTCTTCAATAACAAATAGCTCCAAGTTGAGAACCAATCGATTCTTGTCGAAAGAAATTTTAGCAATTCAAGAGCATATCATTTGGATTCATTGTGAACATGTCATCGATCCAAAGGGCGAGTTCCACGACGGAAGCTTCGATCTAAAGTGAGCGAGATGTACTCACACTACATTTGTGAACAGACTATTAATTGTAAAAACTAAATATTGTGATGCTTTAATATATTTTAATTATGATCTAACGACGCTTCATATACTATATATTTGAAGGCAACATATCATGTGCACACAGGCCTTCCGTGTACACATCGTGCACACCAACTAATAAAAGTCATGAAAACTCTGAAAAAATTTGTAGATGTACTTCATAGATTACTCTACCTATGTATAAAATTGCAGGTTCAAATTCAATACATATGAGGACTTACAAAAACTCTTTTTGTAAGTCCTCATATATTAATTGAACTCGCAATTTATACATAGGTAAGTAATCTATGAAGTACATCTACAAATTTTTTCGTTATCCTTGTCACCGGTTCGTTTAGGAACCGGCAATTGATCTCTACGAATCCTTGTCGGTTCGTCGTATAAGCCGGCGAGATATACATATATCCGCCGGATTCTAGGTTGAACCGCGAGATAGTTGAGTATCATTGCGGATGCTAGTGTAAACCGGCAGAGATAGTCTAATATCACTTGCGGTTGTATAATGAACCGCAAGTGATATCTATTATCTTGCCGGTTCCTCGGCGGCGGTGATAACCCAGTATCACTTGCCGACCAATGATGCCGGCGCCCATAACCGGCAGTAATGGCGTGGACGAACCGGCAGTGATGACCTATTCTGTAGTAGTGTTGTATTTCAAGTTCTCAACAAGAGCCACATCTTTAAACATAAACTTGATTCAAGGTTAATCCATGCAATCACTCACACGAGCGCATTGCATCAAGCAAAACCAATATCATGCTATCACAGCATATCAAATAATCATCAGACATAGCATATGCACAAGTAGTCAAGCACCACACATGCCATAACCAAAACCACTTTGCAATGCCAATTTCATTACTCAGCCAATTTTTCAGCATATGATTTCACAGTAATACGCCGCGCGTGTTGTTTTTTCATAGAAAAAATTTCCTTTTTTTCGGCGGTGTGTTTTTTAAATCGTCGAAAAAATGGTAACAATTTGAAAGGACACAAATGAAATCACGGTTTTTTCGCATCTATCTGGGGTTCTCTCATGAAGGATCCACGATCGTGTTAAATCGAAAAGGCCCTTTTCGTAAAAAATAGCCGAAATGATCCAAACGCCACTACGTTTATTTTATCTATTTAGGATCCCTTCACGAAAGATTCGCATTTTTTAAGGTCCCCTTTGTAAAAAAATACGGAAAGGACCGATACGTAATTATGAATTTTTCGAATGACTTAAACGCAAAAAAAAAAATTGAGCCGAGCCGGCTTGGCTCAAAGCGAGCAGCGCACGGGAATCTTTCAAGATTTAGGAAAGTATATATGTGTACTCCGAGTGGGTCGCTGAGATTTTTGCTTTAAAAGCAGGCACCGGAGGTTCTGTATACGTAACAAGAGAAGAGATGTAATACCAAAAACAAGAGAGCCTGTAGCTTAATGGTTTGTGTGCTGGCTTGTAAGTTGAAGGTCATGGGTTTGAGACTCTAAGACGATGTTTTTTAGTTGATTTTTTTGTTCTTCTTTTTGTGTGGTCCAACAATCCCTAGCTGCTGTCCTAGGAGGAGGAGACTTTTGGGGCGGCCAACCGCGCGGCGCAACACCGAAGGAAATACAGGGGAGCGACATCACGGAGGTAGCGGGCGGCGGCAGCAGGAGAGCTCCCGTGGTGACGTGCGAAGGCTGTAGGTGCCTTCTTGTGGCTCTCGACGTGCGGCCGGCAGTAGGAGTCACCTACGGTAGCAGCAGAGGAGTCCCGAGTGGCACGGTAGAGACGTTCCTTGCGTGTGGCTGTTAAAAGAAAGAAAGAAAAGCCAAGCGCCAGAATTCATGTGCTATGTTAATTTATGATCTAAATTTAGGGAAAAGGTCAACTTCTGTTGGAGCATAGCAGATTTGTTTTCGAGTTAGATCCTAGATCGCCACCATCTATATATACTTTCTTGTAAGCCGTACGGGATATTGGATCCCTGCGTTCGTAACTCTCTAGAAAATAGTAAAAATTTGCTAGCCGGCACCCATGATTTTTTTCCGTAAGAGTTTTTTACGTTAAATTTATATCTCTTGTTCTTTTTTATTTAGATCTGTTTTATCTATTCTACGTGTCGGTTTTCTAACATGCTAAAGCAAACAAGAAATTCCAGCGGCACAGTACGTGAAGCCCTGTAGCACGCGAGAAAAGAAGGAAAAAACGACGCAGGCATAGGAACGACTCCCTCCGTGCAACGAGGCGAAGAATGTATGTCTCACCGATATCTATTATTGGTAACTGTTGTCGACAATCCACATAACAAGATGATATTAGTGATCATTTGTGTGTCTTATTTAGAAGATTATCAAAACTACATATTTTTTACATAAAGGAATAAATTCCGGTCTCTGCAGAATGCATACGACCAAGTCACATAGTTTTCAGCTATCAAGCTGATCTCCAATAAATGAAAAAAGATTACAAATAATATCAAAGACAAAGTCTATTATTATTTCGCCATCCATTCTTGGCAAATATTTCTAATGCGACGACTTCCAGTGCTCTACTGACCAACCGGATGTGCTCCCTTGAGTTCTCAGGCTGCAACAGTGCCCAGAATCGCAACCAGTAAGTTCCCCTGAAAATAGCCTGTAAACAAGAAATATATTGTTTGTTCTCAAAGAGTACATCATTACGTGTGCACCAAATAGCCCACACGATAGCCGTAACTCCCGTAAAAATCAATCTTTTTTCTATCTTTGCAAAGCCTGATAACCAATGTCCAAACATATGCATAATAGATCTTGGTGGAGTTAACCCAGTAGCGATATGAATAATTCTCCAAATATTTTTGGCATGCTGACAGTCAATGAACAAGTGCTTTATTGTTTCATTGTTATTACAAAAACAACATTGATAACTCCCAATCCAATTCCTTTTAGCTAAGTTATCTTTCGTTAAGATCACTCCTTTCTGAACATACCAAAGGAAAATCTTAATTTTCAAAGGAACCTTTAATTTCCAAATGAACTTACTAGTGAAAGGAGTACCATGATTCATTAGATAATTATACATAGACCGAATTGAGAATTGACCATGTCTATGTAGATCCCAGGTGAAAGTGTCCCTTCTATTTGTGAGCTGAATATTAGCTACTTTTGCTACTAGGTTATACCACGATGTCAATTTAGCCCCCACTAAAGCACGACGAAAGGTAATATTTGGTGGCATTTGCGTCATGACACTTGCCACCGTGCTATGCGGGGAATTGACAATGTTAAATAGTCGAGGAAATTGCGCCTTGAGTGGTTTAGATCCCACCCACTTGTCTTCCCAAAACCTAGTTTGTGAACCATCCTGTATGTGAAATGTTCCACAACTTAGGAAATTGTCCCATACTTTAAGAAGCCCTTTCCAAAAATGTGAATCCCGAGGTTTAATATGCACCTAAGATAAACAATTTGAACTCAGATATTTATTCCTGAGCAAAGTCTGCCATGTCCCCTCCTCATTTAGTAATTTAAATAACCACTTACTTAGGAGACATTTATTTTTGATTTCAAGATCAGTTATTCCTAAACCTCCTTGATCTTTGGGACGACATAGCATGTTCCATTTTGCAAGCCGATATTTTCGCTTGTCATTATTACCCTGCCAAAAAAACCTGGAACGATAAAAGTCCAATCTTTGACGTACACCCTTAGGGAGTTCAAAGAAAGACATCATAAACATAGGAAGGCTACTTAGTACAGAATTTAAGAGAATAAGTCTGCCCCCGTAAGAGAGATGTTTGGACTTCCATGTACTTAGTTTGCATTTGAATCTATCCTCGATAACACTCCAATCCGCATTACCGAGCTTATGAAAATGCATCGGGATACCTAAGTATCTCGAGCGGATAAGATCTATCCATGACCAAACAAATTAGTATAAGATTGTTCATAAAGTTTGGCTTCACCAAAACAAAAAACTTCACTTTTATGAAAATTAATCTTCAGGCCTGATAATTGTTCAAACACACTGAGCAATAACTTCATATTTTTAGCTTACTCAATATCGTGATCCATAAATAAAATCGTATCATCTGCATACTGCAGAATAGATAAACCATCCTCTATCAGATGGGGGATCACCCCTCTAACCTGACCATCTTCTTTTGACCTATTAATCATTATAGAGAGCATGTCTGCCACAAGATTAAAAAGAATAGGTGACATAGGATCGCCTTGCCTGAGTCCTTTTTTGGTCTGTAAATAGTGTCCAATGTCATCATTAACTTTGATGCCCACACTACCTCCAACAACAAACTTTGCGACCCACGAGCACCATTTTTGGCAAAATCCCTTCATGCGAAGGGTTTGCTGAAGAAAAGACCATTTAACCTTATCATAGGCCTTCTCAAAGTCAATTTTTAGAATCACTCTATTGAGTTTCTTAGAATTCAATTCATGGATGGTCTCGTGCAATATCACATCACCCTCCATAATATTCCGACCTGGCATAAAAGCCGTTTGTGATGGTCGTACCACTTTGTTAGCCACTCCCATAAGTCTATTTGTAGCCACCTTAGTGAATATTTTAAAGCTCACATTTAACAAACATATTGGTCTGTATTGTTGAATTGTTGTTGCCTCTTTAACTTTAGGCAGTAAAGAAATTACTCCAAAATTAAGGCTATATACAGAGGTAAACGGTCGAAATAAAAATCAGTGAACAACGCCATAAGGTCCGCTTTTACAATGTCCCAGAACACCTGATAAAATTCCACAGGGAAACCATCAGGACCGGGTGATTTATTATGTTCCATCTGAAATACCGCCTCTTTAACCTCTTTTTCAGAAAAAGGTTCAGTAAGGGAGTCATTTTCTTCCTTCGTTACTTGAGGTATATCTAGATTCTGATTTTCCACGAGACTGAAATTATTTTCCTCTGGTGGTCCAAACAACCCTCGATAATAGTTTGTGATGTATGCTTTTAATTCAGCATCACCCACTATTACACCATCTTCTTGATCCAACTTAAAGATGTGTTGTTTTCTATGCTTGCCATTAGCAACTAAATGAAAATATTTTGTGTTATTATCTCCTTCCAAGAGGTTTTTGGTTTTAGCTCTCTCATACCATTTGATTTCTTCTTCCCTCAACAAGTGAACTAGTCGCTCATTTAGGTAATGCTTCAAGTTTAATTCCTGATCTGAGAGTATCGTACACTCTACCTTTTTATCGAGATCATCGATCATAGTAATTAACTTCTTCTTTTCCTTTCTATTATGACCAGCTGTATGTTTGGCCCAACCTCTCAAAAATTGACGAAGAGATCTTATTTTATTCTACCATCTTTCGATCGCATTGATCCCTCTTGTCTCTGATTGCCACTTATCAGCAACCAAATCATAAAAACCCTCTCTAATCAACCAGCCCCGTTCAAATTTGAAAAGAGGTGCCTTTCTATTATGAGTAGACGCACCAGTACTCAAAAGCAAGGGTGTATGATCAGAGTTACTTCTATCTCTAGCTTGGACCCTCGTAAGCGGGAATTTTTGCTCCCACTCAGTAGAAGCCAAAACCCTGTCTAATTTTTCAAAGGTTGGATTATCCCCACTACTCGCCCAAGTGTATTGGCGACCAGACATATTTATCTCTCTGAGATTTAGAGATTGAATAACCATATTAAAAAGATTCAGCCATTTTGAATCAAATTTGTCCTTGTTTTTATCATCTGGGCTACGCATAATATTAAAGTCCCCACCAATAATATACGGTAGAGACTCTTTATTACACACATGAGCCATCTCTATTAAGAAAGACTCATTATGTTCATATTGTGCAGGTCCATATACTGCAATTAGAGCCCATTTGAAGCCATCATCTTTATTTCGAAGTGTAAACTTTACATAAAAAGTCCCTTCGTCAATGGCTCCAATATCATACACCTTTAGATCTACCCCAAGTAGCATTCCCCCCGACCGACCATGCGGTGCCATGCAGTGCCAAATAAATTCTTTGCCACCACAAAACTTTCTAAGAGTCGCATCCGGAAACTGATTCCGACCCGTTTCCATAAGAGCAATAAAATCTATTTGCTCCTCTTTAACCATATCCTCCAAATACACATGTTTAGCCAAGTCTCCAAGACCTCTGCTATTCCAGAATAACCCTTTCATTTGAGACTTAGTTTTGATGGTGTCTTAGGTTTTTTAGAATTCAATCCCCCCATATTAATTTTTCTAATATTGGATTTTTTCCTACGGGGTGTTGCAGTTAAATCACAACAAATATGATCAAATCCTACCTCATTCACATTCTCATTAAATTCTTGACGAATGTGACTAAGCTGAAAATCGAAAATTTCTTCGTCCTCCACATCCAGGTTAATCTTTGGTGTGGAGTGTTTGCTTCTAGATGAATAACTTTTTGACGAAACCCTAAGCCTATCAAGTTCTATGTTTTTAAGAGAGGTAACAGAAGAAGCAATAACTGTATTATCTCTACCCATAGAAACACCTAGGTTGGCAATTCTAGAAATAATAGTAGAATCTGAAAATGATGTAAACGAGAAACAATTACCTAGCTCCAAAGAATTCTTTTTGGCCACCAAATTCTTTGCCTTCTCCATTATATGAGTATCCCCCATCGCAGCAATCCTTGCGCTTGATCTATTCTCCCTCATCTTAGGTCCTGACATGGTCAATAATTTGATCTCCTCCCACCCATTGATCTTGTCTAATAATTGAAGTGCATTCACCATGGCCACATTGGAAAGATTAGCACGAATAACATTTTTCTTACATAAAGTTTGCAGAGCATGACGTGTTAATCCTTGAAATTTCGGACCCACACCACCTTGTTCCTCATGAGCAGACAAAGAACAACCACCAAGCTGAGGCTCTACATGTGGACCCTCCAGCTGGTAAGCAAATTTTGCCTTATCTTTCATACCCAGTTCACCGTTCACCTCTTCCATCGAGACAGTAGTGTTCGGCAATGTTTTTGCCAATTCGGCATCCTCCAGAATACACTGTACCACAAATTTTGCCTTTTCTTCCATACCCAGTTCACCGTTCACCTCTTCCATCGAGACAGCAGTGTTCGGCAATGTTTTTGCCAATTCAGCATCCTCCAGAATACACTGTACCGGCGACATATTGGCAATAGCTGGAGCATGCAGCAAATCCAAAACCACACCATTCTCACTCGGGAAAACACCTGTCCCCAATTTACTTTCAGTCACAACACCCAGTCCCAAATCAGATTGAGGAATTGTGATAGCTTTTGCCTAAATCCCAGAAGTAAATATACCTGTATCTTCCTCAATTTCAGCAACCACCACGGCGCTTATTTCATCCAACAGACCATCAACAGCAATATCAATAGCATGCTCAATGACTTGCATCTCGTATTCAGATGGTGCATAACTAACTAATGCTTGACCATCCCCCCCAGTAGACATAGCGACAGCATTCATTTCCATCTTCTGAACAAGCTGCCCACACAGATTTGGCTGTAACTTTTGACCCATAGTGTCAGCATGGTCCAGACCCACCTTCTCCAGCCTCCCAATCACATAACCTGAGATTTGATCATTTGGAGCAGGACCCGTGACTTGATTGCAGAATCCTGCCAGCCCACATTGCCCAGCTTCAACCGGTAAAACAGGCAAAGAATCAATATCCCCTGTCATAATATCTTCACCTGCCACCCTGATACTCACTTCATTCAAACAATTGTCCACAGAACTAAGATATACCCCTTGAACCATATTCATGTCAGACCTACACAAGTTCCCATGACCGACATTACTATCATCAGCCATAACTTGCTCTCTGCCTTTAGAATCCTTGTCTTGATTCTCTTCCCTTTCCTGAATATCAGCAACCAGAACAGAAACATGCTGCAGCGAATTAGATGAAAGCAAAGGCGGAGGAGAAATTTCACCTCCAGAACTCACAGCTAAACTATCCCCTTCCATGAATGGTTCCATCATTAATTTTTCAGACTTCAAATCCACATCATAAATCCCATTTTGAACATTAGATACACATTTAATAGACAATTCAGCTGTAATATCCACCGCCTTGCTGGTACCACAATCAACAAACGCCAGATTGCTAATAGCATCCAGAGACTTATGAAAATAAGAACCAGACTGCACATCATCATCAACTTGCAAAGGATGGGCAGAAATATCAGAGATGCTATCTTGGACACAATTACCTGGAAGAGCAGGTGAGCCGGCCACATTCTTCTTCATCTCACATTGAACTGCAACCTTTTCACAAGAAACATCCCGAGGCTTCTCAACCAATGAGCCATTCACCCTCTGAACATGCAACATCTTAGTTGAGGCACCAGAAGTAGAGCCCTGCTGAAAATTGCCTCCAGGAAGTCTTTGAGTCTCACAACTACCGTCTTTGTTACCATTACCAGCCTCTTCCATTTCTTGGTCAGTGTCTTTTGATTGCTGATCCTGATCATCGAGATCATCATCTTCATCAAACTCAACTGATTCCCCATTTATCTCATTGACCACATGATCAACTTTAAAGAAAATTTCATATAAACAATCGTCAACCACGATGTCAGTACCATCCGGAATACAATTGACATCGAGGACAACAACCAATAATCTGACCACCCCTGTCTTTCTCATCGATCTCATGTCAACCCTCAGAGTAGCACCAAGAATTGTTCCAAGAGCCCACAAAGGTAAAAATGATCTAATTTCATACGGGACACCATATACATGAACCCAAACCTTCTGAAGCTTCTTTATAGGCTTTATTTCCATATTCCACTCTTCAAACGACATAACTCCTTCGTTATTATCCGTGCGTAACCGCTTCATACTAATCATTCTATCGAGTTCTACCTGACAAGGGAATGGAACAATGTAAGTGTTATTATCATGATTCCGTACCTCCCAATTCCACTTCACCGGAATCGCCCGTGCCAATTCTTTTTTAACCAAGTCCGCCGGAACCGTGCCTTCAACAATACGGATTAGGGCAGTCGCAGAAGTTTTACAAGGAACCTTCGCCGCAGAAGAATAAGGAATGTGAAAAAATCCTAGACCATCCCCCGCCAGCCCACTGAATGACGCAGATGGCTTAGGACCATGCAACAGAGGGCATTGCGGAGTAAAGTGCTCTTCTTCACAAATCTCGCAACAGAGAAGAAATTTCTTCTTCTTCTTCAATGCTGGTTCACAAGCAAGTTGATTACCTTTGTTCTTACCAACCTGGGTTCCAGGACTGTCCCCCTTGTCCATAGACTGCTTCGACACATCCTCCTTAGTAAGCCGCCCGGCATTGATTGATCGGAATCCCCCAGAAATCGCAGCAGTCGGAGCACCGCCACTCTGAACCCCGCGGCCGAAGGAATCACCGCGTCCACCATAATGCAGGACACGATCACGACCCCAAAATCGCCCACGACCACGGCCAATAAATCTCGGGGGACGACCACCACTGCGAGCCGCTCGAGACTGTCCTCCATAGCTCCGGTCTTGTTGCCGTTGACCATCACCGGATGCCGTCGCGCCGCCCGCCATGACAACCTGAGCGTAAGTGCGCAATGAACGGGATGAATTGTGATAGGTCAACCTCCGGTGCAGAGACGCCAGTCCAGGGTAACGTAAGGACCAAACCGAGCTAGCAGGCTGTTGGCCTACCAACACAATAGGCCCAACTTCCGGCCTGGCAACAGACGAATTCAAATGTTTGATACCCGGGCAATAAGGAACAGGCGGATCATCCGGATCAGAGCGAAGAACACGCTGAACAGGACCTCCCAATGAACAGCATCCGTGAGAATGTTCATCGATCAATGGCAGTAAGTAGTTCCCTAATGTCCTTGGCAAAGAACACCTTGATTTTGGCAAAGGTCCCCTCCAGCCTTTGCTTTTATCCCAAGGCCAGGAACCCTTAAACAATCACTTATTGCGATGTCGCAGATCACCCTGCAAAAGATGAGATGACATATATTTATAATCTGCACACCCGGAGGAGCATACCTGCAACTGATGCTTTATGTCAAAGGGCCGACATTGATGGATTTCAGGTTTGGATTTTTCGTCACTCACGTCATGGAGGACTGTGAGTATTACTTATGCTTTACTTATTTGCTATCAATCAAACTTGCTCTTATAAATTCCGCTTGCAAATGATAAATTGATTTACAAAATCAATTTCGCTTTATGCAAATTAATTGTAGTAGCCTCCATTGACTTGGCCTACATTTATGCATTTGCAAATACCACCTTAAGTCTTGCGGAGTACAAAAGTACTCACCCTTGCTTAATTTGTTGTTTTAGGTGAATAAGTTAGCAAAGCTTCGAAGGTTTGTTTTCGTCGCAGGATGCGAGATTTTCATTGAAGTGATATTTTCTAGAGATTTATGCCTCATCAATTGCCTGCGGGATGGATGGGCACACTACCAAGCTTTGCTTCTTTTGCTGCCATATGCTCTGAGTTGTAAGATTTATGTTTTATTAGTTTCCGCTTAATTAATATAATGTATGGTTGTGATTCCAATTGTTGTAAATGTGCGTACTAGCTATTGATCCAGGGACTAGTACTGTATGCACATGAGATTTCTATTTTGCATTTATGTAAAAATGGAATTAGATCTGATTGGTATCGAGCTATCTTGACCGTAGGATAAACCTTAGATAGAATGGTCGTTAGCATTAGAATGAACTAATTCAAAATCATATTTTCCGAAGCTAGTATATTTGCAAAATGTAGACATTGCTATTCTTTCCTTATTTTTAAGACTCTATTCTTATCCCCACTCTCATTTTGATTTGTAAACAAATTCCCCTTTTCTTAAAAGTAGTTCTCGCCTATGGTTTATCTTCGCTATTGCTTCTGAAGATATCTGAGATATGTCGTTATTAAGCCAGCCAATGAAGACTACAATGTCTACGACAACAATCTCAAGGAAGTCAGACAACACTTTGCTACATCCGATAAGGCAGAAGTGAAGATTGAAGATCCTGCTTCATCAAGAGCCGATGTCTACCAACAGTAAAATGCGGAAGATTAGAATATATTAGGACCTACCATAAGATAAGAACCCTTGCGCATTGCATATTATTCAGCTCTAATTGTATAAAGTATTTTTATGTGGTGTTTATAACTTGCTACTTAGAATTGGTTTTATTTATCAGGACTAATTTATGTGTGAACTTAACCTCCAGGTTAAAGTTTCACAATAAATTGTCCTTATGTATAAATATGGAAAACTCAACCCATAGGATAAATAAGAAATTATAAAATAGTTTATCTCTTCTCCCTATAGAACTTTTTATGAACTTATCCCTTCTTTCCGTATAACTTCTTATCTACATAACCTTTATGGTCATTAACCATTCTCAAAATCAAGCCTCATCAAGATTTGTAATATAGTCTCCATTACTACCTTTAGTTTCATGAGACCACACCATCCATATATAAACCAAGTTTAAGATCTCACCATATTAGTAAACACCAAACTAACTTAAGTCGCTTTAGGCTAGTCAAAACCTAATTTTTCCCAATAACAACTCTTGACCATGCCTCAAAACTCACCTCATTGCTTTGCCCAAATTATGTACTATGAAAATGAGCTAGAACCAGAGAAGTTATGTATTTCTAAATATAAACCTTAGAAAGATCGTTAAAATGAAACTGGAAAAAAAATTGGAAACCTTATTTTCTAAAAGAAATATAAAAGAGTAGCATTAGTTGTATATATACTCTTTTCCCATCTATAGAATTTAATCTCCTTATCTATGTACTCATTTTTCCTTTGTAGAATTTTCTTTCTCCACTCCTAAGTTATTCTTTCTAGAAGTATTTCTCTCCTTATCTTTTTGTGAAATAAAAACCACCAACAACTCTTTTTGAAAATAATTCTGATAGCAAGTCAACAACATTGTGATGTCTACATCAACAACTTCAAGAAGATGAAGGTAACAAGCATCACAACCTCTCTGACTTCATAGAAGCCTTGGAATATTGACATCAACAAGTGGTGCAAAGGATAAAAGAAGACTCGTTGCCGAATAGCCTACAATAAAAGATAGTATTATCCAAATTACACATTATTCATTCTATATAGTAAACCTTTTATACATAAATACATATGACTAGTAGAAGAAAAGCCTTAGATACACCCATGTACTAAGTTAAATATACATATAGTATTTCTGTGTTATTGAAATTTTGTTGCAAATCTTTTGTGTTGTTTCTGGGTTACTCTCGTAAATATTAAACCATTGGGTTGAAATTTAATGTGTTAAACCTACTTAATAAGAAATTTAATTAAAAAGATTTTTTAAAGAATGAAATGTTGCCTTATAAACCAAACCAAAAAATTACTTAATCCACATAGAAACCTTTCTTGAAATAATATTTTAATGAACAGAATGTTGCTGTGAAACCCAACAAAATCTTATGTGTGTAACCTTACCTTAATAAATGTTGTTACAAAATGCCTGCGACATAATTTATTAATACATCCACTAAAAGTAATGACGAGGGCTGGGTGCTCCTTGACCGGCAGGCGCGCGGTCAACGGATCCCCCAAGCTCGGAAGGCCCTGACCACGACCTGGGTGCATATTGAGGCGCTCGACCTAGAGTCTTTGTGAACCCGAGCTCGATCCCGCTCGACCTCGAGCTCGAAGGATCTCGTTCAAGCCTTGGTCATACAGGATTTTGGATCTAGCATTTGACCAGCGATTGCGAGAGCGGGCCATGGGGATGATTCAGAGTCAAACAAGTCAAGGCGATACGCCGACCCTCGATGTGCATGAAGGCCCTTCCGGGGATGTCTCCTACCGTTGCGTCGCGAAGGAGTATAAAGACCAAGGACGCGCAAGCTCAGGGACACGAAGACAACCCATTACACACAGCTCGAGTTAGGAATCACCGCTCTTGTCTTGAGTTGTAAACACCTCCTCAGACAACCGATATAATAAGAATCAGCCGCCAAAGGCGGCGGAATGAAACTATTACCTTCACGGGGCTCAAACCGGTATAAACCCTTGTCTCGTGCTCATTGTCGTCTTGCTCACCATCATCACGGTGTCTTCTTCCTCCGCTTAAAGCGAAACACACTCGGGTCCCATAACCTCGACCCCCACCTCACTTCTTGCGGTTGGCGATCCCGATCGTCGGCAATGGCGCCACCGTGGGGCCCGATTGTTCGCTCTTCGCGAGAACGACACCAGATCCTAGGAGCATGGCGCCCTTCATCGATGGATTTTCCTCGCACGGACCGACTCGTGTCCTATTCACACCTTCGCCGCCGCCGAGCAAAGACGCTACGGTGGCGGACGGTCAAGCGCCGAGGAGATGCGGATGGCCGTGATCCGCAGACCGAAGACGCTTCGCCGGATGGTGCGAGTTGCCATCAACAAGCCATCACCGCTCTCCGGCGGAGGCCCCAGAAGAAAAGACGCGTCTTCGAGCCGCCCGAGCTCCCTCCTGCGAGGCGCCCGCTTATCGCCGGGTCATGGTGACCCCGATAGGGCGAGGTCGGAGCTCTTTGGCGAGCCACGGCGAAGAACTCGATCGGGCTGCGACCGAGGTCGCACCTCCGCAGCACCAAAGTCAGCACTCGGGGACCCGTTCCCAGAGAAGCAATGATAACACAATCGGGACGTCGCCCGCGCACCCACCGGACGCCTCCCGTGTAGGAGCTAGCCCCCGAGCAACGGGCTCGGGACGAGGCTTTGACACAGACGCGTCGGCGTCCCACGGGCACCGCACCGACCAGGACCAGGCCCGAGCCAGGCCTCTCCGAGTCGACTGGCAGCAGGTCTGCGGACCTCTCCCGGGACATTCCGCCAGCGCCGCAGGTCGGGACCGCTGCGTTACCAACGGGTGATTCCGTGCTCGACACCATGGTCGTTCCGCCGTGGGTCGGGCCGCCGAACCAGCCTCGACTCACGAATCCCGGCGGCGAGGGATCTTGTCGGCGATGACCACGACCTGTGCACTGTCGACCTACGGCCGCATGGCGACTCCGACGGCCTTCGTCGCGTACGGTGGCCGGCACGGTTCAAGCCCGCGCTGATCGAGCGCTTCGACGGGACCAAAAACCCAGACGAGTTCTTGTCCATCTACTCGACCGCTATCCTGGCGGCCGGGGGGGACGAGCTCGTGACGGCAAACTACCTTCCGACCATCCTGGACGGGGCCGCAAGGACCTGGCTTTTTAACCGGAAGCCTGGCTCCTTCAGGTCATGGCGCCAAATCTAGAACACCCTTCGCTCCAACTTTCAGAGTTGTTACGAGCGGCCGGGGAGGGAGAAGGACCCGAATCGTGTCATCCAGGGCAAGAACGAACCGCTACGTGATTTTGTGCGGCGTTTTGTAGGATCGGATGACGACAATCAGAGGGGGGGTGAATGATTGAGCGGAAGATAAAAATCAAAATTTTCTTGATTCACAAAACCCCCTAAATTAATTATGAAATATTGCTCTCGGTTTCAACAAAAAACAGATTAATAGACGTTCACTAAAACTGTAATTACCGAAGATCCAACCGTCGGATTGATGTGAAATTTTAACTGTATAAACTAGATTCAAATCCGAAACTAACACAACAAGAATCACCTCAATCGGATATACGGATCTAGAGTTATAACCTTCGCAAGTTGATTGTATCAAATAATGACGAGAATAGATCAAACCCTAATTATGAGATTAAACAAAATCTACAAGGAATTAACCAATCAAACTTTTAAAATAAATTACTAGATGCCCTAGCAATATTTTGGATGAATCAAATCAAAATTATCATGGCAAAAACATGAATCAATATGAAATCAAAACAGGCATGCAAAGCGAAGGACGGAAAAATAAATGAAAATACTGTAGCAATTGAGATTACTGTAGCGCCGAATACTGTAGCACGCGGGTACTGTAGCGCCGAAGTTGCGTGCTACGCTCGGACTCTCCTTTTCGCCGCCAGGAAGAACAACTGCGCTCGGATTTTTTTTTTCTTCACGCCATGCATGCAGTCGCAGAGAATTAACTAGCGCAGCTTCTAGTCACGGCACAAGACAGCGCTGGAAGCTCTGAAAACTTCTAGTCGTAGGATGATTCACATGCAAGGACTTCAAGCTGGCGCTCTGTCTTCAGTCGCAAGGGAATAGCCTCCAGTAGATTGCCGGCGACTTTGTCCTCCGAGTCGTCGGACGATGCACGAACTTCACGCCGCCACGCCGCCAGGAAAAAAAAGCGACCGCAAAACAGAGCTCGCATGAAAAGCGGCGATATCCGGTAGCCGCAAAAGCTAATCAATTTATTGACTAGGTTTTCGGGGTTTTATACAACTCAAAAACTTATCCTAACACATATATGCATATCCACTTGGCCCAAACACATGGCCCAATATATGCATACAACCCAAAATTCACACATGCAGCGTCACGGCCGCTGCCGCACTCACGTGACTAACGACCTTCGTGTGCACCTTCTCTAGCCGAGCGTCCGCATGACATCCTCGACCACGGGACCTCGATTCCTCCACGAACCTAGTCCGAACCTCGGTTCCTCCATGAACCTAGTTCGGTCCGTCATCGACCACGTTAAGCCCTCGAGCAACACGCACACGAATAAACAAACAACGCATCCGAGCACAAGTCACGACTTGACTCAAAGTCAATCCATGCAACCACTCACATGAGTGCATTGCATCAAACAAAATCATTAATCAATCATAATTATGCTCAATGGTTCGGTTACTCACGCCCTAGGCGGTAGCACTAGGAAAAGCAACCAACACTCAAATTGCTTCAATTTGAAGATCCAATTCAAATCAAACTCAATTTCAAATCAATCCAATCTTAAATCTTGTCAATTACTCATCACACACAAGGATAGACCTCCACATGGTCTTTCAATCTCCCCTTGATGAGTATATTGACAAACACATGAAAAGGCATAAGTATTGAGTTTGAAGAAAAAGAAGAAAGCAATTTGAATGCAAAGCCAAACTTGATCAAAGAAATAGAAATGAAGAACATGACCAAATTGGCGACTTATGATCTATGAGCGATAGCAAAGATTAACAAAGATCATAAGAAAGAAGAATCAAGTGCAAAATGATGCCTTTTCTACGAGTTCTCCCCTTTTGGCAATATAGGCATCAAGGTGATATTTTCTTTTCTCCCCTTTTTTTTGTTGTTTTTATGCAAGTAATGCAGCCTAAGGGAGCTTTGAAGATTATCCATGTGATCAACAAGACAAGTTATGACACCAAGCTAAGTTATGGCAAAAATAGACTAAGCTAAGGCATGTCCAAGTGCAAATAATCATTTTGCTAGCAAGATTTAATTAAAACCATGTCATTTTTAGCATGATTGAACATGAGCAACACTTGTCATTAGTTTCAAAACTAGAAGCAAAGCCATTCAAAGGATCAAATGGAAAACCTAGAGTTCAACCTACTCAACACTTTGGGGAATCTAGAAGTGCACACAAGGTCCTTGTTTTTTTTTTTTTTATTGTATGCAAATTTTTCTTTGAATCTTTGAAAGACATAGCGGGGTGCAAATGTTTGACATTATTTGCATTCTTTACCCACATATGTTTTTTTTTGCATTTTTAAAGCAATTGACTCAAGCCATAATCGATCATCTCAAGAGGGACTCTTAAGAGAATGATCTTGGTCATACACAACACATTCCAAGTTCATCTCAAGTGCAATGAGAAGCCGTCTTGTGAATGTGAGGTGTTGAGTCTAATGCACACAAAAAGAGTCAATTTTGCTTCACTTTCATTTTAGCATTTTCATGTTTAGCTAGTGAAGGACTCAAGTATGGATCAAACAAGATTCACCCAAGTTGCTATAGGGACTCTAAAGAATTCGAATTTCACAAATCATGGCAAATACACCTAGAGAAGAAACTTAGCAAGTAAGCATAACATGTTTTATCAAGTTTTTCTTTTAACGCTCATTTTTCAATTTTTGTAAGCTTAGCAAGATAAATGAACTTGGACATATCTAAGCAAGTAATTTTCTTCATAATATAGCATGGTGTATAAAATGAAACATGGATCATGTGCATAATAGACAAAGCTCATAAAATGAAAAATCAAGTCTATATGCAATGCATGAGACAGATTTTAAACTCCCCTCAACATGTGATTTCATTTTAAGCACAAATCTGGTTCAAATTGAGTTATTAGCAAGATTAAGCTCAAGAAAGATCGAAAAGAACTCAATTAAAGCCGAAACACGAGAATGGAGGGAAGAAGTCAAGAAAGCTGAACCTGGGTGGCTATAGAGTATAGAAAAGATGGTAGAGAACACTATGGCTCGGACTCGCTCTCATCTTCCCCAATGACTAACATAGGAAAGCGCCTCTAGATCCCAAACTAAGGAGTGCACACAGACCTGTCTACCAGGGGGCCCAACACTGCTAGACTTATAAGGCTGTGAGGGAACTCAACCTAGAGAGAAGAGACGACTAATTAAGCATGATAGCAACCTAAAGCACAAGATGAGAGGTCCATGCAAAGCATGCAGAAGTCTAAGTGATGTGAACTCATAACTCTAAGGAATAAAACCCATAAGCACCGAGCAATACAAAAGGAAAAACTGAAATAAAATATAATACATAATATCTGGATCGGCTCCCCTCACGAGAAGGCCGTAAGGGCACACAACTCAAGCTCACTCCTCAAGGCAACAAACCTAGAGCTATCCAAAGGCTTGGTAAAGATATCGACCAAGCTGGTGGTCACTCTCCTGGCCGAAGCACTATGTCTCCTTTCTCCACATGGTCTCTAAGGAAGTGATATCTAATATCAATGTGACCAAGTCTCCTATGCCAGAAGGAGAGATCACGGGACTCAGAAGCAATCAAACACCGAAGAGAGTCTCCAGAAGAAATAGAAAAATCAGCACGAAAGACCCTCCCAAATCTAGAAATCCATAAACTAACTCTCTGATGAATCGAGGATTCTACAAGCATTGCTCTTAAAGCTTACCTCGAAAGAGTCATCGATAAGGTGAGAAGCGGAAAGCAAATTATATTGCAACTTACTCACTAAGGCAACGTCCTTAAGAATAAAATTTTCATTAATGCGAGGCGGTACCTTTAGCAATGACTCTACGAAGAAGCATCCCCAAAAGTGATCAACTCATCAGGGGCTCGGACTAGGAAGAGAACCAACGAGAGTCTCCGGTCATATGGCGAGAACAACCGAGTCAACAATCCAAACATCTCCTTCCCCATCAAGCGAACTGATCAAGTCAAAGAGAGACTTCGATCTTGGGATAAAGTGAGGACACAGGAACCCAATCTTGAATCACACGACGTCTCAAAGTACCGACCCACAGAGGAAGAAAGCTGGACTCTAGTGTCTCTCGGACTTCGACTCTCACAAGATCGGAAGAAGCAACTCTAGTAGAAGATGTAGGAGCTATCCTTTGGTTTGGCCCGCCGTGGTGCAAAAGCGGACCATCCCAACGAGGCTGCCCAAATCTCCTACCGAAAACACCTCACGCCGCTGATATCTACCTCGATGGGAAAAGCGAGGAATATCAAGAGGGCGGTGGAAAAAGCCGACCACGAGCAACTCGGGACTAAAACTCGATTGACGAGCATGAAAACCGAGTCACTGGGCGCTGCCCAAAAGCAGTGACTCTCGACTGTCTAGTAGCGATGTCGCCTTAGGAGCACTCGAGTCAGGGATGACCACGAATACCCTAAGAGCAGCAACACGCTCACGCTGGTGATCTTGGCGCGTCTAAAACAGAAATCTACTAGGTGACCATCCTTCTTCTGAAGGTGCATGAATACCGCCTTGCTAGAGGTAGGAGTGGCGGGAGAAGCACCCATACGCTCGAAGTCCCATGGACAACCGGTGAGACCTAAACACAGTGGTACTCACCACAGGAGCTACCACTATCTCTCCACTCTTGGAGGCACGCATTACAAGCCGAAGGCGGATCGCCGTGCGTGCTCAAGTAATCAAATCCTAGACCTTGATTGAATCTGCTAATTTTGGGTGGTCTAGAATGAGATTGAGTTTCTTCTTGCCTCCAACAAATTTCTCAAGAGTGCTCATAAGATCTTGACACTCTCGGAAAAGTGAGGCGCATGAAGAGCAAGGGAAGGAGTAGAAGAAGAGCGGAAGAAGAGGATCGAGCAGTAGCGTGCATATTTTTCCCTATACGGCTGCCTCAAATTTGAGAGACTCACGGGAAGCACAAGAAGCATCTCTAATTCTACCAACTTGGGCCTCTAACTTCTTCCTAAGCTCTGCGTGGACCTTATCCACGTCATCCTCAACCCCAATACACAAACAAGCAACCATTATTTGACTTAACTAGTAAGTCCTTAGCAAGTTGATCACACTTGGCATTCAAAGCTTCATTATCAAGTTTTAGTTGCTTCTGACCCTCACATGGTATTTGGGTCCTTAGAAGCATGCAATTCAAGTTCATCATTTCTAGCGAAAGCTTCCTAAGGTGACAACTCATGGCATCAATTTGACAAGTAGCTTAGGGCAATTTTCACAAGATGTAGTTGTGTGAGTATGAAGAAAACTAGCATCAATAGGAATAGGATCAATAGAACATGTGCTAGCATCCTTGACCTAAGAGCCTCAAGATCGAAACCACACTATCATGCGGGGTTCTTAGGTTCTCCAACTCCACAAGCACACCATCACAGAGAGTACAACTATCGAGTCTCGGGAGGAACATGATTTAAGTGAAGCTAACTCCGAGACAAGGTATCTACTTCCTTCTCTAACTCCGTAACCCTAGCTCTAGCTCTAGCATGAAATTTTCCTAATTTGCAAAAAGCTTCATTGAGCTGGTCATAGGAAGGTACCTCGTCCAGAAGTCATTTGTAGAGCTGGTCGTTGATGTCGTTGGTGTTTGCCATGAAGCACATCTTGGGAGAAGTCGTCGCCGCCTTTCTTCTCTTGCGGATCATCCTCGCCTTAAATCGCTCCATGTCTCCGTGTCGGAGAGGCTGATGTCGTCGAGGCGGCGAGGGCAGTGTGGAAGAGCTTCTTGTTCTTGAGAAGTTGCGGTACTTCTTCTCGTCTGGCATTTCATGGCTGGAGGCTTCTTGTTGCGGTTCTTGTCGGTGTAGTCGTTCTTGCGGAACCGCGGAGTCGTTCTTGCCCTTCTCGATTTAGGACAATTAAGCTCGAATGTGGTTGGGGCCGCCACATTGAAGCGGTGATCCACCACCTCTCTTCCTCTCTCTCACCCTCTTGTAGGCGTGAGAAAACTTCTGACTAAAAGAGCAAGCTCGGTTTCTGAAACTTGTCCGATTGGTCATCGCTTAGCTCATAAAGTGCGAGAGGAAAAACCAGCGAAGAATCAAGAGAAGATCAATGGGATCGGTGACCAAAACCATCATTGTGATTTCGTCTTGCGCGAGGCGGCGTCGATCTCATGAGTCTTGAGTCGGGAATAAAGCCCGTCAAGAGTCAAGGTCGACAAGTCGGTAGTATCCTTGATGGTGGTCACTTTCATTTCCCAAACCACGAAGATCGAGTGCGGTCAAGAAGTGGCGAGCATTATCCGAGTCGAGGTATGTGCAACCAAGCTGCGGAGATCGCTCAAAATTTTAGTAAATCGACCAAAACACTCGTCAAGACTCTCACCGGCGTGTTGTTCAAACTTGTTGTACTCACGCTTGTGTTGATCTGCCTCACGGTCTTGATTTGGGTAGTGCCCTCATGGTATGCATCGAGGTCACCCAAATCTCGTGGCGGATCGCAGTGAAGATCGATCATACTCACTTGCGGTGAGTCCTGTATGAGAATGTTCCTCGCCTTAGCATTTGCCTCAACGTCGACCATATTGCGGCCGTGGCGTTCTCATCGGCGAGGAACCTCATATGGGAGCTTCACCTTCGCCATATCGGAAGCCACAGGCGGTGATGTATGACTCCATCCGGGATTTCCAAAAGGAAAATCAACACCACAAAAATTGGAGGCTTGGTGGAATACTTATGCATCGCCATGGCTCTCGAGACCGGTCAAGATCTATGGAAGAGCAAAACCGGCTCTGATACCACTTGTAGGATCGGATGGCGACAATCAGAGGGGGGGGTGAATGATTGAGCGGAAGATAAAATCAAAATTTTCTTGATTCACAAAACCCCCTAAATTAATTATGAAATATTGCTCTCGGTTTCAACAAAAACAGATTAATAGACGTTCACTAAAACTGTAATTACCGAAGATCCAACCGTCGGATTGATGTGAAATTTTAACTGCATAAACTAGATTCAAATCCGAAACTAACACAACAAGAATCACCTCAATCGGATATACCGATCTAGAGTTATAACCTTCGCAAGTTGACTGTATCAAATAATGACGAGAATAGATCAAACCCTAATTATGAGATTAAATAAAATCTACAAGGAATTAACCAATCAAACTTTTAAAATAAATTACTAGATGCCCTAGCAATATTTTGGATGAATCAAATCAAAATTATCATGGCAAAACATGAATCAATATGAAATCAAAACAGGCATGCAAAGCGAAGGGCGGAAAAATAAATGAAAATACTGTAGCAATTGAGATTACTGTAGCGCCGAATACTGTAGCACGCGGGTACTGTAGCGCCGAAGTTGCGTGCTACGCTCGGACTCTCCTTTTAGCGCCAGAAGAACAACTGCAAAGCGGATTTTTTTTCTTCACGCCATGCATGCGAATCGCAGAAGAATTAACTAGCGCGGCTTCTAGTCACGACACAAGACGGTATTTGGAAGCTCGAAAACTTCTAGTCGTGGGATGATTCACATGCAAGGACTTCAAGTGGCGCTCTGTCTTGATCGCAAGGAATAGCCTCGATGAGATTGCGGCGACTTTGTCCTCCGAGTCGTCGGACGATGCACGAACTTCACGCAGACGGCCGCCAAGGAAAAAAAAGCGACACGCCGAGCTCTCGCGCAAAGCGGCGATATCCGGCCGCCGCAAAAGCTAATCCTTATTGACTAGGTTTTCGGGGTTTTATACCACTCAAACCCTAACTTATCTCTAATACATATATGCATATCCACTTGGCCCACAACACATGGCCCAATATATGCATACAACCCAAAATTCACACATGCAGCGTCGGCCCGCTGCCGCACTCACGTGACTAACCGACCTTCGTGTGCACCTTCTCTAGCCCGAGCGTCCGCATGACATCCTCGACCACGGGACCTCGATTCCTCCATGAACCTAGTCCGAACCTCGGTTCCTCCATGAACCTAGTTCGGTCCGTCGCCGACCACGTTAAGCCCTCGAGCAACACGCACTGCGAATAAACAAACAACGCATCCGAGCACAAGTCCACGACTTGACTCAAAGTCAATCCATGCAACCACTCACATGAGTGCATTGCATCAAACAAAATCATTAATCAATCATAATTATGCTCAATGGTCGGTTACTCGCCCTAGGCGGTAGCACTAGGAAAAGCAACCAACACTCAAATTGCTTCAATTTGAAGATCCAATTCAAATCAAACTCAATTTTAAATCAATCCAATCTTAAATCTTGTCAATTACTCATCACACACAAGGATAGACCTCCACATGGTCTTTCACGTTTCATCTGCACGAGGAACCTGATCCCGAGCATTTCTGACGAGGCCGTCATCAAGGCCTTCAAGTTCGGGGTCCATGATCGACGCCTCACCGAGGACCTGGAGATTACATCGAGGCTCAGCGTCAACAAGCTTTTTCGCATGGCGGAGCGGTACGCGGACGTGGATGCGGACGACGCCGTGCGGTGGAAACGCGACTACGACCAAGGTAAGCTTGGTCTAAATCAAACAGAGGCCGGCCCTTCCAACTCCAGGGGCGCCGACCATGGCACCGCCTCCAAGAAGCGGAAGCGCGATCGCAGGGGCGGCGGAGGTCTACCACGGGTGATCGTTTCGGCGGATGGCCAGCGCGAGGTCCTCGAGGTCCGAGGTCAAGCTCGGGAGGACTCTAAGCCTCGCCAAAGCCGACCTCGACCTCACCAGGCGAAGAACCAGCCCCAGCAGGAGGGCCAACGATCCGGACGTGCGGACGAGGCTCGACGCGAAGGCTGAGGGCGACGAGGATATGAATGGCAAAGTTCTCGCTTATTCCATAGGGCGGCCGGCCACGGCTACCGCACCGCAGGCATGGTAGAATAAGCTGGACGCTTTCTATGATGGGCGGGGTGAGATGCCCGTGCTTCGAAGGATGACGACCAGCCGGAGGTGGTGAATGCTGTGAACACGACGACCTCGATTTGGAGTTCAACAAAGCGGCGCCGGATCGGCGTCATCTTGATGGCTCGTCGGCCCATGGACCATCTACCGTGTCGCCATTGGGAAGCCCATCGGCAGCCCCGCAAGTGGGGGGCCACCATCACCTTCTCTCCAGAGGCGCTCTCCGGTATGGCCCGAGACACGAGGACCGCTTTGGTCGTGACCGACCGTCGGCAACACATGATCGGTCGCGTCATGGTCGACGGCGGCAGCTCTCTTAACTTGCTGCAGGAAGGGGCGCTTGACCGGATGCAGATTCCCCAGTCGAAGGTCAATAACGTCGCCATTCCCTTCTTCGGGATCGTGCCCGGGAGCTCGACCATTCCCCTGGGGCAGGTGGTCTTGCCCGTTACCTTCGGCGGCTCGGACAACTTCCGCACCGAGCTGGTCACCTTCGAGGTGGTCGAGGGCGACCTCCCGTACAACGCCATCCTCGGGCGGCCCACCTTGGTCATGTTCATGGCCGCCAACCACTATGGCCACCGAGCGTCGTGGTACTGCCGCCCCAGCGGTGTAATTCTTGCGTGGGCGTCTGCGGGCGGCGGCACACGGATCAGACCAAGGCCTTGGCTCTTGCGGTATCTTGCCCGGTGATGCTGAGGCGGCGACAAAGAATGCCCGCGAAGCGGCAATCCGGCCAGTGGCAACGAAGGCGTGCCGCTCGATGAGTGTGATCCGACCGAGTCGCCCACGTCTCGGCGGGTGAGTTCCAAATAGGAACTCGAGCTTGTCACCTTCGCCGTGCTAACAAAGGTATATTAAGCAGGAGCCAGCGGACATGCTGGCGTCGAGGGAGGTGATCGAGCACAAATTGCGGTGGGATCCAGCTCCCAACTCAGGCGCGCCCGAAGCTGCGTCGCTTCTCCCGGAGAAGGTCGCGGTCATCAAGAGAACCTTGACAAGCTTTTGAAGGTGGGTTCATCAGGAGATTGATTACTCGAGTGGCGCCAACCCGGTCATCGTTCGAGAAGAAAGGCGGAAAGTGGAGAATGTCGTCGACCATACGGGGTTGAACTCGGCTTGTCGACGACAACTTCCGCTTCCAAGCATCGACGGATCGTCGACTCCACCGCAAATGCGGGATGTTGAGCTTTACGGGCGCTTACCGGGATACCACCAGATCAAAGTGGCGGTCGGCGATGAAACAAGAGCGGCCTTCATCATGCCATTTGGCACCTATTGCTACACGACCATGTCATTTGGTTCACGCGAATCGGGGCCACTTTTTCACCGATCGATGACCGGGACATTCGAGCGCAGATCGGGCGGAACCTCAAGGTCTCGTGGACAATATTATAGTCAAAGCCTCTCTGAAGGCAACCCGTTCGTGACCTCGAAACCTTCGCTAACTGAGCAGGCACAATATCAAACTCAACCTTGAGAAGGCGTGTTGGTAGCGGCGTCCATAAGGTGCTCGGCTATATGATCGGGGCTCGGGGTTGGTCCAAACCGAAGAAGATCGAGGCGATCGAGAAGATGGCGCCCCTGACCTCGATCAGCGGTGCAAAGCCTCACCGGCCGCATGGCCGCCCTCAGCAGGTTCATTTTGAGGCTTGGCGAGCGTGGGCTCCCATTCTTTCGGACTCTGCGCAAGCACGGGGGCTTTGAGTGGACCCCAGAGGCGCAGCGGTCCTTCGATGACCTGAAGGTATATCTGTGCCCCCACCTCTACCTACAACGCCGCAACCTGGTGAGAAGTTCTTTGCTCTACTGCGGCCACCGCCCACGTTGTCGATCTTGTCTGGTGGCGGGCAGGGGTCCCAGCAACACCCAATCTACTCGTCGGTGAGTCTTGCGGCGAAGGGCGCTACCAGTCTGAAGCTGTTGTATGCTCTCCTCATGGCTTCTAGCGGAAGCTCCGGCACTATTTTCAGGCGCACTCCGTGGTTGTCCCGAGCAACTTCCCACTCGGGGACATCCTAAGGAACCCGGAGGGTGGCGGACGAATCGCCAAGTGGGCCATGGAGCTGGCGGCGTTCGGCGTCCGGTCGTGGCACGCACAACCATAAAGTCGCAAGTGCTCGCCGACCAGAGTCGGCGAGCGTCGCAGCCCGCTCCCCGAGCTTCAAGGCGAAGAGGAGAAGCCTGGGTCATGTTCTTCGATGGCTCGAGGTCCTTCAAGCGCTCGGTGGGATCCTTATCCTTACCCAGCGGCGATAAGTTGAAATGCGTAATTCGTTTTGGCTTCGGCGACCAACAATGTGGCGAGTCTGAAGCCCTCTGGCCGGCTTCTGAGCTCGCAAGGCTTTGGGTGTCGCGCCGCTGGTCGTGAAAGGTGACTCGGCTCGTCATCAACCAGTTCAACAAGGACTACGGTGCTCGGGGACTCGATGGCAAAGTACCTCGCTCGGCCGCGCAAGATGGAGAAGTGGTTCGAACTTGGAGATCAAGAACATCCCGGAGAGACAACTCCGGTAGCAGACTTCCTCTCAAGCTCGGCTCCTCCGGCGACGATATCCCACCGATGTCATCCACGGAGACACGGCGGCCCGTCGATCTCCGACCAAGAGGTCGTGCTCGGCGTGGTCGGTATCCCCTCTGGTGAGGCCATCCACAACTTCCTTGCGGGCGACATGCCACCCGACCTGAGAGAGGCGGATCAGCGCGGCGAGTCTATACATGCTCGTCGAGAAAGCTCTTGAGCGAAATGTTTCCGGCATCTGACGCGGTGCATCTCCACGGAGGAGGTAAGTACCTCCTACATGACATTCACTCGAGCCTCGTAGGCGCACTCTTCAGACAGACAATGGTCGGCAAGGCCTTCCGCATGGGTACTATTGGCCTTGGCGCCAGATGCTTTCGGGATATCGTCCTTTTGCCGAAAGCATGCCAGTTCCACTCCGGAAATCGCATCGGCCCGCCCTGGCGCTCCAGACCATCCGCTACGCTGGCCCTTCTCGACGTGGGGGCTGGACATCCTCGGCCCTTTTCCTCAAGCAACCGGGGGGAAGAAGTTCTGTTCGTCACTGTCGACACCTTCACCAAGTGGATAGAGGCTGAACCGGTCTCGACCATAAGCCTTTCGGCGGCGATTCGTTTCTTCCGCTTGTTCGTGGTCACCAGTGCGGGGTTCCATGCAAAATTATCGCGACAAGCGGTACCCGGTTTACGGTGAGTTGTTCCGGGGAGTTTTGCGAGGAACTTCGGCATCAAAATATGCTTAAGCCGGTGGCTCACCCCGAACAGCGGAGGCAATGAACGCCGCATATGAACAAATTGTCTAGGGCGTCAAGAAACGAGTTGCAGATGAGCTCGATCGATACGGAAAGGCTTGGGTGGATGAACTTCCCACCGTCCTATGGTCTATTCGTACCATGACAAGCCGAGCCACAGGGTCCACACCCTTCCAGCTCGTGTTGATGCCGGCCGCCCCGCCTCCCGAGGTCATCTTTGGGCTCTGCCGAGTCGGCTTTGGTCGACCAAGTCGACTTCGAGCACGAACGGCTCTCGACCTCACCCTCGCAGAAGAAGTAAGATGCCGTGCCTCGCCACGATCAACGCACTACACGCAAACTCTTCGCAGACATGCGTCTCGGTCGGTCGACCTAGGAAGCTCCTTGTTGGGGACCTAGCCGAGGCGGATTGAGCTCGTCCAGCACCAACAAGTTATCCCACAGTGGGAGGGCCCTATAGAGTTGTTTCAACAGACCTTACGAGGCTTACCCAGGCTAGCGATGCCGATGGCGAGAGCTCTCTAGCTCGTGGAACATAGATCGGCCGGAAATTTTATGTGTAACCTCTATGCCTCACATTTCAATAAAAGTGGTCTTTCATTTTGCCCTTTATATTTGCTTCCACTTGTCTGCTACTTTTCTTTTTTAGTGGCTCCTTTTTTTGAACAGGACCTTCGTGCGCTTGTGCATTCGCTCCTAGTCTAAGTAGCCTTGAGTTTTTACGTTCACCCCAGTGACGAGCTAAGCGTAGCCGAACCTCTTAGCAATCTAGCTCTCCCCGTGCGGGGCTCGAGCTAAGAACCTCGCCGCTTTTGCCGGTCGAGGCAATGCGCCACGGTTGCAAAGGGCCGTCTGAGCACTAATCTACTTAACGATGTTAAGCCGTGTCCTTCTACCTTCTGGAATTGTTCCTCAACTTTGCGGTCGTGGCCTCTCGTCCGTATCTCGTCTTGCGCCCAAGGCGCGCGTCGCTCGACCTCGGGCCCCAGAGGCTGGGTAAGGCTACCCTACCTATGCACGACCTAAAGAGCATGGGCATGGCAAACAAGCAAAGCAAAAAAAAAAGACTTCAAGTATCCCAAAACCACGAATTCTACAGAGGCGAGGTTTCTTTGTTCACAAAAACAATCCATACATTAGTACATTCCTTGTTTTTAACGTTTCTCTGGTCGGCCATCTCGCGGGCAAGCTTTTCTGCTTCGAGTGGGCCACTTTTTTCCTTCAGGTTGCGATCTCCCCAGGTGGAGGCTTTTTTGGGAAGCATCCACGGCTCGGCGTCGCTCGTCTTCAAAATGGGCAGGCACTCTTAGCTACTTTACCGAGCGCTCGAGTTTCTCTTGAGCAGGACCACAGTCTCGGGCCGGAGGCGACTTCACGGGAGCCTTCTCCGGTCACCTCGACCTTAAGCGCTTCGGCCTCGGCGCCTTGGTGGCGCGATCGAGCTTCCCCTCAAGCTCGAGGATTTTGGCCTCGAGCTCGGGGGCGCCTCGCTGTGGAGTGTGCTGCTCGCGGCGACCTTCTCAAGTCCTTGACACTGGCCCCTTTCGGTTTGGCGTCTTGTTGGCGCCCAAGTTCCTCCTCGAGTGGAGTATCTTGGCCTTAAGCTCGGAGTCGCGCCTCCATGAAGCCTTCTCGAGCTTCGATCTTGGCCGCTTCGGCCTCGGCGCCTTGGCTGAAGCGTCGCGGCTCTCTGCTCCTGACCTTAAAACCGTGGTCACGTTCATAGGACTGGCACCTTTCGAGCTCTGCCTCGTGAGCTATCTCCTGCGCCCTCATCGTCCGGCGCAGATCGTCGAGTTCTTGGGCCTTCTGCTCGAGCTCCCCTTGCTCGACCTCAATGGTCCGGACGAGCTTGTCGCGCTCAACCTCCCGCGCCTCTACTGCGTCGAGGAGACCCCTCAGCACGTCGGCATGCTCTTGAAGGCCTTGTAGCCCTCAAGAGGCATGGTCGATCACCTTCATGACGAAAAGGGTGGCCCAAAAATGAGAGGGGACAAGGAGGACAAACTACGAGCTACGAAGTGTGCGGGAAGACCCTTACCTCGCGGAGATGCCCCTCCAGGCGTGCGCGGGTGAATTCCTCACGGTCATCAATACGATCGCGAGGGATCTCCTCCTCCTCGTCGACCGCCATGCCAGTGTCGAGATCGACCTCGGCCACCGATGGCACACTTGGGCGGGACCACGAGTCCCCACCGGGCGGCAGTCATCATGCCTCCTCGGTGGGTTAAACCCGTCGGCGGGGAGGGCATGGCGGATGCTAGCCCGATCTCCACGGTAGGGGCCCGCTCGTCTCCGGTGCCAAGGGATGGCCCGGGTCGCCCAGTATTCACGACCTCCGTGGCACAGGATGCCGCATAACCTCGGGCTTCAGCGATCGATGGGGAGGTCTGCGGAGCTTCTACGACCCGATCACCTCCGGTGACCAGCGGGGTCACGGCCTCAATGCCCGGAGCGATCGTGGCTGGTGGGGTTTTGGAGGTCACTTCAAGTATGGCCTCAGGGCCCTGAGTATCCTCCCCCACGGTGGCTTCGGGAAGCTCGTCGACGGCATCAGTGTCGTGGGCCTCGCCATGTCGAATCCCCGTGGCGCGGGTTCATTTTCTTCGGACGAGTCGTTGAGCCCTTGGTAGAACTCGCCGACCAAGGGCTGGCCGAAAGTGCGTGTCGGCGACGATCATGGCGCAGGACCGGCTTCAGCGTTCTCCTCCTCGGACTCGGACTTCGCCTACGGACAATGACCATCGTCCAAAGCGGGCAAGTTTGAGCTCGGGTGCTCAAGGTCTGCGATCAAAAGCATACACTAAGCCGAAAGATCTGAAAGGCGGTATGAGACCGGGATGTCGGGGCTTACTTTGGTCACTGATCTCCTCCTCGCCGAGGGTCGTCGAAGGTCTTGTTGCCACGATGCAGAGGGCGCGCTGCGTGTCCTCGCGACTGAGTCTCGAGGTCGAGTCGGCTCAGACGCTCGCCCATGACGGGGTTCGAGCTCGAGGCTCTGGGGCGAAGTGCTCGAAGACTGGCGGCGGCAGCCGTGCTCTGCTTCTGCATAAGGAAAGCTCATCAAACGGCAAGGCACATAAACACAAGCTCGGGGGCTCGACTAGTAGGGCCCTTACCGTGGCGCGGTCCCCCCACTCGACATAGTGCTTCTTCGCCTCCGTCTAGCTTGATCCGGCTAGGGGAGGTCGCTTCTTCCCTTTCTTGCTCCTGCCCGCTTGGTAACGAGAACATCCTCTGGCCGTTTCAGCAACTCTGGTGGGCTCTGCGTGCAAGCGGCTTCGGGAAGGGGCTCGTGGGCAAAAGACTCGGGCGCTTGGTCGGGTGACTTACCTCGTCCTTCCGACGGAGTACATTCTTGGGGCGGGGTTGCGATGGCGTACTGTGCGCCTGCTTCCCAAACATCTCAACCATCCTGGCGGAGACCCAGGATTCTTTCGGCGCTGCAAGACAAGCGGTTGTCAAGAGAAGATCGGAGGGTGTACACGAGCCAGACCTTGGGGCAAGAAGACTTACAGGCGTGCCCTCGCGGTCGCATCGTCGGACCCACGGATCTCGAAGAGCAGGTGCTCCCTCGCTAAGAGGACACACAGTTCAGAAATCGTTAGCGATCGCTTTGCCCGTTGAGACAGCGCATGGCGCGAGATATGAATGAGGAGATGGCCTCCTCGTGCGACCTCGAGGTCGTCCGACTCGGAGTCTCCTTCTTGCGGTTGGCGATGGGGGTCCTTCAGTACACGGCGTCGGTCTCACCCCTCTTGAGTAGAACCAGCGCTCGGTCCACGGGCGAGGAATCCGAGGTTGGTACTTGGGAAGGCCCACTTGAGCCCGACCAGCGCGGAAGTAGAGGCATCCGACCACGAGGGTCCTTCGGAGCGGAAGAGACTAAAATCTTCGAAGAAGAAGCGAGCGAGTCGGGAGGATCCTAGAAATCCCTCACATAGATGGGAAAAGATGGTGAGAGAGAAGCGGAGTTTGGCACGAGTTGATGAGCTCGATGTCGCGGTTTGGAGAGGACCTTCATGACGAACTC
Source organism: Guadua angustifolia (assembly GCA_036346375.1). Classification (NCBI taxonomy): domain Eukaryota; kingdom Viridiplantae; phylum Streptophyta; class Magnoliopsida; order Poales; family Poaceae; genus Guadua; species Guadua angustifolia. Next base: position 60,668,140 of record CM070503.1, on the reverse strand, counting down.
ACTCTCCGGGTCCGCAAGCCAAAGAGGGCATAGTGCTCGGTGCGACGATCTCGTCGTCCTTAGGGTGCGCTTCGGTCTTGTTGCCCAGCGGCCGCCATGTAAGCGGATCTAGCGAGCCCGAGGACTCGAGCTCCTTCATCCTCTAGTGCGACAGTGCTCCTTCCTAACTTGGCCATAGCGGTTGTGGCTGGTTTAGTCGAGGGAAAGGAGGACCTTGCTCGGAGAAAGCTTGAAGGCGAAGGCGCCAAGACAAGAACTTTCAGCAGGCGATGTGGCTGGACTTATAAACCGCAACGCAGCAAAATCGATCCACGGCGCCTCAAAAGGCATGCCAACGCGATTTGACAGGTGCGATTAAGGCTCAGACTCTGGTCGAGACGCCGCCAGATGCCGCTGTCGTTCACATCCGTACCAACATCGAAGTCGAAGGTCGCCCAGTGTCGAGGCCAAAACTTCGCTTTGTGGTCTCCGCTTGGAGCCTCGGCCAAGAGCCAAGACTGCGAAGGTTGCCTCCGTCTCGAGATAAAGGCTCGAGGTAAATCTGCGAGTTCCCTCCACCTAGAGCCTCGGGGCTAGCTGATGAGGGTGGGTGCTCCTTGGCCGGCGGCCTTGCGATCGCGGATCCCCAAGCTCGGAAGGCCCGACCACGACACAGGTGCATCTTGGCGCTTCGACCTAGAGTCTTTGTGAACGAGCTTCGATCCCTTCGACCTCGAGCTCGGGCGAGGATCTCGTTGAAGCCTTAGTCATACAGGACTTGGATCTAGCATTTGACCAGCGGTTGCGAGCGGGTCGTGGGGATGATTCGAGTCTTGCGGCAAGTCCGGGCGATTCCGCTTGACCCTCGATGTGCATGAAGGCCCTTCGAGGATGTCTCCGGCCGTTGCGTGCGAAGGAGTATAAAGACCAAGGCAGCGCAAGCTCAGGGACACGAAGACAACCCAAGTACACCTGGCGGCTCGAGCTAGGAATCACCCTCTTGTCTTGAGTTGTAAACACCTCCACATACACCGATATAACAAGAATCACCGCCGGCGATCAGAGTAGAGCTATTACCTTCACAGGGGCTCGAACCAGTATAAACCCTTGTCTCGTGCTCGTTGTCGTCTTGCTCCGACCATCATCACGACTGTCTTCTTCCTCCGTTCGAGCGAAACATAGCTCGGGTCCCATAACACACTGACCCCCACCTCACTTCTTGCGGTTGGCGATCCCGATCGTCGACAAGTAACGAGTAATAAACTTTTTAACCTTTATAATCAACCTTAAGCTTTTCCCAAATAACTTTAGTTGAAATGCATCCTTTCATTCATCTCAAATATTTTAACATACTAGAAAATGTCCTATAAACAATATCACTTGTTACCTTTGTGAAGGTCAAGATTATGGCCTAGCCCAATATCCCTTGGATCCGATAATTGCCTATGCAATTGAACATCAATAAGAGAAATTCTGATCCTTGGTTGCTCAAGATTTGATTATTAGAAAAAAAATCAGTTGTATAGGAAATGTTGCTTAAGGAATTAAAGAAACAACACTTTGACCCTAACTACCTTCACCAAGAAAGTAGTAAATGGCAATCGCCAATGACATGTTTCTTGTCTGATAAAGAAAGTCATTGAGCCAAAAGGATGTCCTAAGAAACAACAAGATGAGATTCATAAGGAAGATAGAATTGGCCATATAGCTAAGCATAACAAAATGTCACGAAAGAAACAAAAGTGCTACATCTGTCACAAGAAAGGTCATATTGTTAAACAGTGCCCCCAAAGAGAACAAACATCTCCTAGCATCCTAGTCATGCCAGAAGACACCGTAGTCAATGACAACTCCAAGAATAGAAGAGATAAAATCTGAAATAGTTTGCCCAAGGGATTAGTTAAAGAAGAGGCATTGGAATGAAGATGCTTGTCCCAAAAAGAATTCTACGCAACTCCACTCTCAATCTCAACCCTCATCTATTCATCCCTCCAACCAAACTAATGAACAATTCTCTGGTACCCAAAACTGGAAAGCCAATATTACCTATTTCCGTTGTGGTAATCAAGGACACTACTCCAACAAATGCCCAAAGAAGAAGAAAAATCCGCCTCGTCTTCAATCTCATGAAGTCATTCAGCAACTACCCGCTGAAGAAGCTTAGGACCTACTAGATGCAGTACCAGGTAAGATGTGTGTGTGTGTGTGTATTTGAACCTTACCAGAATTCTAGTTTAATCCCAAGGTTAACTCCTTGATTCTAGTCACTTCTTGATTATCTATTTTATAACATCAGCAAATAACATTTCTATTATTTCAAATAAGATGGACAACGTCACTTGCATCATCCAAGAAGAACTTAGATACTTCGCCAACATCTATCCAAGAAGAGTTCTACTTCACCTCGTCAAGAAAGACATTAGTAACTTCTAAGCTATCTCAAGGACCTAGGAAACATCAAATGCTTAGAACAACCCCAACCTCGATGATAGGCCCTGAATGTAAACATCTTTCTCATGTGATTGTACCTAACACTTAATGTGGTATTGAGTACGTTCCTTATATATTCAATTTCTGCAATCAATCTTTTGATACTGTACGTTTCAGTCCTTCATAGTTGCCAAATCCAAAGAAAATGAAAACCCTCTAGCTACTAAAATGATCTAACGAATCAAATCATCAGAATCACTTTATAATCCTCTTACCTCAACCCAATACTTGAATTATCTCTACCATGTTTTCAATCTAAAAGTCAACCTGAAATGACATTTATTCTCAACTAATTTTATCAACTAATGTTAAACTAAACAGACCAGTTGTTGTATTTAAATATACTTCTTGGTATCAGACATTCAGTTCTTCCCAAATGAATCTAATGACAATACATTTTTTCTTTCACCTCAAATATTCTCAACATACCACATGCCACTCTATAAATTAGATTATCCTTATTAACAATACTAGTTGTTCATTCAAAAGAGATATGTAGAAAGTACTAGTATCCCTCATCTGCTTACCTAAAACCTAAATAGAAGTCTTCTCTATTCTTCACACGTCAACGTGGGATCACAAGACAAAGATCCAGTAAAGCAACTGCAATGAAGATGAAGTGTCAACAGGATGACAAGACCACCTTCGAGAAAGAATTCCCTAACCTACCTAGTCCTTGCAAATCTCAAGGACGAGATTTCTATGAGGGGGGTAGATTTGTAACATCTCAAAAATTCTAGTAAAATAAGAATAAATATTTTGAATTTGAACATTATTATTTTTGAGTTTTCTTGGCATTATTGATTTTTATTTGGATTTCTTTGGATTTATACTTTGTATGAAAATTCCAATAAAGAAAATTTCTAAATTGATAATGGAAAAAGGTAAAATGGTAAAAGTAAAAATTTGGAAAAAATTACCACCTAAACTCTAGGTCTATAGGAAAATCATTTTTGCCCACAATTAAATTTTTATGAACAAAAATGAGACTTAATTATTGAAAAGACAATTGCTTTGACTAAAAACAATGTAAGGTCAGATTTAATGTAAAATCTGTATACATTATCTCCTTCTAATAAAATTAACATAACACCCTCAATACAGTAGTTACACGTGGTAAACATCTCAGAAATTTATCATTTCATATAGTTCTACAAAAATTCAAAAACAGAAACAAGGAAAATCTAAAAATTGGAATGTCAGAATTATTATAGATTAAATACATAATATTGTAACTTACAAATTTTATGGGAGCACAAATTGATTATTTTAAACTCATATAAAAAGTTTTAAAAATAAATAATATCATTTACACCCCTAATTAAATCAAAATCCGAAAATGAATTTTTGAGCAAATAGTAATGTCAGAATTTTAATTAACTCCCTCTAGAACCTTTTGAGCCAAAACTTTTACTGGAGATATTAAATTTGCTAGAGAGTCTATTTAAAAATTCTTGAAAATTTTGGATGGTGATTGTCAACCATTTTGATGTGATTAATGTGCTATCTGAGTTGAACTTCTCTTTTGGCTCAACCATTTCGTCGACAGATGGGCCCAGTGTGCAATGACTCCATCCGTCACCACGTAACGGTGGCGTGCTCACTCTCACTACCAGTGGACCCTGGCTCCATGGGTCAGTCGCAGGCCCCTCTCCTCTTCTTCCTTTTCCCCTGAGCTGAGTTGGTCCCCTCCGTTCGGTCGGCAATTCTCGCGCGTCCTTCACCTAATCCCTGAATCTCAACGCCACCCATGCAATCATTTGCTGCCACGTTCATACTTGGGATCTTCACACCATACTGTGCCATGCCGTCTCATTTACAGCCCGGTCAGCTCGCCATTATTCCTTGTCGCGTACGATGAAGCTCCCGTCCAAGACAAGCTCAACCAAGGCCGACTCATCTGCATAGTTCCTCGGCTATATGTTGAACCCAGTGATCACAGTGTAGTGTTCAACATGTCTCAGCTACTCCTTCTTCCTCTCTGCAGCCAAGCAACCGAAACCCCTGCGCTTTTCCACCATGGCCGTGAAGCTTTGAGCTTGGGTAAAAACCAAAATTCGAGTGGTACAATGATTCCTTTTCTAATTCCTCGAGCGAAGAGCATCCTTGGGCACCACTGATCACCTCACAAGCCTCAATTTTAGCTCTTCTTGCCTGCAACACTGCCGCCACCATGACACTTCTTCCCCAAAGCCAGGCACGGTGGAAGGCCACCTCGGCCAAGCCCTACTTCGGACAAGTTCAAAAATGGAGTCCTTGAGGTCCCTAATTGCTCAATCAGTTTCCCATTCGAGCTCCCATGCTATAGATTTTGCTCCTGGTTGAACCTCCATTAGCGCTGCTGCCCCTCCTTGGCTGCAGCTCGCCTCTGACCTCCTTCGGCCGAAAGGGTTCCACCTCTGGATCCACCTCACCGAGCTCACTCTTCCCGTGCAGTCACCGTCGCTGGAAACCCGCCGGAATACGTTCGCTGTCGAGCCTTAAGCCATCCTCTATCTTGGAGTTACTGCCATGCGGGTCCCATTTGTCAGCCAGAGCAAGTTTCCCCAGTTCAAAGGGTAAAGGCGCCTTCCAACTCAGAAAGCGTATTTTCTATTTATTCATCCAATTTCCAAACCAAAGCCAAATGATAATATATTTCGTAATATTAATCCAATTTTTGTAGAGTAAATTTCTATATTTGTCTAAAATCAGTTAGATTCTAAATATACAAAAATATGTAATTTTTGAGCTATAGGAGAATTATTTAAATTAAACTTGTTTAATAATCTTAATATGGTCTTTATATTAAATTAGTGGATAATAAGTCATAAAATAATAAGATAAATTTTTATATGATGATAAGACCAAAATGAAATTTAAATCTGCAAAAATAATTAATTTATGAGTCATAGAACAATTATTAAAATCAAGAATGAAAAAACACACTATTATGGACACTATTGCACATATGAAAAATATAACTTCTAAAATCATAAAATAAATGCTTATGTGCTTCTGCAATTATAATAAACCTAATCGTGCAAAAATATTTAATTTTTGAACTAAGTTTAATTTAATTGCCTTCCAATCATTAGTAAACCATAATGTAGCCATTACTAAAAATGAAAATATAATAGCTCATAAAATGATGAAATAATTTGTATGAAGCCCCTGGAAATAATAAGGACCCATATATGTAAAAATATTCAGAATAGGATTTTGGTTTGCATTCTTTTAATAAAAGAAAATGCTGATGACAATAGTAAATAAATAGATAATCTATCGCAGGTAAAGTCAAAATAACACAAAATAGATTTAAAACATTTCTAGGATTGCACCCTACTAATGCCTGAAAAATGAGCTAATAATCATATATAAGGTAGCCGCAAGCTTAAAATGAAATCTTGTGTGATATAACTTACCCATGTGATCATTTAGACTATTTCAACAATAGATAAAATAACTCGTCTAAATGCTAAGATTTGTAAAAATAGTTTAAAGACACTCTAAAAAGTTCATACTACCATATTCTATAGAAAGAATCTTATTTCATCAAGGTTTGCATATTAATCTTATTAGCTCAAAACTCTTAAGAGTTAACCTTGCGTTTCACCTCGCAGATTTCGTAAACGTAAACTTTATAATGCTATATAAGTTTTTTCATCGATGAATATAATGTCTCGTCCAAATCCTAAAACTTATGAAATTAGCTTAGTAGTGCCCTCCAAAATGTAAACTACTCTATTATGAAAAGATAATCTCACGTCACCATGGTCTGCATATTAATCTTGTTAGTTTAATAACCCTAAGTGTTCATATTTCTGAAGACCGTAATATGAATGAATGAACTTTGAGTATAAATAAGAAATCAATAAATATGATATTTGTATCACCAGAACCTTCTCAAATATCGTGAAAATAAGCCAGTAGCCTAAATCAATAGAACTAACCTACGTAAATCTGATTCTGTGCAAAATCAATTATGGATTAAGTGCTATTCATTCATATCAAGCAACAAAATGGTTAATGTTCTAATTCTATTAATCCAAACAATTTTTGCATCTTGAATTCATAAAATAAAATTAATAAATTCATAAAGAGCAATCCCTGTTTCTTACGAAAAGTTTTATTTGTTCTTACTATCTATTTTTTTGCCCTTATTAAAGTTTATTATTTGCTATATTTCCATTGATCGATGTGTAGAACCCGACGTCTCTAACTTTGTTGTTGCCTTAATCAGTCGCTCCTCGTCTTCGTCGTAAACAAGGATTAAGCAAGGCAAGCACCCATTTGATCATATTGATCCCAGTATTTAATTTTCCTTTTGTTTATCAAATGGTTTCATGCATGCGTTTTTTTCTGTAAATTTGCTATTTAGTGGTATTGGTAGTTATACCTGTTGTCTCATGAACGTTCTTTGATAATTATGGATTTGTGAACCTTGACAACCATAGATTAAGGATAGGCATTACTTAATGTCATCATGGGTATATGTGCTTACATATTATTCATGCTTAGCCATGCTTTAGAATCAATGAGATAAATGATTAGATCAAAATTGTTTCCTGAAAATATTGGAAATGTCACTGTTGGTTGCTGGTATTTTGATTAAAAAACCAAAATAAAACTATAGTTTTGATGCGGGTGATTATTGGCAATAGCCAGTTGTGCAAAGGGAATTGCACGTAGTGCAGGGTGAAGTATCGCCCGTGTCAGATTAAGGACCGAGCAATGGGACGCTATTGATCCAAGAATTCCATGCAACCATGACGTTCGGTATGGGACGGCCGTAACCTATTAAGTTATTTAGACATGGCTTTGCTCTTTGGTAGGTGGGAGCTAGCAGAAGCACTCCGTTCTGGATTGCTTGTGATGGGCTTCCACACAGTTTGTGTGGGTAAATGCATACCGGTGCAACGGTGTACGCCTTGCCATGAACAAAAACGGTGTGTTGGGTGTTGCGTGAAAGGAACCATGTCTTGGGTGTGTGTTTGTGTTCTATGGCGAGGGCTTAACGTCCTGGGCTGGATTAATGTCATGTCTAGGTAATGTAACGGTTATGTCTGATCGCCTTGCCGGCTCACCTAAGAAGGCGTGTGTCGAATGGCCTAGCAGAAAGGTGGATCATTCCTTGTGGGTAAAGCTGTACACCTCTACAGAGTGAAAATCTAATCGATTAGCCGCACCCGCAGTCATGGGCACTTGGTGAAGTCATTCCAATGCTAGAATTTGGTATTTTCCGAAAATAGGTTTTGGTTTGAACTGGTTTTGCAACTGATGCTTTATGTCAAAGGGCTGACATTGATGGATTTCAGGATTTGGATTATTCGTGACTCACGTCATGGAGGACTGTGAGTATTACTTATGCTTTACTTATTTGTTATCAATCAAACTTGCTCTTATAAATTCTGCTTGCAAATGATAAATTGATTTACAAATTCAATTTCGCTTTATGCAAATTAACTCTAGTAGCCTCCATTGACTTGGCCTACTATCGACGATCAGGATCGCCGGACCACAAAAGTGTATAGGGCTTAATCGTGTATACGGAACCCAGAATCGACTTCACTCACTGAAGGGTTGGATTTGTCGTTATGAAGGTCGGAGGAAAAAAAGAAAAGAGTGAGACACCAAAATTATACTTTGAGTTTGGGCGTCCCTTGGCCAACGGCAAGACGGCCATCCGGATCCCCTAAGCTCGGGAGGCCCCCGGCCATGACCTTGGTGCGTGCCGAGGTGCTCGACCTAAGCGCTGGACGAAGCATGGCCCGCTCGACCTCGAGCTCGGGTGAGGCCCTTGTTCGGAGCCGTAGTCCACCCTTGGATTTTAGATCAAGCATTTGACCGTGGTTGCCCAAGGCGCGGGTCGTGGGAGTAGGAAGCGGTCGTGCAACAAGTTCGAGCAGTTCTTGCCGACCCTCAAGCGTGCATGAAGGCCACTTCAGGAATCTCTCCGTCCGTTGCGTCAGAGAGGAGTATAAAGACCAAGGATGCATGATCTTTTGGGAGGACACACAAGACAACACACAACACACCATAGCTCGAGCTTAGACATAGCCACAAATCAAACTTGAGCAGTAATACATTCTGTACTCGAAAGCGATTAAGAATACGCGCGCAAGGCGGCCCAGAATAAACTATTACCCTCACGGGGCTCGAACGATATAAACCTCATCTCACGCTCGTTGTCGTTTGCTCCGACCATCGTCGCGTCTACTCTTTTCCTCCGTCACGAAGCGAAGTGCGGCTCGGGTCCGCATCATCTTGACCCCCATCTCATTTCTTGCGGTTAGCGATCTCGATAAATCGGCAAGTGGCGCCAAGTGGGGCCGGTGCCAGCTCTTTCGTCGAGCGACATCAACGTCCCAAGAGCATGGCGCGCCGTTGATGGACTTTCCTCAAGCGTGGATTCGACACGGACTCGACTCCGTGTCCCTATTTTCGCCGCCGCCCGCCACTCGAGCATCACGTTACGATGGCGGGCGGTCAAAACGCGAAAATACGGATGGCCGTGATCCGCAGACCCTGAAGACGCTTCGCCGGATGGTGCATGTCGCCATTAACCGAGCCATAACCGCCCTCGGCGGAAGAGAGAAGGCAGCCACGTCTTCTTGGCCGCCGAGCTCCCTTTCCGCGAGGCGCTTCAGCGCTATCGCCCGGTCATAGTGACCCGATAGGCGAGTCGGAGCTCTTTGGCGGGCCCCGGCAAAAAGCTCGTCGAGCTCTGACGGCAAAGTCGTCCCTTCGCAACACGAAGTCAGCGCAGGGACCGCTCCCGAAAAAGAGATGACAACACGTTCGTAGTCAGCAGCGCACCCATCGGACGCCTCTGGCGAGAGCTAGCCCCGGCGGCGGGCTCGGGATGAGGCTTTGACGCAGAATCTTGGCGGCGTCCTGCGGGCGCACCATCGCGGAGACCCGGCCGAGCCAAGCCACACGAACTCCGAGTCGACCAGCAGCAGGTCTGCGGACTTCTCCCAGGCGTTCCGCCGGCGTCGCGAGGTCGGGACGCTGCGTTACCTACGGTGATTCCGTGCCTCGGCACGTGGTCGTTCCCACCGAAGGTCGGGCCGCCGAGGCAGCCTTGACTCTGAATCTGGCAGCAACAGGGACCTTGTCGGGGATGATCACACCCAGCGCGCTCCTGTTCCGGCCTATGGCTGCATGGTGTACTCTGACTGCGTCTCGTCGCGGTGCTGGCGGCTCGGTTCAACCTTGTTGATCGATCGTTTTAGCGGGACCAAGAACCCCGATGAATTCTTGTCTATCTACTCGACCGCTATCTTGGTGGCCGGGGTGGCGAGCTTGTCATGGCCAATTACCTCCGGCCATCACGGACGGTGCCGCTGCTTGGCTTGGCTTTTCAACGAAACACGGTTCCTTGGTCGTGGCGCCAAATCCGAACGCCTTCGCTCCAACTTTTGAGTTATTCTGGCGCGGGGAGGAAAAGGACTGGATCGTGTCATCGGGGCGAGGAGCGAGCCGCTGCGTGATTTTGTGCGGCGATTCATCCGCATAAGGAACTTGATTCAAGCATCTCCGACGAAGCCGTAATTAAAGCCTTCAAGTTCAGCGTCCGTGATCGGCGCCTTACCGAAGACCTGGAGATCACCTCGAGACTCAGCGTCAACAAGCTTTTTTGCATGGTGGAGCGGTACGCAGACGCGGACGACGCTGTCCGCTGGAAGCGCGACTACGACCAAGGTAAGCTTGGTCTAAACCAAACAGAGGCCGGCTCGTCCAACTCGAGGCGCCACGACCGACACCACCACCAAGCGGAAGCGTGATCGCGGCGGCGGAGGTGCCGCGGGTGATCGTTCGGTGGATGGCAGCGAGGTCCTTGAAGTCCGAGATCAAGCTCGGGAGGGATCCAAATCTCGCCAAGGACGGCCTCGACCTCGCCAGCCAGAACCCAGCCCAGCGGGAGAGGCGACCAGGGCCCTGGTGAGCGATGCTCAAAGCCTGGCGGTCGGGCGCGCCTGAATATGGCGAGGCAAAGTTACGCCTATTTCATAGGGCGGCGGCCCGACCTCACGAACTGCGGGGCTTGGCAAAACAAGCTGGAGGCCTTCTATGATGGGCAAGGTGAGATGCCCATGCTCCCGAAGGATGACGACCCGGCCAGATAGGGTGAGCGCGGCGTAGAGCATGACGATCCCGATTTGGAGTTCGGCGAGCGGCCCGGATCGGCGTCATCTTCGGCTGCTTCTCTCGGCTTACCTGATCGAGCGTGAGGTCAAAGGCGCCCGTGCGAACCATCTACCAGTCATTCTTAGGGAAGCCCAGCGACCACAAGTGGTGCGACCACCATCGCCTTCACTCGGGAGGCGCTCTCCCGGTATGGCCGAGACCTAAAGCGCCTTGGTCGTGACCCCAACCATCGGCAATACAGCGGTCGGTAGCGTCATGGTCGGCGGCGGCAGCTCTCTTATTTCTTTGCGGCGAGCGCTTGACGGATGCAAATTCCGGTCGAAGGTCAAGACATCGCCATACCCTTCCGGGATCGTGCGGAAGCTCGACTCATCCCCTAGGGCGGTGGTCTTGCCGGTTACCTTCGGCGACTTCGAACAACTTCCGCGACCGAATTGGTCACCTTGAGGTGGTCGAGGGTGACCTCATTACCGCGCCATCCTCGGGCGGCCGCCTGATCAAGTTTATGGTGGCCAACCATTATAGCTATCGATGTATGGCGCACGCCCCAATGGCATCATCATCGTGCAGGGGTGATCTGCGGCGGCACATGGATGTGAGACCATGGCCTTGGCTCTCGTGAGCATCTTGCCTGGTACCGGAGGCGACGACGAAGAGCGCCCGACGAAGCGGCAATCTAGCCAGGTGGGCGAGCGAAGGCGTCGTGCCGCTCGATGAGAAGCGACCGGCCAAGAATGCATCCACATCTCGCCAAGCGAGTTCAAATAGGAACTCGAGCTCGTCACCTTCGCCAGCGCCAACAAGGGTATATTAAGCAGGGAACCCGTGGACATGCGGCGTTAGAGAGGGTGATCGAGCACAAAGCTGCAGTGAGATCGGCTCTCGACCTTTGCGCGAAGTACGCCGCTTCTCCGGCGGAGAAGGTCGCGGTCATCAAAGAGAACCTTGACAAGCTCTGAAGGCGGTTTCATCCGTGAGGTTGACTACTCAGTGGGTAGCCAACCCGATCATCGTGCAAAAGAAAGGAGGAAAGTGGAGGATGTGCGTCGACCATACGGGGTTGAACTCGATTTGCTCGAAGGACAACTTCCTACTTCCGCGCATCGACCAGATCGTCGACTCCACCGCAAATGCCAAAATCTTGAGCTTCTTGGATGCTTACTCGGGATACCACCAGATCAAGTGGCGATGCGGCGACGAGCAAGACATCCTTCATCACGCCGTTTGGCACCTATTGCTATCGACCATGTCGTTTGGCACTGCGCAATCACGGGGGCCCGTTTAATCTAATGACCAAGACATTCGAGCCTCGGATCAGGCGAAACCTTGAGTCTCGTGGGCGACATCATCGTCAAGAGCCCCTCCGAGGGCGACCACGTTCGCGACCTTGAGAAGCCGCCAACCTGAATAGGCACAAGATCAAGCTCAACCCGAGAAGTGCGTGTTCGGCGCGGCGTCGGGAAAGGTGCTCGGCTACATGATCGGGGGCTCGGGGGTCGGCCCGAACCCAGAGAAGATAGAGGCGATCAAGAAGATGGCACCCCCGACCTCGATCAAGCAGGTGCAGAGCCTCACCGGCCGCATGGCTACCCTCAGCAGGTTCATTTCGAGGCTCGGCGAGCGCGGGCTCCCATTCTTCCAAACTCTACGCAAGCATGGGGGCTTCGAGTGGACTCCGGAGGCGCAGCGCTCCTTCGACGAGCTGAAGGTATACCAGTCGTCCCCACCCCTCCTTACAACGCTACAACCTGGCGAGAGGTTGTTGCTCTATCTCGCAGACCACCACCCGTATTTGTCGGTGGCCGTCTGGTGGCGAACAGGGTCTCAAAGCAGCACCAATTTATTACGTCAGCGAGGTCTTGCACGGCCCGAAGGAGCGCTACCCGCAGGTGCAGAAGCTGCTGTATGCTCTCCTCATGGCGTCGCGCAAGCTCCGGCACTATTTTCAGGCGCATTCCGTGGTCGTTCCGAGCAACTTCCCGCTCGGGGACATCTTGCGGAACCCAGACGGCGGCGGGCGCATCGCCAAATGGGCCATGGATCTAGCGGCGTTCGACGTCCAGGTCGTGGCTCGAACGGCCATAAAAGTCGCAAGTGCTTTCGCCGACCGTGGTCGAGCAAGCGTCGACAGCCCGCCTCCCGAGCTTCGTGTCGAGGAGGAGAAGCCCCGGTCATGTTCTTAGGCGGCTCAAGGTCCTTCAAGCGCTCGAAATGGGATCCTTATCCTTACCCATGGCAAGAATACAGTTAAAATGCGTGGTTCGTTTCGGGTTTCCAGCGACCAACAATGTGGTAGAGTATGAGGCCCTCTGGCGAACTTACGAGCTTGCAAGGCATTGGGCGTCTTTGACTGAGTCGTGAAGGGCAACTCCCACTCGTCATCAACCAGTTCAACAAGGACTAACAATGCTCGGGAACTTCGATGGCAAAGTACCTCGCCGAGGTGCGCCAAGATGGAGAAAGTGGTTCCGAACTTGGAACTCAAGCACATTCAGGAGGGACAACTCCAGCGGACTTCCTCTCCAAGTTCGGCTCCTTCGACGATGATATCCCCGACGTCATCACGGAGACGCTGGCGGTTCCTTCGATCTCCGATCAAGAGGTCACCGCTGTTGTGGTCGAAAGTATCCCTCTGGGCGAGCCCATCCACAACTTCCTTGCTAGGGCGACACCTTACGCGGCCACCTGAGAGAGGCGAGGATCAGCGGCAGAGCAAGCTTGTACACGCTTCGTGGGCGGCAAACTCTATAAGCCGGAATGTATCAAAGCATTACGACTCGGTGCATCTCTGCGGAAGAGGTAAAGTACCTATTAAGTGACATTCACTCGGGCCTCGCGGGGCGCACTCTTCCTCTGGGGGCGATGGTCGGTAAAACGCCGTATAGAGGTACCTCTTGCCAGCTGTAGCCGAGATACTTTCGTGATATCGTCACTTTTGCCGAGCATGCGATTCCACGCCGGGAAATCGCGCAGCAAACTACGCCCGCCAGACCATCCGCTTCGCTTTGGCCTTTCTCGACACGAAATTGGATATCCTCGATCCTTTCCTCGGGGCGGTCGGGGGAAAAATTTACGTTACGTGGCCATCGCACACCTTCACCAAAGTGGATCGGTGAGGCGGTCTCGACCATCCTTTGCTTTCGGGCGGCCGTTCGTTTCTTCCGCTTGTTGGTCAGATGCACGGGTTCCATACAAGATTATCGCGACAACGATTTTCGGTTTACGGTGAGTTGTTCCGGGAGTTTTGCGAGGAACTTCAAGATCGAATATGCTTCGGCCCGGTGGCTCACCCCCGAAGCAGCGGAGCGGTGAACGCGCCAACAGTGAACCGTTCCGTCCGGGCAAGAAGCGATTTGCGATGAGCTCGAGCGTTAAGGCAAGACTTTGGGTGGACGAACTTCCCACCGTCCTATGGTCTATTTGTACCACAACAAGCCGAGCCAGTGGTCCACACCTTCCACCGTTCGTAGATCGGCGTCCGCCCCGCCTCCCGAGGTTACGTACTGGCTCGCCAGGTCAGACCTTGGTTCACTCAAGTTGACTTCGAGCACGAGCGCATCTCTCGACCTTACCCTCGCAGAAGAAGCAAGATGTCGGCACTCGCCACGATCAACGCGACTACCAAGAAGCTCTTCACAGACATGCCGCCCCCGAGACGACCTAGGAAGCTCCCTTGTTGGGGACTTAGCCCTAAGACGGATTCAGAGCCTGGTCCAACACCAACAAGTTATCCCCATGGTGGGAGGGGCCCCTACAGAGTCGCTTCATCAGATCGGACGGGCTTACTCTACTAGCTGATGTCTGGCGGCGAGAGCTCTAGCTCGTGGAACATAGATCACCTTCAAAGTTTTATGTGTAACCTCTATACCTTAAATTTCAATAAAGTTGTTCGCTTATTCTCGCCTTTTTATATCTCGCTACCACTTGTGTTTGCAGACGGTTCTTTTTGTCCAGACTCCTTTCGCTCACGACCTTCGCGGCATCGCAGACATTTCCTCTGGTCTAAGCGTCGCGAAGCTCGACGCTCCCGTGAGGACGAGCTAAAACGTAGTTTAACCTCTTCGCAATCTAGCTCTCTCGTGTTCGCCCGCCAAGAGCCTCACCACTTTGACTATGGGCGCAAAGGCGACGGTCATGGGTCATGATTCAATGTTAGTCCGCATAAACCGCCACTTTATCGATCTCGTCGCTATGTCTATGTCCCCTCATGATTTTTCTCCATTCTCAGCAGTCATGTTTGTCTGGCGTGTAAATCTTGCGCCTAAGGTCGCGCTGTTTCTACCTCGACTCCAACGGGGCCGATAAAGGGCATACTACCAAAGCAGATTTACCTATGGCGCATTTAACAAAAGCGATAAAGGCGAACTCCAAACATCCTCAACGACGGATTTCAAAGCGGACAAGACCTTTTTACCCAAAAGTAATGTAGCTTTATCATAATGTTTCCAAGTGTTTTTACAGACAAAGATGAGGATAAAGTTACAACCGCCATCTCGCGGCAAGCTTTCTTGCTCGAGCTCAAAGAACCTTAGCCCGCAAGGTCAAAAGCTCACTTCAAGATCGAGGGTTTTCGGCGCGGCTAACGGCTTGGGACGCTTTGTCTTGGAGTTGAGCTGGCATTTTTTCGCCGCCTTTACTGGCGCGCCTCGAAGCCTCCAACCACCGCGATTTTGGTTTCAAATGGGACGCTTTGGCCGAGGATGACGCTTGCTCGGGCGGCCTTTCCAATGCCTCCGACCTTGGCGCTGCTTCGTCAGAAGCGCTTTGGCCGAGGAAGACGCTTTGCTCAAGAAATGCTTTTCCAATGCCTCGACCTTGGCGCTGTTTTGCTCATGAGCTTTGGCCGAGGAAGACGCCACCAACCGCACCTTCTCCAAAGACTCGACCTTGGCCTCGTAGGCCTCAAACGCCGAGCCTAAGGACGGCTCGCTTCCACTGTGGCCTTCTAGTGACTCTACTTTGGCGCTACGGCCTCAAGCGCCTCGAGCCTTTGGTCGCCCGGTCCGTTTCTCGCTTACGGCTTTGAAGCCGAACTCGCGCTCTGAAGCCCCGGTTTGCTCGAGCTCGGTGCGGAGCCACCTCCCGTGCCACCATCGCTTGGGCGAAGGTCGCCGAGCTCCTTGGTCAGCGCCGAGCTCGCTCTGGTCGACTCGATGGTCGACAGAGCTTGGTGCGCTCCACCTCCCGCCTCCACGACATTCAAGAGCCCCCGAGCACGCCGACATGCTCGTGAGGCCTTGCGTTTCTCGGGTGACGCCGACGACGCTTTAAGAGGACAGGAAAGTGGCCTGTAAGAAGTTGACGAGAAGGCTCGACCTAACATGTCGCAGGCATGTGAGGATCCTCACTCGCTGAACGACCGACGCGGCACGGTGTACTCTTCTGCTCAACTCAGCCTGAGCGGGTCGATCTCTCCTCTCCGAGGCCGGATCGACCTCAACCTCCGCCGATGTGTCTTGGCTAGGTCCTTCATCCGCCATGCCGGCGCGGCAGTCTTGAGTCCTCGCTTCTACGGCCGGGTCCAACTCACGGCAGGAGTGGATGCGGTGGTAGCATTGGCCTCAACCCCGGTGGTCGGGGCTGCCTCCCGGCTGCCGGAGGGCGGTGGTCGACCACCGCATGATCATCCTCCGCGGGCTGAGGTATCACGGCCTCGCCCGGTGCGGCGCTTGCGGGCAGCCCGAGGCGCTTTTATGGTGGTTGCTTCCGGTTGGGCGTCGCGCCGCGCTGGAAGCGGCGATGCGGCAGGAGCGGCTGGGGCCTGCTGCCGTTGCAGGGCTGCCGTGACTTAGGTGTTTCCCCACGCCGCTCTCGAAGGCCGTGGCAAGGACGCCCTCCGCCACGGCAGTCAAGATCCACGCCAGTCGCGGCGGGGCACTTCGCCTCGAAGTCGCCGATGCCTTGGTCGAACTCACCAATCGGACTAGGCTCGGTGCCTCGATGGGGTCCGGCGGGCGCAAGGGGCGGCAAGGACCAACTCAAGGTGTCCTTCGACTCAACTCGCCTCGACAACAGCATCGCCAAACGGGCAAGTTTCAGAGCTCGGTGCTCGAGGTCTCGCGATCAAAAACATACTCTAAGCCGAAAGATGCGAGGAAGACAGAAGTCCAAGAGGCCAGAACTTACCTGAGACCGACCTCCGCCTTCGCCAAGGGTCGGCGAAGGTCTTGTGCGCCTGCCGCCGGGGCACTTTGCTTGCGCGACGTCGCGACCGGGTCTCGGCCGCGGCGTGGCTCCACGCCATCCATCGCAGAGGGCTCCGGCTTGTGGTCCCGGAGCTGGAGAGGGCTCAAGACTGGCGCGCCGCCAGCGCTCGGCTGGCCGCAAAAGGAGAACGCGTCAAACCAAGAAGGCGATAAGCACGCTCTGGGGCTCGACCGGTGAGATCTCATCAGGACGCGTCCCCCACTCGACGTGGGCGCTTCGCCCGGTGGCTCGCTTCCAAATAGGGGAGGTCTTTCCTTTCTGCTCCTTGTTCGCACGCACGGAGCATCCTCTCCGCCGTCTCCAACAACTCTTGGTGATCCCGCGAGCAAGAAAAGCTCAAGAAGGGGCTCGTGGCGCGGACTCGGGCGCTTGTCGGATGGCTTACCTCGACCTTTCGACGGAGCACGCTTCGACGGGTCGCCAATGACGCACTGCGCGCCGCGCCTTCCGAACATCTCAATCATCCCGAAGCGACCAGATTCTTCGCCACCGCAAAAGAAGGCCGTCAGAAGGATCGAAGGTGGACTCGAGCAAGACCTTGGAGCAAGAAGGCTACGGACGATCCTCATAGGTCGGGTCATCGCGCCTCGATCTCAGAGAACAGGTGCATCCTCCTCTCTCAAGAGGGACACGCGATTCGCAGAAGTCGCTGGCAATCGCCACCGCTGAGGCCGCCAGATGGCACAGATGTGTATGAGGGCGATGGCTTCCTCATCGACCTCGAGGTCGTCCCTCCCGGTCTCCTTCTTCCCGGAATGGGGCCCCCTCAGACACCAACAGGCCGACCTCGTCCCTCTTCGTAGAACCACCGCTCGGACCACGGGCCGAGGGAGTCCCGAGGTTGGAACTTGGGAAGGACCACTTGAGCTCGACCTGCTGCTTCAAGTAGAGGCATCCGACCACGGGTCCTTCCCGGAGTGGAAGAGGTGAAGTACCTAAGAAGAGCGAGGGTCGGAAGGATCCCTAGGAATCCTCGCATAGATGGGAGAAGATGGTGAGAAGGAGAACGAGTTTGGCACTGTGTTGATGAGCTTGATGTCGCACTGAGAGGACCTCGCGACGAACTTCGCTCTCTGGGGTCCGCAGTCAAGAGGACATAGTGCTTTCGGTGCAAAACGATCTCGGCATCCTTGGGGTGCGACTCGATCTCGTTGTTCGGCGACCGCCATACGAATGGATCGGCGATCCTAGGGCCTCGAGTTCCTTCATCCTTGTGGATGACAACGTGCTCCTCCCTAGCTTGGCCATGGCGATCGGCGCCGATTTTGGTCGGAGGTGGGGAGGAGATTTTCACTGGGCAAGGAGGCTTGAAGGCGTATACTGGTCGGGAGTTTTTCTCAAACAGACGTTGGGTTTCGAGTTTAAAGGCTGCTCACCGTTGAATCCGGTCCACAGCGTCAAGGGCGCGGTCGTCCACGATTTGACAGAGATCAAGCGCAGGCTCGGGCTGCTTCGAGACACAGCAGTGTCGCCAACCGCTTGCATCCGCACTCAGGTTCCGGAGATCAAGAGGCGCCAGTGTCGCTTACTCACGGCTTTGGCAAGCATGCGTTTCGCCACGACCTCGACCTCAAGCGGATTTTGGGAATCGGTCTCACTATAGAGACTCAAGGTCGCCCATGTTCGCCACGACCTTAAGCCTCGGGGCTAGGACGAGGGTCGGGCATCCCTTGACCGGCCGGCCAGACGGCCAATGGATCCTGCTCGGAGGCCCCGCCACGACTGGTGCGTGTCGAAAGGCTGACCCGAGCACGGCCCCCGCCGACCTCGAGCTTGACGCGGCCCTTGTTCGGAGCCAGAGTCCACCCTTGGATTTCGGATCAAGCATTTGACCGGCGTGTTGCCCAAGGCGCTGGTCGTGGGTAGGAGCAAAAGTGCAACAAGTTCGAGCGATTCTATCGCCACCCTCAACGTGCATGAAGGCTACTTCGAGAATCTCTCTCGTCCGCTATGCGTCAGAGGAGGTATAAAAGACCAAGGATGCGCATCTTTGGGAGGACACACAAGACAACACACAACACACCATAGCTCGAGCATAGACATAGCCACCACAAACTTGAGTCAGTAATACATTCCTCAGTACTCGAAACAATTAAGAATACCGTCACATAAAGGCGATCGGAGTAGAGCTATTACCCTCAAGGGGCTCGAACCAAGATAAACCTCTCGTCCTCACGCTCGTTGTCGCCTTGCTCCAGACCATCGTCAAGGCTCTACTCTTTTCCTCAAATCGAGCGAAGCGCAGCTGGTCCCGTGATCATACCGACCCCCATCTCATTTCTTGCGGTTGGCGATCCCGATCGTCGACAATACTGGTTCGAGCCCCTATGATAGGTAATAGCTCTACTCTAGTCTTGCCCAGAGGCGAAGAATTTCACTATGTTTGAGTACAGGGATGTGTTCCCTAGCTCGAGCTTCTGTAGCTTGAGCGTCTGTGTGTGTGTTCTGTGTTGTGATGCCTAAGTATACTCGTCCCAAGGGGTTTTATGCCCCTCTCAGCCATTACTAGAAACGTTCAGGAGAGATTCCTGGGAGAGTGGCTTCGTGCTCACTGAAGGTGGGTCGTAACTGTCCCGGATATGCCGCCCACGTCTGTCTTAACTCCACTATTTAAGGATCTTGCTAACCGCCAGTTGGATGCATGGCTTGGATCCTGAGCATGACCCCTCCGAGCGGAAGCTGATTCCTTACCCCCTAGCTCGAGGTTGTGAGGGAGCCATGCGGTCCACGTCGCGGTCGAAGGCCTCACGGCTCGAGCTTGAGCTAGAGGTTTGTTGACTTACCATTGACTAGGCAGGGATTTTCCAGTCCCCGACAGCTAGCCCCCGAGGCTCAAGTCGTATCCAGGCATTTGGGACAACCTCGAGCCTCACGATCTGGAAAAGGGGACGGTCTTCTGGTTGTGCTCAGAGTTGCCGAAGCTCAAGGTCAAGGTCGGGCGGAGACCAACCAAGGGACTCAACGCTATTACACCTGGCAACCCTTGGTCTTCGAAGTCTTGGTACGGAGATGGAAGAGCAGCGGAACCACCCGCGACGCATCGATTCTGCCGCCAAATCTCTGAATGCGCCTGTCGAATCGTAACTGGCACACCTTTTGAGACATAATATCTTCTAACTGGCGACGATCGGGGCCTATAAAGCCCAAACCATCGGCTCTCCTAAAAAATTCCTGAACTCCCTTGAACTTCCTTCGATCTCGACTTTTCTGTTCTTCTGCCCAATCTGCCCTTTCCCCCACGACCAAGCACCAAGCTTTCCTCATGGCCAAGTTCGGAAAGAACTCTCTGTCGCTGGCCAGGATGAAGGAGCTCGAAGGTCTGGGACTACGGGACCTAGTGACATGGCGGTTGCTGAGCGGAGAGACCGAACCGCAGCCCCGAGAAGACGAACTCGTCAGCACCGAGCACTACATGTGTAACACCCCGACGCCAAGCGCGCCACGGATGCTACCAACCCTCTAAATTTTGGCATGACCTCTCTAGAAGGTAGGACATCCACTCAGCAGATAGAAAACAATTGCAGTTATAAGATATCATTCTAGCAGGTCATTAGCTAACCAATCACACATCTAATAGCAATTAATAACGCCACCACGACGAACAACACATTACAACTGAATTATTTACATCCAGACTTAATGTAACACCCTATCACCTACTATGCCCAGAATGTCACCACAAAAGATAAAACAACAACGAAATTTCATCTTTAAAGGTAAAATTACAGCAACTTCACTAATGATTTTAACAACATTTCGGCAGCATATTCTCTGTTTTTCCATGGCTTTAAACAACAACAATAATAGCATAACAAGATAGCACAATGGGAGACAGCAATAACATGACAATCATCATATCTATGGAAGGAGCATGGCATTGTTTAAAATGTGTGACGCTAAGTGATGACATGAGTCTAGCTCCCTTTCCCCAAGCCGGATTCAAGGTACCTAAAAAAACATTAAACAACAAGCGTGAGTTCATCACTCAGCAAAGTGCATTGCAATGGAACAAAATAATAACAATCCACATACATACGTCATGCCGGTCACCAACCATGGAAACAATCCATGAAGACTTTCTCATTCACATGCTCATATACTTCCTCAATCACATTCTCATTTATGCAATGCAATGCATCATGCCTCTTTACTTAGCACATACCGGTATTACCGAGCACCACCCGTCGATGCGTGCCCTCAAACCCAACCATCCCGTGGAAGGGGCTTGCCGAAACAGGACTTGCCCGCTACCCATTAGCGGGTCCTACGCTTAACACCGCTCCCACCCACGCCAGTGGATGGGACTACGGGGTAGGATCTCTGAGCACTCCAGATTAGTCATATATTCCATATGACATTCTTACCGACCTAGCTCGATGCACCTTTCATGAATGCACTTATGCAAATGCCATTCCCAACAGTCTTATGCATATTCTCCCCATTTATATCTTTATGATCACAATTAACTTCTATACTCTTATAAATACCATATTCGCAAACTATGGCCACAAACAAACCATTCTCATTATTTCAACATCCATATTAGCCTAACCATAATAGTGAACATCATCAAGGTATAATCACATCACATGCAAGATCAAACATGGCAATATCAATGTAACACACGGATAACTGTATAGTATTGCGAAACATAATGGCCTCCCTAAGCCCTAACCACTACAATACACTTCAACCTCGCAAGCCGGAGTGGCGAGAAGTTGACAGCACTCCCGGGGTCACACCACCTGCACATAGGCATAATCCACTCAAAATCATGGCAATCAAATAACTACAAAACTTAGTACAACCACGATTCTACACGTCCCTCCGAAAGCCTGAAAACCAGAAATCTGTCCAACGGGATAGCAGACTTCCAACAAGCATAACTTGAGTTTAACAACTCGAAATCAAATAAACGAGTACATTTTCTCAAACGGCAGGAAATTTCCCATCTTTTTCTAGGTATACGAAAAGCATGATTCGGCCTCTAAGTTCCTCTAATCTGCAGTTGAACACAGACTGCTTCAATCGCGACACAGTTTGGACAGCGCTCGGTAAAATGGCCATAACTTTTAAACGGCTGAACGGAATTTAGTAATTTTGGTCTTCATTGAAAGGTAATTCAATTATCTACACCTTTCACGATAGCCAGACCCCCAGAAAATGCTTGCAGAATTTTCAAATAGCAGTCCAAACAGCGGGACAGAATTAGGCTCAAGCAGAAATCTCCAAAAACGCTCTAGACTCCAAATCCCTCAACTGAATGCATCTCAAAAACAAGGATCCTAGCTGGGCATTTGATCAAACACCTTACATGCAAGCAATAAAATCCCCCAAAGTCCTAGGGTTTTACCTCAAACTTTCTCATGGAGGGAAGAGGAGGTGGAGAAGATGCTAGTCCGGAAGAGGGGTCAGAGCTGGCTGAGCAGGCTTGAGGAGCTCCTGTGGAGGCGCACGATGGGAGAAGCCATGGATGGGGCGGCTGGGGAGCAAGGCACCAGGAGGGTTTCGCCAGGAGAGCAGCGCCAAGAGGACTTGACCAGGAGCATGCGCCAGAGGGCTTGACCAGGAGAGCATGCGCCAGAGAGAGAGCGAGGGAGGGGCGAAGAGAGCTTGGCCAGGAGTCGGTGGGAAAAGAAAAATGAGAGGAGAGCTAGGGATTCCAATACTTCCACTCTTCCTTTTATACTAAAAAAAACTAAAGACCACCACCCCACAAAATCCAAAGCTAGAAATTCAAACTCTTAGCGAAAAGCAAAGTTTTATTTGAGTACAACTTGCCGTAGAAGAGACACGGCTCGGAGAAAACACCCATACCGATAAGTTTTATGGAAAACCCAAAACCTTTAATAGAATTATTAATCAGCACGACAGTACCTTGAATCAAGACGGTGGAAACATTTCTGGTGAAAACCCTGGCAAAGAAGATTTGCGGCATTACAACATGCTCTTCGGCTTGTGGACGCTGGAGAGTGACTTCGTGGGGTCGGTCCTCGCACAATGCGAGATCGAACTCGTCAACCTGGTGCCAAATTTCATTCTTCTTCTTTCCATTTTCTCTCATTTGTGTGAGAGGTTCCTCGGGATCCTTCCCACCCCATCTCTTTTTTTCCGTTTCTTCTCCTTGTTCCGTACCGGGAAGGACACCATGGTTGGGTGCCTTTATTTCTAGCTGCGGACAGGACTTCCTTGGACCTTCCCCCAACTCCATGCTCAGGACTCCCTTGGTCCATGGACCGAGAGGTGGTTCTACTTGAAGAGAGGCGAAAATGGTGCGCTCGTGTATGATGGAGCGCCCATCGTCGACAAGCGCCAAACCCCCGAGGCGGATGACCTGGCGGTCGACCAGGAAGTCATCACCGCCATCCACATCTGCGCCACGTGCGGCCTCATCGGACAAGCCATCGCCAATGACTTCCTGTGGAACCGGGTGTTTCCTCTGCGAAAGAGGTTGCATCCGTCCTACGAGATCAAGGGTCGTGACGTCCTCACCCGTGAGGGCACGTCCGGTAAGTCTTCTTGAACTGAAATTCAATTAAGCTCAAACTTGGTGTTTTATGACAACCTTTCTTTTCTAGCAGCGCCAAAGGAGTCCTGGCTGGCATCCAGGATGACTGAGATGTTCGGGAAAGCAGCGTTCGACTACTCCACGGACGACCCCATCCCGAAGAACGTGTTAAGTTGGAACACTGAGGTAAGATGTCTTGAGTCAGGTCCCAACTCGGGAATGTTTGGAGCTTGCCCTGACCTTAAAGTGTGCTTGCAGGAAAACCAGGAACTGCTCCAGACGGCAAAGCACATGCTACCACTGCCCGGAGCAGGTAAGGGCAAGAAGGCAAGCAAAAGCCTGCTTCCAGATGCCCCGAGTGGCAAAGCCTCGAAGAAGCAGCACGTCGAGTGAGGTGACCGCTCAGTGGTAAGTCCACCTATGGTCGAGCTTGAGTCTTTGCTTAATAAGGGGTTGCAACAGTCTTTGATTTTTTTTCTTTTTTCTTATAGCAGCATAGGGCAGCGGCCGCCGCCAGGACCTCTAGCCCCCAGGCAGCCCCAAGGGCTCGATCGCAGGGCCCTAGGTCTGCCGCCACAAGGAACCCAAAGCCACTACGTGCTCCAAGGTCCTCGACACGAAGCGCTCGGAGATGTGCTGCTTCTTCACCCTTGGGACGCCAAAACTCTCAACAGCCCCCTGCAAGGCGGAGGCTCGTGACTCAGGTACCTTACTTCTCTTTTGGTCGCAGAATTCCTTTTCACCTTAGCTTAGTAATCTTTCCTTGTCATGGACCATGAATGCTCGAACTCACCCCCAACACCTCCTGACAATGGCTATCATCGAGGGTGAGTCCGAGTCTGAGGAGGAGGCCTCGTACGAGCTGGTGCACCGCCTCCCCGTGAGCCAGAGTTGCGCCACCGGAGGCCCCCACAGTTGGGTCGTGGCTAACGAGCTCGAGCATGGGCTCAATGATCTGGATGAAGACGTGGTGTCACCCACCACCGATGGAGGAGAAGCCGAAGACATTACGGCCTCCGAAGCCGACGTCTCCCTGGCCAAGGCCATAGCGGGGAGCGAAGCTCAAGACACCTCGGCCGCCGTAGCTGAGGCCGTTCAAGCCGTCCCTGCTGTGGTCGCTCTGACCATCGAGGTCGGGACGACCCTGACCACCGAGGCTGACAATTCGTTGGCTGAGGACGCCATGGAGGACTAAACCGATGAACCGGCCGAGGCCACCGCCGGAGAAGAAGCGGAAGACCCCCCGACCGTGGAGGTCGGGACCAACTTGGTCGAAGGGACCGAGTCCGAAGGTGAGTTAGTCCTTCAAGCAGATGAGGAGACCCGGGCTGAGGCTGTCACCAGCGAAGTTAGCCACATTCCAAAAGAACTCCGCCCCAGCGCCTCAACCTCGGCCCGACTGGCAGCGATAGAGAATAGGGCGTCTTGGTTTCTTATTCACCGGCGGCGAACCATGGCCGGAGAGATGGAATGGGTTCCACCATAAGCTTCAACATACTTTTGCGCATCTAGGGGTGGTGCTAGTTTGACCGAGGATGGCCGAGATTGGCGCGCCACTGTGCAGGAGCGGCGTACGCCATGGCCGGGCAGTGAAGCTGCTAAGCTAATGCTTCCCAGATATGATTTCCATTGATTTAAGCATCAGGGTGACTTAGTGGTTCCATTTTAGCATTCAATTGCAAAGAAGATTAAGCGGTGGAGTGTCTCACCGTGCGCAGCTGGCGGTGGAAGGAGGAACTTGGTGCCGCGGTTCACCGGAGAAGAAGGGTTCAAATTGATGTTGGGGATGAGTACTAGGTGCTATGAGGATGCTTTTGGTTAGGTGATTCGGGTTGTGGCTCAGTGTAGAAGCTAAATGAGGTTTTCCCTCTTTTATTGGTTTCACTAGACTTGAAGAAGATGATGGTTGCGCGGGAGAGGTTTTGAGGCTTGATGAGTTACTGGCGATTGCTTGGCTAGTTAGGAGTGTATGTGCTGGTTTTTATAGTGGACAAAGGCGGTTTAAGCGCGAAGATTTCCGGCGGCTTAGTCAAGCGATGGCTGCGAATGTGCGAGAGGCTCTCAGGATTTCTATGGTGTGGAGCTCATGCATGCTGGCCGAGAGGACTCCGTGGCAGGGTGAGTTGGTGGCGCTAGCCTCGGGTGAGAGATTCTTGCGAACAGGGAGAGAAGAAACAAGCAAAGTGTGTATTGATGGGTGATCGTGAGAGAGACCAAGCGAGAGAAAAAGGGGGAAGAAGGCACGGGAGAGGGGCTGATGTGTGTGGTCTTCTTGGCAGGAGGAGTCGATAAGGTGATGGTCGGCCAGCTCAAAACTGGCCCACTGTAAGTCCTGAAGCGAGACAAAGACAGGAGGATTCCAGATAGGTCTAGGTAATTCTGCAAGTTTCTATGAGTAAACCATCTCCAGATTTTGTGAAACTTTTTACATAGGTCACCAAGATAAAGGTAAGTCTCTAGCAAAATTTTGAGGTAAAAACTATAGGTATAAATTTTACTAAAACTCGACAATGCATTTTCTAGATTTTTTATCGTTATGTTTTATATTTAATTAATGTTCAAAATTATTTTATTATTTTATAAAAATTTTTATATAGATTTAAAATAGTATTATTCATATTATTTAAAATATTAAAGATTTTATCTTTTATATTTAATTTCCAAAAATTCTGAAATTACTATTTTTAGTTTTATTTATTTTCTATTTTCGAATTTAAAAATCTTCAAATATAGGTTTCAATTTTTTATCTTTTTTCCAGAGGTAGATAAGGATCTCAGGTAGGCAAGATAAAAATATCATGGTCAGATCTTCACTGGAGATTTCCCCATAAATCTGACATGACAGGATCAGATTTCTTTTTTTCAGCATTTATCACATGATCTTCTTTTATTTTAATTGCTAATATTATCCCAAACACCATGATTATGGTTCTGGATGAATCAAGCATTTAAATATAATTTTTCTGATTTTTGGTGATTTGATGGTTTTATATTTTTTAATTTTACCATTTTACCATTTCACTTTATTGATTTTCTTTTAAAAGCAAAAGCTCAAGAGAATCCAATAATTCAAGAAAAATCAGAAAATGAACATTTCAAATTTATTCTTGTAGTTTGCTTGCTTTAGAAGAAATGGTTTTTAATATTGAAATCTTTCTTTTCTTAAGATTAAAATGCAAGAAAATGAGGAAACGACTTTGTTTTAAATCAAATTCTTGATCCTAATTGAAATTTTTATTTAATTCAATTTTTAAATTTTAAAATCTTCATTTTTCCTATTTTTGAATTTTTTAGGATGTTACAGTAATCTAGAAAAATATTCTTATTTCATCTTACTTTGAATCAATCCTAATAGAGCAAAACCCTAAGTAATAAGGTTATAGAAACATATATTATGAATAGTAAAGTTTAAGAAACTGGTAACCAATGTATACTTCTATTAATCCAAACAATTTTTGCATCTTGAATTAAGTAAAAATAAAATCAATAAATTCATAAAGAGCAATCGCTGTTCCTTGTGAAGAGTCTTTATTTGTTTTTCTATCTATTTTCTTTTTGCCTTTATTGAAGTTTGTTATTTTCTCTTTATTGCTTTTAGTCAATAATGACATATAGAACCCAATGCCTCTGACTTTGTCATCACCATCGTCTACCGCAATCCTCGACTTCGTCATAAGCAAGGCAAGCACCCCTTTGATCATGTTGATCCCAGTATTTAATTTTCCTTTTGTTTATTAAATGATTTCATGCCTGTGTTTATTTACTATAAATTTGCTACTTTGTGTGCTGGTAGTTATACCTGTTGTCTCATGAACCTTCTTTGATAATTATGGACATGTGAACCTTGATAACCATAGATTAAGGATAGGCATTACTTAATGTCATCATGGGTATATGCGCTTATGTACTATCCATGCTTAGCCATGCATTAGAATCAGCAATGTAAATGATCAGATCAAAATTGTTTCATAAAAATGATTGGAAATGACACTGTTGCTTACTGGTATATTGATTAAAAACCCAAAATAAAACTATAGTTTTGACGCAGGTGATTATTGGCAATAGCCGGTTGTGCAAAGGGAATTCCACGTAGTGTAGGGTGAAGTATCGCCTGTGTCGGATTAAGGACTGAGCAATGGGACGCTATTGATCCAAGATTTCCATGCAACCACAAGTGCTGGGATGGGGCAGCCACTACAAGAAACAGGAAAAAATTCGTGGGCAATAAAAAACTCACGAATTTATATATTTAAATTCGTCGGTTTTCAAAAAACCCACGTATTTAATTAAATTGTGGGCCACAAAGAAACCCACGAATTTATATATTTAAATTCGTGGGTTTATAAAAATACCCACGATTTAATTAAATTGTGGAATAAACCCACCCACTAATTTAGATCTGAATTTAGGGTATCTTGTGACGACTTTTCTCTCTCTTCACTCTCCTCTCACCCCCGCCGCCCGTCTGATGCACCGCCTCACGCCCACGCCGAGTGCCCTCCGGCCCAATGACCCATCTCCTGGCCGCCTCCACCCAGAGCTCACCTCTGGCGCCCTTCTTCCCAGTCTAGCGCCTTCCCAGCTTTTCCCCAGCTCAGCGTCTTTGCTACCTCCTGGCTCCTCACGGTGGCGCTATCCCGGCCAGTTTCTTCTCCCGAGCTTGACCCGGCTCCTCCCGCCCTTCCTCCTCTTCTTGTCAAGGTCGCCTCGGCCCTTCCCTCCTGGCTCGGTGAAGCAAGAAGAGCAGAAGACCGTGACCCTTCCCTCCTGGTGGGTGCAAGAGAGAGCGATGAGCCAGAGCAAACAATAAGGCGTCGAGGAAGAAGACTGGTGGGCAGCAGAGGCAGCAGGCACTTCCTCCTCCTTCCTTTCCCTTCTTGTGGTAAGTGGAGGTGGGGGTCCAGCTTATGGATGCATGGTTGTAGATAAGGTGTTTGAGGAAATGCCTCACATGCTCAACCCTAGTACTTGTGAATGTATGTTACATTTTCCATGATGATTAAACTTGCTTGATTATCAGAAATGGATTCTTTAGTGGTTTGAGGGTACTGATATTTGCCAAAGAGAGAGTATATGCACGTATACTTGCTACTGTCAATTGAAAGAAATGGGATTACTTGGTCATGTACTCCTGTTATTAGTTTTAACTTTTAGATTCTCCCCATAGTAATTTCCTAAGTTGTTTGCGATGCCAATCGGAATATATAAATACATGCTAATGCTTTGGTTATTCATTGAATGTGTAAGACTCCAAATTTATAAAGGTGTTGGAATTTTCTTACCCTACATATTTGTCTCAAGATTACCTTCAACTCACTAGATTATACATGTTGTGAATGTATGTATTTGATAAATGTTATCTACAACCCCTATTTATCCGAGATTAAAAATGCTCGAGTGATTTATATAGATTTTGGCTACAAAATCTTTCGAGTTAATCGTTATTTTCTTAACTCTTGTGAAGTACTTCAATTTTGTTTTCTAAAATAGAACAAACATTTGCTAATAGATGCTAAAGTTAAGATAGTTTCCTTAGTTCACAAAGATATTGTGCGATCAACATATACTTATGGTAGATATATTTGTTGCCGTGGTTACGTATATGACTCTTCATTATGTATGTACCATTTGTGTTTGTACTTAATCAAAAGAGATGTGAATCTGAGAATATGAAGTGTCACATCGATCTGATTGAAATATATTGTTTTGTGAATCATGTCCCACGAACAACATATCTAAGACACACTTTTATATTCATGTTCTATGACATTTCTAAACAACATTCCAGGTCCAATACCTGTATAAGCGTGGTAGGTGATCTCTGTCATTTTTCTGCAGGTCATTATATGAATCCATTCGATTCAAGTTCATATCTTTGGAAGAATGCCAAGTTCATATATGAATCCATTGGATTCAAGTTTAAATCCTAGAAGAATGTCGTTCATATATGACTCCATTCGATTCGAGTTCATATTCGGAAGAATGTTGATGAGCCACGATCCGCAATCGTAGTAACGGTGAGCGATTAAATTCTGTATTTTGCTTCCATCCGATTGTGTCTTTCCACTAATCATCATCTCATATGTGTGCGATGGTCAATGATCCTCTCGCACATGCTGCAATGCTTAATCAACCATCTGCGCTTAACTCGTAGATCCTCGCGCAACGTTTTTCCATTTCGAGCAAATTCGACTCATGGTTAGTAATGATTAATGTTGGTTTACCTGCAATTTTTCGCTTAATGCTCTTCTTTACTAATTATCATGCTACATGTGTGCAAGATGAGCAATTATCATCCAGATATGCTGCAATGCAAACATCCGCTTAATATCTGAGGTTTCTGCTTCAATGTTCTTGCAGCAAATTCTAATAATGGTAGTAGCACTTCCCTTTTTCCCTACATATTTGTCGCCTAACTTGTTTTCATTTATGGGTGAGCTCTTGTTTCTTCCTTAATTCCAAATGACATTTGTATGTTACTTATATAGATGTGGTCGGCTTAGATAATCTCTTGCCTAACAATCAAACTAACCTAACAAACCAAAACCGATCGATATTGCCTTGTGGCCTAGGTGCACATAACATACCTATATATTTACCAATTAGCTAAGAAATAAATCCATTCGCTTAGCGCTAGGACCATAGGAGTGAACAATAGATTACATCATAGTTACCAGAAACACGGTTCATCCAAGTCGCAATATGGGGTTCAGGTTCATGGTTCGCCACAATAGGACCATAGGGTTACAGAATGCCTGTTGAAATGGTTGCTTGTATTGCTATAGAAGCAATTTCCATACTGGAGAAGATGCACTCAAAAGGGTATGTAACATTCCTCTCTTGGAAATGGAGCCTAATAGGTTTTTTTGCATATTATTAATTCTACTGATTGTTGTGCTGCTTGTTCATATGAATATTTGGGTTCACTGTAAACAACTTGTAGAAAGAGGCTATAATTTGCAAGAGCTCACAATAGTTAAGGTATTGATACAAATGATAGAATGCAACTAATTACAAGCATTATGTAATTCTGTGTGCATATGTACTGTTCTGCACCATGACTTCCTTCTGGTATGCTTCATCTGGGTTATATGAATAATGGATTCCCATTAGTTTAGTAATCTGTGTACTAAGATATGCTAGTTGAGAAATAGAGATTGCCTTGAATTGTTGTTGATTTCTTTGATGCGAATGAGTGAAAAAAGGTAAAATTGAAGTTGTTCTGAGATACTTTGAAGTTTGAATATGTGGCTGCACTGCATGTATATCCTTGATGATTTCGAATGAATTGTAAATAGATCCAGCAATTATTTCCTTATTATCGTAACTATCATTTATACTTGAATAACTTGATCTCTGCAGATTCCCAGTGGCTTCATAGCAAAATTGAAATCAATGGTTATGAAGAATACAGTGGGACTGAATATTTCATGGTGTAGTAGTTCATACTGTGTGTTACTTTGATTGTTATCAGTTATCCGTCGACCGGCTGTCAAGGAAAGCATTCACTTCGTTTGGTTTTGCTGTAGGCACTTGACCTTATAAGAGGAAAGAATTTCCTGGTGTTGATGGATTCTTGCTTGGAAGGCCATGTCTCCAGCTCTGATGGAACTGACTTGATGCGATTAACATCCCGTTGTTTGCAATATGAAGCTCGTGACCGTCCAAACCTGAAAGTTGTGGCGTCTGCTCTTGTAAACCTCCAGAAAGATGCTTTTGTAATGTTCTTTATTTTATGTGCACACACACGTGATTGATTATCTAAGGATCGCTAGAATGTCTCATTCGGTTTGAGAGATTGATATATATATTATAACGCAAATGTTCTTTTGTCTGTGAGTGGATGTCCTATTTACAAGAGGGGTCATGCGAAATTTTGTACATTTGGTGACTTAGTTTAGACTCTTGCAAATATTTTCAGATTTAGTTTAGTACTCAGATTGTGCTATAAGAAATTGTCGTTTCAGAATTCGTTAAGTTTACTTCATTTGGTATGACAATGAAGTTAACATTTCAGATTGAGGCTATTAATGATTTTGCTAAGTTTTACATTTAAATAAGTTTTCAGATTTTGCTATAAGACTTTGCATCCATGCTTGTTGTGATATCATGAAAGTTGGTGGTTGTCTCTTGTGTACAACACATAGTCGCATACTCATAATGTCCGAACAGTCCACATGTGCACCACTTAAAAAGTAGTGGTTATTAGCAAAATATATAACTAAATGTGTTGTAATAACACTAGTTACCCTTATCTGAAAATTCAGTCCTAGCTTATCTTTTACTTTCGGCATTACTCCTTTGTTGAAAAATCATTAATCTAATTGCCATTATTTCCAAAGCTCAACACATTTTGTTTACTTCTTTGAAAGGTGTTGGTATTCTAACTTCTAAGAACATTCCTATGGCGAACTGGCGTTCTCAGTGCAACACTCAGGTTGCCTGCAAGAGTTATTTAAGACCTAGTTTATCTGCAAAAGTGAAAGATTGTGATAGGGATCATGCTCATATTGATGGAACAAGTTCTTCATGTAACATGAACAAAATGGATAATGCACCAAGAAATAGGATTCCCTCCCAGGAAAGTATGCATCAATTCACTGAAAGTGGCACCTGGTAATAATAAAGATCATCAACTGCGAGCATCAACTCTGTACAAGGGCTTACAAGAGCAGTCATGTGGTGCAGGCAGATACTATCAGAACAACAAATCAATGCAGTTTTACTAGAAATGGTGCTGAATTATGCCAGACTGCTCCTATTGCTGATAACATGTGTCCTGATGATAAGTTAGATGCCATGGATGATGATGAGATTTCAGCGGAGATCGAATAGTTTACCACAAGAACTCTCTGATATATGTAAGCATGGTTTCAAGGTAAGTCAAGTACCAATTAAATCAGGCAAGAGCTATTTCAGCATGTTAGCTGACAAGTTACTACTAAACTTGTGCAGCTAGCTTTTTGCCCAGAGGCAAAGAATCATTTGCGGAGATGAAGGATCGAGTTGATTGCGTTATGCAATGAACTTATTGATGGTTCAGTGAACTCGACCCTCAACATTCAAGAGCTTCGTCAAAAGAGGTTTGTTCTTGGTTCAACTAATTATTATTTCCTTGTTTATTAAGTATCTCATTTTAACAAAGACATTAATCTTGATGTTTGTGATGGTTTACTCTGCAGAGTGCATCTAAAGAAACAAATTCAGTTGCTTGAGGAGTATATGCTTGAGGTCAACCTATGATGATGAGAGGCGAGAGATCACACTCTATGGCATCCACACGGCTATACAGATCATTACCCCCTATGACCCCAAGAAACACTTTTGTAATGGATACTACCAGATTCCAATCTTCGGTTTACATCAGGAATGAACCTGGAAACAATGGTTTATGCAATCCTCCTACCCCATATTCCTATATGGATAGTTGAAAGACCATGTGGAGGTCTATCCTTGTGTGTGATGAGTAATTGACAAGAGTTGAGCTTGGTTTGATATGAAATTGAGTTTGATTTGAATTGGATTTTGGTATGAAGCAATTTGAGTGTTGGTTGCTTTTCCTAGTGCTACCGCAAATGTAGCATCGGACCGCTGAGAAATTTTGATTGATTAATGATTTGGGATAATCATTGAATATATTTGTGGGCATTGCTATGTGAAAGGTTTTTCCTTGTCTTTGATGGTTGCAGGCGCGGTGCTAGGTCATGGTGAGGCGGAGGATGACCGGGACTAGGCGAGGCGTCGGAGGTCCAGACGGCCGGGAGATTGCGGAAGATGACCGAAGACGGAGTCCGGCAAGCCAAGAAGATAAGGAAAGGAGATGATGCTAGCTAGATGCGCGTGGATCAATGAGGGCCGTCGGATTGCGGTCTAGTTGATAGGTTAAGCGGGTCTAGGTAGTATGCTTTGAAAACGTGCAAGAAAACCCGGTATGTGTGTGGGTTTTGGGTTAGCCCTTGCATGGCTGTGTGAGTGGGTCAATCCTAGCCCTTAGATGAGTGTCCTAGGGTTGAGGGACTCATCCAAGGGTGGTAGGTGGCCCAAGAGTAGTATAAATAGGGGTGGAGGGTGGCCTCCTCCTTGAAGGTTTGAGTTGCTCCTTTGAGCTTTGCCCACATGAAGTGAGACTTTGTAAACCTTCCCACCAGAAATACAAAGAAATTTCTTTGCATCATTGTGAATTTAAATTCGCATTTACATTATGTCTTTACTTTACATAATTTAAATTCAGCATTTACATTACGCATTTACTTTCCCATAATCTATATTCATGCAATTTGGATTTGCCTCCCTCCTTCTAAATGCTGATCTTGGATGTTTTGAGTGTGTTCATATGGTTTTACATCTCTTTTGCACTCTTTGATTGAGTAGAGATCATCTCTTCTTTCAAGTTCCAGTTCTGTCCAGAACTTGTTTTTCGCGCAGCAGTTAGTCTTTGATTTTTAGAAAAATCTAGAAAAATTCTTATTGAGTGATTCTTATTGGAGATTGTGCGGGACTCCTATACCCATCTGTAGAAACAGTTTGGAGTCCACTGGTTTCACCGTTTGGGTGCTATGAAGTGAAAACCGAGCCCCAAATTTTCTGCCCGAAGTTTCTGACTATCTGTGTTCATAGATTTATGATGATTTTTCTACTTGTCTTTTTGATCTGAATTTTGGTGGAGAGCTTCACGACTCATCTGCTCATAGGGATAAAATTTCTCATAATTTTGTGAGCAGCAGAAACCCACCAACCTCCTGTTCAAATTAAAGACAGATTCTGGAAATATCTGCTTTTGCTTTTCTAAAAGAGACTTTTGTGTTTTGGCTTGATCTCTTTTAGAAAAGAAGTATTTGAATTGATTCCTCTTTCTTTTGGACACTTGACAACCAGGATTGTGATTGAAAAATCCTCACATATTTTATGGATAATATCCATGTAAGCTAGGGATGCACATAGTTGTCTAGTCGTCCGGTTTTTATGGGTTTCACGATTTCCCTTGCGATCTTTTCTCGGTTTTAGTTGGAGGATTTTGGGGAAAATTTATTTGCGACCATTCACCCCCCTCTGTTCGCCATCTCGATCCTTCAATTGGTATCGAGCCGGTTTTGCTCTTTCATAGATCTTGACGGTCTCGAGAGCCATGGCGATGCACAAGTATTCCACCAAGCCTCCAATTTTTTCTCGGTGTTGATTTTCCTTTTTGAAATCCGGATGGAGTCATACATCATCGCCTGTGGCTTCTGATATGGCGAAGGTGAAGCTCCGTATGAGGTTCTGCCGATGAGAACGCCACGGCGGCAATATGGCCGACGTTGAGGCAAATGCTAAGGCGAGGAACATTCTCATACAGGACTCACCATGATGAGTATGATCGGTTCTCACCTTCGCTCCGCCCACGAGATTTGGGTAACCCTCGATGCATACCATGAGGGCACTACTCAAATCAAGACCGTGAGGCAGATCGATTCAAGCGAGTACAACAAATTTGAACAACGCGTGGTGAGAGTCTCGATGAGTGCTTTGGTCGGTTTACCAAGATTTTGAGCGACCTCCGAGCGATGGTTGTATATATACGACTTTCGGACAATGCTCGGCATTTCTTGACCCTTTTCGACCTTCGGGTTTGGGAGATGAAGGTGACCACCATCAAGGACACCATCGATTTGTCGACTCGACTCTTGACGGGCTTTATTCCGCCTCAAGACTCATGAGATTGATGTCGTCTCCGGAAGACGAAATCTCGATCGATAGCTTTGGTCACCGATCCCATTGGGTCCTCTTCGGATTTTCTCTTGACTTTGCTTCGGTTTTCTCTCTCCGCTCTTTGCGGCGTAGCGATGAAATTGCGGAACAATTTCGGAAAATGAGCTTGCTCTTGTCGCTCAAAATTTTCCAATATTTACAAGAGAATGAGAGAGAGGAAGAGAGGTGGCATGATCACCGCTTGAGTGTGGTGGCCCCAACCACATTCGAGCTTAACCCTTAAAAGCTGGAGAAGGGCAAAACGACGTCGGCGGTTTGGGCAAAACGACTACACCGACAAGAACCGCAACAAGAAGCCTCCGGTTCGTGAACCGTGGCGAGAAGAAGTACCGCAACTTCTCCAAAACAAGAAGCTCTTCCACGCGTCCTCGCCGCCTCGACGACATCAACCTCTCCGACACGGAGACATGGAGCGGCAAGGCGAGGATGATCCGAAGAGAAGAAAGGCGGCGACTTCTCCGGCATGTGCTTCATGGCGGCGCCATTGAAGTGAGCGACTCCATTTGTCAGACAAATGACACGGATGAGGTACCCACCTCGACGAGTTAAATGATGCCTTCGTAAATTAGGCAAGTTTCATGCTAAGGCTAGGTCGAGGTGTTACGAGTTAGAGAAGGAGGTAGATAGATTGTCTCGGAGTTAGCTTCACTTAAATCATGTTCCTCCCGAGACTCGATAGTTGTACTCTCTGTGATGCTTTGCTTGAGGAGTTGGAGAACCTAAGGACCTGCATGATAGTGTGGTTTCGATCTTGAGGCTCTTAGGTCGAAGGATGCTAGCACATGTTCTATTGATCCTATTCCTATTGATGCTAGTTTTCTTCATACTCACACAACCGCATCTTGTGAAAATTGCCCTAAGCTACTTGCTGAAATTGATGCCATGGGTTGTCACCTTAGGAAGCTTTACGCTAGAAATGATGAACTTGAATTGCATGCTTCTAAGGACCCGGTCGGCTC
The DNA here is from genome assembly GCA_036346375.1 of Guadua angustifolia. Classification (NCBI taxonomy): domain Eukaryota; kingdom Viridiplantae; phylum Streptophyta; class Magnoliopsida; order Poales; family Poaceae; genus Guadua; species Guadua angustifolia. The sequence goes on along the minus strand of CM070503.1, from coordinate 60,632,116 downwards.
ATGTGAGGGTCATGTAAGCAACTAAAATTGATAATGAAGCTTTGAATGCCAAGTGTGCGAACTTGCTAAGGACTTACTAGTTAAGTCGATAATGATTGCTTTACGTGTATTGGGGTTAAGGATAGCGTGGATAAGGTCCACGCATGAGCTTAGAAAGAAGATAAAGGCCCAAAGTTGGTAGAATTAGAAATGCTTCTTGTGCTTCTGTGAGTCTCTCAAATTTGAGGCAGCCGTGTATAGGGAACAATATGCACGCGTTGTTCAATCCTCCTCCTTGGCTCTTCTTCTACTCCTTCCCTTGCTCTTCTTGTGCCTCTCTCTTCCGGGAGTGTGAGTATCTCATGAGCACTCTTGAGAAATTTGTTGGAGGCAAGAAGAAGCTCAATCTCATTCTAGACCGGTCCAAGGTTAGCAGATTCAATCAAGGTCTAGGATTTGATTACTTGGAGCATGCACCAGCGCGACACGCCTTCGCTTGTAACGTGCTTCCAAGAGCGGAGAGATAGTGGTTGCTCCTGTGTTGAGCACCACTTGTGTTTAGGTCTCACTGGTGTGGTCCACGGGACTTGACCGAAGGATGCTTCTCTTGTTTACGCCTCTAACAAGGCAAAGTACACATGCATCTTCTGAAGAAAGATGGTCACCTAGTAGATTTACGCCAGCGTAGCGCCAAGATCACTCGGCGTGAAGCGTGTTGATGCTCTTAGGGTATTCGGTCATCCCGGACTCGAAAGTGCTCTAAAGCGCCTGCTCGCTACTAGACAAAGTTAGAGAGTCGCTTTGTTTTTGGGCAGGCGTCGAGACTCGGTTTTCATCTGTTGATCGAGTTTTAGTCCAGAGTTGCTCGTGGTCGATCTTTCCGCCGTCCTCTTGATATTCCTCGTTTTTCTCGCCGAGGTAGATATCAGCGGTGTGAGGTGTTTTCGAGTAGGAGATTTAGGCGCCTCGTTGGGATGGTCGGCCTTTGCACCATGGCGAGTCAAACCGATGACAGACTCCTAGATCTTCCACTACTGTTATTTCTTCCGATCTTGTTAGAGTTGAGCGTCGAGAGACACTAGAGTCGATCTTCTTCTTTTGTGGCTGGTACTTTGAGGCGTCGTGTAATTCAAGATTGGGTTCCCAAGTCTTCACTTTATCCCGATCTTGAGTCTTCTCTTGACTTGATCGGGTTAAATCGGATGGGAAGGGAGATGTTTGGATTGTTGACTCGGTTGTTCTCACCATATGACCGGAGATTCTCGTTGGTTCTCTTCCCTAGTCCGAGCCCCCGGTGATGAGTTAATCACTTTTGGGGATGCTTCTTCAGGATCAAAAGGAGTTTCGGAGCATGATTGGCTCTCTCTGGTATCTCTTTCCTCGCCACGGACATACACTTTGTTGTGTGTATGTGCGCTCGCTTCCAGGCTTCTCCTCGCGTCTCTCATAGCCAGGCGGTGAAGCGCATCTTCAGTACCTTGAGCTACCATTGATTATGGTATCTGGTACTCTTCTTCCTCTTGTCTATCCCTTAGAGCCTTTTCCGATCTTGACTTTGCGGTGTAGGATAGATAGGAAAAGCACTTCGGCACTTGCCAATTCATTGGCACTTCTCTTGTTTCTTGGTCATCTAAGAAGCGGTCCGAGTCGCCTGATCCACCACCGAGGCGAGTATGTTCTTGCACCCGATTCTTTGTAGCCAGTGCTCTGGATGAGATCGACCTTGCGGGACTTTGGGTTAGAGATAGAGAGTGTTCCACTTTTACGTGATAACACTTCGCTATTTGCATTGCCAAGAACCGGTCACGCACTCCGGACCAAGCACATTGATATTAGATATCACTTCCTTAGAGACCATGTGGAGAAAGGAGACATAGTGCTTCATTTGTGGAAGTGACCACCAGTTGGCGATATCTTTACCAAGCCTTTGGATAGCTCTAGGTTTGTTGCCTTGAGGAGTGAGCTTGGAGTTGTGTGCCTTACTGCTTATTGTGAGGGGAGCTGGTTTGTACTTTATGTATTATATGTATATATTTTCTTCCAGCTTTTTCCCTTCTTTTGTCTTGTTACGGGTGCTATGGGTGTTCTTTTCTAGAGTTCTCGAGTTCACTTCACCTAGACTTACGGCATGCCTCGGCATGGACCTCTCATCTTATGCTTTAGGATGCTATTCTCTTCTTCTTCTCGGTTGAGCTCACTCACAGTCTTGTAGGTCTAGCGGTGTTGGGCCCCTAGGTGAGCAGGTGCATGTTTGCTCTCGGGCTGGAGTTTGAGAGCTAGCTTTCCTTTGTCGATCATTAGGGAAGATGAGAGCGAGTTTGAGCTGTAGTGTTCTCTACCATCTTTTCTATGTTCTATAGCTACCCAGTTTGCAGTTTCTTGATTTCTTCCCTCCATTCTGTGTTTTTGGCTTTAATTGAGTTCTTTTCGACGTTTCTTGAGCTTAATCTTGCTAATAACTCAATTTGAACCAGATTTGTGCTTAAAATGGAATCACATGTTGAGGGGGAGTTTAAGAATCTGTCTCATGCATTGCATATAGACTTGATTTTTCATTTTATGAGCTTTGTCTATTATGCAAATGATTCATGTTTCATTTTATACACCATGCTATACTATGAAGAAAATTACTTGCTTAGATATGTCCAAGTTCATTTATCTTGCTAAGCTTACAAAAATTGAAAAATGAGCGTTAAAACAAAAACTTGATAAAACATGTTGCGTTTACTTGCTAAGTTTCTTCTCTAGTTGTATTTGCCATGATTTGTGAAATTCTGGAATTCTCTAGAGTCCCTATAGCAACTTGGATGAATCTTGTTTGATCCATACTTGAGTCCTTCACTAGCTTAACAATGAAAATACTAAAATGAAAAGTGAAGCAAAATTGACTCTTTTAAAGTCATCGACTCAACACCTCACATTCACAAGACGGCTTCTCATTGCACTTGAGATGAATTTGGAATGGGTTGTGTATGACCAAGATCATTCTCTTAAGAGTCCCTCTTGAGATGATCGATTATGGCTTGAGTCAATTGCTTTAAACAATGCAAAAAAACATACGTGGGTAAAGAATGCAAATAATGTCAAACATTTGCACCCGCTATGTCTTTCAAAAGATTCAAAGAAAAATTTGCATACAAGAAACAAAAAATAAGCTCGAAGGACCTTGTGTGCACTTCTAGATTCTCCAAAGTGTTGAGTAGGTTGAACTCTAGGTTTTCCATTTGATCCTCTGAATGGCTTTGCTTCTAAGTTTTGAAACTCATGACAAGTTTTGCTCATGTTTGATCTTGCTAAAAATGACATGGTTTTAATTAAATCTTGCTAGCAAACTGTTTTATTTGCACTTGGACATGCCTTAGCTTTGTCTATTTTTGCCATAACGTAGCTTGGTGTCATAACTTGTCTTGTTGGTCACATGGATAATCTTCAAAACTCACTTAAGCTGCATTACTTGCATAAAAACAACAAAAAAAGGGGGAGAAAAGAAAATGTCATCTTGATGCCTATATTGCCAAAAGGGGGAGAAATCGTAGAAAGGCATCATTTTGCATCTTGATTCTTCTTATTTCTTATGATCTTTGCTAATCTTTGCTATATTTCATAGATCATAAGTTGCCAACTTGATCATGTCCTTGTTTTTTATTTCTTTGATCAAGTTTGGCTTTGCATTCAAATTGCTTTCTTCTCTTATTCAAACTCAAAAGTTATGCCTTTTCATGTGTTTGTCAATATACTCATCAAGGGGGAGATTGAAAGACCATGTGGAGGTCTATCCTTGTGTGTGATGAGTAATTGACAAGAGTTGAGCTTGGTTTGATATGAAATTGAGTTTGATTTGAATTGGATTTTCGGTATGAAGCAATTTGAGTGTTGGTTGCTTTTCCTTGTGCTACCCGCGTGGGGCGGTAGCATCGGACCGTTGAGCGAAATTTTGATTGATTAATGATTTGGGATAATCATTGAATATATTTGTGGGCATTGCTATGTGAAAGGTTTTTCCTTGTCTTTGATGGTTGTGGCGGCGGTGCTAGGTCATGGTGAGGCGGAGGATGACCGGGACTAGGCGAGGCGTCGGAGGTCCAGACGGTCGGAGATCGCGGAAGATGACCGGAGGCGGAGTCGGGCAAGCCAAGAAGATAAGGAAAGGAGATGATGCTAGCTAGATGCGCGTGGATCAATGAGGGCCGTCGGATTGCGGTCTAGTTGATAGGTTAGCGGGTCTAGGTAGTATGCTTTGAAAACCGTGCAAGAAAACCCGGTATGTGTGTGGGTTTTGGGTTAGCCCTTGCATGGCTGTGTGAGTGGGTCAATCCTAGCCCTTAGATGAGTGTCTTAGGGTTGAGGGACTCATCCAAGGGTGGTAGGTGGCCCAAGAGTAGTATAAATAGGGGTGGAGGGGTGGCCTCCTCCCCTTGAAGGTTTGAGTTGCTCCTTTGAGCTTTGCCCACATGAAGTGAGGCTTTGTAAACCTTCCACCAGAAATACAAAGAAATTTCTTTGCATCATTGTGAATTTAAATTCGCATTTACATTATGTCTTTACTTTCATAATTTAAATTCAGCATTTACATTACGCATTTACTTTCCGCAATCTATATTCATGCAATTTGGATTTGCCTCCTCCTTCTAAATGCTGATCTTGGATGTTTTGAGTGTGTTCATATGGTTTTACATCTCTTTTGCACTCTTTGATTGAGTAGAGATCATCTCTTCTTTCAAGTTCCAGTTCTGTCCAGAACTTGTTTTTCACGCAGCAGTTAGTCTTTGATTTTTAGAAAAATCTAGAAAAATCTTTCTTGAGTTATTCTTGTTGGAGATTGTGCGGGACTCCTATACCCATCTGTAGAAAAAGTTTGGAGTCCACTGGTTTCACCGTTTGGGTGCTATGAAGTGAAAACCGAGCCCCAAATTTTCTGCCTGAAGTTTCTGACTGTCTGTGTTCATAGATTTATGATGATTTTTCTACTTGTCTTTTTGATCTGAATTTTGGTGGAGAGCTTCACGACTCATCTGCTCATATGGATAAAATTTCTCATAATTTTGTGAGCAGCAGAAACCCACCAACCTCCTGTTCAAATTAAAGACAGATTCTGGAAATATCTGCTTTTGCTTTTCTAAAAGAGACTTTTGTGTTTTGGCTTGATCTCTTTTAGAAAAGAAGTATTTGAATTGATTCCTCTTTCTTTTGGATACTTGACAACCAGGATTGTGATTGAAAAATTCCTCACATATTTTATGGATAATATCCATGTAAGCTAGGGATGCACATAGTTGTCTAGTCGTTCCGGTTTTTGCGGGTTTCACGATTTCCCTTGCGCGATCTTTTCTCGGTTTTAGTTGGAGGATTTTGGGGGAAAATTTATTTGCGACCATTCACCCCCCTCTGTTCGCCATCTCGATCCTTCAATAGTTTAAACACACCATTAACATCTATACAGAGAGATTATACCCCTAGGATTATAGATATTAGCTACACCGAAGGTTCTGGTGATACAGAAGAGGAGAAAAAAGAAACTGAATCTGAAGCTACAGCAAAAAAAACTATGCAAGGGAATAGAGGTACAAACACTTGAAATTTTGGTTCTTAAATATGTAACAGGTTTTCCTTGCTTTCCATTCATTTATGTTCATGTTGGTGCCAAGTATGTCTAAGGTGTTACATGTCTACTTGTACGTGTGCAACCATTTAATGTGAATCATATTGTGCTGTTCCTGATCATGCTTTCATATGTACGTGGCCAAACATCAACACTGTTATGTTACCATATTCATGTGTCAAACAAATCACCCTGCCTATTTGCCAATGAAGAAATAGAATTCTTTTGGTTGAAGAGATTGATATATATATATATTATAACTGCAAATGTTTTTTTGTCTGCTAAGTGGATGTCCTATTTACTAGAGAGGTCATGCCGAAATTTTGTATATTTCGGTGACTTAGTTTTTGTTGAATTATGATCCAAATTCAGAAGAAGGCTAACTTCATCGAGGCGGAGCGGAGGCCCGTCACGGGAGGCTTAGCCTAGGTCATTGCCTTATATATGTTCATCTTGTAAGCCGTCATGAGTTGATCTCTCTGGCGATTTGTAAACACTCTTGAAAATAGTGAAGTTTGCCGGTAGGTGCTCGTGGTTTTTACCCTTAGCATTGGAGGGTTTTTCCACATTAAATCCGGTTCAGTATATATATTATTCTGATTTTCGAGTTTGGAAAATGGGCTAATAATCTTTGCTATAATTTGGGTATCAAATTACCAAAATAATGATCGGTGACATCAATGAAATACAATTTGGATGGGTGGTGATCACGGGATATATATATATATATATATATATATATATATATATATATATATATATTGTATAATGGCTAATAAATTAGTGGGCCATATAAAACCCACAATTTAAGCTGATAAATTCGTGGGTTTTATTCATTTCAATTTAATTAAATAAATTGAGTTTTTTACATTACCTAATTTTTCTAAATTGTGGGTTTTAACCATTACGAAATTAACTATTAAATTAAGTGGGTTTTTTCATTATTTATTCAATGATTAAATTCGTGGGTTTTCTAATAACCCACAATTTAATTTAAATCGTGGGTACCCACGAATTTAATTGATTAATTTCGTCGAGTTAAATTCGTAAACTAAATTTGACGGTTGGCCCATTTAATTTAACTTAAATTGTGGTTTTAGCCTAAATTGTGGGTTTTGGCCGCATTTAATTTTTCCTGCTTTCTTGTAGTGAGCCTTAACCTATTAAGTTATTTAGACATAGCTTTGCTCTTTGCTAGGCGGAGCTAGTAGAAGCATTCCGTTTTGGTTTGCTTGTGAGGGGCTTCCACGGTTTGTGTGGGTAAATGCATAATCGGTGCAGCGGTGTATGCCTTGCCATTAACAGAAACGGCGTGTTTGGTATACTGAAAGTGGATCCACGACTTGGGTGTGTGTTTCTGTTTCTATGGCGATGGCTTAATGTCTCGGGCTGGATCAAAGTCATGTCTAGGTAATGTAATGGTTATGTTATGATCTCTCTGCGGCACACCAAAGGAAGTGTGTCAATTGCGCTGCACAAAGAGATGATCATTTCTTGTGGGTAAAGCTGTACACCTCTGCAGAATATAAATCTAATCGATTAGCCACGCCCGTGGTCATGGGCACTTGGTGAAGTCATTCCAATGCTAGACTTTGGTATTTTCTGAAAATGGGTTTTGGTTTGAACTTGTTTTAGCAATTGTTGCTTTATGTCAAAGGGCCGACATTGATGGACTTCATGATTGGATTATTTAGTGCTCGCGAAGGGCTGTGAGTATTACTTATGCTTTATATATTTCTTATTAATCAAACTTGCTCTCACAAATTCCGTTTGCAAATAACTTGATTTACAAATTCAATTTTGCTTTATGCAAATTAACTGTAGTAGCCTCCTTTGATTTGGCCTACATTTATGCATTTGCAAATACCACCCTTAAGTCTTGCTGAGTATGAAAGTACTCACCCTTGCTTAATTTGTTATTTTAGGTGAATAAGTTAGCAAAGTTTTGAATGTTTGTTTTCATCGCAGGATGCAGGATCTTCATTGAAGCGATCTTTTCTAGGAATTTATGCCTCGTCAGTTGTCTGCGGGTTGGATGGGCACACTACAAGGCTTTGCTTCTTTGCTGCAATATACTCTGAGTTGTAAGATTTCTTTGTATAATAGATTTTGCTTTAATATTATAATATATGCTTGTGATTCTAATTGTTGTAAATGTACGTACTAGCTACAGACCCAGAGACTAGTACTGTATGCATATGAGGTTTCTATTTTTTCATTTATATGAAAATGGGGGTCGTTAAAGCAAACGTTTCGTAGGAGATAAAATGGTCGATAATATTGTAGAAGCACTGCTGGTCTCCACCTCTTCTTCGACACCCTCCAGATGGAACCTATGTATACTTGCAGTATCCAGCATATTGTACCCTTTATACATGCTGATCTGCAATCAGCTTGAGTTGCATTAGCATCTTGCTGTTGGTGAAGTATCGCCGATCTGCCTCCTCGACGACTGCGTGAATTCACAGTAGGAGTTGCTCCAACCTTTCTAACTTGTCATCTGTACCTGTCATTTCTTTGTACTTCCTTGTCAGATAGAAGATGCATCGGTTAATTACCTCAGCGGCAATGGCAGATACCACTGCCTCCATCTTGCTTGAGCTAATGTTCTTGTTTGCGTATGTGTGTGTAGCTAGGTAGCTAGAGAGAGAGTCTATATGCTCGACAGTCTTGCTTCCGGGCTCTTCTACCTGTTTTAGTAGAAACAGTCACTACAAGAAAAACGATATTTTTTCGTCGGCCTAAGATATTTTCGTCGGCTTTCAACAGGCCGATGACAATAATAATATATTTTCTTCAGCCTTAATCAAGTCGACGAAAATAGTCCTGCCAAGGGGCGGCAGTTGAATTTCAAATTATTTTTGTCGACTTCTCAGGTCGACGAAAACAGCTTGGTCCACTCATCTTATGCCACGTGGCAGGGAGAGATTTTCATCAGCTAAGCTGACCGACAAAAATACCTAGCCTGGCCGACAAAAATACCTAACCCCGTCACGTGGGTATTGTGTTAGTCGGCCAACCTGGCCGACAAAAATAGGGTGTAATAACCCCATAGCCATCCCCTTGCGTACCCAGTCGCTCGCGCCGCCGCTGGCTCTCTCTCCTCGCTTTGCGCTGCCTCACCTCCGGTCTGCCGCCCCGCCAGACCAAAGCACTAAAAGAAGCAGGAGTTTTCAGACCACATAATAGGACAGAAGACAGGCAAACAGATATCCAGAGGAGGAAGCAAAAGAATGACAAAGAACTTAAAATTTACGACAGCCATGTATGTAGGCTAAGAGCTTAAAATTCACTACATCAATGAATATAGCGCAAAGTAGGCAAACAACTTAAAATTAACTACAGCCATGCATATAGCACAAAGTAGGCACACATCTTAAAATTCACTGCAACCATATATTACAAGGACTGTTACACATCTATATATCCTCCGCGTTTCCCTCTTGGTGAGGCCTCATATGTAGGGATGGAAACGAAAACGGAATTTCTAACCGTTCTGGAGAAAAACGGACATAGAAGCCTTTTTTCGGAAACGAAAATGGAAAATTTTTGTCGGAAATGGAAACAGAAACAGGAGAGCCATTTCCGTCAGAAACGGAAATGGAATCGGAAATTCCTTATAAGTGAAACCAAAAATTCCGTCGGAAACTTGGCCCACTTAACCCAAAAAGGAGAATAGAGAATTTATATTTATTTTCGAATTAAAATAATTTCAGAAATACAAATGCTTTATAGAAAATATCAAATAGAGTTCAAAAATTTTGAAAAAATTCTCAAAAATACCTTGGACTATTTTGAACCTAGGAAAACTATTTCTAGCATAATTTTGGTTTCATTTTTATGAATAAATTAATTATATAAATCTAAAAAATAGCAAAATAGCATTTATAAACTCCAAAAAATCAGGATAAATCTCAAAAAAATTATAAATGAACATTGAACAATAATATGCAAATTTTGGGGTATTACATCTTCATAGTTGGAGGAGCAAGAGGATGTCGATGATACTGATATGGAGAAGGACATGATGGTCTGATCTAGGGGACAAATAGCGATCCTTCAACCGACAAACTTGACAAAAAAAACTTCCTAGTGATATTGGTGAAAATAACATTGTTCTTGTATCCATCTTTGAAGTGGAATGAGTTACATTATTTTTACGGTCATGTATAGTGTGACCATATACTACGTTCTTGTGGAATTTTTCACTTTCGTTTCTGTATCTGCTCCGTTCCATTCTGCATCCGTTTTTGTCACTATTCGTTTTCATATCTGTTACCAGTAAAAGATATGGAAATGAAAACAAAACAACCATTTACCGACCGTTTCCATTTTGATTTCATCCCTATTCATATGCAGCTCTTTTCTCAAATAAAAAATCTATTTTCTATATAATCATATGCTAGCGTGGTAGAATCATGGACGTACAACACATCGGTACTATCATAGAAGTATACTCTATATAATAGCCACAAAGATTGCCGCTCAACCAAAGCATCCACGTGTCGCCCCCTCCGGCAAGGCCCCTAAAAAATCCGAAATTCGCGTTTAGGTCCTTTCGGGAAAATTAAAAATCACATTTAGGTCCTTTCGGAAGTTTTTTTAAGTAAAATAGACCCGAAAATTTTTAAAATTACATTTAGGTCCCTACACGCGGTTTATAGCTGAATTAGAAATCGCGTTTAGGTTCTTTCGTTGAATTTTTTTTAATAGACCCGAAAAAAATTGAGATGATGTTTAGGTCCCTCCACGTGCTTTTCTAAAATAAACGCGGCTTCGTCGAGGGTTTATAGTTGAATTGGAAATCGCGTTTGGGGTCTTTTCGTCAATTTTTTTAGACTAGACCCGTAAAAAGCATTTCGAAAAAAAGAGAACCGTGGTTCCGCAAATTCGATTTGGAAAAAACTCGTGCCAGATTTTTTCCTCGTGGCGCGGCATCGCGCGCGACTCAATCTAGTTACACTAACACTACAACAGGAACACCCCTTTAACAACGGATACATAGCAACACATGATTTTATGCGTTGCAAGTAAGAAGGTGGTAACGCTTGCAAACCGTTGCAAGCATCATTAAATGAAGCTAAGCAACCAGCGCAAAGTTTATCAAGTGTTGCAAGAATCATCCGTAGATCCCTTTATTTTTTTGCTAGATCCGTAGACTTTTTTCAACCGCATGAACCCTTTATTTCCGTGATGCTGACAAAATTATTGCGATAGAAAGGAAGCGGTGGGCTCGAACCCATGACCTATTCTTTGAATGGCGCAAGCGTGCTAACCAACGGTGTGAACCGTTTGCGTTTAGGATGTTAAGGGCTTCTCGAATAGCTTCCCCATCGGCTTCTCTACCCGTGGAAATGAAAACGCAGCGTGAAATTTCTCCTCCAACAGCTTCCCCATCCCGCTTTGCTGTCTCGGAGAACAACGGCAGTCGCGCCAGCGCCGAGAGACCCGTGAGGAGGCCAAATCCCCGGCGAATCGAACCCGAGCCGAGCCGACCGGTTGCCGCATTGCTCGAGACTCGCTCATCTTCCTGGCGTTTGCTGCGACAAGACTGTGGCGGAGGCGTTCAGCGGCGAGCTGCGGAGAGGGCGAGGAGGGGACGAGGCTCTCCATCGCCGACTTCTTCGCGCGTGCCTGTGCGATTCCGGCCTCTGCCACCTCGCCGACGGCCGACTCCCTCGTCCGCCCCGCCGTCTCTCGCTCACAAACCTTCTCACAAGCACGCCGCTGCCTCTAAGCGAAGGAGCTCTTCTCTGTCTGCGTCCTCCCCCTCCTCCTCCACTGGTGGTGTGGAGCGGAGATCCATCCAGACTTGGATTGTTGGTAGGGAAACCCTAGTCTCCCTGCATTTCTATTCATTTCGTTCTAGGTCCTTTCTTCACAGCAGACGAAAGAGTCCTTCGCCTCTAGAAGAAAAGAAATCAGTATTCTCCGCCTCTAGAAGATCTTCACAGCAGACGAAAGAGTCCTCTTCTGAGTTGATTTCTGTATCAAAAAGATCAAGTCGCCATGATACTTCCAGCAAGTATAAGCCTAGAACCATTTGTGTTCCAGCCTGCATCAATACGGAATTGTTCTTACTGAAGTAGAGGGTTGGTTGAGCCAATTTAGTAAGATATTAATACAAACAGATGAAATGTAAGTATGGCATTTAGGTTTACCACGATAATGGTCAGATTGCTCCATTTCTGTACCTTGCATTTGTGAAGTTTACAATGAGCTTTAACATCTTTTAGATTACTGAATAGTATGCATCTTGTTGGGATTGTGTTAAATTGGTTCCTGGTAACATCTGTTTCCATCACACTAGGTGATTTGGGCTTATTGTTGCCCTATTGGTCTGAAAATATTTGGTATGTAAAGTTCCACAATTGTTCTTTTGTTTCATATGGCACACAAATGTTGTCAAGAGTGGAGGATAGTGGTATGACCTATTGGTTGCTTTAAATTGAGCTTGCTATCGAATTGAGCATATTCTATTTATACATATGTTGAGTTTATCCCTGATAGAGTGCATCACGCACACCATGGCTTGATCACCAAATCATATTACCACAAAGCATGATAGGATGCTTTCCTTCCTATTGTTGTTATGGGCTGATGGCCTTGAAATTATCATCTTGCTGCTGTTTTCAGAGGCGTTATGCAAACAGGCCAATTGTTGAACTTGAGGTTGCAGCACAGGAAGAGCTGAAGATAACTGAACTGCATCTTGCAAAGCTGTTCTTGTCAGATGCTACTTCTCCCCCTACTTCAACAGAAGGTCCTACTAGCCAATTGGATAAAGCGGTAGGTATTGAAACAATTCTATCTGTTGATAGGTTCTTTTGTACAAAAATGTCTGCTCTTTACTCCACATGATTGAGAATTATTTGGTATTTATCCTATATCTGTATGTTAGCCACAGCGTACTCACGAGCTTGCATTTTGCTATTGTTCTATTTATTCAATGCTACCAATTCTAAATTTCTATTTTCCCATTCCCATGCCCAATTGAATTTATTGTTGAGTGAGTTGTTCTACTGTGCATTTTTTCTTTGCATGGCAAAAGCTCTTTTTTGATGTTATGCATTTTTATAATTTCACAGGACATGGTTGCACCTGATAGGTTGGTATATCTGATTTTCAAAAACAAAATATCACTGTAAAAATTAGTATTTGCAATTTTTTCTCTGATTCTAAAGAGAGATCCACTCATAGAATCGATTGCATCTAATAAGTTGGTACATCTGATTTGTGAACATAAAAGAGGACAGTAAGAAATCTACCCTTGGAATTATTACATGCAAGGACTTTGCTTACTGTTGTTCTCTGCTTGTTAATATTAACCTAACTAAATTCTCTCTTGACGAATAAAAACTATAGCTGACATGAGGATAGAAAATTACTATCATCGAAACAAGAATAAATTAATGCAAAAATTATATTGACGATAGTTGTTTTGAAACAAGAAAAAAATTGTTCATCTCTGAAGTATAAACTAATGAGCTAACGTTGCTGAATCAACATATGCTTACAAGGCAATTTTGATAGTTGAACTGTGCACTGCAGTTTCTCTTTCTCTGTACGAAACATAATCAACCATTTATCCTTGTTTCATGCACTTTGCTCGTGCTGTTGTGGAAGTGTAGCATTCTGGTAGGAATCTTGTATATCCGTGCCATTTGTGGTTATTCTGCTTTTGTATCATTTGAATGTCCAAAAGATCGTCTACGGATTATAGGAGCACATCTTGGAGGTCTCTCCCAAGCTTCTGCCAATAAAGCTCCTGAAATTACAGGTAGCTCCAACCGAACTCGCCCTCCCATCACAACCCATGTGCTGGATGTAGCACGTGGATCACCAGCATCTGGAATCGAAGTTCGCCAGGAGGTGTGGAAGGATGCTTCAAGTCCTCCGTCATTCAACAACAAAGATTTCAATGGATGGGCAACTGTAGGCACTTCGGTTACAAACAACGATGGATGCAGCGGGCAACTGATGGATATCGTTGACAATGTAGCTCCTGGTTTCCACCGCATAAGTTTCAGCACCGCCAAGTACACACCGTCAGGGTTCTTCCCTTATGTTTGCATCATATTTCAGAATAGAGAGAACCAGACGACTGAGCATTTTCATGTTCCTATGTTGCAATCTCCTTTTTCGTTCACCACTTACCGTGGCAGCTAACTTGTCGATTTGCCTCTGGTGAGAGGAAATGTTGGAATGTAAGTTTGTAATGGTCGTAAAGAGTTGAGTCTATTTACTTTACACAGCGTGACGAAACTCGAATAAATTTGTTCCATGTAATGAACGTGCGGCAGTATCTGGCAATTCAAGCTAGTATTTGCTATCGAATTGAGCTAAAAATTTCACGGAGAACTCTCATTTGCACTGCTAACATGCCACAGAATTTCACCGCAGGAATACATTATGTGGCGCTTACGAAATATAATGGAAGTCAGCATATTCTATTTCGCTTTCAACGTGTGGCACTATCTGGTAATTCAAGCTAGCATTTGCTATCGAATTGAGCTAAAAATTTCATGGAGAACTCTCATTTGCACTGCTAACATGCCACAGAATTTCGCCACAGGAATTCATTATGTGGCGCATAAGAAATATAATGGAAGTTAGCATATTCTCTTTCGCTTTCATCTTCCATCACTATCTGGCAATTCAATCATGCATTTACTGTGGAAATAAGCTAAAATTTTCACGGAGGGCTCTCATTTGCACTAATAACATGCCACATAAATTTGCCACTGGAATTCCATCTGTGGCACATAGGAAAAATAGTGGAAGTCAGCATATTCTATTTCGCTTTCAACGTGCGGCAGTATCTGGCAATTCAAGGTAGCAATTGCTATTGAATTGAGCTAAAAATTTCACGGAGAACTCTCCTTTGCACTGCTAACATGCCACAGAATTTCGCCACAGGAATTCATTATGTGGCGCATACGAAATATAATAGAAGTCAGCATATTCTATTTCTCTTTCAACATGCGGCACTATCTGGGAATTCAAGCTAGCATTTGCTATCGAATTGAGCTAAAAATTTCACGAAGAACTCTCATTTGCACTGCTAACATGTCACAGAATTTCGCCGCAGGAATTCATTATGTGGCGATACTGAAATATAATGGAAGTCAGCATATTCTATTTAAGCTTTCAGCGTCTTGGCACTATCGGCAATTCAAGCTAGCATTTGCTATCGAATTGAGCTAAAAATTTCACAGAGAACTCTCATTTGCATCGCTAACATGCCACAGAATTTTGCCGCAGAATTCATTATGTGGCGATACTGAAATATAATGGAAGTCAGCATATTCTATTTCGCTTTCAGCGGCGGCACTATCGGCAATTCAAGCTAGCATTTGCTATCGAATTGAGCTAAAATTTCACAGACAACTCTCATTTGCCCGCTAACTTGCTACAGAATTTTGCGCGAGAATTCATTGTGGCGCATACGAAATATAATGGAAGTCAGCATATTCTATTTCGCTTTCATCTTCCAGCACTATCTGGCAATTCAATCATGCATTTACTGTTGAAATAAGCTAAAATTTTCACGGAGAACTCTCATTTGCACTAATAACATGTCACATAAATTCACCACTGGAATTTCGTCTGTGGCACATAGGAAAAATAATGGAAGTCAGCATATTCTATTTCTCTTTCAATGTGCGGCAGTATCTGGCAATTCAAGCTAGCATTTGCTATTGAATTGAGCTAAAAATTTCACGGAGAACTCTCATTTGCACTGCTAACATGCCACAGAATTTCGCCGTAGGAATTCATTATGTGGCGCATACGAAATATAATGGAAGTCAGCATATTCTATTTCGCTTTCAACGTGCGGCACTATCTGGCAATTCAAGCTAGCATTTGCTATCAAATTGAGCTAAAAATTTCATGGAGAACTCTCATTTGCACTGCTAACATGCCACAGAATTTCGCCGCAGGAATTCATTATGTGGCGCGTACGAAATATAATGGAAGTCAGCATATTCTATTTCGTTTTCAACGTCTTGCACTATCTGACAATTCAAGCTAGCATTTGCTATTAAACTGGGCTAAAAATTTCACGAAGAACTTTTCTATCAATTCAAGCTAGCATTTTCTATCCATTTTTCCTCGTGCCTAGAAATTTCCTGTTCCCGCTATTTGCTTCCACCACAAACAAATTTCCCTCATTTTTTTATGTCAATCCCAAAGTGTATGCTGCACAAATTGTGTAATGGCCCACCTTCCATAGACAGTTACGATGTGTATATTCTCTGATGCTAATTAACCGCCCCTTCCATATCTCAACTCCCCACGCACGACGCTCTTCCCTGTTGTGTCACCGCCGGCACCCAAGCAGGCCCAACTCCACGATTCCCCCGTTGGCCATCTCCCTGACTACTTGGCCGGCGTTCCCCGCAGCGGCAACTATCTCCCCCTCCCCCGGCCGACTCTACCCACAGCGGCGACTGCCCCCGGCCGGTGCTCCCCCTCCCCCGGCGGCTTCAGTGCTCTTCATCCACCTCCAGACCTCCTGGTGGCGGCAATGCACGGCCGTCTGCTTCCACATCTAGACGCGCCACTCCAACAACCTCTTCTCCAGCGCCGACAACCGCAAGGAGGTCAGGTTTGCTCGTCTTTCCTCCCAATCTTCCTTTTCTATGAAGTGTGTTTCTTCATTGCTATCAACTTTTGCTCTGGACAAAACATGGCTGCCATTTTCTTCATTGCTATCAACTTTTGCTCTGGACAAAACATGGCTGCCATTTTCGTGGCAAGCTTGGCAGCCATCTCCCCCCTTTGGAAGTCAGGCATGAGCCTTAGGTTGGAGCGTACGTTGCCAATCTCTGACATTAGACGATCCAGATCATCTAAACGATAATGCTCATCCTCAAATAGCTTGTTAACCTCTGAGGTGCCAGCTTGCTGGTCCTCAGAAGTATCTGCTTCGGTGTTATCCACATGATTACTATCTACAGTTCCGTGGCTCTGAGTTGCATGTTTTTCTTCGGCAGTTTCTGTGGATCTGTCATTTGGAAGAGGATTGGCCACTGAAGAATTAACACCGGCATTCACTACTTGCTGACTGTTATCATGCATTCCCATTGATGTACTCGGCTCACCAATGAATTCCCATTGCTCATCAGATCCATGGGATAGGACCTCGTGCTCAAATTCATAAGTCGATTCATCATCTGTGGATTTTGTCCAAAGAAGACTGAATAATTAGACCCAAATACAGGGTTTTAAATTGAACAACACAAAGTAGCATATTTGTTCTACTTGGACAGCACATGTTCTGCATAAGAGGGCAAGCATATTCTAATAACTGGAGAAAACTGGGTAGAGAACCAGCTTAGCATGTCATCCTATGGTTGTTCTTAGGGGTGCAATCGGATCGGATACTTACCGTCCGACCGACCGACCGGATAGGTTCGGATCGGATTCGGATATTTTTTTCGGATAATTTTCGGATTCGGATTCGATTTCGGATATTTTGTTTCGGATTCGGATTCGGATTCGGATTCGGGAGATTACTATCCGTCGGATTGGTATATCTCGAGAATATTTTCGGATTCATCCGGTCAAACATATTCGGATATCCGATTGCTTCCAAACGCGTTCGGACGTTGTACATGCGTTCGGATATCCGATTGCCAGCGCATGTGGACGGACCGCAGCATTCACGCCCTTCGACCTTCGCGTTGCGGACCTCAGCCGGCGCCATTCATCCACACCTCGCCTTGCGGCCTCCGACGACCGCGCCCATCAGCCCAGCCGCCCGGCACCCACTTCCTCCGGATCCACTCCCTCCAGGCCTCCAGTCGCGCCGTCTCCGTCGTCGTTGCTCGGCCTCTCCGGCCATCACTTCCTCCTCGGCCACACCGCTGCGGCTGCCTCGCGCGACCTCCGGTCCGTCTTGGCCTGGTGGCTCAATCCTCTGCCGATTGTTCAAGATCATCTCCGGTTGGCCATCGGCCGTCGGCCCCGAGCAAGCCCGGCAGACTGGCGCCTCCCGCCGCCACGGCCCCACGCTGGCTAAGTCGACGCTGCGCTACTTCCAAGTCCTTGATCGGCCTGTCCTCCCGATCCGCATCGCCCGAGGAGCATCACCGAGTCCTCTGCCATTTGGACGAAGTTTCCTGAAGGCTTGAACCAAAGAGACGCCCGTGTCCACTCAATAATGTTTTGGTTAGCTGGACTCCCTCCTGATCGGAAGTTAGATTGGACTTGAACTCAATCAAAACCGGATTGGATTTCTTTTTGGAGTCACGCGGCTTCAACTCACTTCGGCTCCAGATTCAAACGAGAACGTTCAAAGTGGGCGTAAGAAAGAATTGCTATTATTTCTGGTGGTCGTTCTAGTGCCAATAAAATTAGGATTTTATTAAAATTCTCATTATTGGCGGGATATTATGCACAAATTTCGGCTTTTATGCCTATTATTGGAGATATTTCATGCACAAATTCATGTCTATTATTTTGTGTTTATTATTGGCGAAATTTTATGTGGATTTCATTGCAGTTTATACGGGATTTATCATCGGTAATTTGTTTGAGCAGGAAGCGCTTGAACTTCGGGTCAAGGTCCCGCTCCAGCGCCTCATTCCGCGGCACGAAGATGGTGACATTGTGCTTCCCCACAGCATCCTCGAGCGTCTGGAGCAAGAGGGCCTTTGGCGATGTCTCTGCGGTGGCACTGGCCAGGAGAAGGACGAACAAGAGGAGCGCGCTGTGCATCGGCGCACCCATGGCTACGTGTGACAGCCGCGTCTCTGCTCCATGGATTGCGGTGGTGGGTTTTTCTTGGCTGTTTGGTTATTGTGCTTCTTTATACTAAGCTTCTTCTTTAGTTATTGTATATAGACTAAGCTTCTTCTTTGGTTATTGTATATAAAAAAGCAATTGAAGAATGATGTGTGTGGTAACTATTGTTAGACTGTTCGATAAAATGACTTGTTAGACTGTGATAATCTTATTGCATGTTAAACCCATAAAGTTGGTTAATCAGTGCTATATGTGTGCTTTATGCAGTATTGTTTTCGTGTGTTATCCGATAAAAATTATTCGATACTGCATCGATTTACGCTCCATATTCGATTGAATCATGATCGATATTATCCGTCCCGTATTCAGTATCGGTACTATCAAATCCGATTTGAATCCGACAAAAATATGGTTTAGGATATGGAAAGAGCGATATCCGAGAATCCGAGCCGATTGCACCCTAGTTGTTCTATAGTACAAAGCAAGCATAGTTCATCAACTCATCACAATAACCCCGCACCAATTTAATGGTTTATGGTGCTTAAAAGCGTAAGAAGATGTTTTTCCTGATTAAATTCACCTTTCTCACCAAGGATGGAGCAGTTATTCTATTTCAGAGTTGAGAACCATTCCGGTGCCACTTGTGTGCAAGAAGGGCTCCAAAGAGTCGCTCTAAGCCTTGGTTGTCACCATCCACCGATAGACACTGTTTTTAGTTATGGACGGACATCAATTAAGAAAGAAACATCCAAAGATCCATTACATATTCATTCAATATTCAATTTTGGCTAGAATATACCTCCCCTTTCATCGAGTCCATCCAACAATTAGAACAATATTTCATAAAATCACAATAAAAACAATCATAAATGCCACGACTAATATCAGCCATCTACCTGTCTTAATTAATAAATAAAAATCTACAAAGGCTCAATTTGAGGAAGTAATTAGTAGATCTGAAAGAGCTTGTTTGAGAATCAAGTAAAATGTAAACCGATAGTGTACTTGTATGTCCTTTTACAATGCTATGCATTGAGTAGTAAGATATGATCATTCATGCAGCAAGCACGTTATTGCAACAAGAGTGTACATGTCCTGATTCAATTTCCTTTCATTGTTTGCTCAATCTCCTACTAGGTACTCGTAGTTTGCTTTACTCATCTCCATTTACGTATCTAGTCCAATTATATATAGATGATCAATTCATATGTGAATTTTTAAATCAACGTCGTTGCAATGGACATGGCAAAGTACGAGAAAGCGATAATTCAAAGCCTTGACGAATATTTGCCGAGGAGCATATTGGGCAAAAAGTCCTCACAAAAATGTTGCATCATCTAACCTTCATCCTAGTAATCGAGAAGACCAATTAGATAGCGAAAATGATATTGAGTTGAATGCCGGTATGTCTGAACTGTCCATAACTATCAATCTTGAACCTTGTTTTAGATGGAGTTTTACAATGTCAAATAATATGATCATGTACACATATCCTTGTCTTCATATCTGAATTTGAACTAGCATGGTTTATCTACTAGATGTTGCGACGAAAGTGTTTCCATGCCTAAATATTTTACATCCTCATCAAAATGTTGCGACTTCGAATTTCATCCTACTTCGGAGGGGACCATTTTGATAGGGATGGTGATATTGAGGTTAATGTTGAAGGTAGTGAACAAGATAATATCTTTATTTAATAGATAGTATTTTCTATCAATTTTAACCATTGGATGTTTTTTTTGGCGATGTAACACTGGATAGATGAAACTGAGGAGGTAGCAAGGCGTGGCAAGACAAAACTAAAACATGTTTGGAACATTTCAAGATGCCATATGATTGTAGTTAAATGTAATGAGCTCGACCAGCCAATTGGAGAAGAGGAAGGAGTTCTTGGAAAATTCCTTGGCATGGTTGCCAGGAATGGGTGCTTGTGCAGCTTAGGCTTTAAGGATTGGAGAATTTTGATAGGAAAGAAAGAGAGAAACACCAATGAACAAAAAAATAAGTAGGATATACTAAAGCAAGTAAAGGTTTGTAAATTTTATTTGGACATCTTATAATCTTGTTAGCTAACCTTTAACACTAAACTTTCATATGCCTTTTGTAATTTGTATGCAGATGAGATTCCTTTACCCTGCCCGCATGGAAAAATGGGTATTGCGAACCATTGGAGAGAGATGGAGGCAGCACAAGTCCAATCTGAAATCCATATACTTTGACGCGCATAAGAGCAGGGAAGCTAATTACAGCAATGTTCCACAAGGTGTAATCGCTGATCAGTGGATTGCGCTTGTCAATAATTGGATGACACAGAAAGCACAGGTACATGGCTATTGTTAGAATTAGCATTTAACGATTTCTCTTATGCAACATCTAAGCAACTTATGTATCTTTATTTACTATTTCTATGGTAGGATATAAGTGAGGCGAATAGGATAAACTGTGCAAAAAAGAAGGCAACCCATACAGCTGGAACAAAGAGTTTCGCTCGAAACAGAGAGGATTTGGTACTTCTTTTACAACTATATTTGTATACACCTTGCTGCATCAATATCTCATACATCGACATTAAGTCTTTTCCTCATTGATATTC
Source organism: Guadua angustifolia (assembly GCA_036346375.1). NCBI lineage: Eukaryota > Viridiplantae > Streptophyta > Magnoliopsida > Poales > Poaceae > Guadua > Guadua angustifolia. The sequence goes on along the minus strand of CM070503.1, from coordinate 60,611,192 downwards.
ATTATTTTACATGTTCAACACAGGGAAAAAGATCCTGAAAAGAAATACCCTCACAGGGCTATTTTGTACATCCATACACACCAGACTAATAGTAAGAAGAACACAAATGCGCATGTGGTATAATTTTCATCAAATTGTGATTCTTTTGTTTTTTTAAAATACTTCTTCTATAATGATTAATGAGTAGTTTAATGCTTTTGCAACGGTGATTTGAAGGAACTGTTAGCACAATAGCCAGATTTAGCGGACACTTGTCAAGGAAAAGTTGCATGGAAAGGAGATGCGCTAAACAAAATATTAGGAGAAGAGAAGCCTGGGCATGTACATGGTTTGGGCCTTGTTCCAAATCTGGATAAAGTGTTCGACGGCTCGACATCGAGGCGTCTAAAGCATCTAAATTTAACCTCGTTGGATGCAACATCAAGTGAAGATGTAGTATCTCTCAGACTTCAATTGGAAAAACTTGGAAATCGTGTCCACAATCAAGATGCTACTATACAAGATTTGCAACAGAAGACTAGAACCTTGGAACAGCAGCAAAGGCAACAGGTAAATTTAAAGATCTTTTTTCCTCGAACACTTTAAAGAACTTCTTTAGTTAGCATGTTCTATACTAATATTTTTTGTGCTATCATAGAGATGTTTAGATGATCCTCTGTCGACACCAAAAGAAGGATTTTGCGTTGATCAGACTAATTCTAAATGGAAAATATGGATCTCTATGGAAAATATGATTTGTGCAAAATTAGAATTTGAATAGCTGATTCTAATTTATATTCTTTTTTTCTAACAACAATGTAGTATATGGTGACCCTCAAAGTCAAGACTTTAGGATGATTGACGAACTGAATTACACAACGGTAGGAATGCATTAACATGAATTTTAGACCAGATTTAATTTTGTGAATATTTAATTTTGTGAAGCTACAGATTTTTCATTTTCACTACAGAGGGAGCAATGTGAAGATGATGAGTGCGAGGATCTGCAGCTGCGCTACAAATATTTGCACCAAGAACTACAAATCACTAAGAATGTTACACCCTCTATCACCAAGAGCTACAAATCACTAAGAATAAATATTCGCAAAGCAAGCGAACAACTAGGAGGTTGTCAAAATTATTAAAAATTTCGGCAGCACCTCCCCTAAAATTAGGACATCCACTCAGCAGACAGAAAACATTTGCAGTTATAAAATATCATTCTAGCAGGTCCTTAGTTAACCAATCACACATCTAATAGAAATTAATCAACTCCACCACAAGACTATTACAGGACAGGGACTCATTAAACAAAACCGCAGACAACCTTTTACAAGAATTCTTCACGAGCTATTAAGATCAGAATTATGAATCATTATGATGGAACGGTGATGATGTGAACGTGATTGTGCTACTACCCCCATCTATGCATGCCGGCTTCAAAACACCTACAAACATTAAATAAAAAGCGTGAGTTCAAACTCAGCAAAGTACACGAGAATAACAATTCCAATTTATCAGGAGTAAAACAAGAGCTTGACTATAAGAGCAAGCAATACAATTGGAACAACCACCAGAAATTACGCATTTATACCATTTTAAGCAATAACTTGACCATACCCAAAATTTACCGCAATCAAGTCATCAACTCGATAATAAAACCACTCAACGTAAAAGAGGCATCACGTGGCTCTAAGTCACTACGTCTTCCGACTCAACCACCCCTTGTTGCAACTCAAACCATTTCCATCGACTTTATTCGAGTTCAAAACTCAAATTTCACTCCACGATATTCATACAACATAACTAACAAAGCAAAGAAAAGAAATGCGCTAATTCATCAATTAAATTCAATCTCCCCTTTTTGGGTTGAGTCCACGACTCAACCTTCAATTACCATAATCACCATCCATATGACACACCATTTACCACAACACTCATTATTAAAGATGCAATGCACATGAATGCTCATTTCCATACACGTACCGGTACTGTTGAGTGCCCACCCGTCGATGTGCACCCTCACGTGCCTTCTATCCCGTGGAAGGTGCCTACTCTTACTATCTCGCTCCCATTCACCTCGATGAATGGGACTACGAGGTAGGACTTTCATGTTCACTACGTGTGAACACAGAGGCCCACATCAGAATGGGTCGCCTCTTCCATTATGAATGCACAAATGCAATTTTCATGAATGAAATGCAACTTTTCATTTAATGCCAACACTGATATACCATAACCACATACATACACATAGCCAATTCTCACATTCATAAGTTGCCAGCGGTACTAGTCTCATCAGATTCAACAAGAAGACATGACAACACATTACAGTGTTTCTGTCATGCAATTAACACAACTAATTGCAAACTACAATCATAAGCATCTAATCGATTTGCACACATACTCAATTCCATTCCCTAGACGGGGCACAGTTAAGTACAAATCTTATAAATTAACCGCGAATATCCATGTACCCCATCCTAGTTAATCACTGCAAGATTAACAAAGGTACAGTAAACTCACCGAGATGAAGGCTTACTAGTGACCACTCGAATCCGATAACTAATCATGTCCTCGAAGGGACGATCACCAATATAACTCATACTTGCCATAATCAATAGAAAATTAACCATGAATAGATAAATAACAATAAATAATTCAATTGGGCACCCTACTCGATGTACTTGCCTTTTACCGGAAGGAGCGGAGTGGCGCGAGGAAGATGCTATGCCAGTCCCGAAACTACTCCACCTGAAACAACCGTCGCAAAACGCTTTACAAACTATACCCTTTCAATAATGCTCTACACCCCCAAACTACAACCATGAAAGCTCCACTTTTAGGTTGACTCCGATAAATATAATCTACACTATAGTGCCAACAAATAGCTCATTATCTTTCATTTGTAAAGTGTAACACCCCGACTCCCCACGGAGTCCGGAATGCTACCAACTCCCAATTTACCGAAAATTTCGGCAGCACCTCCTCTAAAACTATGGACATCCACTCAGCAGACAAAAGAATAGCAGTAGTTATAATATCATTCTAGCAGGTCCTTAGTTAATCAATCACACACCCAACAGAAATGAATAAGTTTCATCACGATGAACAATAAATTACAACCACATTAATTACAATTACAATTAAGACTTGACACTACGCATGATTTAATTCAAATAACGGTGATTGCAGCCGTGTTCGTGCTACTACTCCCAACCCGCTGAATCAGCTTCAAGGTACCTAGAACAGAAAGCAAACAAGCGTGAGTCGGAGGCTCAGCAAGTACAACAAAATAGCAATATCAATAACAATTAACATATGTAAATCATAGACATGTCCATACTTTGGAATCCTAAATTAACAAGTATAACAAAAAGAAGAAATCTCTATTGGTTACCTCATCAACTTCCTGGTTCACGGATTTCACATACCTCAATAGACCACATGGAACGAATCCACGACCCGATCCATTCTTAACCCTGTAATTTACCCTCAACCCAAAGGCCACCCGCTGCCATTCACCATCAGCTTACCATGCAATGCATCCAACAAAACATATACGAGGAATTTGGCACACGACTTATTTACACAATTTTGGGGGAGTTACCTCCACACCTTACCATTCACCGCAAGAGCCATTAAGTTATGTACAAAGCTGAAATATACATCACACAGACATAAAAATACAAACTATGCATAAGACATCACACAGATAGGAAAGTACAGAATCTGAATAATACATCACACATACATGAAAAATACAAACTCTGCATAATCCATCACACAGATAGGAAAGTACAGAATCTGAATAATACATCACACATACATGAAAAATACAAACTCTGCATAATCCATCACACTCCTACAATCATGTAATGCACTCAAGCCACTTTCATCGACGTTATTCGAGTTCAAAACTCAAATTTCACTCCACGATATTCATACAATATAACTAGCAAAGCAAAGAAAAGAAATGCACCAATTCATCAATTCAAATCAATTTTCCCCTATGTGGGTTGAGGCCACGACTCGACCACCAATTACCATAATCACCGTCCATATGACACACCTTTTACCATAACACTCATTATTAAAGATGCAATGCACATGAATGCTCATTTCCATGCACGCAGTCAGACGCCGAGTGCCCACCGTCGGTGTGCACCCTCACGTCCCTTCCATCCCGTGAGATGGAAGGTGCCTACTCTTCTTGTCTCGCTCCCATTCACCTCGATGAATGGGACTACGAAATAGGACTTTCGTGTTCACTACGTGTGAACACAGAGGCCCGCATCAACATGGGTCGCCTCTTCCATCATGAATGCTCAAATGCAAATAACATAAACCAATTTGCAAACTACATTCACTTCTCACATTTGCATAGCCATAGCTAAATACATGAACATCAGCCACTCCTCACATCCATAAATTACCATTCACATCATCAACACTCATAATCGCATTTGCAACACTCAATAACCGCATTCTCCATACTCGTAATCACCTCTTCAACATTCATATTCATACTCACATCACCATTAATCGAGTAATTACTAATTCCATCTATCTTAATCAAAAAACAATCCATTTTCGCAATCCAATTCCATACTTTCAGTATTCCCACTAGCCTATCAAACTAGTGAATGTAAATATGAAAGTAAGATTTAGCAAGACGTCATCACGGCATCTAGACAGAATTCATTAAACAGCGCTCATAGCATTCAATCCAGGGATGCAGCAAAATTTCATGACGGCAAGGCACATACAGTTCATCAAACAAATCATAACACGCTCAACCAACGATATACTTGTATCATTTACCCTTTTATCAAAAGATGATTAGCTTACTAGACATGCTTATAAACACGAATGCAACCATAGGGTAAGCATATTCATAACACAAGCAAAGAACTAAACACCCTATAAGGGATATACGGGTTGCACTTGCCTTTAACCGCGGGAAGAATGGGAATATCGAGAAGTTGGCGCCTCCTCGGCTACTCCTCCTGAAATAACATGGGCAACCTCAACTTTCCCATTCTAGATGGTTACAACAATAACACATGCAACACTGCTACCCCTTAGCGCAAAACAGCCCCCAAAAACTGCCGGGTGGAAATTCCGGACAGCAAGCGCTATAACTAGCTTAACTCCTAATTGGTCCAACCAAAAATGGGGTTCTTTAACCTTAATTAACTATAAGAGGCCAACCTACAACTACCTCGCAGCTACTCACGCGAGAGATGCCATGAAGGCCCCAAAATCATACCCTAAAATTCAACCGAAAAACTGAGCTCGCTGCAAATTCCCAACTTCGGGACAAAAGTTCCAAATAGCGTAACTATTGATTGGCTCAACGGATTTTCGCGTTCTTATACTCGAAACGACCGCAAGGGAATGAACTACACGAATAATATAACCAAGCACTCAGCCAACACACCCGCAGCTCCCAGATCGAAGATGAACACAGACTATACCAATCGCGATAAGAATTGGACAGCACCCGCTAAAATAGTCATAACTTCCAAACCGCTGAACGGAATTTAGCGATTTCAGTCTCTATTGAAAGGTAATTCAATTATCTACAACATTCGTTATAGCCAAACCCCCAGGAAATGCTTGAAAAATTAACAATTTCGCGCTACAACAGGGCACAAGAATCTGCTCGAACAACAAACTGCAGAGCTTCTAGGATTCCACCTCTAAACCATTCCACATACAGCTAATCAACCAACAAGACCCCATGGCAAGAACCCTAACCCAGCCACTCAACCCCACCCCAAACCCTAGCTAGGCATTAACACAAACACCATGCATGCACAGAACCAACACAAGTTAATATACCTCCAAGCATCACCATGGAGGAAGAAGGGAGATGGGGAAGATGTTGCCCTGAGGAGAGGTCGACGGCGCCGGCGAGGGAAGGGCTCGGCCAGGGCAACTTAGTGCTTCGGCTGCAGCTCCGGCAGGGGACGCCGAGCCAGAGGGAGGAGGCGCCAGAGGAGAGGCGCGCCTGGGGGAGGAGCTGGGCGCCAGGGCAGCAACCGGCCAGCAGGAGGATCAGCCAGGGAGAAATGCTTAGCCAGCAAGCGGCGCCAGAGAAGCAGCCAAGATGGGAAGATCGACCAGGAAAAAGGAAAGGGGATTGGGGAGTCGGCAGGAAAAATGGCAGCCATTCCAGGAGGAGCCGACTGGGAGTGGGGTCTCTTTTCTATGGTCCCTCTCTCTCTCTTCTTTTTTATAATCCAACACTTGGGTGCTATTAATCAAAGGCTAGGGGAAAAGAATAAAGACTACACAACCTCTAGAGACCACAAATCAACCTACCCCAGAGTCTGACACTACAAACTCACAGCGGAAAGAAAAAGAAAAGAAAAAACCCGGATGAAATGAGTGGCGATATTACATAAAGACTACTAGAAACTACTCCATTCAATACATTCAATTCAACCCTACTAATCCATCTGTCCCCAATCTGGACAGCCCATACCAAGAGGAGCATAACTTTTGAATGAACAACCCAAAAATTGATTTCTTTGACTCCAATGAAACTTAAGACAATAATAGTAAGATACATCTCAAACAAAACAGAATTGCAAACTTAGATATGGACTAGGAAATAGCATCTTCATGCATTAGTTGAAGCACACATCACCAATACTCCTAAGAAGGCAATATTAACACAAGAACCAGACCTTACATAATTGTTAAACAGGAGAGAAAAACTGAATTAACTAAAACCTCAGGGACCTACATTATCGATATGTATGCACAGGTTTCTAAATTTAGCTATACATCCAAAAGGGCAGCTTGCTGCTTGCGAATGTGAAAATTCATTTGCAGCCAGAGACAGCAGAAGGATGCTAAGAACTCGAATGTGAAAATTCATTTGCAGCCAGAGACAGCAGAAGGATGCTAAGAACTCTATCACACTGGAAAACACCTAGCAAATGAGAGCTACTTCATTCTTTGCCTTGGAAGGAGTTCACATAGAAATTAACTAGCTCTTAAAAACTTATGTCCATGCCTTATGCCAGAAGACAAAAAGTTGCATATGAGATTAACATATTAATCATGACTTTACGCTATTGGCTTTTACGAAATGACAATTAACAAATGACTATAGAACAGACAAGTTTTGAGTCGAATTCAAAACTAGACCAACCACTTTTGAGTCGAATTCATCTAGGCACAAAATAACAAACTAAACAACTAAAGGCCCAAAGATCCATCACGTAAAATTTGCAACCTCGCTAATATATAGTGTAACACATGAACATTGCGAGCACCTCGGTCTACCATGTGAACAACATGACGCAATAAACATCCAATCAAAGTATGAAATGAAGTGCCTCGTGGATCATGACAAGCCAATCCTCCCGAAGGAAAAGAAAAATATTAATCGATTTGAATCAGATTCGTCAAATCACGCGAACAACGCAGCCCGACCTCACCAGATTCACTCTCCATTCATTACAACAACTCACGCGAACAACTCATTCTACCACCAAGTACCAATCAAAGAGAAACCCTAAAGCGAGAAGAGAGGAGGGGCGAGGTGCAATCTCACCACACGAGAAGGCAAGGCAAGAGCTTGGCTGCAGCCTCTGCGGCACCTGAGCCGCTCGGCAGATGGAAAAGTGGCATCTTGGCTCGGCCAGAATCGAGCTTCTTCTTGCTGCTTTGCCACGGTGCCGAGGTCTGCTTCGAGTGGGAGGGAGGAGCACCTACTGAGAGGAGGCGCTGGGAGCTCGGCCGGCGCGCTGGCATTCTTCTTCTTGGCACAGCAGAAGGGGCGACGGCGCCATCCTTTGGAGGGAAGGCGCAGGCCAGGGAAGCCATGGGAGGGCGCCGGGAGGCGCACAGGAGCAGGAAAGGCCAAGCACTAGGAAGGAGCCAGAGGCGTGGCGATCGATGTTGGGGAGGAGGGTCGACCAAGGAATCAAGAAAGGCAAGCTAATGGGGAAGGAAAGGGAGCAGGGAAGAGTGGCGGCCGGGAGTGATTTGGTGGGAAAAACAATTGAGAAAGGAGCTAGGGTTAGGGCTCCTCTCACCACTTGGGCCAACACAGCCAAAACAGCCTGCATCGCCCAAAGATGACCCAATGAAATTGAAACTTCAATGAAATACTACAAAAGCATAAATTGCTACACTGGATTATTACAAATATACTAAAACTCATGATAAGGTTCGCACACCATACACAACATCGTTTAAACCTATAAGCCTCCCATTGTAACTATATGTTGTTTAGCTGCAGACGGAGGCACCAAATGCCCGAGAAGGAAAATTACTACAAGCCAATAGAGTTTCTCTCGCATGTAGGTCAATTTTATCCCCACTTTCAATACATAGATCATTCCTATCTTATCAAACCATGATATACTTAAATATTGACTAGTCATTATGATCTAATGACAGGCCAAACCAAAAGAGATCAACACTAATATTAGATTCGATAAAAACAAGTGTACTAATGCATCCAAGGTGATAATGTGGTCCTTTTATTCTCTGAAATTTATCAAATTGATAAGTCTTGTAAGTAATCTAGTATACATTATAGGTCATGAACCAGGAAACAACGTCCAATTCGTTAAATCTAGAATCATCTAAGTACCAGGTAAACATTTATTAGCAAAAAATTTTTATGCCACATGCATATTTTCAAATTATTTGCTGGTCTGGTTTGGGTTTGCATTTACTCAATAGTAGTATACTTTTGTAGAAACATTAGCATGGAAGAACAAATTGTTCAGCTGACAATTCACTGGTATGCGTGCTTTTTTTTATTTCAAACAGTATGGTTCTAATATATATTTATTTACTTACACACTTATATCTATGAACTAGGTTGGCACTACAGTATTCTTGAAGAGCTAGAAAAATAAAAAAAAAATGTTGCCTTAGCAACTATATTTAGTTGTGATCCAACACAAAAAGTTGGAGGCGTTTAATTGGGCAAACAATTTTGGATGGTGCGTGCTAGTATTACAATTTTGGATGATGAACCACTGATACGACCATACAACAACTTCAATGTTATTGGAGACGTAGGCGAAAGTCCTATAGCATGGCCTTCAACTTGTGTATGATTTTTTCTGATCTCCATAAGATTTATTCCTCCTTAACATTGCATCATATTAAAGTATTCAATTTCATTTGTAGATTGAGAAGATAAATAGTTGAAAAAAATCAGTGACATGTTGGACTGAGATGGAGAATGGAGGCCTGCCACACATTGGACCGATGTAATACTACAAATCTTTTATAGGGGTTTTGGCCGGTGATGTCTTCATTTTCTCGATTTAAGGATTTATTCTAGAGAAAGGTTTTGTCGCCTCGCAGTTGAGAAGTTTATTAAATGTTTGGGTTTCATCTGAACCTTTGTTTCTTTTGCGTCAGGATTTAGTGAGCTTTTGCGGTGGGCTCCCTTGTATGAAATTTCTATGGTGCAGAATGATTGAGATGGAATGCTGCCTGAGGGAAATTAAATGATGTGTGCATTATCGAGAAAAAGAGGGCTTCAGTTGGAGTTTTGAGAGGCTTTTAGCATTTACCTTCTTGCCCTTGGAAGGCTCTCCTTAATCCTAGCCACTTAGCCAATTTTTTGGCACTAGTTCTTCTCCTCAAAACCTGAGCCATTTTTCCCCAAGTGTTGGCTCCTTTTTTTCCTGAGCTCTGGCCGACTCCTGCCTCCTGCGCCCTAATCTCCTCCGGTTCCATCTTCCAGTGTCGCTTTGCCTCAGCCAAGAACCTCCCTGGCCGGCCGTGCGCCTCCTCCCCCAGCCGGCGTCGCCCAGCTGCCCCTCTCCTCCCCCTGTTCGGTCGGCAAGAGCAACAAGAACACCAGCAGAGAAAGCAGATCTCGGCGACTCCTCCCGCGAGCCCCTTCGGCGGCAGCAAGCATCTCCCCCCTCTCCAGCCTTGCCTCGGCTCCTCCACCTCCCTTTCCTCCATGAGTAAGATTGGAGGTAAAACCCTAGAAATTTGGGGGTGAGATTGCTTGCATGCATGGTGTTTGATGAAATGCTTAGCTAGGGTTCTTGTTTTACAATGTATTTAGTTGTGGGATTTAGAGTCTAGAGTGTTTTGGAGATTTCTGTTTAAGCCAGATTCTGTCCCGCTGTTAGAATCGCTCTTTGAAAATTCTGGAAGCATTTCATGGGGGTCTAGCTATTGCGAAAGTTGTAGATAATCAAATTATCTTTCAATAGAGACTGAAATCACTAAATTCTGTTCAGCCGTTTGGAAGTTGTGGCTATTTTAGCGAGTGCTGTCCAATTCTTGTCGTGATTAGTACAGTCTGTGTTCATCTTCGATCTGGGAACTGCCGGTGCATTGGCTGAGTTAACGGCTATGATATATGTGTATTTTGTCTCCTCACGGTCGTTATGAGCACAAGAACTCGAAAATCCATTAAGCCAATCAAAAGTTACGCTATTTAGAAGTCTAGGTGCTAAAATTGGAAATCTGCAACATGCTCCATTTTCCGGTCAGAGTTTAGTGTTCGATTTGGAGGACCTCGAGCTATCTCCCGCATGTTTAGCTTTGAGATAGCTGGAGGTCATCCTCTTATGGTTAATTAGGATCAGAGTTCACTCCATTTGGTTAAGTGAATCAAAAGTTTGGCTCGTTGGAAGGCGGCTAACCCCTTTGGTCAGAATTTCCGTTTTCGGGATTTCGGAGTGGGTTGTAGAATCGATCTCGCTAAGTCTTGTGGTTGTTTGGTTGGCATGTTTTTGAGTGGATTGCCTCTACTTGCAGGTGGTGGGACCCCAGGAGGTGGCATCAACTTCTGACCACCCCGTTTCAAGAGGTTTAAGGCAAGTGCATTGTATCGGTTGTGGCTTAGGTGGCCACTAGGTTTTATAATAATACAATTATTCATGTGTTGCTTCAATGTTGTCATGTTTGATTTTGCATGCGAGATGATGAATGAGAATGGTTAATTGGTTATGCTTTTATTTAAAACAAGTTTATATGCAAGTGTAACCCGTATGACTCTTATACGGTATCTAGTTGGTTACTTGTGTTATGTATATGCTTACGCTATGGTTGCATTCGTGTTTATAAGCATGTCTAGTAAGGTAATTGTCTTTTGATGAAAAGGGTAATTAATCTGATACAAGTGCATCGTTGTTCGAACGTGTTATGATTTGTTTGATGAACTTTATATGCCTTGCCATCATGAAATTATGCTGCATCCCTGGATTGCATGTTATGTGCGATGTTTATTGAATTTCGTCTAGATGCCGTGATGACATCTTGCTAAATTTTACTTTCATATTCAGGTTCACTAGTTTGATAGGCTAGTGAGAATACTGAAAGTATGGGATTGGATTGCGAAAATGATTTGATTTATGATCAAGATAGATGGAATTAGCAATTACTCGAGAATTGGTGATGCGAGTATGATTATGAGCATGGAGAATGTGATTATGAGCATTGAGGACGTGACTATGAGTGTTGAGAATGTGATTATGAGTGCTGAGAATGTGACTGGAAATTTCTGGATGAGAGAAGTGGCTGATGTTTATGTATTTGGCTATGGCTATGCAAATGTGAGAAATGAATGTAGTTTGCAAATTTGTTTATGTCATTTGCATTTGTGCATTCATGATGGAAGAGGCAACCCATTCTGATGCGGGCCTCTGTGCTCACATGTAGTGAGTACGAAAGTCTTACCTCGTAGTCCCGTACATGTGGTTGTATGGGAGCGAGTCAGTAAGAGTAGACACCCTCCACCACGGGGTGGAAGGGGAATGAGAGGGTGCACACCGACGGGTGAGCACTCGGTAATACCGGTATGTGCTAAAAGAGGAGATGAGGCATGCATGATGCATCATATGCATGAAAATTGTGAAATCTGCATTGCATAGACAATGATGAATTATGCTTAATGAGTTGATTGTGATGTATGAATATGAGATTCTTCTTTTGTATGGCATATTTGCATCTACATTGCATAGACAATGTTGAATTACGTTTAATGAGTTGATTGTGATGTATGAATATGAGATTCTTCTTTTGTATGGCATATTTGCATCTGCATTGCATAGACAATGATGAATTATATTTAATGAGTTGATTGTGATGTATGGATATGAGATTCTTCTTGTGTATGTTTTGTACACTTGAGCATGAAGGCAACGAATGGAAACTGTTAATGGTTAATCGTGGAGCTAATGGCATTTATAGATTGAGGATTGAGTCGTGGTCTCATCCAAAAGTGGCTATCGAGGTATGAGTAGAGTTTAAATAATTCTTGAGATGGTTGTGGTATTTGGAATCAGTTTTCGGTTCATTTATTTACCAAGTTCAGTTAAGTATTTGAATATGTTACGTTTCAAAGTATTGGTATTTCGTTTGATTCGGTTGAGTTTCTTTATTGTTGCACTTTGCTGAGTCTTGGACTCATGCTTGTTTGCTTCCTGTTTTAGGTACCTTGAAGCTGATTCGTCTGGTTGGGAGTAGTATCACGTGCACGACTTCGGTCCTCAGCAATTTATTTAACAAATTCAAGAATTCTGAATGTAATTAATGAGGTTGTAATAGGTTGTTCATCGTGTTGGAGTTTGCTAACTTCTATTGGGGGTTTGATTGATTAACTAAGGACCTGCTAGAATATTTCTTCCTATTTTTGAGTGATTGATATATTATATGACTGCTATCATTCTTTTGTCTGCTGAGTGGATGTCCTCTGTTCTAGAGAGGTCATGCCGAATTTTTTTTGTAAATATCGGTGGCTTAGTTTTTAAACCGGTTTAAGAGTTTAAAGATTGAATTCATTTTCAGTCTTTTCGTAGAGGTGTCACTCTTTTAAATGGGTTTTTGGGTAGCATTCGTGGTGCGTTTGGCGCCAGGGTTACAACCGAGATGGAGAATGACGACCTGGTGGCATTCCAAGATGGCTCCGGTGTTTATATATATTTTTTCATTACAATCTTTGTTCTGAACAAAATTATGACTGCACTTATGAGGATGTTACTCACTGTAATGCAACAATTTATTTATAATACACAACAATGTTTGCTTATTTGCCATGTGTGGGTCCATAATGGTCTTCAAATTTCCAATTCCATTGCATATCGTTTTAACTATAATTGGTGCCAAATTATATTATTTAATAATATTTTTCATCGCTTGGTTTATTCCTTGCAATGCATATAAGCGTTGCCACAATTCAAATCTATATGTTGCAACAGACTCTGAAGTCATTCGTCCATGGGTAGTACCAATATATGTAAGCGTTGCGTAACCACTCAATATCCGTTGGTGCTTAGCAACTGTTAATTCTAGGCCTTACTAACGATATATAAGTGTTGCAATAGACCCTAGCAACGGCAAAGATAGGCAACACATAATAATGCGCTGGTATAGACCCTAGCAATGCATATACGGACTTTTAGCAACGCATATATGCGTTGCAAAAAGGGTGTCCTTTTTAGTGTAACGAGACGCTGGCCCATGCTTCTCGAATCTGTGCTATAGCATAAATTTTGAAGTGAAATGATTAATTATTAGCAGAGTAGTGCATGGTTACAAATCAATCTCACATGCATTTTGCTCTAGAATTCATGCTATTTATTCCCTCTATCCCACATTTTAAGTCCAAGATTAACTACATATGCACAGATTAGAGGTGGGTGTCGCGTCGGGCCAGGCTAACCCAGCACAGTCCCATCACGTTTCGAGTCTGAACTGTGCCAAGCTGCGACGGCACATCGTACCCGCCGTGCCAGCCCGACTTGCCATCGGCAAGCCTAGGCATGGCCCATTTGCGTCTCGTACCGTGCCGGCTCTGACCCAGCTTATTTGCACTATTGTGAAGAGTGGAAAGGAGCTGGAGTTGCATGGAGTTAAGCAGTGGACATAAATATTATAAAAAAGAATTAAAATTTATTTATTCTTGAACGGTTATAGAGAGTAAGGGGGATGTGCTGAACATAGGTGAAAGAGGGGGTAATGGGCAAGAAAGAGAAATAGAGAGACATGCGAGAGAGATAAGAGAGACGGGCGAGAGAGGGAGAGATTGAGAGATACGGGTGTGAGAGAGCTGAGAGAGATTGAGAGAGACGGGCGAGAGATACCAGCTTCTTGCATCATCTCTTAATTTCTTTGAGCTCTCTCTCCCCTCTTGCCCATCTCTCTCAGGTGTCGGTGGTGGGGCTGGCGTCCACGCTGCTGGGTGTATTCATGACACTCATGCTCTACCGGTTGGTGACCTTCATACTAGGCTTCTTCCTCATGCCCTACGTCGTCAGCTGCACGGCACGTGCTACAGTGTTGTGCCAGGCTGTGTCGTTCATCATGCCCAATTTTCAAACTCGGCACATCCCGTGCTATAGTGTCGTGCCGGCCCGACACGGCCCACTTCGTGCCGTGTTAGGCTTTGGATCCGGCCGTGTTGTCGTGTCTCGGGTTGGCCCAAAAAAGCCTGGCACGAGTGCTCAGCTCTAGTACAGACAAAAAGATATACTAAATCTATGAAAAAAATCAATGTTGTTGGACCATATATACCCCTATTAAATAATATACTACAACTATCCATCCACTTTTGAGCACTAAAAAGAGGTATGCAATGAAAATATTTTAATAATTGCATATTTCAATTTGTGCAATAGACTTACATTATGAAAAGACATTTCTCGATAATAGGATTTATATTACGGGATAGATAGTTACAGAGCAAGGAAGCAATGAGACCCTTCTCAAAACTTATTAACTAGGTAGAATGGCGCGCGACGCCGCGCCCAGCAAAAAAAACTGACCCAAATTTTTCTACAAAAAATGAAATTCCGTTTTTCTCGGCGGTGTTTTTTTTAAATTAGCTGGCTAGGAGCCATCGGTGAATTTGCGTAATGTAATTCCAATCTTTTGTATCGAAAGAACCGGAGCCCGTACTAAATTTGCGGAATTACGGGGTATTTTTTGCAAAATAACTGGCGAAAGGACTTGTTCACAATTTTGGAATCTTTCGGATCAAAAGAATCAGCATTTTAAATCTTCCGGGTCGAAAGAACCGGTTGAAAGACCTGCTCGTGATCCCAACTTTTTTTAAAATCTTCCGGACCAAAAGAATCGGTGACCGCGTCGAATTTGCGGAACTACAGAGCCCTTTTCGCAAAAATAATCGGCGGAAGGACCTGTTCGTGATTTCAATTTTTTTTAAATGTCCTGGGTCAAAATAACCAGAGTACAGGGTCTTTTTTGCAAAATAACTTGTAGAAGGACCCGCTCGCGATTTCTAATTTACCACGAAAGGACCTGTTCGCAATTTTAGAATTTCCGGAGCCCTTTCTGCAAAATAACCGGTGGGAGGACCTATTCACGATTTCAAAATTCTTGAAGGGCTTTTTTGCAAAAAAAATATACCTTGTGTCTTGGATGAGCTCAAAATCTTCCACACATAATAGAGGTACTAGGTTGATCTGCGCACTACGTTGTGCCGGCTGAATTTCGATAGCATGCGCTCGAGAAAATAAAGTTGGAGGATCCGTACGCGAATATACGAAAATATAAGGTTCTTTCTGTAAAATTATCGATAGAAGGGCCTGGATGTATTTTTTTGTTTCTACAAAACTACCTACCGGAGGACCAAACCGTGAATACACAAACTACGGAATTTTTTTTGGAAACAAAAAAATAAAGGCTAATGGTCCGTCGCGAATATACTAAACCAGATGGCGGTAGAGGGCCCTTTTGCAAAACCACCGCTCAAGGGTCGGATGTATTTTTTATTTTCGCAAAACCACCCACCGGTGAAAAATAGTCTAGAGGAAAAAGGGTGAAAAATTATTAGAGATGACAACCTTCTTTTGTCGAGCCTAATACACAAGCTACGGATTTTTTTTGGAAACGAAAAAATAAAGGAGGATGACCCGTACGCGAATATACGAAACGATAGGGCCCTTTTTGCAAAACCACCGATCGAAGGGCCTAGATGTAATTTTTTATTTTCGCAAAACCACCCACCGGCGAAAAATAGTCTATACGAAATGATAGGGCCCTTTTTGCAAAACCACCGATCGAAGGGCCTAGATGTAATTTTTTATTTTCGCAAAACCACCCACCGGCGAAAAATAGTCCAGAGGAAAAAGGGCGAAAAATTATTAGAGATGACAACCTTCTTTTGTCGAGCCTAAAACTCTACGCGTTCACCGAATAATAATACATGTTTCAAAAAATATCAGAGATCGAGATGGAAAATCGAGTTGGGAAAAAAAGTCTAGAGATAGAGATGCACACATATTTCTGGTGATGAAAACATTTTTTTGGGAAAAACGGAGAAAGAACCTAGATGTAAGGAGCAAGGGCCTGTTTGTTACGTTTCTAGACCTGTCATCTGGATATAATTTTTTATTTTCGCAAAACTACTCACCGGTGAAAAATAGTCTAGAGGAAAAAGGACAAAAAAACTATTAGAGATGACAACCTTCTTTTGTCGAGCCTAATACACAAGCTACGGATTTTTTTTGGAAACAAAAAAATAAAGGCGCATGACCCGTAGTTTAATATATCTAAACGATAGGGCCCATTTTGCAAAACCACCGATCGAAGGATCCGATGTAATTTTTATTTTCGCAAAACCACCCACCGGTGAAAAATAGTCTAGAGGAAAAAGGGTGAAAACTATTAGAGATGACAACCGTCGGCACTTTCTGTATTTGGGTACCCTCTCCGACGACAAAGCCTTTCCACGTGGCGGCCGGGCGAACAGGCGGCGAAAGCACGCCGCTGCCAGCGCCGGTCCACGGGCGCCCGGCGAGCGGTAGGCGAGATGCCCGCCTCGGCGGCGCCAGCCACGTGGCGGTTAAGCGACGGGCGGCGAAAGCACGCCGCGGTCAGCGCCGGTCCACATGGCGCCCGGCGAGCAAAGGGCAAGGACGAGCGCCGCTTCGGGCGCCACCACGTGCGGCGGTTGGCGACGGGCGGCGAAAGACGCCTCGCCGGCTGCGTGCCGCCACGCGACGCCGGCAGTGGGCGAGACGCTCGCCGCCGGCACCGGCCCACGCGGCTTTGGCGCGACGGCAGCGAAGCACGCCGCGCCAGTGCCGGCCCACGTGGCGCCCGGCGAAAGTGTGGGCGAGACGCCTGCCGCCCGTGCCCGATCCACATGGCGGTTTAGCGGACGGCGGCGAAAGACACCCACCGGCCAGGGCGCCATCCCGTGGCGCCCGGCGAGCAAGTGGCGAGGACGCCTGCCGCCGCCCGCCGCAAGGCAAAAAGGTGGTGCGGGGTGGCTTCACCTCGAAGTCTCATTCCTCTATCGTACCATGTCAGAGGCAGGTCTGCTGTGTCAGGCTTATCGACTGTGAAGATTTCTGCTACAAGCCCATTCCTCTGACGCGTCTCACCTACCTGTCAAGAAGGGGTCACATACCGGGCGTACCGGGCGAAGCCATGCGTGGGCATTTAATGAGGCTGGAGGAACGGGACAGCGTAGGAAGGAGTAATAAATGTATGTAGATCAGCATGATGACCCTCCTTTGTACCTACCATGGCTGGCCTGGCCTATATAAGGGCCCTCTGGTGCATGGGGAAAGGGGGTCGAAAGATCGAGCGATCAAGAGTTCCGCAGTAGAGCCTAAGGAAGGACTTGTAACCCGAAAGCTCTGTACTGTACTAGCTAAAAAACAATCTCTAAACAATCTAGCAGGAAGTAAGGCTATTACCCAAGGCAAAGGGGGCCTGAACCTGGGTAAAATCTCGGTGTCATCACTAGTTCATAGGCGCCGAAATCCTCCGTGTGGGAGTCTCTAGGATTTTCACCCTCTAGGGTTAGCCAGCCGCAAAGACGCCCTCCTATCGAACCAAACCCGGTCTGTAGATTTTGGGCCTGTCAGGTGGAATACGCCGACAGGGGCGCGCTAGGTAGGGGACTAGTGGTTGGTTTTCCTGGCTAACTCCCCGAAGAACCTCAGTGTTCTCCCTTCAAGAAGCCAGCCCGTGCACCTGAAGATGGCGTGTTCTCAGAACCAAGATGTGGCGGGGGCGAGCATCGCCCAAGACGCTTCCCGGCAGTCACGCCGGTCGAGGGATCGTCTCACCCCGCCCCTGCAGGGCGGCGCCGTTGCTCCTTTGGGAGCGGCGGAGCAGCCTGTGCACCGCAGGCTGGCCATGGAGGCAGCCACTCCCGCCCAGAATTTGTACGCAGTTTGTGCCCTTTTGGACCACCCTCCGGTGGAGTTCGCGGGAGACTCCCTGCCACCTGTGGCTCTGAGCATCACCGGTCTCATGGATGCGCCCAAACCGGGTAGGGCTTTCGACCGGCCAGTACTGCTGGTACCTGTCACCTAGGGCGATGCAGAGCGCACTCAAAGGCCCCGCCCTAACGAAAAAAGCTCGCCGGCGGGCCGAGTCGGCGAAAGGTGCATAACGCCTGGTCCGGTTCCTTGAGGGACGTGGGGACCTTCGGTCTCATTTGATGCTAGCCGCAATGCGCGCGATGACAACCTCCGTGGCCGCCTGCCCGCGCCGCCCGCCCCGAGCGTGGCCGCGGAAACCAAATAGCATCTAACGGTGAGAGCCCCTCCCATGGCTCTCACTTTCGGACCAAGGAGGAGGTTCACTCCTCCGACTCTATAGGGAGCCAGACCCCACACTTCCGGGAGCAGTCTCTGGACCGGGCCCCCGATGAGCAGCTGGGCTCCCTCTATGGCGTCGGGTGCTAGGCCTTCTCCCGGTGGCTGCGCCGCGTGACATGGCCGGACAGGTTTCGCCCGACGTCCATAGAAAAGTATGATGGCACTACCAACCCGGAGGAGTTCTTGCAAATCCATACGATGGTGGTGCGGCAGCTGGCGGATCTGAAAAGATCATGGCCAACTACCTTCCGACGGCCTTGACAGTTCTCGCCCGCTTGGTCATTAAATCTCCCGGGGTTCGTGCACTCGTGGGGAGTTGTCAGCGACCTCTTCGCCGCCAACTTTCGTGGCTCCTTTAAGAAATTTGCGTGGAGGACGACCTCCACGCCCGGAGCAAGAGAAGGGGAGCGCCGCGCGACTTCATTCGACGGTTTTGCCACTGCCGCAATACGATCCCCCACATCTCTGAGCAATCGATCATCATCGCTTTCCGAAGAGGCGTACGCGACCGCAAGATGAAGGAGAAGATGGCCACCCGTACCATCAGCACCACCTCCGAGCTCTTCTCCCTCGCACATAAGAGTGCGCGGGCCGTGGAGGCGAGAGGGCCAGCACCTGGCCCCAAGGGTGGTCAAGGCATGGATGAAGTCGGGACCTCGAAGGGTTCCGGCCATGCAGGCAAGAAGGCGCGGAAGCGCGATGTAGGAGAGACCAGGCGGGTCTTGGCCGCCGAGCGCGACGACGAGGACCCCACGCCACGGAAGCGCAACCACCGCGACTGGCGCGACGACCGCCGTGAGCGGCGTGACGACCATCGCGACCGGCGTGAGGTTCGCCGTGATCGGCGCGATGACCGCCGCGGTCGTGGGAACGACCGCCGCGAACAGAAAGAGGGCGAGCTCTATTGCCCGATCCATCGGACCAATACTCACGACCTGGACGGCTGTCGGATCGTGAGCAAAATTGTGGAGAAGCGGCTCATGGAGCGCCGTCCCGACGACGATCAAGACGAAGATCCTGCCCCGCTGGCCTTCCAGCAGGCGGATCACGTTGTGGATTACATCCATGGTGGTTCATCCACCTTCTCCTCCAACGCCGCTTATAAACGGCTGAAGAGGGAAGTGTGCGCCACAGCGTCGAGCTTAGGGGCGGGTCGGAGGCTGAAATGGTCGGAGCAGACCCTCACTTTCAGTCTGGCCGACCACCCTAAGGGCGCCACCGGCCTGGGGCTTCTCCCGGTCATGGTGTCGCCCACCATTCGGAACGTGCGGCTAGGGCACGTGCTGGTGGACAGAGGGAGTTCCATCAACCTCCTATCCTCCTCGGCATTCCTGGCGCTCCAGATCCCGTGACAGGATCTGCGCCCAGCTCTGCCCATCTTCGGGGTAGCCCCAGAGGCTGGCTTAATGCCCCTGGGTCAGATATGCCTCCCCGTCACCTTCGGGGAGAAGGACAACTACCGCACCGAGATGGTGGATTCGAGGTCGCCGACTTCGACCTCCCCTATAATGCCCTATTCGGCTGACCTGCGTTGGCCAAGTTCATGGCGGCAACCCACTATGCTTACATGGTGGTGAAGATGCCGGGGCCCGGCGGCCCCATTGTGATCAGGGTGGATAAGGCCGAGGCCTTGCGTTGCCACAAGCACGCTACTGACATGGCGGTGCCACTGCGTCAAGGCCAAGCAGACGCCACCTCCTGGGAGCCCTCAGCCGGATCCGCGCCTCACTGCTCTGCGGTGAGGTCAAGGTGGTCGCCGTGAGTGAGGGCGAACCCGAAGACCGTCAAGATGGCGTGACCTCGGCGCCAATAGGAAGACGCGCTCGTCACCTTCCTCGAGTCCAACTCCGACGTGTTCGCTTGGCAACCGTCCGACATGACTGGGGTCCCCAGGGAGGTGATCGAGCACCGATTGGCAACATCCCCTGAAACGCGCCCGATCCGGCAGAAGGTCCGGAGGCAGGCGCCGGAGCGGCAAGATGCCATTCGGGAGGAGGTAGAGAAGCTGCAGAGCGCAGGGATTGTTAGGGAAGTCTCTTATCCTGAGTGGCTTGCCAATTCTGTGCTCGTCAAGAAGTCCAACGGAAATGGCGATGTGTGTCGACTTCACCGACCTCAACAAGGCCTGCCCGATGGACCCATACCTCCGCCATGAAGTCGATCTCATTGTGGACTCCACGGTCGGGTGTGCTGTCTTGTGCTTTCGGATGCGATTCGGTACCACCAGATTAGCATGGCGCCAAGATGAAGAGAAGATCATTTTGTAACCTTACGGTGTTTATCGTTATGTAAGAATGGCTTTTGGTTTAAAGAATGCTGGTTCTACCTACCAACGTGCCATGCATATCACTTTCCGCCCCCAGATAGGGCGAAATCTTGAGGTCTACATTGATGATTTAGTTGTAAAGATCAAGAAAAGCGAAGAGCTGATCCAAGACCTGGAGGAAACCTTTGTTAACCTCCGGAAGAATGGCTTGAAGCTCAATCCTGAAAAATGTGTGTTTGGTGTGCCCTCCGGCAAACTACTGGGCTTCCTGGTGTCCAACCGGGGTATTGAAGCCAATCCTGACAAGATAGCGGCCATCGAACACATGAAGCCACCAAAGGCGACTCAAGCGAGTCCAAAGGATCGGCCGGTCTCCGGCCTCCTCAAAGCGATTCATTGCTTGTTGGGAGAAAGAAGCTTGCCTTTGTTCAAGCTACTGAAGAAGACCAACCATTTTGAATGGACAGATGAGGCGCAGAAGGCATTTGAAGACTTGAAGCAATACCTCACCTCTCCCTCGGTCTTTGGTCTCTCCGTCGGGTGAGCCGCTGTTCTCAGATATAGCCGCCACTCCCCGAGGTGGTGAGCGCTAAGGTTAGTTGGAGAGGGAAGGTGTTGAAGCGGCCTACTACATCAGCAAGGTATTGCATGAAGTAGAAACTCGATACCCGCAAGCCTAGAAGATGCTGTACGCGGTCCTGGTGGCGTCTAGGAAACTACGATATTATTTCCAAGGGCGGGAAATTACCGTGGTCACGGCCTACCCTCTGCGAGAGATTCTCCACAACCGTGAAGCAGAGGGCCGTATCGCTAAATGGTCGGTGGAGCTGGGGGAATTCAACCTCAAATTCATACCCCGCACCGCCATCAAGAGTCAGAAGCTGGCGGAGTTCGTCGCCGAGTGGACTCCCGCCACTCCAGAAGCTGAAGAAGCACCCGCGCCTTCTCCCTGGACCTTGTTCTTCGATGGCTCCTTCAGGCTGGAAGGCGCGGGGGCTGGGGTTGTCATGGTTTCCCCAACCGGTGACATCCTTCAGTATGTGGTCGCCCTCGACTTCAAGGCCACGAACAACATAGCTGAGTATGAAGGCCTGCTGGCAGGGTTGCGCATCGCTTCGGCGTTGGGCATTCCGCGTCTCCAAGTCAAGGGTGACTCCTTGCTAGTCATCAATCAAGCGCAGAAGGAGTTCCAGTGTTCCGACCCCACCATGGCGGCGTACTTGGCGGAGGTCCGAAAAATGGAACGACACTTTGAAGGATTGGGGTATATTCATATCCCTACATGACAACCACCTTGCGGACGGGCTGCAGCTCAAGGCCCTCAAAAGCTTCGCTCCGGCCGGGTCTTCGAGAAAGATCGCCGCGACCGCCCATCGCAGCCCCCGCTTAGGTGGGGACGATGGTGTCATTGCCGCAGCCCCTGATTCAGAGGGGACGATGGCATGACCGCTACGGCCTCCGACCCAGGTGGGGAAGGCGGCACCGCTGCCGCGGCCTCCAGTTCAGGGAGGGAAGGCAGCATGCCCGCTTCAGCCCCCAGGTCCGGGAGGGAAGGCGGCGGTGCTGCCGATGTAGCACCAGGGGAAAAGCTTGGCCTAGCAGAGTACCCGGGCCAGCATCGAGTGGTCGCCACGCTTGGCCAGGAAGGTCATTGGATGGATCCTATCCTAGCCTTCCTGCATGACCAAGTGGTCCCCGACGATGATGCCTCAGCTGAGAAGATTGCACGTAAGGCCAAGTGCTATACTCTAGTAGGTGGGGACCTATATCGCCAGAGCAGAAACGGGGTTCTACTGAAGTGCATCACTCGGGAAGAGGGGAGCAGCTTGCTCTCTGATATCCATGGAGGCGTGTGCGGGAGCCATATGTCCGGCCGAACACTGGTTGGCAAGGTATTTCGCCAAGAATTTTATTGGCCTACTGCCCTCCAGGATGCTTGCGAGCTGGTGAGGAAGTGTGAAGCATGTCAATTCTTCGCCAGGCAGATCCACCGACCAACCCAAGCTCTGCAAACCATCCCGCCTCCCGCGTTTTGTCGTCTGGGCTGATATCCCGCCCCTCTCGCGAGCCACAGGGGGCTTCACCCATCTTTTCATCGCCATCGATAAGTTCACCAAGTGGGTCGAAGCCGAAGCAGTGCACGCCATCACGGCTACTGCTGCTGCCATCAAATTCATGCACGGGATCTTCACCCGCTTTGGAGTCGCCAATCGCATCATCACCAACAACGGGACTCAGTTCACCAGTGCGGTTTTTCTGGAGTTCTGTGACAAAATGGGCACCAAAGTGTGTTTTGCTTCGGTGGCCCACCCCAGGAGTAATGGTCAAGCAGAACGCGCCAACGCGCTGGTGCTGAAGGGCCTCAAGACAAGGGCGTTTGATCGACTCCACAAACGGGGCGCGCGGTGGACAGAAGAGCTCCCGACTGTGCTGTGGTCACTTCGTACCACGCCCAGCCGGGCCACGGGCGAGACGCCTTTCTTCCTGGTATACGGGGAGGAGGCTGTTCTCCCCTCCGAGTTGTCGCTCGGTTCTCCGCGTGTCTCGGCGTTCAACGAAGAAGGCTAAGAAGATCTCCGGCAAGAAGATGTCAACCTCCTAGAGGAAGTGTGGGATCGCGCCGCTCTCTGCGCCGCCCGCTACCAGCAAAGCCTCAGGCGATACCATGCCACCCGGGTCTCTGAGAGAACACTAGCAGTGGGCGACCTAGTCTTGCGCAGAGTTCAGACGCATGCCGGGTTGCACAAACTGTCTCCCCGGTGGGAGGGCCCCTTTAAGGTGGTTTCAGTATCTCAGCCTGGGGCAGTCCGGTTAGCCACTGAGGATGGTGAAGAACTGACAAATTCCTACAACATAGAGTTGTTGCGGAAGTTCTATCCTTGAAGGAATTAGTACTACCAGCACCGCATACGATCGCCCATGAGGTAAGTCTCTCCCCTGGCTGGTCGGCAGCTACTGGTGGTTAGTAAAGTTGTTGCCTAGAAGGCTTTTGCTTTACCATTGTTGTCCCTTTCTGTGCCCTCCGCGGCGATCTTTTCGCATGGATGTCACTGGTCCCGTATGTTTGCTAATTCCTTGGTGATCCATGAAGACACTCGACGCCTGTGTCTGACAAAGACGGGTGACCAGAGGGCGGGCTAGGCACGGTGCTTGAACACGGCTCGCACGCCTCGGGTTGGCTCTCTCAAGCACCGCTGGTCGTCACCGCGAGCATTGTTAACCTAGTGCCCCACTGGAGCCCGCGGTTTTGGCACACAACACCGTAGTTCGACCCCTGAAAGGATCACAAGGGCTTAGGAATCAAAAAAGGTGGGCCGGGGCTTATTCCATGCAGGGGCTTACATAATTTAATCTTACTTTGCATATGCACTACGTAAAGCCTACTCATCCTGTTAGTTGCCATGTACACACGCAGGCCAGACATAAGGGCGCTGATCTACTTTATGAAGGCCCTGCATCTCCACCGTCGCCCAGCGCTGGGGTCGGTCGCCCGGCGCTCAGAGAGCTGGTCGCCCAGACGCTTGGGGGCTGGTCGCCAGGCGCTCAGAGAGCTGGTCGCCCAGGCGCTTGGGGGCTTGTCGCCCGGCGCTTAGAGGGCTGGTCGCCCAGCGCTGGGGTGGTCGCCGCCGCTAGAGGGTCGGTCGCCAGCGCTTGGGGGTCGATCGCCTCGGCTGCAGGGTCGGGTCGCCAGACGCTGGAGATTGGTCGCCGCCGCTTAGAGGGTCGGTCGCCCGACGCTCGAAGGTCTGGTCGCCTACGCATATAAAGCAAGATAAGTGCTTCGTGCCGTATTCTTGGCCATTTCCCTATGCGCATACACTAAGCTCGGTCAAGCTGTGTGTGATTGTCGCGAATGTCAAAAATCGACAGCCCCTCATGATAAAAGAAAACGTGCTAAGTGTTAACGTCTGGCGTGGCCAAGTGACCGTGGTGCAAGTTAGACGCGGTACTCAAACACGGCTCGCACGCCTCGGATTGGCTCCCTGAAGCACCGCTGGTCGTCACCGTCGAGTACCGCTGGCCTAAAAACACTTCCAAAAACTTGTTGCCTCGCCACGCTACGCTGCAACACATTTCTAGGCGATCATCAGGGTCTAAGTTCTGGGAGAATTTGAATCAGCGACAATCTCGCGCAAAGACCTGATGCTAAGACCAAGCTACGTCTTGCATCTCCTGTTAGACTCAAGGTCATTTCTCCCTAAGTCCTGTATGACTTGCATGATCTATACTTGTGCTCGCAGAGAACGCATGTAATTGCTGGCAGGACTCAGAAACGTTGCCCTAGCCTAAGCATTCCCCAAGCATTCCTCAGGTGTTCCAGCTGAGTTTAAGAAAACTGGCCGCCTGACGGTTTAACCCAGCAAATTCGATCATACAAAACAGATAGGCATATGGGTAACATCAAATAGGAAATATCTCCTTCACCGAGGTTTACCCAAGTGTTTGTGAATGCAGACAGATTAGCAAAAGAACAAAAGTGGCTGCTCGGCCCTTCACTCGTCATCGAAGTCGAGGTCCCCGCCGTCTGCGCCTTCTTCCGCCAGTGGGGTGGAGACGTCCACGATCGACTGCTCCACTTGCAGCAGCCCGGCCACGTGCTCGGTGGCCATGCGCACTCGCGCCTCCGCCTACACCGTGTCTCCCTCAAGGCCGACCGTCACCACCGCCATTGGATCAAAGGCGGTGTCACGGCTGACGCAGCGACACAGCACGTAGGTTGCGGCGATGATCGCAACTTCTCGTCCCTCTCTGGTGGAGCGGGCGGCCAGGGCGGTGGGTAGTTCCCGAAGTGCCTCTACGGCCTGATTGGTGGTATGGGCAAATTGCAAGGCGGAGTCCTCCAATGGCGCATTCAGAGCCACCCCCAAGGGCTCCAGGCACCTCTTCGTGCGCTGGAAGGCCTTCTTGAGCATGATGGCGAGAAGTTGTGCCGCAGGCGGAAGGACTCGTGTTCAATGCTTCAGCCATTGCCTCGCCCTCTCCGCTCACAGTTCGACCTTTTTTCCGCTCAGAATCAGATGGCGGCGTGTTGGCCCTTTCTCGAGCCAATTCCACCGCCGCCTCTCCCGCCTCCCGTCACCGCCGCCATCGACGCCAGCTTGTCGGGCCATCTGGCGCCGGTTCGGCGGTTGTGGCGAGGACGGTCCCCCCGATGGCAGGTATGTCGCCGAGCATGGTGAAGAGCTCGGACGGCTGCTGGCGGGGCAATGGCGGTGTGAGGGCTAGTGGGCAAGCACCGCTACTGGGTCGCCTCCTCGACTTTTTTCGCAGAATGGCGCCGAGGTACCCGGTGAGGTTTCCGCCACTGCGGGAGGCGCGGGTGGCGTCTGCGCCTTGGCGCTGTTTGAGGGGCCATTGGCGGTCCCCTCAGTCAAGGCGGCCATCGGGGCGTAGCCCGCCTCACCGAGCGGCGGCGTGCTCCGTGGTGAGGGTCGGCCCAGAGGCCGCTGATCGGGCCGAGGCGAAGAATCGGTGAAGGCGATGGAGCGGCACCGCAGAGGCGGTGGCTCGATGGCGGTCGTGGTACGGGCGGTCCGTGTCGCCGCTTTATAGGGTGCGGCGCGATCGTGGCTTGCGACGGCAGAGTCTCGGTCTGTGACCGGATCCTCTTAGGGTCCGGAGCCCATGGCGTCCGGGCGATATTGCTTGCCCGCGTCTGGACTGGCGGTGGCCGGATCTCGATCACACTGGGCTGGGCCGTGGGCCGGCACCACGGCGGCCCCTGTGGAGTCCATCGACGGAGCAACCGACGACCAGAGCGCCCGCGTGCTCCAAATTGGCGAGCGATCGAGCCGCCGCCGGAAAAATCGAGCCACATGGAATTGGCTGCATTAGTGAGGCAAACCACCTACCAAGAACTGGCTCCTCCAAGTTTCCCGCACCTGGCAAAAGATAAAGAATGGCTGCCGGTTGGTATGAAGCCACAGAAAGAAGCATGTGCGCGGGAAAAAGCTAAAGGAAAACGAAGACTTACGCCCGTGCCACGCGGCGAAGAGGTCGCTGCCGTCAGATATCGCCATGCGGGGCCGCGGCGACGAAGAGGGCCGATCCTCCGGGTCATGAAGTCTCGCCACCACCGGCATCCGGTGTCCCAGATCTGCTGACGCGGCCGCCATCGCAAGGAGCTCCGCGTCTCCTCGACGGGCGAAGTTCCAGCTTTGAGGCCTCCGCTGCTCCGTGAGCACCCCCAAGCGCCGACGCTTTCATCGTTGATGGCTACCATTCACGCGCCATGCCTTCCAATTGATCTGGCCGAAGGCGAGAAGGGAGGCCATCCCGTCCCGAAGACGGAAATAGCAGCTCCCCACTACCTCATTGTCGTGGGAGGCGCGGCAGATGAAGAAGTAGCGAAAGAGAGGAAGATTCGGCATCACCCCTATGAACATTTCACAGAGGTGTGCGAAGATGGAAAGGAAGACGACGGAATTGGGGGTGAGGTGAAGATGGTGGATGCCATAAAAATGGAGGACGGTAAGAAAGAATTCGGAGAATGGCGGGAGCAGGCCTGCCATCATCGCCCAGGTGTGGAGGAGGATCTCGTCGGAGAGGCATCGTGGCGTGGAGGTCCCCGCCCGGAAGCGAAAGGTGCCCTCCGGCGCGATGATAGCCATCCTCTTCACCGTGGCGGAGTCCGCGGTGGAAACAGGGATGGAAAGTGCCATGGAGGCAAAGAAGGAAAATGGCTTTAAGCAAAGAAGATGAAGAAGTGAAAGTTGGAGTGCGCAAGAAAGCAGAAGGCGTAAACCGCTTGATACAGATGTATCTATATATGCATCACTTGCACCGACAGTTCACGAAGAGACAAGACTGTACGCCGTTTCAGGTCCCAAGAAAAATCGGCGGATACGGGAAGGAACCGAAGCGGTCGTTTCCTCATGAGTGGTGGCCCCGCCCAAGAATGCACCGACATTTAATGAAGGCCTTAGTGGATTGAGCGTGCGTTTGTGGTGCGCCGGGGGCTATCACAAGATACTCTGCTACTGGGGTACCCTCTCGATGCACAAAAAGTTTTTCCACGTGGCGGTTGGCGAACGGGCGGCAAGCACGCCCAGAGGCCAGCGCCGGTCCACGGGCGCCCGGTGAGCAGGTGGACGAGGCGCCGCTGCGCCGCCGCGCCGCCTACCCACGTGGCGCCTTTAGCGACGAAGCGGCGAAAGCACGCCCG
Source organism: Guadua angustifolia (assembly GCA_036346375.1). Classification (NCBI taxonomy): domain Eukaryota; kingdom Viridiplantae; phylum Streptophyta; class Magnoliopsida; order Poales; family Poaceae; genus Guadua; species Guadua angustifolia. The sequence goes on along the minus strand of CM070503.1, from coordinate 60,583,192 downwards.
GCCAGCGCTGTTTCACGTGGTGCCCGGCGAGCAGTGGGCGACACACCGCCGCCTGCGCCCGATCACGCGGGCGTCTGGCGGACGCGCGGCGAAGCACGCCGCCGGCTAGGTGCCAACGCCACACGCGCCAAAGCAGCAGTGGGCGAGACGCCTGCCGCCGGCGCCACCCACGAAGCGGCTCGGTGGACGGGCGGCGAAGCACGCCGCCGGCGTCTTGCCGCCCACATGGCGCTTCGGCGAAAGTGGGCGAGACGCATCGCCGCTTAGCGCCACCACGAAGCGTTTAGCGGACGGGCGGCGAAAGCACGCATTGCCTGCGCCGGCCCACGGACGCCGGTGAGCAGTGGGCGAGACACCTGCCGCCGGTGTCGGCCCACGGGCGGCTTTGCGACGGGCGGCGAAAGCACGCCCGCCGCCAAAAGTTACCACGCGGCGCCGGCGCAGTGGGCGAGGGCGCTTTACTTCGCCGCGCGCCGGCCCACGGTCGCTTGGCGGACGGGCGGGCGAAAGACGCTGCCGCCAAAGTCGGTTCACGGGCGCCGGCGAAAGCGGTGGGCGAGACGCCTGCCGCCTCGGCGCCCGATCACGGGCGGCTTGGCGACGGCGGAGAGCACGCCCGGCCGCCAGTGCCCATCCACGGCACCCGGCAGTGGGCGAGGACGCCATGCTCGCTCGCCGCAAGGCAAAAGGTGGTGCGGGGTGGCTTCACCTCGAAGTCTCCTTCCTCTATCGCACTCATGTCGAGGTCGGTCTGTCAGGTCGCTTATCGACTGTGAAGATTTCTGCTATAAGCCCATTCCTCTAACGCGTCTCACCTACCCGTCAAGAAGGGGTCACACACCGGGCGGACCGGGCGAAGGCATGCGTCGGCATTTAATGAGGCTGGAGGAACGGGACAGCGCAGGAAGGAGTAATAAATGTATGTAGATCAGCATGATGACCCTCCATTGTACCTACCATGGCTGGCCTGGCCTATATAAGGGCCCTCTCGTGCATGGGGAAAGGGGGTCGAAAGATCGAGCGATCAAGAGTTCCGCAGTAGAGCCTAAGGAAGGACTTGTAACCCAAAGCTCACATCTTGACTAGCTAAAAACAATCTCTAAACAATCTAGCAGAAGTAAGGCTATTACCCAAGGCAAAGGGCTGAACTCGGGTAAAATCTCTGTCATCACTAGTTCATAGCGCCAAAGCCTCCGTAAGGGAGTCTATAGGGTTTTCACCCTCTAGGGTTAGCCAGCCGCGAAGACGCCCTCCTATCGAATCAAACCCGGTCTGTAGATTTCGGGCCTGTCAGGCGGAATACGCCGACAACAACCTTCTTTTGTCGAGCCTAATACTCTACATGTTCACCGAATAATAATACATATTTCAAAAAATATCAGAGATCGACACGGACTACGGTTTTTTTAAATAACCAACTAAAAGGACCTAAACGCGATTTTTGGATTTCCGGAGAGCCTCGCCCAGGCGCTGACACGTGGACGGACCTAGACGTAAATAGCAAGGGCCAGTTTGTTACGTTTTTGGACCTGTCCGCTATCCTGAAAAATTAGAAAAGGGCTTGTTCGCGATTTGAACCTAACGGGACGTTTTTCCCGTAAAACACCATGCCAGGGACCCAACCGCGATTAAAAAAAATTATCTTCCCCTCTCAAAAAATTGCGAAGGACCTATTCGTAATTTGTAAGGACCTATCCATAAATTGAAGAAACAGAGGGGCTTTTTCGCGAATTGGCATGGCGACACGTGGATGGCCTGGTTGGGCTCCAATTCCACCGCTTGTAATATGGGAATAATCATACCCCTATTAAACTTTGCTAGGTTCCGAAGGAGAGCTCGCACGCGTGTCGCCGGCGATTTTATTTAAAAAGTCATCGTCTCCTCCTAACTACGATAAGTCCTCGCGAATTTACAAAATGGTCCTTTGTGATTTTTTGTGAGGTGAAGAAAAATTTTCCCAGATTATGCTTGGTCCCCGGTTTGTTACTTTATTTAAAAGATGTGCCCGTTAAATGTGAATCGCGAGTGAGCCCTTTTCTAATTTTTTCGATAGCAATGAGTCCAAAATATAACACATAGGTCCCCGCTTTTACGCATGTGTCCTTTCTCCGCTTTTTCGGAAAAAATATTTTCGTGCTCGCTTTTCCCGAAAAAATGTTTTTGTGCTCCGTTTTTTCTTTGAAAAAAAACACAAATTCGTTTTTCCCCGAAAAAAATGTTTCTATGGTCCGCTATCCCTCGTTTTTCCCGGAAAAAATGTTTTCGTGGTCCGTTTGCAAATTCGTTTTTCCCTGGAAAAATGTTTTCGTGGTCCGTTTTTCCAAAAACATTATTTTGTGGTCCATTTTTTCTCTGAAAAAAAACACAGACGCTGCACCTCAGACGTCATGGCAAAATATGTGTATGTATATATTCTGTCTACGATAAATATCGTGCCTAGGTATTCAAGAGCGGTACTTTTATATATTTTTAAAGTTACATAAATATTAAAATATGAATAAAAGGTAGATAATAATTATTTATCTTTTTATTTGCTTTTAGATTTATACAACTTGTATTTAGGTTTATCACCGACACTTCATGTAAAATGGTGGCGCTAAAGATGGGATGAATTGCACGTCAGCACGTTGGAAACCATTGGTCTTTAGTACAAGGTATTACACAATTACATTTAGTTTGCGTTATTCTCTTCGACAAAGACTAAGATCGCACACACACATATACTACCTTTCCTATTTGTGGAAGAATTTCGGCCTCGTGAATGTTTGAGCGAAATTTACTTACCGACTCGGCTTAAAAAACTTTTTTGTGTTTTGGTTCTTACATAAATTACGAATAGATCTTTCGCGATTTTTTGTGAGGGGAAGATATTTTTTTCTAAAACGTGTTTGGGTCCCTCATGCGCCATTTTACGGAAAAAAGCTCCCGTTAAATTTTTCACCCTCTTTCCTCTAGACTATTTTTCCACTTCGGTTTTCCAGCTCGGTCTCTAATAATTTCCAAATAATTCGCCGAAAGAGATATTTCTACAACTCTATCTCTATTCCTCCGTGAACTCCGTTTCGCTATTTTTGGAGAGAGAAATATGTGTACGATTGTATCTTTATAGGCTTTTTTTTGCAGTTCGATCTATAGTATTGTTCGAAGCATGTATTATTGACAGTTGAACGTATAGAGTGTTAAATTCAGCAAAATAAGATCCTTTCTCCGTCTTTCCCGAGAAAATATATACTATGTATTCAAGTTGAGAGGTTGCAGGACCTTAGAGAGTGTCCGAGTGCCACAACAAAAAAATCCTCCGAAGATTTAGGAGCTACACCTTTGTCTATTTTTCCGTTCCGGTCCATTTTCCCAAAAAAAAGATAGAAAGATCCTATGAAGATTTTAAAAAAATGTCTTGTTCCATTTTCCCCAAAAAAACTGAGAGACCCTCAAAAAAATAGAAAATACATCTCAGTCTATTTTTCTTTAAAAAAAAGGGGAAATCGCTTCGCTTCAGCGACGATGCACCGCGCTTATGTTCCTAGTTATTATTATTAGTTGCTCAATCGACGCTTTCCTGTAGGGGTTGTACATACATGATTCTCGTCAATATCAGCTTCAACAGTGTGTACAAACTTAGTATAAGGAGGTATTTGTAATTCCCACGACACTATCTCAAACTCCTCATTCGGTATACCCAAAATGACATTATTTATGTCTAAACCATACTAGAGTTACAAGGTTCGCTTGATCATACATATTAAGGAAAATCATGATTTACACGATTAACTTTTGTTCTACCAAAAATAGCAACTTTTTGGAGAATTACATTCATGCATAATACATTGACAAAAACAACATATTGTAGGTGAATTATTGGGTTCGACGTGATCAAGGAGGTGCTTGTTTTGCTCTTCGTTGTCTGGGTCAAAGTCAGGATCTGCGATAGGATCTTCTCCTTCGAGGATGTCAATGTCTACATGTCGCGAAAAAGGTAATAAACAGCAATTAGTAACCTCAAAAAGGGCAAAAAGAAAATAAATAGTAAAATAAACAAAAACTCTTCACAAGGAACAGGGATTACTTTTATGAATTGATTAATCTTGTTTTACGAATTCAAGAAGCGAAAATTATGTATTCTTTTATTTCTATTTATGAATTCAAGATGCAAAAATTATTTAAGGCTATATAGATATGATCATTTCTGGAACATAGAACAATTTCCTTCCTTTGATTAGGATTCAGGTTCAAAGCAATATTTAGTTAAACTTTTAGTTATTTTGAAGCTAATCTTTTCATCCAATACATACATACTGTATGTATGTATGTATGTATGTATGTATGTTTATGTAGGCATGAATGCAGGTGCATACATGTATACAAGCATTCATGCCTGAACAAAATTCATACTGCTTCTATTTCTTGCTACACTTATTTGACTACAACTTTTAAATGAATTTTTTATGCTCTTTTTGGAACATGTTAGACTCAACATTTTTATACTGTGCATAAATCATGAGGTTTATTCATTTCTTAAAGTTTTCAATTATAGCCATATTCATTTTACCTTGAATAAATATTCATTTAGTAAATGAAGTAAACCAACTTGAAACACAAATATTTTTACACATTTGAACTCCTTTCAGTACGAGGATTTTAATAAAATTTGCCTTTCTTCATTTTGACTACAGCTTGAAATGATCATTTTCTTAGTATATTAAAATCCAACCTATGTATTTTTATTATTAAAATTCACACAATGAATATTTTTGAAATATTTTTGTATATTCTGAATCTATCAGATTTTAGACGATTTTAGAAATTTACTTCATCTAATTTGAAGCTACATTTCAAAAGATATTGCTATCTGTATTAACTCGGGTCTGAAAATCAAATTAAAAATCAAGAATACGTCTTCCAGACTGGAAGACGCCTTCCAGTTTTTGGCACCAACGCCTTTGAACTCGGCCCGCTGAGACTGACCACTTGGGTCTACTCTCCAGCGACTCTTGGTGACAGCGTTTTAACTGGCTACGGAGACTGACATGCGGGGCCCGATCATCGATGACAACGAGCGCACGCAAGCGACTGACAGAGACGGCCCACTACTCAATGACAAAGAGGCCGGGGCTCACGAACTTGTGAGGAGCCGCCCAGACCGTCCTCGGGTTATTCGAATGCCCGGTCGTCCTCATCGGATTTGGAGGCTAGCAACGGATCACCGATGGTGCTCACAGTGCTAACACCCAAGCCCAATTAGGACAACGATGATCCCATTCGAATAACTCGACAACAATCCCAGATTCCCCGATATGCGATTCAAGCTCGCCAGATCGCCCAAGATACCGGTTTCCATTGCCATATCAATTCAATTCGCATAAAGGGGGCAACGAACCCAAAACTTCACGACCAGACACGCAACGCGGAAGTACAACAATACAACTAAAAACCACGGCACAAAGATAAACCAGACAACCACACACGGCAAGAACTAACAGCAACAGAAAAAGACTCACAAACAGACAAAACGCAAGCTCAAGTCTAGACCCAGAAAATCTACAAAATTTCGGCATGACGCCCCTAGAAGTACGGACATCCACTCAGCAGGCAAAAGAACAAATAACTAAACAAATATATATCGCAACCAACCACAAGCATAAACAACGACATAGACAGATACAACATCACATACAGGAGTTAAGCATGGCGATACCACGAGGTCCAACAACTGAATTAGACAAGTACTTTAAACAAAGCCATAACAAGTTTTAAAGCTAACTATACAACAAAATGAAAGAACCACCACCAAATTCAACCCAAAATAAGACATCTCCTAAGTGTCCTGCCTTAAACACTTCCGGCGCTATATCGCTGAGCTAGTTTTTACTCGGTGTCCCGCCCGACCACCGAGAAGCGAACGGACAGAACTCACACCCATCGGGTCCTCACCGAAAAACCACAAAGCGTAGCATGAGTACGTAAGGTACTGAAGACTTACCCGTGGTCCATATATGACCGACTCAAGGAATATGCATTTGGATGTAGCAAGGTATAAGCTTAAGGTAAAAGTGCGTAAAAGCTTACTTTGTTGCATAATCAAATTCAACTACACAAATTTCAAATTCATAGCAGTTATGGACAGCACCTATTACTAGAGTGAGAGCTGAATTTAAACATTAAAGAGAGCAATTAAAATCATGAACAAGTATCAACATCAAGTAATCCAACTATTTTCAATTTAAGTTATTACTACGTTGAAGTGTCGGATGATACAAGCGTGCTCATATCCGAGAGCGCTGCAATTGAATCGCTTATTCACCCCGCAGGGATCATCAATCGCACGACATGTGCCACAAGGAACCTCATGTCAACCCTCCTCCCATCCATATCTACTCGTTGAACCATCCTCATGCGCCCGAGCACCTAGCAACCTCCTCGAGCGGCTCAAGCCTCGCTTAGCCCTCGAGAGAGACCTAGGCCTCGCCTCAACCACGCCCAATCGCATGAGGGCATGACCCATCGAGTAGTATGCCATGAAAGGGTGGCTTACCGCACCATTATATCGGGCATGCGATCAACAAAGTGTGCTCGATCAACATGGCAAACAACGGATCGGTCCTTAACCAACACAAAGCGAGACTACGACATTTGAGTCTCCACACCCAAATGATCCAACCCTCTCGCCTGGGTCTTAATTTTACATTTCAAACATAACCATTTCCATTTACAACCCAATAGTGTGAAATAATTAAACTCAAGTGATGGAACCTTCCACCACTTGGCCCATACCCGACATCTAAGTAAACTAAGCATGGACACAATATAAATACCCATGTACTAGTTCCAAGGAAGGTATTCAACAATTATCAATGGGTGAAAGTGCAGCAATTAGGTTCTAGTCCTATCCCACATTTCAATTCCTAATGCAAGACGTAATCATCCAATAAGCAAATTATTCGCTAAAATACAATCGTATAAGGTTAAACATGCTTAGGTGCTTGCCTTGAGCTTGCTGGATTTTCAAGAATGGTTGGCTCACCGTAACCCCTCGGTCACCGCTAACCATCAAGGGTTCGTTTTCACATGATCACAATGTATGGAAAAGAAAATGAGATGCATGCAATGCATATGAGATGAAATACTAAATGCATCCTCATGACCAATCCAAAAGTGCAAGCATTCATTTCAATTTAAGAACAAAACTACAATGCTACTCTCTATTTCTATTCTATAGCACAAATCTGAAAATAACAAGCACATTCCTCTAAACAAGTATAACTTTTATTTGGCTAACCCAAAAATGACTTCTTGGACTCGAAAAAGACCACAAGAGGGTGATCTAACATTACCATGCATCATAACATTCAGAATACAAATTTAAAGTTTACAATTAAACTCTGAACTTTAGTCCCAAAGTCTGAAATTTTCAGCACAAACTGATTTCACAGCAGCGTTGATATAAATGGCCATAACTTTCGAACCGTTTGATCAAATTGAGCAAACTTATACTCGAAACGACCACAAGACATAGGCCTACAACCTGGATTTGGCCAATCACCTAGATTCTGCTCAGAGAATTCCCAGTTTGGCCAGGAACAGAGAGCAGTTTTCAGTGTTCAGAATTTTCAAAGTTTCAGACAGCATGCACAAATTTCATCATATAAATTGTTATAATTCATGGAATTGAGTAAAGGATGACATTTTTACAATCTACATGAAATTTCCTAAAACTTCTCAGGCAAAATTAATTTCTAATTCGGCCTCTAACTAATTTTAATTCGCAGCTCAATTTTCAGCTCCACATTTTCAGCATTTTCAGAGCAGCACGCACTAAAATTGACATAACTTTCAGCTGGATTAACGAAATTGAGTGATTCCAGTTGGAAATGAAAGATAATTTCATTACCCATAACTTTCTATACAGCTATCCTAGCAGGAGATGCTCGGAACTTGCTCAAATCCACCTGAAACAGTAGCTACGAAATATGCTCGAAAATTCAGAACTTTGCTCCAAACCCTAGATTGGTTATCCCCCATCCAAATCCCAAATCTCTACTCACCTAAGCCCCCAAAACCACCATTGCTGCCCCCAAAACTAGAAAACACCAACCCTAAACCAAGGAAGAGCCTCACCTCAAAATCCACATGGGGAACAAGGGAAGGAGAGGAGGGTGTTGCTGCTGCTTGGAGAGGGAGAGGGAGGCACCCAGGGAGCAGCAGGGAGGAGGGGCGCCGGCTTGGAGGTGCTGGAGGGAGGCCGGCCAGGGAATGCTCCTTTGGAGCAGCAAGGAGAGGAGGGAGGCTTGTGGAGGCTTGCTTGGGGAAGAGAACTCAGAAAATGATGTGCTGTTCGGTTTGGGGCTGGCTCCACACTCCTTTGTATGCTGAACTCACATAACCCCACAAGTAAGCATGGTTGAATTGGCTAAGTCCAGAATTTTAGCACTTGGTTTCAGTTTTGATGCTATGATTAAAATTAGCATTTGACATTGGATTTTGGTTCAAACCCCTCCATGCTGTAGAGAAAAGTTTCTAGTTTTGTGATCGGCTAACCCGCGCATTCTAGATCCTTATAGTTCTCAAGTTACACGGCTTTAAACTTCGATGAAAACCATATTTGCACACTGAAATTCCTAGCTCTTAATTTTTTGCTACGTTTGGAAACTCTTCTAAGTGACAGTTTAGGATATTAACTGAAGTTGGAAGTTAATCTCAAATGCGGCCAAAACTTGGTTGGCACTAATGTTAGCCGCATGAGCCGAATTCGGATTTGGGGCCATGACAGAACTCTAGCTCACCGGCAGTGAACTATCAGCGGAGAGGAGGAATGGGTAGCGGAATTAATTCCAGTGTGCCAGTGCACGTCTAGGGATGGTATGGATTTCACCAAAGACGGCCGGGAGGATAGTTGCCACTGGAGAGATGCGGCGGTCGCCATTGCCGAACGAGCACAACTCGTCGTCGGCCATCTTTCATCTGGGCACACACGGGGTAAGCACTAGCGAGTCTAGAGGACTTCATTTTACTTAGGTTCAGGGTCGGAAGGTGAATTGGAGAAGGCTGTCCACTGTCGCCAGCCGTGAAGAAGAAAGGCGGTAGAATGGATAGCTGCAAGTGAAAATAGCAGAGAAACAAGATTGATGAGTAATACAAGGGTTACGGTGAAGCTCTAGATTGAACTGACTTGAACAATTGCTACCGGATTGACTTTATTTGCCGATTCTTCCCCTTTTGGGTTTCTTGCGACGATAATGAAGAACAGCAGGTGAATTGAGCTCAGCTTGGAGAATGGCTAAAGGAAGGAGAGGGGGGCTCAATTGCGATGCATACGGGGTATTTATAGCCAGCCCAAAAGGATCGCTAGTGTTTGATGTTGGTAATGATCTTCAGTTAAAAACAGAAAATCTAAAAATTGAGGAAACTCCGAAATTTGTGGGGTTGACTCGCTGACAAAGCGCTCTGATCGGGAGCAATAAAAGATTATTCTAGTTTTGGTCCCACTAACCAGTGCCACTTTTAAAAGGAGACCAGCACTCAAGTTATTGATCTTTTGATCTTGAGTTTAGCCACTCACCTGAAAACCCCTTTCGATCAAGGGTTTGGTGCAAGGTTACCGAAGGCCCTAACCATCGCCGTGAAGATCACGGTGCCCCATCTTCTTCATCGCGCTACTTCCTCATCGGTTCATCACCGTCGTCAGACACAACTGACCAAAAACCTTAATGGTTTCATCTGTTTCGCCAGGTCAGTTAAGCTCATGTTTAAATAACGCTTTCCTTTTGTGATCATGACTTAGGCTAGTAAATATTCATGTTTAGTTTATCCAAATCTAACATTTGGTACCAGAGCCGATCTAGCCTAATCTTGATCCCTTAAGCCTCGATCAGTGTCAATTAAGGATCCTTATGCCTCTGTTGGTTCTAATTGATGATGTGTATCCTTAATTGATGTCGGTTAATGTAGATTAGGGCTGTTAATTACATTGCTATTAGCCCTAATTGTTGTCGGCTGATGATGTTTAGCCCCTAATTGGCCATGATTAGCCCTAATTCGCTTCAGTCAGTAGTTAATTGGCTTGGGTAGCATTGAGAAGGAGATGATTTAGCGCATTCGGAACTCAAATCCCCAAAATTCTGAACCCTAATTCCCAAATTTTCCCCAAGTCCCGAAACCAATCAAGCAAATCCTAATGCCTAAGAAAAGGGTTCGGGGATTACCTGTTCTGGTTGTCGTCATCCTAGCCATGGTTGTCGTTAGCCCCTTCATGCGCGCTACTGTCTCCCGTGGGCCCTAGCTTCGCCCACGGCTGCGACCATGCGCGAGCGCGATGATCAGTTTTCCCGCTTCACCAGAGCAGCGCGTGGCATTAGCTCGCCCACGCGTGCGCTCCATCGCCGCGACACCGCTCACACCTTGCGCCATCGCCACCTTTCGCTCGGTCGCCGCCCGCTGTGGGTTATTCGGGGCGAGGAAGCCGAATGGCTTTAGGGTTTCCTCACGCGGCGTTTTGTTCTAGTCACACGTGATCTTAGCCTTCCATCATGATTAGCGGCCGAGATCTTCTGCGTGCGGGCCAGCTGATGGTTGGGCTTCATTTTGCATGGGCCGAAGGCATGGGCTGGGCCGTGAGCAACGTTTCGGCTGGGCTTCACTCTAGCTAGTGCGCTGGTGCGCCCCCGTCCAGTGCTGAGTTGCGTGGTTTTATGCCAGGAATATGAGATTTAATTATTTTAGCCCATTTCAATTTATTTCATTCAATCATTTAATTACTGCAATAAGTACTATTTTTATTTCCTGGGCATTTATGTTATATTTCATGATTAATTTTGTTGGCTAATTAATTGATGTAACAATTAATTTTTACATGATGATTATTTATGAGCATTATCTCTAATTAAAATAGAACCAACGGAAATTTTAATTAGAGATTATTGTTTAATGTTTGAAATTGGGATTATGTTATGACCATGATCATATTCTGACCAACGTTGTTTATGAACATATGTCACCCATAAGATAATTTAGTTCCTTTTCGTTTCTACCCAACAGTGATGCGAAATAGAACTTTAAATTTTTCCTTGTCATTAGCATGATTATTAATCAGACTAACGTAGAGTTAATTTTCATGCAAGACATTTATTTTTAAATATTTACTGATTATATTTTACTCAACCATGCATTATTAATGAGCACATCTTTGGACATAAGTTTTAAGGTGGTTTTTGGATATTTTCTCAGATAGGCCGCAAATAACTCTTTAGTGTATTCCGGGAATAAACTAAGATGGGATTAGTTAAGTACTATGTTTCTATCTGAATTGTTTATGTTTCCATATATGTTACAATTTCTTATGCCCTAAATTCTGAACTTAAGTTTTCCTCTTATTTTTGATTTAGCATTTAATTTACTGCTCATTAATTATTAATTGTTTATGCTTCCGCAATTAAGTACTTGATGTCTAATGCTCAGTAATTTTGATCATGTGATTAATTTTGTCTCTTATTAATGTATTCTACTTTGAGACAATGTGATTATGATTAATTAAATGCTTCATGACTATATACTGACCAACGTCTTTTATAGGTCATGTGACATTTAATTAATTCCCATATTAATTAAGTTATTGAGTCTTTTCAAGCATTTATAAGATAAAGACTACATTATAATTAATATATCTCCAATTAAGATGGAACCAATGAGAAGTCTTAGTTAGAGATTTAATGAAGTTTTGGGATTATATTGTGGCCATAATTGCATTCTGACCAAAGTTGTTTGCAATTGTGTACCATCCCCATAGATTAAGTTCTTTTCCGTTATGTACCCAAAGATGATACGATTTGAAACTGTAATTATATTTTGGGATTATGATTGTGACACACGGTTATATTCTGACTAAAGTTGATTATAGTCATGTGTCATTCCCATAGCTTCTCTAATCAAAATGGAACCAACGAGAAGTTTTGGTTAGATATTTCATGTTGATTTGAGGATTATGTTTTATGGCTCATGGTTACATACTGATCAGTATTGTATGTGATCATTTGCTATCCCTATTAGTGAATCCAGTTATTCTTTGTTTTCTGCTAAAATGTGATGCGAAGATGGACTGTTGATTCTTTCCTCATATTAAGTTCTTCGTTTTTTCCCAATGGTGAAGCGAATTAAAATTGTTAAGTTTTGTCATTAGCATGTTATAATTAACCTGATCAGCGTAGGGTTAATTTCATGATAGAAAATTATTCACATTTTTGTGGATATTAAATAATAATCAGTGTTATATCTCTATTATCAATTCAACCATAAGTTCTTTAGCTCTTTCTAGTACCCTAATAAGAAATAGAGTGCTTAAAGTTGAATTCTTGAGGCTATTACGCACACAAACATAATGTTGATAATTAGCTCCCATTAGAAGAAGCATCTAATAACTTAGACATTAACAAGAATTCAATATTCTAATGACTAGTGGGAGCAATTTAAGTAAATGTCCCTTTTGATCATAAAATTTAGGATCTGGGGGAGCAATCCTCCAGTTAAATTATGACTATCTAGCAATAATGGAAAAGCATTATGAAGCTCCTTAAAAGTTCTTGCCAGTATATTGATCATAAGAGTGCTCAAAGTCAATGAGTTAGGACATGAAAAATTATTAGAGCCCTTCCAATTCACTTCATTACATCATTCATAAAAAATATAAGAACAATAATGAAGAATGAAGAATGAGAAGAGAACTATGATTGTGCCCATGAATGTGTGCATTCATAAAGAAAGTTGGCTAAATACTAAGATAGAAAACTGTATTTATGCTGCCAACATTACCCTAAGACTATGAAAGTTTTAAAACGAAGCCTTAGAGAATGAATAGGAGGCTAATGTTGAAGTTGTTGGAAGTTTTCTATTAGTACTTGTTGGAGAACGCGTAGGCTACTCTAGCCGAAAACAAAATTTTCTACGCATTCAACCAGGATACATGCGAGTAGTGGATCATGGATCATTATCCTTGGAGCACGTTAGCAGCGGAAGAAGAGTGGGTGAAGCGTCCCCGCGTACTCCAAAGTACAGAGTAGATGCCGGAGTTGATCGTCTCCTCCTCGCGATCACAAGACGCTAACGCCAGAGGAAGTAAACGTTTCACCAATCGCACGAGGCAGATGCAACGGCGCCTCTACCAGATCCACACGTCCAGTAGAATCACACATTGGTGTGCTAGCACCCACGCGCGCGCTAGGGTTTAGGGCGGTGGGATGCGGCGATGGCTAGGGTTTGTGGGGGAACCTCTTGGTCGCACACCCCCACGCCTTTATATAGAGTGCACTAACGGTCTTCACGATAGAAGCCTACTAGGACTCACACTAATGGATCTTCTACAAGAGAAATCCATTAAGACGCCAGAGGATCCAAACTGTAAACCCACTAATGGATCCAATCCATCAGCCATGATCCAACCCGTTAAGTGTGTGACCCGTTAGGTTCATGCGCAAACGGCCATGGCCCTGGAAACCTCTTTTCCAGACCATCAGACAACAGTGGTTCCTAGCAGGACATGTTGTCCCTCGAATGCACAGAGTGATCGTATCGGCTAAACCTTGATATACTCATATACCAATCCTTTTGCCACGCGATACCAGTCAAGCTCAAGGCAAGATGCGTGCCATCCTTGTGATAGCTCGACCCATTCACTTGTCAATGTAATGGATATAATTCGTGATTAACACTTTAATCACTTTGGCATGGCCATGCACTTTTCCTTATCCATCCACACCGAGGGGCCCATAGATATCTCTCCCGTTATCAAGGAGGGGCAAATTCCATCATGATCTCTTATATCTCACTTCATGTTTCATGGCATACTGTAAGCTACCTTTATAACTCCCTCGCTACTGAGAAGCGTTTGATAGCCCCAAAGTATACATTACACATGCCGAGAATCAATAAGAATCTCGTGTCAAAGGATCGATATGTATACCACTCGAGACTACACTCGATGGCACTTCTAAGATAACAATCTCATCGTTGTCTCTGAGCGGGTCTATCCAACCCCATGTTCTCTAACATGTGCCCACATTATTGATTTGATATCTCCATATCTATGGTATGTAAAACATTACCATCAATCAATACATGTGCTGGTCAGATCACTATTGTCCCACATAATGATATATGACCAGGGATCGTTTAGAATAATATCATATAACCAATGTGTTTCACAATTAAGTCATACTCAATAAACAAAGGAGTGACATTTATTCATGGAACTGATAAGTACATGAACATAGACGTATGGTACAATCATCTCACATGATCGCCTCTAGGGCATATCACTAACAGTACTAAGTTATGTTTTCACCCTCTATCCTAATTAATATTGTGATTTATGTTCCCATTATAAAAGGTAATTTTCTTACACTTTTATAAATCATTTGGGGAGCATTAAGTATGTTGCTAACTCTATTGGCTTCACCAAAAAAGAAATATTTATGAGAGTTCATCGAAATTGTGGCATTGACACTTGTACCACATTTCGAGGGCAAGAATGGAACATCTCATTAAGAAAAGAAAAGCTTCATTATGTGAGTCATAAACCCCATAAACAAATTATTTACTCTATTAAAGTTACTTTCCTTGTCAGTAAGTTTAATGGATGGTAGGATTAAAGATAATTAATGTCAATACCTTACACTCTTAAAAACAAATAAGATACTTATATATTTGGGATTGTCAAGCTTCCATCCAGACTAAAGGGTACCACTGATTTTTAAACCACTGAGTTGATAAAAATGTTGATTCTAGTGGGAGCTCTGAGGCAAGGTAAACTATACTTGACACAATCGTGCTAATGTTCTAATGCCGATAGTACCGAGAGAATAGCAATCTTTGTCTCTAAAGTTCCACCTCCAGTTGATTATGGAGTTTTTGATAATGTGATCCTCACATAAAGATACCTTAAGTTTTAACCTTAAAACTAGTGGGAGTAAATTTAACATCTTAGCTGTTTATATATGGACTTAATTGTTTATATAGACGATGTTGACTATCAGCAATAGGGGCATTAATGTTTAAGATCCAGATATTTCCTTTCTCTTCTAGTAATTAAAGTTTGTCTTGGTGATGTCTTTCATGTTTTGACCATTAAGATTCACCAAGATAGGTCCAATATTAAGGGAGTTTACTCCGATTATTAAGGGCAACAGAAAATTTTCTTTCGTTCCGCTATCATGAACATTATGTATACTTAAGTTTGTATATGCGCTTATTTAATGTTTGTAACTAGGATACTTGGTAGATATTAATCCAGGAGTACTGGACCACTGGAAAACTACTAAAGACAACTTTGCATCATAGGCAAAGTGCTAATGATTACATGCTCACATATAAGAAGTTTGATAATCATAAAGTTGTGGGTTATTCAGACACAGATTATGCAAGGTGTGTTGATATTAAGAAATCCACATCAAGTCAAATCTTCAACCTTGCAGAAAGAGCCATATTGTGGAATGGCTCTAGTCAATATCTTAAGGCGTCATTAATGATGCAAGCAGACTTGTGGCATGTCATAAGACTATTAGATAATAAGAAATCAACAATAGGCTGTTGTGGTTTAAGAATAAGAAAATTTTATTTGTGGATTAAGATTATATTCTGGAATTTATTATGTAAGAGTGCAATTTTTGCTTCGAGTAACAACATGTCAAGTTGTGCTGCCAAACATATGACGTTGTGAAAGATATAATCCAGAATCAAATTATTGATGTTCAACCTATAAGAATTGAGTATAATGTTTAATATATAAGTTTATACATCATGTTTAGTTTAATGATTTCCTGTTAAAGGCTTGTCTCAAAATTAGTGCCGGCATAAGACTTATTGATATCCTATACTTATGGGACAAATTGAGATCTCAAATTTTTGATTCTGGAAATTACAAGGTTTGTTTTCACCTCTTTAATGTGCACATGATGATAAATGAAAACAAACTGCACAAAAGGACCATAAGAATAAAACCAACTCCCGTTAAGAAATAATTAATTATCCTGTCGAGATAGAATGATGCACTATAGATTTTGGGGTTGCAGCGGTGCTTAGATCAATCGTTGTAATACTTTATCTTGGCGTACTGTTCTGTTGAGTATGGACTTATGATATTAGCCTTCGGTCAAGTGGGAGAATGTTGGTAATGATCTTCACTCAAAAACAAAAAATCCGAAAATTGAGGAAAGTCTGAAATTTGTGGGGTTGACCCACTGACAAAGCGCTTTGATCGGGAGCAACAAAAGATTATTCTGGTTTTGGTCCCACTAACCAGTGCCACTTTTAAAAGGAGGAGACTGGCACTCAAGTTATTGATCTTTTGATCTTGAGTTTTAGCCACCCACCTGAAAACCCCTTTCGATCAAGGGTTTGGCGCAAGGTTACCGAAGGCCCTACCATCGCCATGAAGATCACGGTGCCCCATCTTCTTCATTGCGTGACTTCCTCATCGGTTCATCACCGTCGTCAGACACAACCGACCGAAAACCTTAATGATTTCATCTGTTTCGCCGGGTCAGTTAAGCTCATGTTTAAATCCCGCTTTTCTTTTGTGATCATGACTTAGGCTAGCAAATATTCATGTTTAGTTTATCCTAATCTAACATTTGAACGCACGCGCTCGGTTCTGTTTAGCGCTGCGAGGTGGAGCGGCTCTTAATTATGGTGGTCTGGCTCAGTAGGGATGGCAAAAATACCCGTGGGTCCGGGTACCCGCGGGTACCCGACCCGATGGGTCCGGGTCCGGGTCCAAATTTGGACCCACGGGTATATTATTTCGGGTCCGGGTCTGGGTCTGGATCTCATTTTGGACCCGTGGGTACCCAGACCCGGACCCGAAATAATATACATCATGCATACACACCTTAAGTCTTGACACAGTCTTGGAACTGAGGAACCTTTGTAGCAGATCCTGCAACGATTGAATCTCAGTGAAGACAGACGCTGCTACTCTCAACAAAGCCGAGCCTTGCGATGTCGATTCCTTCCTGCAAACTTCGTTCGTTAACGTAGCTTCCAGCAACTGATCTAGCTTTGACCCACATCGTGGTATCAGGAGACCTGCTAGCGTAGTACACAAATGGAAGCAGCAGGCTGCCAGTGTTCTCCACGACCTAGATGACAAATGACCTCAAGTCCTTCGGGTTGTTGACAAATGTGCGAAGCCACCAGTGGGAAGGATGGAATCCAGCAGCTGCCACTGGCTCCAGAGCAAATGATGATTCATATTTGCTACATTGGTAGGCACTTCATTGATTGTAGAATCCACTGGATCGAAAAATTTTGTTTTCTTCGAAGCCGTGTGATCCCATTCCTGGTAACGGGTCCGAGTACCCATCGGGTCTGGGTCCGGGTCCGAGTTTGGACACGTGACTGACTTCGGGTCCGGGTCCACGGAGGCTGGACCAGGAGGTACCCGGACCCGCTGCCATCCCTATGGCTCAGGTACGGCACGGAAGAACCAGAGTCAGCCGTGGTAGCAAGCGATTTCATGGGCGGCGAGGCTAGTACATGGATTCGGTGAAGAAGGCGCTGGAGACAGAGAAGACCGGGGGGGGATGAACTCGGCTCGGGTAAAAAGAAGAAGAGAACAGGGCCTGTGGCTGACCTGTGGGACCGGGGTCCACCGATCAGTGATAAGCAGCTCCTCCCTTCACTCGGCAGCAAATGGGCCGGAACAGGACTTGGGCCCACCTATCGGCGAAAGAATGAGGGATTAGGTATTTTGACTGAGCAATATTTGTCCATTTTTGCATTGATTTAGCTGACATTCACCATCAACTTTTTGTGAATTTTTTTACTGGAGTATTCTAGTAGTAATTGATCTTAAATAAAAATTTGGGACCAAAAGACCCTATAGATAATTAACGAAAATTCTGACACTAGGCATTGTCCATAATTCTCAATTTGGTTTTTGATTTATTTAAGTGTCCAAGTGACACAATTTATTTTTGAAACTTTTTTTAAGAGTTTCACTCGATATTTTTAGTCAAAGTAGATGTCTTTTCAAATATTAAGTCTCATTCCTGTTCATAAAATTTTTATTTGTGGGAAAAAATGATGTCTCTGCAGGCTTAGGGTTTCAATGGTAATTTTTCCAAATTTTTACTTTTACCATTTTACCTTTTTCCATTTCTTACTCCTATTTCCTCATTTATTTGATTATTCTCACAACAACAAAAATCCAAGGAAAATCCAAATAAAACATGCGACATCAAGAAAACTTAGAAAAATATTCACAGTCAAATTTAAAGTTTTCACTTTATTGTTCCAAAATTTTCAGGATGTTGCACTATTCGAAATTTACGTTCCTTTTTTATTTGTCCTACATGTGAAGTAGAACCGACCAAGATCCGGAGTAGTCTCCATCGTAGAGAGTTATTTTCTAAAAATAAATTGGACTTTGATTGAAACCTAATGAAAAGGGCCTGTTTTTTTATACAAAGCTGAGCGCCACAAGTGCTAACTCCATAATACAGTAACAAGAACAATGGGGAGCAACACCATGACAGGGAAGAGTCAGATAAAATTAACTCCAATTCCTTGCGTGTACATTCCAAAGCACTAAAAGAAGCAGGAGTTTTCACACCACATAATAGGACAGAAGACTGGCAAACAGCTATCCAGAGGAGGAAGCAGAAGAATGACAAAGAACTTAAGATTAACGACAGCCATGCATGTAGGAAAAGAGCTTAAAATTCACGTACTACATCAATGAATATAGTACAAAGTAGGCACACACATCTTAAAATTCACTGCAACCAAATATTACACGGACTGGTACACATCTATATATATATCCCTCCGCGTTTCCCACTCGATCGGTGAGGCTTCATATGCTGCATAGGAGTTACACTAACGGACGCGCGCTTCCTGGCTATAACATATTTCAATCTCCGCAATACACTTACATTAAGAAAGGACATTTCCCGATAATATGGTTTATATTACAGCATAGATAGTTACATAGCAAGGAAGCAATGAAACCCTTCTCAAAACTTATTAATTAGTTGCTCAATCGACGCTTTCCCGCAGGGGTTGTACATACATGATTCTCCTCGATATCAGCTTCAACAGAGTTTACAAACTTAGTATAAGGAGGCATCCGAGATTCCCACGACACTATCTCAAACTCCTCATTCGGTACAGCTATAAGTCCAGCTATTAGTTCTCCAAGCATCACCTGAGGCAGTTTCCTTCTGAGAGGATCATCATCTGTTTGAACTCGACGGGGCATTAAACGAAGTGAAACAGGACGTGATGAAGAAGTAAATCCGGTGATATGTATTGGATGCTCTTTCTCAAGCATATTTCCTGGGTGTTCCCCAAACTTTGCTATGTTATGAGCCAAGTTCCTCTTGAACCGTTGCAGTATGCTGAGCCAAAACTGAATATCATGGTTCCTTCTCATCAAGTCAGCAACAAAGTTTGCAGGTATTAGCAGGGCCGGTCCTAGCATTTTGGGGGCCCAGGGCGAAAACTTATATGGAGACTCTTCCACCTCCTCGTGTATATATATAGTCTTATAAGTACACATCATTGAAGAAATTAATATTCGATGCAAAAAAAAAATATTTCTATAGAACAATTTAAGTTTATGAAATGACAAATGTAAATTGTAATCATAAACACTTACTTGGTACTTGGCATCATCTTAAAAAAATTGTTCTAACATTTTGTGATACAAAATCATCGATTATACTATTGATATCAATCTCATTCAATAACTTCTTCTCGATGCATAAAGTCGCCAAATCATTTAACCTTTCTTGAGTCATTGTTGATCTCAAATAGTTCTTCAACAATTTCAATTTTGAAAAGCTTCTTTCAGCCAATGCAACAGTCACAGGCACAGTAAATAAGATTCGATAAGCAATAGAGACATTAGGATAATAATCCACATCTCTGACATGCTCGAAAATCTCTATAGCAGACAATGCGCCATTTGGCAAAGTGAATTTCATAATTTTTAATTCAGAAATAAGATCATGTACCTCAACATCAGATGAACCATCATGAGAGAAAGTGTCTGCAAATTTAGTGCAACACTCTTCAGTCAGACGGTTCGTTTCCTGCCAGGACCCTCTTCAAATCAACTCAACATACATTTGCTCACGACTGAGCCAAAAGCACATGGTGTAGTTGCATACCTGGGGGGCCCCTGACTTTGGGGGCCCGGGGCGGCCGCCCACCCGGCCCCCCTCAAAACCGGCCCTGGGTATTAGTGCCCCTCGCAAGTGAATTGCCAGCTTATGTGCTATTGATGCTAACTGTGGAGAGTGTTTTGGATCTGTGCTTCCAAATACTAGCATCTTGAAAAGGTAGCTGAACTCCTCCTGTGACAAACTAGTTAGGTAAACTGGTGTTGTGGTTCCCAGCCTTGCAACATTCTGAAGCCTACTTATGACTACCACTTTGCTTCCGCTTCCAGCCATGCGTGTTACAGATGAGTAGAACTTTGCCCAGTCCTCGCCATCCACATCGGAGGCAAATTCCACAATTACTAGAATGTTGTCATCACGGAATTGTGCTTGGTCGATGGTACATATGTTGTCTCCATTAATGTACAAAAATGAAGAAAAGTGGGACCGAACCCGTTCATCATTGCACACATGGCGGATCAAAGTTCTCTTACCAACTTTGTAAGGGCCGATGATGGGAAGCACCGTTGGAGCACAAGGGTGCCTAGGATTTTGCAATAAAATGTTGGTGATGTGCTGCTTTTGAACATGACGACCGAACATGAAATTGTCAGTGTAAAGATAAGTGTCGTAGGGCCTACGACACATGCGTTCGAAGCCCCCCAAGAGTATGACGAACTCACTCATACCAGCCACTACAGCTTCTAAATTGTCGAGTGCACTTTGTAAGTCATGACTGAAAACAATGACTCCTTTCGCACCGGAAATTGTACGCAAACGTTTCGTAGGAGACGAAGCGGTCGATAAGGTAGAAGCACTGCTGCTCCCCTCCCCTTCTTCGACACCCTCCAGTAAGAACCTATAGTTGGCAGTATCCAGCGTATTGTACCCTTTATACATACTCTCTGCAATCCGCTTGAGTTGCATTAGCATCTTGCTGTTGGTGATGTATCGCCCATCTGCCTCCTCGATGACTGCATGAATTCGCAGTAGGAGTTGCTCCAACCTTTCCAACTTGTCGTCTGTACCTGTCAATTCTTCGTACTTCCTTGTCAGAAAGGAAATGAATCGGGTAACTAGCTCACCGGCAGTTGCAGATAGCGCTGCCTCCATCTTTGCTTGAGCTATATGTTGCTGTTTGTGTATGTATGTGTACCTAAAGAGAGAGAGAGAGAGAGGAGAGACAGCGCTACAGAGGAATGCTTCAAAGCCTTGCTTCCAGCCTCATCTACTTGTCTTGGTAGAAACAGTGCTATGTATATAGTAATTTGACAACAAGTGAAGGAAGCAAGACCAACGTTACCGCTTAACCGATAACTACTCGATATTTACATTCATTGACTTTGAGGCGTTCCTCAAGGACAAGAGGACGCCGACAAAATGGGACAACGCCGTACGTTCTTTTGGCAATTGCTAAATGAAGAAAACGAACATGCTGATGTAACTTCTAAATATTCAGGTGACATCGGAAAAGTTGACAAACGATCGAGATGGTTTCCCGCTAATCAAAACATCTTACACACCTCATGGCCCGGAAACCGTATGTTTTTTTTAGATAAAGGATTAAAATCCGGTCTCTGCAATTACACACAACCGATCGTTTACAAAGGTAAATCGTAAAGTTGTATTGAAAACAAAACAACGAGAACTTAAAATCAAAAGCAAATTCTATAATTGCTTCTCCATCTACTCTTGGCAAAGATGTCCAATGCCACCACCTCTAATGCCCTGTTTGCCAGTCGGATGTTCTCTCTGTTGTTCTCAGACTGCAATAGTGCCCAAAACCGCAGCCAGTATGTTCCTCTGAAAATAACCTGCATAAGAGAAGAGAATTGTTTTTTCTCAAAAATTAGATCATTACGTTTACACCAGATAGCCCATAATAAGGCAGCACCTCCGACAAGAATAATTCTTTTTTCACTCTTCTCAATGCCTGTTAACCAATGTCCAAGCATATGAGACATAGACTTCGGCGGAGATAAACCAGTAGCAATATGCACAATTCTCCAAATAGCTTTGGCGTGTTGGCAATCAAAAAATAAATGTCTTATTGTCTCATTACAATTATAGAAACAACATTTTTGATTCCCATACCAATTTCTTTTAGCTAAATTATCCTTTGTTAAAATTACTCCTCTTTGTAAGAACCAGAGGAAAATTTTAATTTTTAAAGGAAGTTTCAGCTTCCAAATGAATTTATTATTGAAAGGGGTCCCCTGATTCATCAAATAGACGTACATAGACCGTACAGAGAATTCCCCATGTCTATGTAGACTCCATTGAAAAATATCCCTTCCACCGGTAAGCTGACAATGAGCTATCTTCGCTACAAGATTGTACCATGCCATCAATTTATCTCCCACTAATAATCTTCGAAAATTAATATTTGGTGGCATCTGAGTCATGACCTTTGCCACCGTATTATGTGGGTAATGAACGATATTATACAAACTTGGAAATTGAACTTTAAGTGATGAAGAACACACCCAAGTGTCCTCCCAAAATCTAGTTTGTGAACCATCTCCTAGTCGAAAGGCTCCACATTTCAGGAAATCATCTTTGACCTTCAAAAGCCCTTTCCAAAAATGTGAGTCCCCAGGTTTAGGCTGCACTTGGGACAAACATTTGGAATTTAGATATTTATTTCTAAGTAAGGTCTGTCAGTTCCCATCCTCATTAAACAGCTTAAATAACCATTTGCTTAGCAGGCATTTGTTCTTAGTCTGTAGGTCAGCAATACCCAGTCCTCCTTGATCTTTAGGATGACACAGAATATTCCACTTGGCAAGGCGATATTTTCTCTTATCATTATTGCCTTGCCAAAAGAACCGAGATCGATAAAAATCCAGTCTTTGTAGGATACCCTTGGGAATTTCAAAGATGGACATCATGAACATAGCGAGACTACTTAGAACTGAATTTAATAGTACAAGTCTGCCACCGTAGGAGAGGTATTTAGCCTTCCATGTACTTAATTTTCTTTTAAATCTATCCTTGATTGCACTCCAGTCCGCATTACATAGCTTGTGATAATGCATCGGGATACCTAAGTAGCGAAATGGGTATGATTCTATCCCACATCCAAACAAGTGAGTGTATTCTTGTTCATGTTGTCTAGCTTCACCAAAGCAAAAAATCTCACTTTTATGAAAATTAATTTTTAGAGCCGATAACTGTTCAAACACACAAAGCAATAGCTTCATGTTTTTAGCTTGCTCGATGTCATGGTCCATGAAAAAGAATAGTATCATCTGCATACTGCAAAATCGATAAGCCATCCTCTATTAGATGAGGAATAACTCTCCGAATCTGACCATCCTCTTTCGCTCTCTTAATCAAAATAGCGAGCATGTCTGCCACAATGTTAAATAGGATAGGGGACATGGGGTCACCCTGCCGGAGACCTTTTTTAGTTTGGAAGTAATGACCAATATCATCATTAACTTTAATGCCCACACTACCTCCAGTGATAAAATGTTCCACCCATGATGATGGGGACGGCGATCCCGATCTTTCGGTGAGATGATGATATGTCGATTTGGGGGTGTTGATGGCACCGAATTTAGGGTTTCCTACCAAACAGGTTGGGAGCTTCACAATCGCAATGCCAAATCCACACAGATACAAGATCCAATGATCAGTAGTTCCTGCAAGAAATCGAGAACCTGCAAGAACAAAGTATGAAGCAATCTGAAAAATATAGTATTGAGATCAAAAGAAACAAGTTGAGGTTCTATTTCTCAGCTCAAGCGGTCTAGTCGACATGCGCAAACACGAGGAGGGATGCACACGGGGTCTACCAAACACAACAAAACCTAAAAAATGAAGAACAGGGGTGAAAACCCAATATAAAGGGGTACCCACACAAGGGGGGCGCCCAAGAGTGGTGCGTCAGCCAGGAGAAGGGTGCCGGCCAAGAGGGGGGTGGAACCCTAAGAGTACATGGGCCTTGGGCCCAAAAGAAAGGTGGCGCAGCACCCGAAATTTCTGTCCTGTGAGATTGTTCTGTGATTTCCTGTCGCTCTAGGAAGAATTTGGCCATGGGACCAGATCCATTGGAAAGGTTATCTCGATACCTTTCAAACGAGTTTTCAAACATCAAAAACGGAGTTTGGATGTGGCCGTGGCGTCCGTTTGGAGTACTGCTGCTCCTAGATATCTGAACCGGACTCGGTGACGAATTGGGCTTGATCTTGGGCCTTCCTTGGCACGTGGGCTGTCCTCGGTGGATGTTCTTGACGTGCTGGTCCAGCAAAGGTGCATAGAAAGGCCTTGCTTCCGGATTAAGTCCTCCAGCGTCAGAGATTAAGTAGCACTAAACAAATGACAATCGGGGACGAAGTAGCGGTCGTAGGGGAAGAAGGGGCAGCGGTTGTATCCTTGGTTGCGATGTCCTCATCACATGAGCACCACTGCTAGCAGAATCCCTTCATGCGAAGAGTTTGTTAAAGAAAAGATCATTTTACCTTAACATAGGCCTTTTCAAAGTCAAGTTTTAATATCACTCCATTGAGCTTCTTAGAATGTAATTTATGAATAGTTTCATGAAGTATCACAACTCCTTCCATAATATTCGACCGCATAAATCTTGTCTTGCAGACACATGACTACTTTGTTGGCCACTCCTATAATTCTATTAGTAGCCACTTTTGTGAAAATTTTGAAGCTCACATCGAGTAAACATATGGGTCTATATTGTTGTATTTTTGTGGCATCTTTAATTTTCGGAAGAAGCGTAATTATTCCAAAATTGAGGCTGAATAGAGGCAACTGCCCATTATAAAAATCATTAAACAATGCCATAAGGTCCCCTTTAATAATATCCCAGAAAATCTGATAAAATTTAGCTAGGAATCCATCAGGGCCAAGCGACTTATTGTGTTCCATTTGGAACACCGCCTCTTTAACTTCTTTTTCAGTAAAATGTGCAACGAGGATGGCATTTTCCTCATTTGTTACCTGAGGCAAATCATGAATATGAGTCTCCACCAGACTAAAATTATTTTCTTCTGGCGGTCCAAACAGGTTCTTATAATAATTTGTGATATATTCTTTTAATTGAGCATCACCCACTATTATACCATCTTCATGATCTAACTTGAAAATATGTTGTTTTCTGTGTTTGCCATTAGCAACCAAATAGAAATATTGGGTGTTATCATCGCCTTCCAAAAGGTTTTTTGTTTTAGCTCTCTCATACCATTTAATTTCTTCTTCCCTTAGCATGTGTACCAATCTCTCGTTAAGGTACCGTTTCAAATTTAATTCCTAATCTGAGAGAACTGTATGTTCCGCTCTTTTATCACAGTCATCAATTATCGAAACAATCTTTTTCCTCTCTTTTTTGTTGTGGCCATCT
Organism: Guadua angustifolia; assembly: GCA_036346375.1. NCBI lineage: Eukaryota > Viridiplantae > Streptophyta > Magnoliopsida > Poales > Poaceae > Guadua > Guadua angustifolia. The sequence continues at coordinate 60,557,686 of CM070503.1, read as the reverse complement.
GTGTGTTTCGTCCATCCTCTTAAAAATTGCCGAAGAGATCTAATCTTATTCTACCATTTTTCCATAGCAGTAGGAAACCGTACGTGAAGTAGCTATCATCTTTATTTTTTCTTTTGACTCAGTTCTCATCGTATTTATGTTGACAAATCAGTGCCGTTAGTTGGGCGAAGTTAGGCCCTATTTATCTTAGGCTTTTTCTCCAGCTTAAAAGTTAAAAAGCTAAAGATTAAAGGGATGGCTTTTTAACTGAACTTTTTAGAAACCATAATCCTCTATATAACTAAAACCTAAAAACCATAGGACAGGTGCTTTTATTGGCTTATTGAGGGTTGGTTTTGCACTAATGTAACTAAAGTTAGTGTAAAATTATCCACTTCTACTACATATAAAAGCAGACTATTTTTAAGCTACTTAAGTCAGAAAGTTGGCTTTAAGTTAATTATAAGCCAAAATGACTAAACCTAACAACCAGGCCCATGGTGATTCAGGGTACATATGTTGCGTTTTTGTATTTTAATGATCTCTAGTTTAGAAAATCTTAATAAATGATTTTCAAATGATATAAATATATTATATTTTAAAGTACTATAATGATGAATTTATTTATCTTTTTATTTGACCAACCAAAATGTTAAACAATATAGTCTATATAGCAGTTTAAGTATAGTATATATAATTGAAGCACAACCAAAATATTGTATATCTCTGCTTATATGTTAAACACAAAAACTACGTTTTTGAACGCTATATGTTTGCTATGCTAGTTCCACAATCAGTTGTTAGCACACACATCCAAAATCGACATATATACCACGTCCATACATAATGAGAAGTTAAATAACATTTAGTAATAAACATCTAAAATTAAATTATACTGGCCAAGTGCCCTTACGTAGGAAAAGTAAATCCGGTGATATGTATTGGATGCTCTTTCTCAAGCATATTTCTTGGGTGTTCCCCAAACTTTGCTATGTTATGAGCCAAGATCGCCTTGAACCGTTGCAGCATGCTGAGCCAAAACTGAATATCATCAAGTCAGCAACAATGTTTGCTGGTATTAGCTAGTGACCCTCGCAAGTTAGTTGCCAGCTCATGTGCTATTGATGCTAACTGTGGAGAGTGTTTTGGATCTGTGCTTCCAACTGCGCAGAAGATTGTAGGCTGCATCGTTAGAAACTTTGCAGGCAATGTATATGATAGCAAAAACACAAGCGGTATGGCGTTTTACTTCAACGAGAATATAGTCCCTTGGGTGTCTCAAAAACCAGAAAGTGTTGCCTTGTGAACGTGTAAAGCTAAGTTCATGGTTGCCACAACAGCAACATGTCAAAGTACAGAGCAATACTTCAATGCTTTCTCTTCCAATACAAGTTACACAAATCTTGATGCAAGTGAAGAGGTAAGTAATTGTCATCTACCATTCATTCATGCTTTAATATTTGTGCAACTGTTAAAAAGAAAAGCATTGAAGCAGTAAGGTAACAAGAAAGCTTCATGTCCAGTCGTCTTATATGCTGACAACAAATCAGCAGTTGCATTAATATAGAATTAGGTGTTTTATGGGAGAAGCAAACACATTAATATCCGGTTTCACTTTATTAGAGAGAATGTGGAGAAGGGACTACTTATTGTCAAACACGTTTGCACTAGGGAGTAGCTTATGGATATCCTCACCAAAGCATTTGCTCAGGTCAAATTTGAAGAGATATGTGATCTGCTGGGCATCAGAGATCTTGTGCAACCAAGTCTTGATTTGAGAGGAGATTGTAGGAAAGTAATCAAGATATTCCATTATGTGCGTAATTTCTTCCATTATGCGTGTGCCTTCAATCATCTTTTTCTGCGGTTGATCTTTCTATTCGAAATTTAATGTTTCTTTTTGTCTAACAAGTGAACTAGAAGCAACCAAGAGCCGGAGTAGTCTCCATCGTAAAGAGTTATTTTCAAGAAATAAATTCGACTTTGATTGAAACCTAATCAGAAGGGCCTGTTTTTTATACAACAAGCTGAGCCACACAAGTGCTAACTCCATAATACAGTAAACAGAACAATGGGGAGAAACACCATGACAGAAAGGTCCACTGCTACAAAAAACCTTTTTCTTACCGGTTTATCACTGTCGGTTCGGCTAGAACCAGTAGTAATAACACTTTTACTGTCGGTTCATAAGCTAAATCTACAATGATACTATTACTGTCGGTTCTTTCTAAAAAACCGACAATGATAAATTATTATCACTGCCGGTTCTCAATAAGAACCACCAGTGATAATGGAGGAAGTATCACTGCCGGTTCAGAATCGAACCGGCAGAGATAATATTATTTTTCAAAAATCATAAATTTTGCATACGGAGTCGGATGGTGTAACATCCCAAAAATTTCAAAAATAGTAAAAATAAAAATTTTGAATTTTGAAAATGGAATTGAGTAAACATTTTAATTGAAACCAAGATTTTGATTCTAAGCACCATCTTTTTCTTCATTTCCTTGTACTTCAACCTAAACGAAAAAAAATATACGTTGCTACATTAAAAAAAATTTCACATAAAATAAACAAGCTTTGAAAATGAGTTGAGAAAGTAATCTTACTTTGAATTCCCATCTTTTCTAAGACTTTTCAACCATAATAATTATTCTTGAATTTTGGGTTTAAAAGAAAAATCGATAAATGAAATTAGTAAAAGAGTAAAAGTAAGATGGTAAAAGATAAAAGTAAAAAGCCAACAAAATAATATTAATTCATTAAAAAGTCCCCATCACATCTTTTCAGCTGTCCAAAAATTTTTAAATGATTTAGGTAAAGAAGTAAATAATAAAGTGACATGTTTTGACTTCAAAACAGTGACATGATAGAATTTTAAAAAATAATAAAAGCTTATATCTCACTGAAAATTTTATCATGTCTTCCTCATAACATACTTAACCCCTGTTAAAAATATAAAAATTAATAATTACTATTATTGCTGTTTAAAATTCAAAAGCCGATATCACTTAAATCCAAAATCTGTAATGTCAGAATTTATATTAAATAATGAAGTAAAGTTTTGAGCTGAAAATTTTACAGAAGCATTCTTAGCTTAAATTAATTTGAAAAACAATGTTTCAGAAATAATAGACTTTATTTACTCTCAAAGAAAAATCAAAATCAGAAATAAGGATTTGGAGCAGTCACCGTCGTAAGAATATTAATAATTTTTCGGTAACTCCTTTTTACCTCAAAATTTTACCAGACATCAAGATCTATCCAATGATCCCAGTCAAAAAGTTTCAAAAATACCAAATGGTGAATGGCAGCTCATTCAATGTGTTTGACCTCATACTGTCCAGAGCTAGCCAAAATCAAAGTTCTTTTCTTAGTCTCTCACAGCCAGTGGGCCACCTTGAATCCTGACCCCACTTATCAGTCACTGCACATTGGCCAAACCCCCTTCCCTTTTTCCTTTTCTTTGGTTTCTCTCCTTTGTGTCAATGCCCATTCCGTCGAGGCTGCCCACCCTTCGCCAAAGCCTGCCACGGCAGGGATTCGATGCTGGCTTTGCTGCCACGACAACCCCAGCTGACCTTCGCTTGCCCGTCTGCTGCCACGGCATGTTTTCCCTACGCCAGCTCGCTGCCCCGGCAGAACCTGGTAGCCACACGGCCTTCACGAGCCCAGCCTCGGCTGCTCCGTCCCTTGCCCATGCCGCACGCCCATGCCTAGCTCAACCACTCTATCAGGTCTTCAGACATCTTGGTGAAGCTCCCTCCACACCGGTTTTGCTCATGGCCCGCTTCTTCCATTGCATGCCAGCTCCACGGTTGACGCCCACACCGGCTGCTCCCTGCTACGCCAAGCACCGAGCCAAGCCCTTGTGCAGACGAGCACTCAGCCAAGCCGAGCACTTCGCTTCCATTCCATTTCCGCCATGGCTGAAACCCTCTGAAGCTCAGAGCCGAAATCAATTCGAGCAATAGAACATCCCATTTCCTAATCCCTTTGGTCTAGAGCATCACCAAGCATTGCTGATTGAAAGCCCTCAACAACATTTGATCTTCTCCATGCGAAATGTAGCCGCCGCCGCTGCCCCTTCTTCTCCAAAACCGGCGCATGGTGGCAGCCTGTTCCAGTGAATCCCCGACTAAGGTAAGAGTCAAAATGAACTCCCTGTGATCTCTAGATGCTTAATATCCCACCGATTTGAACCGATTCGATCTCTCTTGTCATCCTGTCATTTCGCCATTAGCGCCGCCGTTTGAAGCTTGGTGGCGACTCACCTCAAGCCTTCCCCGGTTGAATCGGTAGCACCATTGACTGCGTCTCGTCGAGTTCTATCTCTCCGTGCCTCGCCGTCACCGGAAGATCGCCGGAGAGCCATTGCCGGTGAAGCCTAGCTGATGCTCTGTCTCCGAGTGGCTGCCGAGAGGGCCCCTCCAGTCAGTGACGCAGGAAAGCTCCAGTTCAAAAGGGTAAAAGGCGCCTCCTTCATATGAAAGCGTATTTTGAATTATCAATTTCATTTCCATACCGAATGAAATTCATTATTGAATATCTTTTGCAATTTAAATCAAAATGCAGTAGAACAAATTCCTATATTCATCTAAAATCAAGAAGAATCTAAATATTTAATTTCTGAACTGCAGAATATTTATTTGAATTGAACTTTGATTAAAACCATATTATGGTCTTTAATGCAAATCTATGCATAGTAAATTATAACATGATAAAATAGATTTTAGGTGATAAATAGACCAAGATGAATTCAAATATACAAAAATATTCAATTCTTGAATCATAGAACAATTATTAAAGTCAAGAATAGAATAAACACTATTATGAACATTATGGCACACATGAAGAATATAACTCCTAAAATCATAAAATAAATCTGAATGTACTTTTGGAATTATGAGAAGCTCAGATATGCCAGAACATATAACTCTTGATCTATGTTTAAGTTGCTTACTATGCAAATGTTAATAAGCCTTAATATGACCGTTTATAAGAGTAAGTGCATAATATCTCATAAAATGATGAAATAAATTGTAGTAATTTCCTAAAAACAGCATGACCCCATGTATGCATAAATAATTAAAGTCAAATTCAATTTGCATTCTTTTAACAAAAGGAAATGTTAATTATGACAATAAATAAATAGGTAATCGATTGCAATTAAAGTTAAAATAATGCCAAGGCAGCTTTAAAACAATTCTAGGATTGCATAGATCAAAAGTATATAAAAATATTTAGATTTTACCTTTGTTTGCATTAGTTACTTGATAGTCGAACGCTCCATGCGCAAAACATTAATTTGGATGTAACTTTAGCAAACGGACCTTAAGCTCAACAAAACCAACTACTATGACCTTGAAATGATATTCCCTAGCTTACCATGCAAAAATAATATCAGTTTGATCAACTTTGAGTTAAGCTCATATTAAGCCTAAATCACTATTCATTAGAAAAACACCTTGAACCAATGATTAATATCACAAAATTAGCTTTAAAACACTCTTAGGGATATTCCCTACTAACCCCTGAAAAATGGTTAGATTATCCCACTCGGTGTAGTCGCAATTGAAGAAAGAAAACTGAACCTAATAACGCTAAAAGTGTGGTCATTTAAGCCTTTTCGGCAGTCCATAAAATATCACACATAAACATAAAGTTCTGAGAAAATAACCTAGGATCATTTTATGATACATATCATACCATAATCTGAAAAAATATATTAATTATAACTTCATTTGCATATTAATCCAATCACCGGAAAGACCCTAAATGATCACAACTGCACAGAATCGTTAGCACTTAAGCCTCTTTCTGCTTATAAAACAGCTCGTCTAAACACAAACTTTAGGGGAATTGGTCCAGAACCCTATTTCAATATATGGACAACCAAATTATGTAAAAATATCTTAATTACGACTTACTTGTCAAATAAAATACGCTAACGCAAAAACCCTAAATGATAATATTGTCGAAACGTATTATGTGAATAGTAAGAGTAGAAGTCTTCGTCCAAGGTTGCCGCAATGCAAGAAATCATCCTATGACCATATAGCAACAGCGAATAACTTTGAAGTTCAGATCCAACTTGTAGAAATTGCTTCCATGCATGAACACTTATAGTTAAGCACTATTCAAGCAAAACCTTTAGTGAACGTTTTACTTTTATCGAACCAAGCTATTTTTGCATCTTGAATTCGAAATTGAAAATACCAAAACACACAATTATAACCTATTGAAATTGTAAACAACCCTATGTGTGCTCATAACTTAAGTTCCATGAAATTGGTGAATGAAAGTATCACATTCATGATTAAAACCTCACATAAACTAATTACTAACAAGATTGTTATGCAAGTGATAATTTGAGAACCCAAAATCCACCATGACCTTCTTGGTAAGATTTAATTTGGTAATTTTATCTGATTTCTTTTTGTCCCATTTTGATTCGATGTTATTTGCTTTTGTCTCGGTTATTATTATTCAACGCGTAGAAGACGATAATTCGGATTCGGTTATTAACGGCATCGACTACGATCCGGATTATATTCCCGACGAAGAGCAACCAGGCAAGCACCCTCCTTTGACCATTTTGATCCCATAATTGCAATGTTATTTTGTTTTATCAAACTATATGCATGCATGTATGTTTTAAACTTGCTATATTGAGGGTGATGGTAGCTAAATCCAATTGTATGCATTTCCATTACCTTGTCATTTGATTTACTGCCGTTGTAACCTAGTAATGGTGTAGACAATAATTAATGTCACTTGAGTAAAACTTGCGAGATTAACATATGTATATGCTTAGACATGCTCATTAGAACGAATTCTAAATGTTGGATACCATTTTAACTACTATGAGCAACTTTGTTTATTTGTACGGAACCGATGTATGGTTTCCGTGTATCTTGATAAAAATCCAACTCAAAACTTATGATTTAGACGCAGGCAGTTATTACTTAACTCGAGGCGTGAAATGGACCTCACGCGTAGTTAGGGAGATCCTCGCCCGGGTCAATTAAGGACCGAACTTGATGCTATCACCTAAGTGTTTCGGTGCAACCACATGTGCTAGTATGGGATAGCCTAAGCTCACTAGATTGGTTAGAGTTTAGCCTTGCATGTTGGTAGGTCAAGTAGTATGGACGATCCGATTTAATCGAGTCGCTTTTAGGTGCTCCTTCACCGAGATGTTAGCCCAAGCATTCCAATACAACGGTGCATGCCTTGTCATGGGGAGAGTTCACGATGGAGCACCATCGGTTCAGGATCTCCTGAACTGTGGCAAGGGTTAACATCACTGTCGCTGGTGCAAGGTTAAGCTTTAATTAGTTGAACGGCTTCACACGCCTAGCAAATCGGGCACGGTGAGTATCGCGAGGCATGGTTGACATGATTGCTAGAATGTGTCATGTGGGTAAAGTGTACACTCTCGCAGAGATTAAAATCTAATTAATTAGCCGTGCTCGCAGTCATGAGCAACTTGGGAAAATAATGTCAAGTATAGTCTTTGTTTTTGCTAAAACTTTTAGAAGATGGTGTTGGATTGAGTTGGTGGATTGGGAAGCCATTGGTGGCTGTTTTTACTTGTTGATCACAGCCAAGGAGGGCTGTGAATTGTCATCTATGAACTCTACTTACTGTTATTTAGCTTCATATTAAATGCTCTTTACAAATTCGTTACCGTTTTATGAATCTTTTGTTTGCAAACAAAATCTGCCTTATGCTGAAATGAGACTAGTGTAAAAGCTTAATTCCTTGTTATAGCCCTGCATTTACTTTATTTCTATACACTAAAGTCTTGCGAGTACATATGTGTACTCACGGTTGCTTAATCTAAACAATATAGACGACGGTATGGAAGAACGCCCCGACGACATGTACTTTTCTCCGGGGTCCGACAATGATGTTGATGGATGAACTTGGGCTTTTCCAAGTCGGTTGCCTTTGGGTTATTGGATGGGCATACCGCTGTCCTACTTTTGGTATATGTTTAAATTCCGCTGCAATTTACTCTTTGACATGTAATATTTGGCCGGTCGGCCACTACTTGTAATAGTAAGTAGTTGTAATAGTTGTAGTTTATGTTTTATGCTATTCCAACTGCTTAGATTCATGTGTATGTGTTGCGATACATCTCAAATACGGGGTATGTGGGTGCTAGGCGTTGATCTTGGGAACTAGTACTAGACACATATCCGGTACCTGAATTGTCATCAACCATCAATGCATACACTGCATGCATCCGCCGTTCTTTGGCTATTGCTCTTGCTCCCCTTGGAGAGTGCGGTGATACCAAGGTCCCGAGACGGATGGCTAATGCTATGCGTGGATGAGTTGGTCTCAATCCCGGTATGGTTGTTTGGAATGGAATCGAAACTTCCATGGACGCGTAAGTGTACGGTAAGTAACTATGTGGCTCATATTTGCTTGAGTGAGGGCCATTTAGTCATATACTCCGCACAGGACTTTTGGGTGGCAGTGAGCATACACTTAAGTGGAGTATGGGTGTCACCTCTAAGTCCAACGCACGTGTGAGGATAGATTCATATTTTCGGGTGCCCACAGATGGAGACAAAATTTATATGAAAATTATAGCTCTTGATGAGATCTACAACTTTGTATTTGATAACTTTTTTATTTGATGTCATTTAGATGTCCAAATAATTGTTGAAACTTTCGGATACGAATGGATAAAAGGAACATATGTCTTATAGTAGTTGAGAAGTGTGTGTTAGGTGAGATGGTAAGGGGAGTTCACGCGAAGTAGCAGGTCACGGGCAACCGCACGCACGCGTATTTCACGCGAAAATCGCATGACTTGTGACTTGTGACGCACGACCTTGCGTAGTAGTAAATACAGGTTAGTTCAGGTGCAAATAATTTTATTTTTGATATTACCGAGTGATTTTTGGATTTATACTGCTAGAACCAGCAGTGATTGTCCGACTATCACTGTCGACCACGTACTGTCGGTTCCAATATCCGGCAGTAATGCCAGTTTGGAATCGGCAGTGATGTGGTGTTCTATAATAGTTGTCAGAGATCAAATGTGAGGACCCGAATTCACCAATTCGAATCCACTGTGTTTTACCGCACTAGTCCTGGATCAATCGCTAGTGCACACAATTTTAACGCCGGTAAGCATCATATCATACACAACGATAAGAATAATAAGACTTTATTTATTGAATATAACTAGTGTATGATCTTATGATCACTTACAATATTCAGCCTCACAAGGCAATAGTAAGACCAATGAGACAAATGCAAAGGGAAAGTAGTAGAAAGAAAAGATGTCCCATCAAGACACCACAGCGCATCGACAAGGATTGGCCTAGTGACACGCGGCCCACCGAAAGTCCTCCTCCAATAACGGCGATGATTCCTCCAACTGTTGTTGGTTGTTAAGCAAGGGTGAGTACACCAACACGTACTCAACAAGTTGTGCACAAAATGCAATTCTATCATAGCTATATGCGTGCTTATTCCAAAGGAAAGGCTAAGGGTTCATTTGCAATAAAGCAAAGATTTAAGAACACATACGATACATAGATTGAAAAGACAGTAAAACAATAAATACAAGTAAATAGATTTAGTGATTCTCAAATAAACCCAAGTTTTCTATCCTAAATCAAGTTTCCTTTATCCACATGATATCCTGCCATCCCTTCCAGTTGTCCATTTTAATTAACTACCCCTTGACTGTAATTCCCGAGCATTGCTCATTACCATGAGCATGGCTACCCGAATAGTTTGTACACTCTGCAGAGTCTATGCACTTTACCCACATGATACAACGATGCACCACGCATGTGAACGATTATAACAAAGCCTTTACAATGCATCCTCTTAACCCAGTGCTACCCGCTAAGGTTTCAACACTAAAGGGTTACACCACCACAACAGGCCCCCTCTTGCGCCATGTGAGTTTCTCCGCACACTTGACTCACACCACCACGATAGCACTCAAGTTAAGCATTTGCAAATTAGTCACTAGGCTGCCCCATAACAGACATGTGGTTGCATGATTGACTCAGGTCAAAGGCTCGCAAGGTTAAGTCCTTAGGATTGATTAAAGCAAGACATACACATACCCTCATCTCCTCTGAGCCCACCCTGGCACACTTACCCCTTCCACTTGCTTCAATCATAAAGTGATTACCACCCGGTTGATTACCAAGCACCACGTGCTACTCATAAATCAACATCGTTGTGTGACCTCCCCGCCACGACAACTCAATCTCTTTGTGTGACCACACATGACACACGAGTTATCATCATTGTTCCATATTCCATTAGTCAGCATTAATACTCAACATTTCATGTGCAAGTGATGATGTGGCATGGCTAAGCAATTCTATTCCGTTCTAACCATCCATGTTGATTTCAGTATTAACCAACCATAATGAACCAACCTAAGGTGACAAGTGGATTATGGCATACAAATAACAAGGTAAGGTGTAATTCAAAGGGTACGTTAGCTAATCCCAAAGTTAGGTTGAAATCATTTGTACACATAAAATATCATGCAATAGAGTAAATGAAAATAGCAATTTTGCAAACATGGGTGCAACATGATCAAAGCACAACTTGCCTTGCTTAAGCTCCTGGTCTTGGTCTAAAGATTGTTCCTGGGTTGCAAATTCCTATTCCGAAGCCTCGCACAATTCAACGTCTACGCGAATCAAGAAGAAATAGCAAATAAACACCAAAACCAAAGAACAAATAAACTCAAAAATTCAAATAAAAATCACCATTGGATAGATCTCAATTTTACAAATTTTTAGGAATTTGAATCACCTCAATCGGAGTTCGTATGCAAAAGTTATAGCACTTTGACACTACTACAAAACAGCACATAGGTGACGTCCTATTTGTGGCGGTTCATTTCGAACCGTCACAAATACATGTATCAGTGGCGGTTCTTTGTGGAAATTGGCGGGAGGACCATTTGTGGCGGTTTCATCCAAAAACTGCCACTGATAATACATTATCTGTGACGGTTTATATTTGAAACCACCATCGATAACGCCTGTGACTATTTGTGGCGGTTGGTAGATGGAACCGCCACAGATAATAAATTATCTGTGGCGGTTTGGTTTTACAACCGCCACTAATATAATTATCTGTGGCGGTTTTAATTTAAAACCGCCAGAAATAATGTTTTCTATATAAAGCCACTGCTGCCACTGTCGCTGGTCATCTTCCTCCTCTGCTGCCCGAGAAGAAAAGTTAGCTTTTTCATTTCAGATTTTGTTTGGACAAGATCTTGTGCTTCTACTTCCTAGAATTGTTCCAAGGTGTGTAAAATATGTTTCCTCTCTTCATTTGTACTTTAAAATTGCCATTAATGGTTTATTCCTAGCTTAATTAAGGTTTAGATGCAAGGTCTACATTTAGTTTGTTTTTTATTTACCTAGCAATTTGTAGATGATGAATTTATTACCTTGTCAGTATTAGATTAAGTTGTCTACCTTGTTTAGATGATGAATGTTTTGTCAAGCATATATCAAATGTATGTATTTACGATTATTGGATATTAATGAAAAATAAATTATAGTTAATATGATAGATGGGTGATCATGATGTTAATTGCCTTGCATTTTGAGATGAGGAAATTTATTATGTTGCTCTTCCAAGGATATGTATAAAAATTACGTAGTTAAAATTTTTTCTTAGTTACCATTAATTTTTTTCGTTAGCGCGTGCATATACATCTTGCTCCATTAGTGGGTATTGTTAGTGAATTTTTATGAAGCATATAAACCCAATTTATGTAATTAAGATTGTTGGATGTGAATGATAAATAAATTTTAGTTAATATGGTAGTCGGGTGATCATGAAATTTTGAGGTGAGGAATTTATTATGTTGATCTTCCTGAGGATATATATAATTTTGGTTACGTATGAGTATATATTAAAATTAATTAATTAAGTTTGCAATATTTACTTAGTATTAATGTTGTCCCGTTAGTGCATATTGTTGAATATTCAATAACAATTTATTTAATTAAGTTTTTGGATATTAATAAATTGCTTAAATTAATGAACTGTAGATGGACCGGAGATGGATGTACGATGCGAACCGCTGCAGCCAAGAATATATCGACGTGTATCTCTTTTCTAAGGGCAAACCGAGGAGAACAAATTTTGCAAAAGAAGACGGAGTACATACACCGTCCATGCATTGATTGCAAGAATGAGAAGATGTTTTAACAAAAACCATATCCATTTGCATTTGATCCGGAGGGTTTTGTACCGCTATACAAGTTGGACAAGGCACGGTGAAGAGGAGATCATACTTGAACGTGATAACGCCGATTTACGCACGACGGAGCCGGCAATGTGGAAGTCGACATCGCTATGGATCCGATGAGGATAGGTTGGTCGTCGATGACGACATTAACTGCTCAAATGTTGCGCGATGCGTAAGAGAACTACACTAGTCGGCGAGAGTTTAATCAATTCACGGGTTTGATGGAGGATTCGGAGAAACCTTTGTTCCGGGTTGTAAGGAGGAATACACAAAGTTGCACACGGTGCTCTCGCCATCGAAATTGAAGGCGCCAATGGTTGGTCCGACAAGAGTTTCACGGCATTGTTACATCTCTTAGCGGACATATCGCTCAAGGAAACGTGTTGCCTAAAACCACATATCTAGCTAAGAAGGTTGTATGTCCCTTGGGATTGGAAGTAGAAAGAATACATGCTTGTCCAAACGATCAGATATCAGACGCAAAGACTATGCGCATATTCATGTATGTCCGGTGCAAAGCGCCGCGATACAAGCGTAAGGGCGATGACAAATAAGCTATCGAGGTGAAGAAAGGAGCTCCCGCAAAGGTGGTGTGGTATTTGCCAGTAATACCTCGATTGAAGCGTTTATTTGGAAACAAAAAGCACGCTAAATTGATGCGATGGCACTCGGAAGACCGTAAGAGGGATGGAAAACTGAGACACCCTACCGATTTCGCCAAAGGAGAACCATCGATAGACTCTTCAGGGAGAACTTCGGAAATGAACTGAGGAATGTAAGGTTTGGCTTGAGTACGGATGGAATGAATCCTTTCGGTAACATGAGCAGCATTCATAGCACTTGGCCCGTGACTGTGTATATACAACCTTCCACCCCGGTTGTGTATGAAGCGAAAGTACATTATGATGTCCTTGCTTATCCAAGGGCCGAGACAACCTGGCAACGATATTGATGTATACCTACAACCATTGGTGGAAGATCTTGTGATATTGTGGAACAAAGGTGTACGGTGTATGGGATGAGTACAAACGAGAGTACTTCACTCTACGCCGATTGTTGTTCTCGCACCATCAATGATTTTCCTGCGCTTGGTAACCCGTCCTACCGCACTATAAAAGGAGCGAAAGCATGCCCTCAAAGGCATGGATGAAACCGCTAGTGTGTGGCTCAACAACTCGAGGAAAATAAAGTGTACATGCGCCACCGGAGGTTCCTTCGCAGAATCATCCCATACCGTAATATGAAGAAACAATTCGACGGGACAAAGGAGGACGGTTTAGCTCCAAGGCGCCTTCGTGGGGAAGAGGTGTATGATATGGTTAGGGATCTTAATGTTGTACTCGGAAAGGGAGTATCGGTAATACATCGCGTCCCATACACGCAAAAACCACGTGGAAGAAGAGATCCATCTTTGGGACTTACCCTCACCGAAGGACTTGAAGTTCGACATCGCATCGACGCCATGCATGTAGAGAAGAATGTATGTGACAAGTGGTTGGTCTTTTACTGAATATTCCTAGCAAAACAAAGGATGGATCAAGGCACGAAGGATCTCGAAGACATGAAGATCGAGCGAGCTACATCCTCAAGACATCGAAAGGACGGCTTTACCTTCCCCGACTTGCTACACTTTGAGTAAGAAAGAGAAAAGAACTCGCAAGTGCTCGCATGGTGTGAAAGTTCCGTCCGGTTATTCGCAAACATCAAGAAACCGTATCGATGAAAGATTTGAAGTTAATCGCATGAAGTCTCATGATTGTCATGTGATGATGACACAAATGCTCCTGCTGTAATTAGAGGTATTTTGCCCGACAAGGTCCGAGAGGCAATCACGAGGTTGTGTTCCTTCTTCAACACGATTTCACGTGAAGGTCATCGATCCCGTTGGACTTTATGAACTTCAGGCCGATGTGGTAAAGACTCTGTGCCAGCTGGAGATGTATTTTCCCCCATCATTTTTTGATATCATGGTTCATCTCATTGTTCACCTTGTCAATGAGATAAATATTTGCGGCCCCAGATTATTCGCATCGATGTACCCATTTGAAAGGTATATGGGTGTTCAAGAAATATGTACGTAATCGATCTCTACGGAAGGCTCAATTGTAGAAGGTTATGCAACTGAGGAGGTTATTGAGTTCTGTGTCGATTACATGGAGGAGGTCGAACCGGTAGGAGTGCCAGTATCTCGCCATGAGGGTAGGCTAGGTGGAAAAGGTGTAATAGGAAAGAAATCTACAAATTCTTACGATAATATTTTGTTCAACAAGCCCATTTCACAAGATTGCAATAAATACTTGAGGTGTGCCCAGATATGGACATACACAAGGGTAAGCTAAGGAGGAAAACCGGGAAAGTCGAGATTTGGATAACAAAAGAGCACAATCGCTTGTTCACCATTGGTTCAGTGGAGCACATGTCCGTGAAGAAACGAGTGTTACATTGAGGTGGTTGGCAAAAGGGCCTTCGTGTACAATCACGACATGGCAAGGATATGACATCAATGGATATACATTTTACACGAGAGCTCGTGGATAGCAAGAGCACTTACCAAAACAAGTGGTGTCCGTGATAGATGCCTCACGACAACACAGCAAGACGTAAGAGCATCTACTACGGGTTCATAGAGGAGATTTGGGAGTCGGACTATCGATTTTCAAGATCCGGTGTTTCGATGTCATTGGGTACGACTCAATGGTGTCAAGGTGGACAAGCACGGCTTTACTACTCGTGGACATCGAACATGTCGGATACAGAGATTTAACCATTCGTATTTGCGAATCAAGTAGCACAAGTATTCTACATAATCGACCCTAGATAAGAAGCGCCACGTAGTTCTCGCAAGGAAAAGAAGGATTGTTGGAGTTGAGAATGTCGTGGATGAGGAAGAGTACAACCGCTTTGATGAGTTGCCTCCTTTCGCAGCGACAAAGATCGTGCCCGAGGAAGAAACCACTCAAGAAGTTACCTATCATCGCGATGATCACAACGAAGGCCAAATTGTGAAAGAAAATAATTAGTTAGGAGTAATGGCAACATGTCGCCATTTATATGGAGTAATGGAAATGTGATGTAAGAAATGTACATTTTCTTAATTAATAGGAAATAAATATGCATGATTTTGATGAGAAAACTTCAAACAGCTTAAATGCTTCTAGGACTTATGTTATACATGCTTCATATGTATTAATGTATGGAAGAAAAAATCATGTATTGTCATATGCAACATGGTTTATTATGATTTCGCAGTTTTTAGAGTTATGCATGCTTCCGGAGTTTATACAGATTGTCATTTGTATCTATGGCGTGAGGGGATACGTGGCGGTTAATAATAATAACCGCCACAGATAACGCTTATCTCGTGTTGTTATTGTTCTTAACCGCCACAGATAACGTTTATCTGCGGACGTTATTGTTATTAACCGCCACGATACGCTCTCTACATATATCGAGCTCGCGCTTTTCGCAAGATTTCCGCGCTTTCTACACTTCGATCGAAATTTTCCGCTTGCTGTGCCCTAGCTCCCGTGCACGGTTACCGCTTCCTCCAGCTGTCGCGCGCCGTCTCTGCTGCTTCCCCACCGGCGCCGCCCCTCCGGCTGTCGCGCCGTCTGCGCTTTCCCCACCGGCGCGCCCCTCCAAGGCCGTTGCCCCGCCGCCTCCCCACCGGCGCCGCCTCCAAGCGCCTCCCCACCGCCACGCCTCCAACGCCTCCCCACCGGCGCCGCCTTGAACCCTACCTGTAAGCCCTTCTTCACGTTGCATCAATGGTTTAATTAGTGATGGTAGAATTTGTTAAAGAATCAATGGTTTAATTAGTGTTGAATATATCTGTGAATACAACAATGTGTGGTCGGTTGAGATGGTTTCTGGAAGATAGAGTTTCAGTGTTTTGCTGCTGGGCGTTGCAGTTTTGTGAAGATGGCTTGGTTCCTGTTGCTGGTCTGAAAATGCTCAAATAGTAGTAGTTTTGTGAAGATGGCTTGGTTCCCTGTTGCTGGTCTAAAAATGCTCAAATAGTAGTTCCTTGTTGCTAGTCTGAAAATGCTTATAGTCATTCTGTGATTACTCAATTTCTGTCATCTGTCATCTGTGATTACTCAATTTGCTGGTCTGAAAGTAATACTTGTCCTGTTGGTGCTTTGTGAGTATTTCGCTATCTCGTGATTACTCAATTTCTATATTGTGCAAAGAGGCTAGTCAATTAACTTGGGTACCAATTTTGGGGCCGCTTGATTGCTTGGGGACTTTGCTTGTGGGGAGACTGTTGTTCGTGAGGAATTGGGTTAAGGTAGATTGTTTGTGACAACGAAATTAACTTTCATAGATTACAATACTTGGTAGATCATTTGATTGATAATCGTGAGTGGTAGATTCATACATAGGTCGTTCAATAGTCTTGCCGCAGCATTTTTCTTTTCGCTGGCGTAGTCTCGCCTCGTCATGCAATTGTCGTTTTCTTCGTCCAATAAGCATTGATCAAGTTCTAAAACCGCCAAGTATATAAACTGCTTTTGTGGTAAGGTTGTCACAAACAAATCTATATCTTGCCCTAGTGGCGAGGATGGCCTTTAAAGGCAACCCGACATCCGAGAACAATTCAAATGAAATCAACTTGAGTATTATTGCTAGTTGTATGTCTCCATTATGGTTCATTGTTATGCATCCGCCAAGATACTTGTTTATGAGCTCATCTATTATGATGTTGTCATATATACGAACTTGTACTCAATCAACAATGAACTGTCATGGTTGTTTAATTGGCTTGGAATTAATGTCTTCACAATATTGCTAATATCGCAATTATTTCAACAAGTTCTATCTTATCTATGTCATTCTTGTTATTATTGGATTATGTATTCTCAACTAGAATAACATGCTCATATCTCCTCTCTATGTTGCTAAATTTTTGTTTGGTATCCATGGACTTGGATGGTTTTATACCTACACTAGTTGAGTATATGAAAATATGACATCTCTTCACCGTAATTAATTATCTTTATAATTGTACTTGTCTTTTCTTGTTCTGAATACTACGTAAAAATAGTAAACAAATACGAGGTTTGAAGGAATGAAATACAAACGATTGATAAGAATTTCTATTTTTGTTGGGAAATACATTGTGGATGCCCTTAACATTGTGGATGCATTATACTATCGCTATTACTTGTTGCCTTACTTGTCTTACTTGTTGCCTTGGTCGACGTGGGTGATGCTCGTGATGAACCCGGTACTAGAATGATCGTAACCTTTATTTATATGGTTTAGGCCTTGAACTATAGACTTAAATGCTTGAAAGAATTGCTTACTTCTGCTATCCTTTTGCTACGCGGTACCAAAAACTATGATAAGTACATCAAGATCGTAGTAGCGGTAGAATAAGGGATCCCAAGCATCAACTACTATGACACATATAGTAAATGGGTACTATGGACTGTTTCCATAGTTAAAAAAGTACAAGTAATTTCACCTCTACATGGCAATGGGTCCATAGTAGAATTCTCAGCAAATTCTCCTAAAGTAAACGAATTATATGGACTGTTTCCATAGTAAAATAAATAAATAAAAAATAGTACCAGTAATTTTACCTCTACATGGCAATGGGTCCAGAGCACATGACAAGAGGTGAGTGAAGGCCTCAACCCTAGAAGGCCATGTTCGCTAGAAGATTTGGAAGATAACTCACTTAAGACATGTTTAATTTGTTAAAGATAGAAAAATAATAGTGTTATAGAGATAGCTTTGACAATGTAGAGCGAAATTATGCCTTTTGGGAAAGATAATATTCTGACACTACATGCTTTAGGAATTATGATATTGCCCTATGTCAGGTAGTGAATAACTAGTAAATATCTAGACAGCAGAATTCTTTAGTGTGCATTTTAAGGTGGTAAGAGTTCAAGGCCTATTTCATTGAATAAAGTGTTAGCCCATTTGTGATTGTGGTGAAGATCCTTATCTTCATCCATACCCAAATCTGAGAGCACATTAAATTAATTCTCTTTGAGCTAGATGCTACTTGATTTGTTAATGATCATGCCATTGTTGATATCTCTGTTTGTGTGGATGAGTGCTTTAATATCATGTTGGTATTGATCTTGTGTATGTGCTTGATCTTGTGTCTATATATATATATATATTCTTATGTATGTGCTTGATCTTGTGTCTATATATGTATATATATGCTAGTAGTTGTGTATAGTGGAGATAGTTGATATCATTCGCAGAACAATTCACTTAGTCTTGTAAAACCAAATAACTCTAAGCACTTTAAGGATCTAATATAGTCCTCGCTAGTACATCTTCTATCTTATGCCTTTTGTCCCAATTATGAACCATAAGTCATTCTCGTTGGTTGTGAATTATGCTTCCATTGAGTATTCTTATCTTCATCCATACCCTAAGTCTGAGAGTACTCCTTACCTGCAATCCTCGTGAAACCTGAAATTCTTGAAGTAGTTCTCATCTTCATAGAACATGAAATTTTACATTGGAAAAGTTGGAGAGGAAGAACATCCACTCTTAATAACACCACTAGATTTAAAAGAAAATAATATTATTTAAAAAAATTCCCAAGAAAGGTAAGCAAAAATCATAAATTTCTTCCTGATCATGCCATTGTTAGTACATCGCTTAGTACATGGACTCTAAATGAGCCATGGACAGCACTTTAAGGATCTAATATAGTCCTCGGTTAGTACATCTTCTATCTTACTCCTCGCTTAGTACATATTTTCCTCAAGGTGCTAATTCAATATGATACACTTAGTTATTCTATCGCTTAGTACATATTTTCTTTCCTCTCTCAAATATCTCCTTTCTATTGAGTAGTTCTAACGGAGCCCAAATCGAGCCTATAATGGAGGAGAGCCCGAGTAGGTACCTTACCTCCACCCAACCACCGAAGTAGCCGAGGCCTCCACCGCTGTTCCCGGCTCGACCGCTGTTCCCGAGGCCTCCACTTGCTGCAACACGCCGAGGACGAGGGAAGAATAAGAAGCTCAAGGCCGGTACACCATCACGGAGGTCTCAGATATCGGGTCCCTGTTGTAATCAAAAAGGCAGCAGACAAAATACAGTCAACATGCGGGTACATCGAAGGGAGAAAGTGCCAATCACCTATTTGGATTGGCATAAAGTGCCCCGAGCCACCAAAGAGGATCTGTGGATGAGCTCAAAGGAACCTTCGTGATTCCCGGGAGTCGAAGAAATCGTGCGTCGCGATGCATTGATGACCATGGATGCGCGCGTGGAGAAACTTCAAGGCGAGGCTGAACGTAAATTATGTGAAGCAAAACGGTCACCGTCGGAGACTACCCAAGATTACATGCTACCATATCGATGAGTTCGTGGCGATGAAGCAATCAAGCAAAGAAGGAAGTCTAGTGAGGACCACATTAGCATCGCAAGAAGGAATACTCACCCCACGACTTGGCACGCAGTGGGTACACGGTAAAATTGCTCAATGGGACAGCAGAATTACAAGTGATCCAACAGATCGGGCACAAGTCCCTTGGTCGGACTACAGACGAGTGAAGCACTACGTGCTAGCGAGGGCAGATCTCTTGTCTCATCGAGTTTATCATTCAAGAGCGGCGAAGACGAAGCAAAGGCGCAAAGAGTTCATCGCTTGTACGCCTATCCACCCAAGGATCCTTCCACCCAAACAGGAGAAAGACGAGCTATCGCCGCCCTCGAAACAAAGAGCACCCCGGCCGAACACGAGGCGTCGGGTCAAGGTTCCATGGAAGATGGGATTCTCGAGCACGAAGACTCTTATAGGAGTCGGAAAAGAGCTAAAGAAGAGCAGTCGCAGAAATGGAAAGTATGAAGGAAAGGGTTCTGCGAGAATTACAACCCACCATTCACGAACAAGTTCAACGACAAGTACAAGAAGCCTTGAGCGACGCAGTCGAAAACGCTCTCTCCAAATTTCTACTGTGTCGTCGCAGATAGCTATGGTCCACGCCAAAGACAAGCGACCTAAACCATTATCCTGTGGGACGACATACATGACCCCACACCGTCACCAACGTGCGTGATGAACATCTTTCTACTGTGCCGCAGGGTAGCTTATCCGCGCTAACAAGGGGTGTCTGCACAATGCCCCGAGAAGCGCCAGTTATGCAAAGGTCCGGTGGACACGGTAGTTGCACGCTTTGTCGATATCAAAGCTAGAAAACCCGCCAATGACGAGATAACAACTCGAGGTGCCGCCCACTCATTCATCCATGGCGCAAGCGTGACATCATCTTGGACCATGCAAGGCACCTCTCTCGACATCGTTTGGATCATGCATCGCCAAACCTCTCTCAAGAAGGTAATCACAACATCCACCAAAGACACCGAGAGTGAAATGGTGAAGAAGCAAGATGAGGTAGAAAAGAATCCATTGAGGGCCCCATAAATATGGCCCCGTTAGTACTCCAACGCAGTAAACTCAGAACACCGGTACTTCAAAAGACAAACCTACAACCCCCGATCCCAAAAATGGCACATTAGACAAGCCGATCGGCTAGATCGGGAAGCCAGACCGAGTATGATGTCGTCCGTGAAAAAGTAAGGGCAAGGGAAGTCGATGAACAAGAAAATCAACCAAGATTGAAATTCGAGGTTGGGAAGCCCTTAGTCACCAATTCGAAGTTAAGCAGCCTAACACCCATGATGCGGCGACTACATGCATGGTACATAGAGCGATCCAACCAAGACGCACTCAAGGTGATCACCGCAGTTGTTCCGTGAGGAACATTTTCACCATGAGGGCTATGGCTACTTCTTAATAGAATTCGATAACATGCACAACTTGTTCTATCATGACGCCTCGACATATGTTTTTGAGATGCCGGACATCGTAAGTGTCTAATATATCAATCTTGGTCTACATTAACGTAATACCGATAAATGTCATGTCTAACTATTTCGTTATATAGATACGAGATTCAAGAACTACGAAGAACCAAGGGGCGATTAGGATTCTCGACCGAACGGTTTGCCAAACCGAAATCGAGAGAGTACCAAAGGAGGTCGAGGAGTACGATATAAAGCTTTGCTTAAACTACAAGACAAGGAGTTTATACTTGTACCATACAATTTTAAGTAAGTTCCTCACTAGCGAAGTTAAATTACTCGTTGGTTTCGTTATTTACTCGACGTAACGACTAATGGCTATGGCATCCAGATTCCACCGATTCTCGTAGTAATTCATCCGCATAAGAGCAAGATGTCGATCATGGATCCAATGGATAAACCTAAAGCGCACTATGAAGTGATGACACGCTTAATCAACGAGGCGCTCAAAAGATATTGTCACAGAGCACGAGACACCGCCCATACCGTAAAACCCTTACAATCCGTACTAAATTTCCCAGACGCACGCAAGGAATATTCTTATATCGTATTTCATAGTAAATAGGTCCTTCGACGACATCTTAGTTCATTCGATTTTCGCAGTGTCACAAGCAGAAGCAAGGAAATAATCTATGTGGGTACTTCGTGTGCCAGTACATGCGGGAAATCTTAAGTTGCACAATAAAAGACAATGACGTGGAGGTCAGTCATGCTGACATGACACATCGATTCGCGCCACTCGATTTCTATATGCTCTCTTAATTTTTTTCATACCTACGCCTCAAGTCGTCTACGGTAGGATCGCTTGCTCAAATCCAAGCCGCTCAGCCACTCGCCTACTTCATCATGAAGGAAATACTCAACAAAAAGGCGAGTTTTATGACGAAGACAACAACGATCCACTCCTCCATACTCATCTCTCACATCGCGTGTCTCCAAGCTCAAGACCCATAGGCTTCTAGTTTAGAAAACTAGTTTAGGCTTTTGTTACTTCAATTCTATTTCATTACAAAGTGTAAATAACTCTTTGTACCTTTGAAATGGGAGCCCTTCTTTCCTCAATGCCACTTCTCTTGTCGCTGGTTCTGCCATCAGTAGCATGTATGTTTGTCTTCTTGAGGAACACATGTACACACATGCGAGTGGCACTTCTAAATATTTCATGTGTTTGCCTTACATGGTTATTTTTGCATATGAAGTTATTTCATGTGTTTGCTTTTATTTTCTGTTGAATGATTCTGGAGATTTGTTTTCTTTAATAATCGCAATTGACCTTTAAGAAACCTTTTTCTCCTAAGAGATACTATTCCATTGACATGTTTTGCTAATTCTTAATGTTTGTGGATGTTGCAGGAGATGCAATTGCTTTGGGGTTTCAGCATTACATACTATCCCTGAGAAATGCTTTGATGATTCCCACAATGTTTGCTAATTCTGAATGTTTGTGGATGTTGCAGGAGAGGCAATTGCTTTATGGTTTCAGCGTTACATACTGTCCCTGAGAAATGATGTGATGATTCCCACAATGTGATTAATCTTACCATGTGCATTATATTATTTTTTGCATAAATATTTTCCATTGCATATTTAACATTTCTATTTTTTCTCTTGGCCTTTCCAATTTTACCAATAGCATCGTTGTTCCCTTCTTGTATTTCATGGTAAGTATTATCATTTGATTCTCTTTTTTGGTTATTTAGGATATTGTGTTACATACTTACATGACAATATCTCGACAAGAATAGCAATGCATCTCAAGTGCTCATTTCAATTTTTAGAAATGGACTACATCTCAACCTGCTAGTGTTTGTCTTCTTATTTTCTTCTATGGTTGCTACATTGTTCCTATTAACCTATACCTTTCTATTTAATATTTATAGTTTCTATTGGGATAATTGCTGGCTATTGAATTGTTGGCAGTATCACGATGAATTACGGCAAGATGGAATTCAAATGACCAAGTATATATATATATATGGCACTCATTAGTGCATATTCAAGACTTGGGAACTTCGACATGGCCAAACAGTAAATGATGCTCTCTCGATGACTTTTCTTTTAATTTTTCTGCACCTTTAGGTTCCAATTCTCCTTACACATGATGTAACTGCATATTTTCTTAATTGGATAGATAATGGTTATTACTACAAAATGCTAATGTTAAGAAACTAAAGAAAATCGCTTGAGCACATAATATCTCCGTAACATAGAATGAGGCCTACATTGTAATTTGTTATATGTGATACTTATAAAACCATCCTTGTTTCCTTAGGTTCTTTTGGATAAGGATATTGTGTGTTTGCTTTTGTTTTATCAGCTTGATGTCACATTTATTAAGGATCTTGATAGGTTGTAGATGCACCGAGATCCCGGCTATAATTGGCAAAGTGCCTCACCTCTCGAAGTTTCTCAACTCCTCTACAATTGCCAAGACAAGTCATTTTTGTTGCATTTTGTAAGTGACAAAATCACAT
This sequence comes from Guadua angustifolia, assembly GCA_036346375.1. NCBI lineage: Eukaryota > Viridiplantae > Streptophyta > Magnoliopsida > Poales > Poaceae > Guadua > Guadua angustifolia. The sequence continues at coordinate 60,534,118 of CM070503.1, read as the reverse complement.
TATTCTGTCATGATCTTGTTATCTTGTAATGCATTTACATGGTTTTCCTATTAGTGGCAAATTTATTGATGCCCTTTCTTCAAGAGAAGAGATGAAGGCGTTTTGTGTGGTTTCACCTAGAGTTCCAAAAATGGTTAGATCTACTCTATGCAGAGTGCTTTTGCAAATTATTTGTAATGGACATAAGGCCATGAAAGAGTTATGTGTTTTGTGTCAGAATTGAAGACCTCTTGATCTTGATACACGACAAGAAGGTTTCAAACCTTCATGCAAGACTAAAAGTGTTGGAGTTGGCTCAAGGTACTTGTTTGCTCTCATGGAATTGTGGCTAATATAGATGTCATTGTGGTCTTTGCTGATGTAATGGTTAACGATTTGCCTTGAATGAAGCAAAAACCTCTATCGATTGTTGTCAAGATGTAGAAAGTAAAGCATTGGGTACTTTGATTATCAACAAGCTTCGTCTTTGGCATTAAGGTTAGCAAATTATGTCTGCTTTTGTGATTGGAAATTTGGAACTTGTAAAGTCTGTTGTCCCGATTAAGCGGCATTTAGGTCTCAGGTTTGTTAAAGCTCCTGGTTTTGGAGAGAACAGAAAGCAAATTTACATGACCTTGTCTGTCCTTATCGGGCTTAAGTAAGTTCTAAAGTTACTTTGCTACCTGCATTTCTCTTTGAAATTTAAAATTGCATGCATTGAGTTACTTTGAACTTTCTTGTTATGATAGATTATATAATTGATCGGTATTACATAATATATTATTGCAAATGAAACCTTAGTTATCCAAGGCCATAAATCGGTATCAATTGATCCAACCCTAGATTGTGTACTGATTTCATAGTGGCGACAATAGGTGCAGTGTTGCTTCATGTTTTTGCCAGTGTTGCTTCATGTTTTTGCCAGTGCTGCTTCCTGTATGACACTTCTATCAATTCTCTTATATATATTCTGTACAGAGGGCATGGCTAGCATCGCCGAGGCTAGCCACAAATGCCGCTTTTTATTTTCTCTCGTGTCGGACTATCGGTGACGGTTGAGCCACAAACCACCACCGATAGTACTACTATCGCTGGCGGTTTGTGGCTCGAATCGTCATCGATACCCATGATATCGATGACGGTTCGAGCCAAAACCGCCATCGATACTAGTACTATCGATGGCGGTTTTGGCTCGAACCGCCATCGATATCATGGGTATCGATGATGGTTCGAGCCACAAACCGTCACAAATAATGTTATCTCGTGGCGGTTCTAGAACCGCCACCGATAATCCTGGATTATCAGTGGCACTAAATATGTGGCGGTTCGAAAACCGCCACTGATGGCAGTTTCGAACCGTCACTGATGACCTTTTTCAAGGTAGTGTGAAGTTTTAAATTCCTGAAAAATCCCTAAAATCATAAAATCCGAATTAATTGAATTATTTTTATAAAGAAAAACCAAATTTATGATGTCACCGATGTCGTCGTCACGGCTCGATGACGGCTACACGTGGCAAGATTTGGACTGTTAAATATCAATCTAACGGTTACGGGTAAATTTACTACGTGGCTCAATATCAACCGTCCGATCTAAATCCGACGATTAATATTATATCGAGCAATTCACTGTGCACTTAATCAACGTGGCCCATCCGTGACCCTACGATCTTAATCCAATGGCTATGGCTCACCCGTGTTAACTACTGTTGCCCTAATTGACGTGGCTTGCTCTAGACCAGACGATCCTAATCCGATGGTAGAAACCTTACTAGAGCGCTTCACTGTACACCACGGCGACGTGGCCCACTCCCGATTGTCCGATGGTGATCCGACGGTTGAGAGGCTTCAGCTCCGGTGATGGCGACGCAGCTGGGCAATCCCGCTGGACTTGGGGACGAAGACACACTCGACGGCGCTCCGGCGTGTTTCGGCGAGGAAGAGTTAGCGAATCCGATGCGGCGCAAGTCGACGAATCTGAACCCGGCTCCAACACGGCGGAATAGTGTCCCTAGCGATGGCTGCGACGCGGCGAAGACCTTCGGCACTCCGGCGAGCTCGCGCGGTCTTCACGGTGCTCCTTCGGCGACGGCGCAACAGGGAAGATGTGCGGCGGCTCGTGATGGATCTCGAGAGGCATGCCCAGCGCTTAAATACCCCTCGAGCGACGTGCATACTTGGAAACCGTGGCGGCGGCGAAGTCCGAATCATTATTCTGCAAGCGACAAATTTGGCTCGACACGACGGCCGGGTACTGCGGCGATCAAGATCCGACGGCCCGGATAGAACGAGGAGTCCGAACCGGTACCGATCAATGACGACCGTGCGATCAAGATCTAATGGTACGCAACGTTAGGGTTTCCATAAATGACGTGGCGTGTTTATGGCCCTTGGATACCGATCCAACGGCCCAGACATTCTCCCGATTTATCATGTCCGCACAGTAATGGGCAGCGGCTCATATCGTTTCACGGGATTTTTCGGATTTTTGATTTATAATAATTAAGAAAATTCATTTGGTTTATTTAGGGTAGTAAAATATCGAAAAATTCCAAGAAAAATCTCAAAAATACTTTGAGACATTCTGGATTTAAATAAAATATTTTGATAAAACTTTATTTTGTAAATTCCTTTTATAATTATTTCTTAACAAAAGGCAATATGTTTAATTTCAAAATAATTCCAATAAATCTCAAAAATCCAAATAATTCTAGAAAATTCACAAAAATCATAAATTGCAATAAAATAATATTAAAAAAAATTAAAAACTCAAAAATTGGGATGTTACAAACCTCCCCCCTTAACAGAATCTCGACCCCGAGATTTAGGGCTGACTAGAGAATAGGTTTGGGAATTATGCTTTCAGATCTTCTTCACTCTCCCAGGTTGCTTCATTTTCTGAGTGGTTACTCTACTAAACTCTGCAAATGTAACATCCCAAAAATTTAATAAAAGTGAAAATGAATAATTTGAGTTTGGATAATATTTATTTCTGAGTTTCTTGACATTATTGAATTTGGTTTGGATTTCCTCGGATTTGTTCTTATATGAAAAATCCAACAAATAGAATTAAAGAATGGAGATCATCCAAACATTATCTGAATCCAAGAAAATTACCAAAATACCCTCAGAGTGATATTTACCTCTGGTAAGAATTCTAGGAGCTGATCATGAGATATAACACTTTTAAAAATTCAAAAATAGAAACCCTGAAATTCTGAAAATATTAATGTCAGAATTTTTATAAAATACTGGAGCAATATCTTGAGCTGAAAATTTTACATAAGAATACTTAGCTCAAATTAATTTGAAAAACAAAGTTTCAAAAAATTATAAAAATATTTGAATTGTCTGATAAATCAAAATCAGGAAAAACAGAAATATGTGCAATCAGAACTTGTCAGAATTATTATAATTTTTGTGAATAGTGTTTTCATCTTAAAATTTTACAGTAGGCATATAACTGGCAGCTCATCACGAAATAAATTTCTCATAAAAACTCAGATATGATAGATAACCTATCCATTGAGCTTTAACTCGTGCAATTGGGCACCAAATTCTCAATTTGCTTTGCCTCCACCATGACCTTCACTGCCATGTGGGTCCTCATTCTAGAGCCTTCCATCGATGCCAGCCAAGCCTCAGATATCACGCCACTTTAGAGACCACCAGAGGTAGTGCTCCACTTCCTCCTCCACTCCTTCTCTTTCCTCTCAAGCCAGCAACAGAACTTCCTGCGTTTCCTCCATTGCCAAGCTTCAGAGCTCCTAGCCGACATCAATTCGAGGGCTAGAGCAAACCAATTCCCAATTCGTTCCAGATACACCATCTAGAGCCCCTAGTGATCAAATCCCCTCAATAATTTCGTGAGCTCACCATGCGGAATCGAGCCGCAGCCGTGCGCCCTTCTCCTCCAAAACTGGTCACCGGTGGCGGCACAACCCGGCGTTTCTCTGAACGAAGCAACCACCAAAACGGTAATCCCTGACCTCACTGATGCTTACCTTGTTACCCATTCGAGCCGAGACTCATCCATTCGTCTTCTCCGGTGAGATCTCGCCATGGCCGCCGCCCCTCCTCGTGGGCGCCCCTGCCTGCTGTCTCTTCCGGCGAAGCTCCACCACTCCCGGACTCTCCTTGCCGTGCTGATGCTGCTGGTGTCGTCGCCTTCGCCGGAGTCTCGCCGGAGCTACCTTCGCCGCCAAGCCCTAGAAGCTCCTCTGCCTTCTGTCTCTGCACGGTGGGACCGAAGCGTCAGGAGCTGAGGTTGAAGAAGGCTAAGTTCCAGAAGGCGTTTCCTATGCTGGTAAAGTGTATTATCATGTTTCAATGAATTTCCAAACCGAGTAGCACTCAATCATGAATAATCTTTTTAAATATAGTTTCAATCCCAGTGAAATAAATTTGTATGCTCATGTAAAATGAGAAAGAATCTAAATATGTAAAAATATTTAATTTCTGACTACTGTATAATTATTTAATTTAAGCCTTGATTATGATACTAATATGGTTTCTAATAAGAATTTGTATATAATAATTAATGAAATGATGAAGTTAATATTCATGAGATTTTAGGATCAGGATGTATTCAAGTATCCAAAACATGTAATCCTTGAGTCACAAAGCAATTATAAGAATTAAAGATATGAATACACTCGATTATGTGTATTATTGCTCGCATAGAAATTATAATTTTAAAATCATTAAATGAATCTTCTGTGTCCTCGAATCATAATAAACTCAAATAGGTAAAATCATCTCGATGTTTAACTCAATCTAAATTGTTTGCTTCATAATCATCAATTAACCATGTTATGGCTATTAACCAAATAATAATATAATGGCTCACAAAATGATAAAGTAATTCATATTAGGTTCCTAAAACAAGAAGGACCCATGTGTGTAAAAATATACAAAGTAAGATTTAATTTGCATGTTCTTAATGAAAGGAAATATTGATTTTGGCAAGGAATAAATAGGTAATCCATTGCCATTGAAGTTAAATTATTGCCAAACCCGCTTTGAAACAATTCTAGGTGGTACTCTACTAATACCTGAAAAATAGATCAAGAATCATGTATAGGTTAGTTGGAAATTAAGATTTGAACTTGGCCGATTTAAGATTTCCAACATGATCATTTAGGCTATTTCAATGATAGATAAAATAACTCATCCAAATACTAAAGTTAGTAAAATCAGTTTAGAAACACTGTACAAAGTATATACTACCATATTCTGTAAAAAGAATCATATTCCATTAAGGTTTGCATATTAAAATGGTTAGTCCAAAACCCTTAAGTGTTATCCTTTTGTTTCACTTCTGGCCGATTCCGATAACGTCAATTTGCATTGCCACTTAAGCCTTTTGGCAATGATTATAATGTATCGCCTAAAGCCAAAAATTTATGGAATCAGCTTAGGATTGTTATGCAAAGTATAAACCATCTCATTATGAAGAAATAACCATATTTCATCATGTTTTGCATACAAATCTTAATAGCTAAATGACCCTAAATGACCATATTCATAAATTCGTAGAAAGAACAATTGGACTTTAATTGTGAAGTTTGTAAATACCAGAACCTTCTCAATCATCATGGAAATGATTTTAGTAGCCTAAATCACTAGATCTAACTTGTATGAAGCTAATTCTAAGCAAAATCAATTAAAAGGAAAAGAACTAATCACTCATGACCTTATATAATCATTTAAGCCTTTTCATTAACTCACAAAGCAACTCATCTAAATCCGAATTTAGTGCGGAACAGCCTAGAAATGATCTTTAGATTATAATCTACCGTAATCTAAGGAAATAATCTTAATTTATCTTTCTTTGAATCTAAATACTAATAAAGCAAAACCCTCAAGTAATAAGAATGGGTGGAACTCATATCATGAATAGTAAATCAATGAAACCTTGCCACTGATGATAAATTCCATCAATCTAACCAATCTTTGCATCTTGAATTCGTAAAATAAGATTGATAAATTCATAAAGAGCAATCCCTGTTTCCTTGTAAAGAGTTTATTCGTTTTGCTATCTATTTCCTTTCGCTCTTATTGAAGTTAGTGTTTTTGCGTTCTTTCCGTTGTTTGGCGAGTAGACCCGACGTCTCTAGTTTCGTCGTCGTCGTCATCCGCAATTCCTCGTCTTCATCGTAAGCGTCTATTAAGCAAGGCAAGCTTCCTTTGACCACATTGATCCCAGTATTTTATATTCCTTTTGTGCATCAAATTGTTTTATGCATGCGTTTACTTTATGTAAATTGCTATTTTATGGATTGGTAGTTATACCTGTTGTCACATGAAACTCCTTGATGATTATGAAAATGTGGACCTTGACAACCATAGATTAAGGTTGGGCATTACTTAATGTCATCATGGGTATATGCGTTTATTTTATTCATGCTTAGCCATGCTTTAGAATCAAAATAGCTGATGATCAAATCAATATCGGTCTCCTGAAAATATTGAAAATGGCATTTGTTGGTTGCGGTACTTTGATTAAAACCCAAAATAAAACTATGCATTGATGCGGCGATTATTGAAATAGCCGGTTGTGCGTAAAGGAATTGCACGTAGTGTAGGGTGAAGTGTCGCCCGTGTCACAATTAAGGACCGAGCAATGGGACGCTATTGATCCGAGATTTCCGTGCAACCACGAGGGCTATTATGGGGTAGCCTTAGCCTATTAAGTTATTTAGATGTGGCTTTGTTCATTGGTAGGCGGGAGCTAGCACAAGCATTCCCGTTTGGTCTGCTTGGACGGGTCCCCAAGCATTCCCGTTTGGTCTGCTTGGGTGGGGTTTCCACCCATGCAACGGTGTACGCCCTGCCGTGTTTAGAAACGTTGTGTTGGGTGTGAATGTGGATCCATGGCTTGGGTGTGTGTTTCTAGTTCTACGGCGGGGGTTAACGTCCCGAGCTGGATCAAAGCCATGTCTAAGTAATGGAACAGCTATGTATGATCGCTGGCAGCACACAATGTCCTATTGAGGCGTGTGTGATCTTGCAAAAGGTGGGTCATTCCTTGTGGGTAAAGTTGTACACCTCTGCAGAGTTTAAATCTAATTAATTAGCAGGCCATGTCATGAGCACTCGGTGAAGTCATTCCAATGTTAGCTTTGATTTTCAAAAGGGTTTATTTTTTGCAAGTTAGCTTATTCTACAGATGACCCAATACTATACCATGTGTTGGCAAGTGTTGGTGTCACTGCCAGCCCTCGTGTGGACAAAGAATCGGATATATGCCATGCGATGGCAAGGTTTGATTCGCTCACGTCATGGAGGACGGTGAGTGTTATTTATGCTTTACTTATTTGCTATCAATTAATCTTGCTCTTTTAAATTCGATTGCAAATAACTTGGTTTCCAAATTCAAATTCGCTTTATGCAAATTAACTGTAGTAGCCTCCTTTGAAATGGCCTGCATGTATTGTAGGATTTGCTCAAGTCTTGCTGAGTATGTAAAATACTCACCCTTGCCTAATTATATTGTAGGTGGTTGAGTTAGCGAGGTTTCGAGTCTCTTTTAAATCGCAGTTGCGGATTCTTTTGAACCAATCTTTTCTAAGGAGTTATGCTCGGTCATTGCTCATGGGATTGGATGGGCAAACCGCAAGCTATAGCTTCTTTTTCTTTGTTTTATTCTCTCGACTTGTAATATTTAATTGCATTATCGCTTCCGCTTAATTATTGTTTTGTATGGTTATGATTTCCAATTGTTGTAAACATGTGAGTGCTAGCTATCGATCCAGGAATAGCACAAGAATCACATGGAGGTTCTCGTAAATCGTAACGGGTCTCCTGACTTTGGTATCGAGCTATACTGACCGTAGGATAAACCTTAGATAGAATGGTCGTTAGCATTGGAATAAACCAATTCAAAATCTTACTTCCAAAAGCTACTATATTTGCAAAATGTAGGCTTTGCTATTCTCTCCTCATTCTTAAGTCACTATCCTTACCCTACGTTCATTTTTGAATTGTAAACAAATTCCCCTTATCTCAAAAAGAAATTGTCGCTAGTGGTTATCTTCGCTACTGATTCTAAAGATGTCCGATACATGTTACTGTCATCCTTCATATGTCAGGCAAAGAAGTCTACAATGCCTACGACAACAATCTCCAGGAAGTCCGACAACACTTCGCTAACCTCGACAAAGCAGAATCAAAGTTTGAAGGTTCTACTTCATGAAGAGTCAGCATCACCTAATAGCAAAATGTGGAAGGTTAGAATATGTAGGATCTACCTTAAGATCAGAACCTTTGCGCATAACTTATTATTCCTCTCTAGTAGTATAAAGTATTTTTATGTGTTGTTATGTCTTGCTACTTGAAATCGGTTTTTGTTTTGAATGTCAGGACTGATTTATGTGTAACTTGACCACTACGGTTAGAGTTTCACAATAAATTATCCTTATGTCTGGACGTGGAAAGTTCAACCCATAGGATAAATAATGAATGATAGCATAGTCTGTATCTTCCCTCCATAGAACTTTTATGAACCTACCTCCTCTCTGTACAGTTTCTTACCTAAGTAACCATTTCTCAAAAATAAAACCTCACTAGGATTTGTAGTATAGTCCCCACTACTACTCTCAGCTTTGCTGGAGATCACACCACCCATATGAAAACCAAATTCAAGATCTCATTAAATTAGTGAACACCGAACTAACATAAGCTGCATTAGGCTAGTTAAAATGTAATCTTTCCCAGTGATAATTTTTAACTATACTTCAAAACCCACCTCGTTGTTTTACTTAGACTATACATACCATGAGTCTGAGCTACAACCAGAGTAACTATATACTTCTAAATGGACACCTCAGAGTGATCGTCAGAAAAAAAATTGAAAGTCTTATTTAAAAAAAATGTAAAAGAGCAGCAGTAGTTGTATGTGTGCTCTTTTTCCATACTAGGTATCTCATTTACTCATCTCCTTTATGTAGAACTTTCTTCCTCCATTCCTGGTTATTCTATTTAGAAGAATTTCTCTCCTTATCCTGATGCTTAATAAGAGCCACCAACAGATCTTTTAAATTAATTCCAATAACAAGTTAATAACGTCATGACGTTTGCGTTAATAACTTTAAGAAGATGGAGGTAGCAAAGTGTCGTAACTTCACCGACTTCATAGAAGTTTTGGAATACTGACGTCAGCAAGTGGTGCGAAGATTAAAAGAAACTCGTCGCCGAATAGCTTACACTAAAAGATAGCAGTATACGAGCTACATATTATCCTAGCCATATAGTACACCTGTTATACATAAATTCATATGGCCAGTAGGAGAAAAAAAAAACCATAGATACCCTTCCTATGTACTGAGTTAAATATATGTATAGTATTTCTATGTTAATGAAGTTCTGTTGTCTATCTTTTGTATTTCTTCTGGGTTACTCTCGTGAATGTTAAACCACTAGGTTGAAATTTACGATGCGTCAACCCTGCTTAATAAGAAAATTTTAATTAAAAAGATTTTAAAGAACGAAATGTTGCCTTATAAATCAAACCAAAAACTACATAATCTGCACAGAAACTACAACTAGAGTTAATTGAAAAGAATCAAGTAGTACTTCGTAATATAGATAACCCTTATCTAACCATTCTTCTCCGATTCCAACATCTTGTCAAGCGTGGTTGCAGAATGCCCGCGATACAATTCACTAACACACCTACTAAAAGTAATGAGAAATAAAATTGTTAGCCTTCGTGATTGACCCTCAGCTCTCCCCAAATAATTGAAATGCATCTTTTCATTCATCTCGAACGTTTTAACATATGTGTACCTCTCTTTAAATTAGCTCATTCTTGCTAATGATTCTCAAGTATAAACAGCTAACACTCTTCATCTAATTCGTGAAACCCCGCAAGACAGTCGATCGCCAAGAAATGATAATCCTATCCAAATTCAACCAAATCCTTAGTATTTAGCTAGAGCACTTCCCTTACATAGCAATCAACATAACTCTCCACTTTTCTTAAAGTCAAAAAAAAAAGCGCACACAAAAACAAACTAACAAGAAAAACGATTACTAGTATCTCTAACCATGGTGTAAATGCTCACCATAACTGAACAAATCACCAAATGCACATCCTTCTATTCTAGCAACTAGCACAAAATATTACTAACCTTGGTGCAACTTTTGTCAGAAAAGGAAATGGTTTAGACTAGAAACATACTTCTATACCTTAATTGATACCTACACATTATTCTTTGAAGTGTTATAACCCAATCAATCCGAAGTTGTGCTTGCACTCGCTATGGGGAAAAAAAAGAGAGAGATCATATTATTGATGAGAGTGCAATCAATTGCGCTTGCTGTGAAGGCAATCAATCTCCTAGAAAACGTCCTATAAGCAATATCATTTGTCGCCTTTATGAATGTCAAGATCATTGTCCAATTCAATACCCCCTTGATTCATTAATCACCACTGCACTTTAGTCTCAACAAATGAGATTCCAGTCGGTTGCTTAGAATTTGGTTATCAGAAAAAAAAATCGGTTGCATCGGAAACATTGCTTAAGGAATTAAAGAAATAGCACTTGATCCTAACTACCTTCACTAAGAAAGTAGTAAATGGTAATTTCTAATGGCAGGTTTCCTGTCTGATAAAGAAAGTCATTAAGCTAAAGAATGTCCTAATGAACAACAGGCTAAGATTCACAAGGAAAATAATATTAAGCATTCAACTAACTGAACTAGACACCACGGGAAAAGCATAAAAGCTTCAACTGTCACAAAAGGGACCGTATTTGCTAAACCATGTCCGCAAGTTGAATGAATATCTCCTAGCATCATAGACATACCAGAAGTCACGTTAGACTAGATTATAGCTCTGAGGGTAGGGGGAATAAAAATCTGAAGCAGATCGCTCGAAAAAAAAAATTTGTTAAAGAATCAGAGAATGTTTGAGCAAGGAAACTTATCACAGGAAGAATTTTGCTCAACTCTATTCTCAATCTCAATCATCATTTCTCATCCCTCCAACAACATCAATGAACATCTTGTCGGACCCTTAAGGAATCCAACTCCAGTTCCAAATCGCAAGAGGAAAACTCAACCAAAATACACATGGAAATGGAAAGGGAACAGATGTGATAGTATTCTGGAAGAACTAGTATTCAAAAGACTTCGGTTCGACTGTAAAGAAGAACAAGGTAATCGTCAGAGATAGATGTATTGTTGTTGAAAGAGTAAGGCATAGCAGAACAAAAGCATCAAATGTCTCATGCCTTCTAAAAGCAAGAAAGAGTGCTTATATATCTGCGGACTCGACAAAACAGCCATCAAACAAGAACTTTAGCAATTAGTAAAGCTAATACAAGAATAAAGAAACAACAAATTCATTCTCAGCCTTTTGATGCCACTTACTCAAGGTTATTTGCAAATCCTAGCCGTTTGCTAACTAAACCATTCATCCGATATAAGCTTCCACTTGATATCTTCAATTCTCGATACGTCATCCATTACCCAAAACTAGAAAGTCAACATTATTTGCTTTTGTTGTGGTAAGTGTGGGGCATTATGCCAACAATTACCTAAATCAGAAACATCAGAAACAGACTCTATTTCATTCGCAACCCTAGGACGCTTCGTAACAACCTTAAAACTGGCTGCAAGGATCTAAAGACCAACAATTCCTAAGTCATGCATCCAATCCAACCCAAAGCATCTATCCGAGTCATTCAAGGTAGTTACCTACAGCATGAATTGGCGGAAGAAGTTTATGATCTGCCATATGTAGCATTAGGTATGATATTTATACATTTGAACCCTACCAGGATACAAGTTTAACTCCATAGTCAACTCCTTGATTTTAGTCACTTCCTGATCAGCTATGTTATAACATTAGCAAACAATCTTTCCATTGTTTTGAATAAAACGAACAACATCACCTGCATCAGCCGAAAATAACTTGAACACTTTACCGACATCCATCGGTTTTAATTCGCCTCGTCAAGGAAGATGTCAGTAATTTCTAAAACTGTCTCAAAGACCTAGGAAAACATCAAGTACCTAGAGTAACCCTGCCTCGATATCAGGCTTTGAACGTAAACATCTTTCTCATATGATTGTACCCGGCACTTGTTGTGATATTGAGTACGTTCCTTGTGTATTCAAATCCTGCAATCAAACTTTTGATCCTGTACATTTCATTCCTCTATAGTTGCCAAATCCAAAGAAAATCAAAATTCTTTATCTACCAAAATGATCAAACAGATCAAATTATCAAATCACTTGATAATTGTTTTACCCTAACCCAATACTTGAAATTATCTCTACCTTGTTTTCAATCTAAAGTCAATCCGAAATGACGTTTATTCTCGGCTCATCTCATCAGCTAATGTCGAACTATACAAGTCAACCGTTGTATTCAATTTTCCTTCTTGGTATTGAACGTTCGATTCTTCCCAGATGAATCTAATGACAGTGCAACCTTTCCTTCGCCCCAGAAATTCTAAATGTATCACAGACCACTCTCTAAATTAGATTATCCTTATTTGCAATACCAGTTATTCAATCAAAAGAGATATGTAGAAAGTATTGATATCTCTCATCTGCTTACCTAAAACTCAAATAGAATTCTTCTCTATTTTTCGCACGTTAACTTAGAATCGCAAGATGAAGATCCAGTGAAGCAACTGCAATGAAGACGACAATGGATCAACAAGAACGACAAAGTCACCTCCGAGAAAGGATTCTCAAATCTATCTTGTCCTCAAGATTGGCAAGGTTCGTGGTGGTCGCCGTTTCCAAATCCGATGTAACCTTGGCGCCACGATATATTAGGCCATATCGTATCGTTGGAATTGAAAGAAAGAAAGAAAAAGAAGCATATAAATTAGAGTTGTCATCCTAGCTCCAGTGTTCATCATATCTTCTAGGTATCGCAATGAAAGAAATATTTTCGTCTTCCTTCTAAACTCGTCTAACTAAATGAAATCGATCTATAATCCGAACTAACTTACCGGAAGCATCCGACTAAAATCTTAAAAGAAATTGAACGTCATACTCGTAACAAATTCTGCAAGATGATCAAGATTCGACGAAGCAATCATTTTGAAGAGGAAGCATCTTGGAAACGAGAAGACCAACTCAGGAAGAGTTTCCCACTTCTTCTAGAAATACTTTTCCTTTAGACCTGCCAAATCTCGGGGTCGAGATTTTTTTTGTAAGGGGGGTAGATCTGTAACATCCCAAAAATTTAATAAAAGTGAAAATGAATAATTTGAGTTTGGATAATATTTATTTCTGAGTTTCTTGACATTATTGAATTTGGTTTGGATTTCCTCGGATTTGTTCTTATATGAAAAATCCAACAAATAGAATTAAAGAATGGAGATCATCCAAACATTATCTGAATCCAAGAAAATTACCAAAATACCCTCAGAGTGATATTTACCTCTGGTAAGAATTCTAGGAGCTGATCATGAGATATAACACTTTTAAAAATTCAAAAATAGAAACCCTGAAATTCTGAAAATATTAATGTCAGAATTTTTATAAAATACTGGAGCAATATCTTGAGCTGAAAATTTTACATAAGAATACTTAGCTCAAATTAATTTGAAAAACAAAGTTTCAAAAAATTATAAAAATATTTGAATTGTCTGATAAATCAAAATCAGGAAAAACAGAAATATGTGCACTGTAACTTGTCAGAATTATTATAATTTTTGTGAATAGTGTTTTCATCTTAAAATTTTACAGTAGGCATATAACTGGCAGCTCATCACGAAATAAATTTCTCATAAAAACTCAGATATGATAGATAACCTATCCATTGAGCTTTAACTCGTGCAGCTGGCAGCCAAATTCTCAATTTGCTTTGCCTCCACCATGACCTTCACTGCCATGTGGGTCCTCATTCTAGAGCCTTCCATCGATGCCAGCCAAGCCTCAGATATCACGCCACTTTAGAGACCACCAGAGGTAGTGCTCCACTTCCTCCTCCACTCCTTCTCTTTCCTCTCAAGCCAAAGAATGTAACTTCCTGCGTTTCCTCCATTGCCAAGCTTCAGAGCTCCTAGCCGACATCAATTCGAGGGCTAGAGCAAACCAATTCCCAATTCGTTCCAGATACACCATCTAGAGCCCCTAGTGATCAAATCCCCTCAATAATTTCGTGAGCTCACCATGCGGAATCGAGCCGCACTGCGCGCCTTCTCCTCCAAAAGCTCGTCACCGGTGGCGGCACAACCGGCGTTTCTCGAACGGCAACCACCAAAACGGTAATCCTCGACCTCACCGATGCTTACCTTGTTACCCATTCGAGCCGAGACTCATCCATTCGTCTTCTCCGTGAGATCTCGCCATGGCCGCCGCCTCCTCGTGGGCGCCACCTCTTTGTCTCTTCCGGGAAGCTCCACCACTCCGGACTCTCCTTGCCGTCTTGATCTTCTTTGTGTCGCCGCCACGAGTCTCGCCGGAGCTACCTTCGCCGCCAAGCCCTAGAAGCTCCTCTGCCTTCTGTCTCTGCACGGTGGGACCGAAGCGTCAGGAGCTGAGGTTGAAGAAGGCTAAGTTCCAGAAGGCGTTTCCTATGCTGGTAAAGTGTATTATCATGTTTCAATGAATTTCCAAACCGAGTAGCACTCAATCATGAATAATCTTTTTAAATATAGTTTCAATCCCAGTGAAATAAATTTGTATGCTCATGTAAAATGAGAAAGAATCTAAATATGTAAAAATATTTAATTTCGACTCATCAGATAATTATTTAATTTAAGCCTTGATTATGATACTAATATGGTTTCTAATAAGAATTTGTATATAATAATTAATGAAATGATGAAGTTAATATTCATGAGATTTTAGGATCAGGATGTATTCAAGTATCCAAAAACATGTAATCCTTGAGTCACAAAGCAATTATAAGAATTAAAGATATGAATACACTCGATTATGTGTATTATTGCGTGATAGAAATTATAATTCTTAAAATCATTAAATGAATCTTCCCGTGTCCTCGAATCATAATAAACTCAAATAGGTAAAATCATCGATGTTTAACTCAATCTAAATTGTTTGCTTCATAATCATCAATTAACCATGTTATGGCTATTAACCAAATAATAATATAATGGCTCACAAAATGATAAAGTAATTCATATTAGGTTCCTAAAACAGTAAGGACCCATGTGTGTAAAAATATACAAAGTAAGATTTAATTTGCATGTTCTTAATGAAAGGAAATATTGATTTTGGCAAGGAATAAATAGGTAATCCATTGCCATTGAAGTTAAATTATTGCCAAACCCGCTTTGAAACAATTCTAGGGTGGTACTCTACTAATACCTGAAAAATAGATCAAGAATCATGTATAGGTTAGTTGGAAATTAAGATTTGAACTTGGCCGATTTAAGATTTCCAACATGATCATTTAGGCTATTTCAGCGATAGATAAAATAACTCATCCAAATACTAAAGTTAGTAAAATCAGTTTAGAAACACTGTACAAAGTATATACTACCATATTCTGTAAAAAGAATCATATTCCATTAAGGTTTGCATATTAAAATGGTTAGTCCAAAACCCTTAAGTGTTATCCTTTTGTTTCACTTCTGGCCGATTCCGATAACGTCAATTTGCATTGCCACTTAAGCCTTTTCGGCAATGATTATAATGTATCAGCTAAAGCCAAAAATTTATGGAATCAGCTTAGGATTGTTATGCAAAGTATAAACCATCTCATTATGAAGAAATAACCATATTTCATCATGTTTTGCATACAAATCTTAATAGCTAAATGACCCTAAATGACCATATTCATAAATTCGGTAGAAAGAACAATTGGACTTTAATTGTGAAGTTTGTAAATACCAGAACCTTCTCAATCATCATGGAAATGATTTTAGTAGCCTAAATCACTAGATCTAACTTGTATGAAGCTAATTCTAAGCAAAATCAATTAAAAGGAAAAGAACTAATCACTCATGACCTTATATAATCATTTAAGCCTTTTCATTAACTCACAAAGCAACTCATCTAAATCCGAATTTAGTGCGGAACAGCCTAGAAATGATCTTTAGATTATAATCTACCGTAATCTAAGGAAATAATCTTAATTTATCTTTCTTTGAATCTAAATACTAATAAAGCAAAACCCTCAAGTAATAAGAATGGGTGGAACTCATATCATGAATAGTAAATCAATGAAACCTTGCCACTGATGATAAATTCCATCAATCTAACCAATCTTTGCATCTTGAATTCGTAAAATAAGATTGATAAATTCATAAAGAGCAATCCCTGTTTCCTTGTAAAGAGTTTATTCGTTTTGCTATCTATTTCCTTTCGCTCTTATTGAAGTTAGTGTTTTTGCGTTCTTTCCGTTGTTTGGCGAGTAGACCCGACGTCTCTAGTTTCGTCGTCGTCGTCATCCGCAATTCCTCGTCTTCATCGAAGCGTCTATTAAGCAAGGCAAGCTTCCTTTGACCACATTGATCCCAGTATTTTATATTCCTTTTGTGCATCAAATTGTTTTATGCATGCGTTTACTTTATGTAAATTGCTATTTTATGGATTGGTAGTTATACCTGTTGTCACATGAAACTCCTTGATGATTATGAAAATGTGGACCTTGACAACCATAGATTAAGGTTGGGCATTACTTAATGTCATCATGGGTATATGCGTTTATTTTATTCATGCTTAGCCATGCTTTAGAATCAAAATAGCTGATGATCAAATCAATACTGGTCTCCTGAAAATATTGAAAATGGCACTGTTGGTTGCGGGTACTTTGATTAAAAACCCAAAATAAAACTATGCATTGATGCGGGCGATTATTGGAAATAGCCGGTTGTGCAGAAAGGAATTGCACGTAGTGTAGGGTGAAGTGTCGCCCGTGTCACAATTAAGGACCGAGCAATGGGACGCTATTGATCCGAGATTTCCGTGCAACCACGAGGGCTATTATGGGGTAGCCTTAGCCTATTAAGTTATTTAGATGTGGCTTTGTTCATTGGTAGGCGGGAGCTAGCACAAGCATTCCCGTTTGGTCTGCTTGGACGGGTCCCCAAGCATTCCCGTTTGGTCTGCTTGGGTGGGGTTTCCACCCATGCAACGGTGTACGCCCTGCCGTGTTTAGAAACGTTGTGTTGGGTGTGAATGTGGATCCACGGCTTGGGTGTGTGTTTCTAGTTCTACGGCGGGGGTTAACGTCCCGGGCTGGATCAAAGCCATGTCTAAGTAATGGAACAGCTATGTATGATCGCCTGGCAGACACAATGTCCTATTGGAGGCGTGTGATCTTGCAAAAGGTGGGTCATTCCTTGTGGGTAAAGTTGTACACCTCTGCGAGTTTAAATCTAATTAATTAGCGCGCCATGTCATGAGCACTCGGTGAAGTCATTCCAATGTTAGCTTTGATTTTCAAAAGGGTTTATTTTTTGCAAGTTAGCTTACCCTACGATGACCCAATACTATACCATGTGTTGGCAAGTGTTGGTGTCATTTGTTGTGCCTGCTCTGTGGACAAAGAACTGGATATATGCCATGCGATGGCAAGGTTTGATTCGTCGCTCACGTCATGGAGGACGGTGAGTGTTATTTATGCTTTACTTATTTGCTATCAATTAATCTTGCTCTTTTAAATTCCGATTGCAAATAACTTGGTTTCCAAATTCAAATTCGCTTTATGCAAATTAACTGTAGTAGCCTCCTTTGAAATGGCCTGCATGTATTGTAGGATTTGCTCAAGTCTTGCTGAGTATGTAAAATACTCACCCTTGCCTAATTATATTGTAGGTGGTTGAGTTAGCGAGGTTTCGAGTCTCTTTTCGTCGCAGGTTGCGGGATTCTTTTGAACCAATCTTTTCTAAGGAGTTATGCCTGGTCAGTTGCCTGCGGGATTGGATGGGCAAACCGCAAGCTATAGCTTCTTTTGCTGTTTTATTCTCTGACTTGTAATATTTAATTGCATTATCGTTTCCGCTTAATTATTGTTTTGTATGGTTATGATTTCCAATTGTTGTAAACATGTGAGTGCTAGCTACTGATCCAGGGAATAGCACAGGAATCACATGGAGGTTCCTGTTCATTTAACGGGGTCTCACAGCTTTGGTATCAGAGCTATACTGACCGTAGGATAAACCTTAGATAGAATGGTCGTTAGCATTGGAATAAACCAATTCAAAATCTTACTTCCAAAAGCTACTATATTTGCAAAATGTAGGCTTTGCTATTCTCTCCTCATTCTTAAGTCACTATCCTTACCCTACGTTCATTTTTGAATTGTAAACAAATTCCCCTTATCTCAAAAAGAAATTGTCGCTAGTGGTTATCTTCGCTCTCGATTCTAAAGATGTCCGATACATGTTCTGTCATCCTTCATATGTCGTGCAAAGAAGTCTACAATGCCTACGACAACAATCTCCAGAAGTCCGACAACACTTCGCTATCCATTTTAATATGAATTATATTCGAAATTTATATTTATAATATGAATTTAATCAATATGGATTAAATCTGAATAAATTATTGTATATAAATCATCATAAATTATAGAAATCAAATTGATTAAAATCTAATTTCTGAATCAAGAACAGTCAACAATAGCTCTTAATTACATCTGATGATTCAATTGTCGAATGAGATATTACATCTTAAAATCAAAATGTAAATCCTCACATCAAAATTTAAATGTTCGAATATATATAATTAATTGAGATACATAATTGAGCTAAATTAGAACATAGAATATTAGTCAAATTAATCTTGATAAAAATCAATTTCACTACCATGTGATAAACTCATTTAACTTCAGTATACACAAGTAGGAAATAACCACTTTATGAATGCAAACAATGTCATTTTGCTAATTTCTTAGTAAATTGCACATACAGTATCTGGAGCACATTCAGACAATTCATAAAGATCTGATCACTAGATATCAACTCTTCTGAGCTTACCTCGTAGACCAATGTTCTCCATACTTCGCAGTCCCATCATGACCTCATGACCTCGTTCACATGACACCGGAGCGTCAACGTCTCACATGCTCACCATTACCTTTAACCCAGTATTCTCCAGTTCCAGCTTCCATCGATCTCCACTCCAGAGTCAGTCAACCTTCCATGCTCCAGACCATTGCTAATCTTCCTGCCAGAAGTCAATCCATATCTGTACCGCAGAACTTTCTGCCATCATCGACACGACTCACCCCAATTGCTCTAACCTCTGCTCCGTCTAGGAGGCTCAACAAGTCGTATTCTTAATCCCCGAAAGTATTCATACAGTTCACGGCATGCATCTATTGAAACGTTCATAACCATCCAGGAATCCATGCATCCGAATAGCATAACTTGTACAATTCACACTCATGAATTCATTTCTATGACTTCATGCCGCCATACTCGTCCTAATCTAAAATCTCCTTACGATTCGTGCCTACCTGTGCATGAGATTAGTAATCATCGATATGCATCTTGACCAATAGATGTATAATCCTTCCGTACGTATCTATATCTGATCTATAGAATAAGACTCTGGATCCGATAAATTAATCATTCAAATGCATGTAATGAACTATCAGTAATATAATTTTGAAGATTTAAGCTTATATCCTAATTATGAAATATTTAATTAATGACCCATGAAATAATCTTGTATCATGAAAATAAATGACTGAATATTAAATTAATTTGAATCATTAATGGAATATTAATTTGAAGCAGATATACTTATATAATTAATAATATGAAGTTATAATCAGTTTAAATGAATTAAATTCAATTAAAGAATGAATTAAGTTCTAATCATTAAATTGCAATAATTCAATTGATATACTTATAATATAATTTAGCCGATATGAAATCTACCTTAGAAAATTATAATTAAATTCATAATCAATCTCTATGATTCCTGATATAATCAAATCTCATTGTATAAATACATTATTATGAACAATCTAATATATGCTATATGATAACTATTCATAATCAATAATCACTAATCTATATAATGTAAAGACTAAAATTCATGATTAGTGTCTAAACACTAAAAGCATGTAAATATCAATAAATTAATTAATGTGCTAATAAGAAACTCATGATTATCATAGATATGGTAACCATTCCATTAAGTAAATTCATTGAAACTCAATTGCAAATTCGCTAAACTTCATTTAATTACTGAAACAAAAATAGATCAAATACTTATGTTATCAAAGTTAAACTTGCAAACTGATTAAGATTTAATTTCCATGAATATATAACTATTTAAAGTATCAAATATAATTCATCTAAAGTATAACAGTTTAAAATTGAATAGAAATCTTTGACATTGAATATGAATGATTATTCTTAAGAATATATCATCATCTTATATGAAGGTTCATTCTAACTGTTGCTAGCTCTTCACATTATTGCTTTACTTCTTCAACATGATTAGCATGCAATTTGCTACACTTAATGCATTTTGTCAATTTAATAATATGCCTAAACAAAATTTAGTAAACCTGATTAGCAAGTATAAACTTATTATGGAAATACAATTTACTGGAAATCATATAAATGCTTAAGATGCCACTTAAATCTAAATGACAATAGCTTATGATGAATTCGTAAAATGAATTATTAGGTAATCTTAGTAAGTTAATTACTGATTTCTTGTATGCTGATAGCAAATCTATAGTAATTAAATGCATAGATCCGACTATATATTATCGTAGCTTCACAACTCATTAAAACTAATAATCAGAATTCTACAATCCTGATTATAATCTTGCTAAATTTATGCTCTAATTAGTAAGCATTTGTAGTTCATTGTATGAATCTACGAATATAATAAATGCTATCACCTAATTAAAAGGTGAATATAATTCTATGAATGGTAACTATACATGAATAGTACCATACTTCAATGATGATAAATAATGGTACCAATATCATAATAGAATTGTTCATTTAAAGCAGTGTTAATTCAAGTGCTATCTACTTCGCATTTTGAATGTATGGTTTCGATAAGTGTTGGTGTGCTAGTAAGTTCTGGTCAACGCTCTGTTATGACAGCTATTAGAGGACTTTGATCCGATTTAATCCCAGCATTTTATATCTTTGTCTCAATGTTTATTGATCTATTTATGAATGCTATTTCAGCAATGTATAGTTGATCGTTCGCAATTCTGACTGCTTGGTATTTGACCTGAAGCCTATACTAGTAAGTTGGCATTTGTAATTAATTCATCTGGTTTTTTATTACTGTGCACTTAACATAGCTTTACAAACAGTTTCTAATAATTGAAATAGTTCCTTTTGCAATTATTAAATGCTTGCATTTGGGACTTGGATTACCTGAAGCAAGTAACTTGCACTGATGCTGATTAATTAGCATTAGCCGGATTGTTGTCATTTGAGGCATTATGTTATTTGATGTATTCAATGTATCTCGATCTAATTGCATAAATGTGATGGTACAATTCATCGGTTATGACAAGTTAGCTTCATGGTGTTGCAGATGATACTGTCATCGAGTGTTAGAAACCATATGTTATTCTAATCATTGAAGCAGTGGTATGGCTTGTCTATTTATATCTCCTAATGAGAAGTTGGTTCTATTAACAATTTTTCAATAGAGTAGGCCTTATGGTATGATTCGCAAATCAGAGTCTTCTGATGCTGTAAATTCAAATGCCATTCTAATTTGTAATATGAGTCAGTTTGATCATATTGTAAGCATTGATCAAATTGCAAAGTTGGAAGTCTGTCTATCAGTACCATGATAGGTAGTTTTGAATATCACTAAGCTACCATGTACTCGTTCATTGTTTGTAGCATAACTTAGTTGAATTGTCGTTAGTATGTTGATAATGTTATTCATACGTAGTTACAAAGTATCGACTGGATCAACCATGTAGATGGTTTATTTGTCTACATCTAAGTTACTAGAATACTCAGCTTCATTAACATGATGCAAATTAGTTCAAGATGTAATTAGTGCATTCTTGTACTCATTGACACATCTACAGCATTTGAATTATCAAATTTGCCGCTTCAAATATGAAATGCACTTAGTAATCTTCAATTGTAATTTAAAATCGTAAAGTTTCGATATTATACGCAAATTTGACCAATACTTAAGTTCAAGGCTTATCATCGTTGCAAAATAATCTGAATAGTCACGCAGTATTGAGTTAGTCATACAGAGCCTATCTTATTGATTATTCTCGCTTGTAATTTTATTCTTTATGACTGACTTCATTATTGTTTTTATGTATGATTTAATGTTGTAACATCTGAGTCTAGATCGTCTAATAGAAATCATGTTGTCTGTACGTAAGGGAGTTCACTTTACATAGATATCAATATTGAAATTAGCATACATGTCAAGTAGATTGATAACATTAAACTACTCTCCTAATGTACTATATCTAATCTACTATCTCTATCTATATAGTCAGCATCTTACTAGTTTGAGAATACCTACATTTACTCTTATGAAGAATACTATGGTATCTAATTCATGCTATGAATGCTAAGTAACTAGTCTGCAGTACTTACATCTAATAATGTTCATATTAGCTCAACCGCTTAATCAATTGTTAATTCAAATTGACTACACCTAGTAATAATATAAGATGTATTCAAGAATATAAGTCTATAATGAATGAAGGTACAATCGTTCGTAACTATAGTCATGCTTATTATATCAAATCTATGACATAGATTGTTGAGTCTTTTGAATACTTCAGATTTATACTTCATACTAAGTTAATATACTGTCATTCGGTTTATTAATTGATTAGTATAATACATAATACATTGGACTGAAATCAATCCAATATAACTATCCAATGATAAATTCGATTCTAAACTATCACTAAGATTCAATCATGTTCTTATCCAATTGCCAACAATAAGACATAGATTAACTGAAATGCCACTGAACCACTGAACCATACATCGCAATAAATCTAGTCAATGATTAATTACTAACTTTAATCATGTCTTATTAAACATAATCATTCAGCAGAATGAAGTTACCAAGAACTATTAGTTACTAAAGATTACTATGATACTCGATTTATTGATAGTAAGTCTGATCATAATACGTGATTTCATTTCTAATGGAACATGTCTTCGAATTGATAAAGATTTAACACACTATGTTATCTATAAAGTACATTCTATGATCTCATAGCACAACTAATTAATTCTATCTCAATTACTTACAATATTATGATCTAATAACCATTCTGAATATTCTCTAAAGTTTAAATCGCAAGTTCTAGAAGCATTCATAAGAGCAATCTAAAGTAATCAAAATAAATTTATCATTGCATGTGTCTACCAATAATGAACTCTCATTTAATCACAAAAGCAAATATAACCTATCAAATTCATTACTATATACTGTAATATTTAGTAAAAAAGTACTAAGTAAAACAATCTATGCTAAGAATGCAATATTGCTAATATCATTAAATCCACCTTGTAATTGTTAACATGAACATGAACTAGACCTTAATAATATATCTACCATACATTAGATGTAACAAAAAGATCTTTAAACAATAAAGACCATAATATAGTCAACTTAATATTCACATCAATGTAACCATATACTTATGTCGAAGACTAACTCATGCTCCAACATTACATCGACCTTTAATTAGCATAGAAATTTGTCTCATTAAATCCATTCTATTACCAACAATCCTCATAGTTAAATATTGCTATCAAGTGAGTAACAACGGTTGATGACACTTAATGCATAATATTGAGAATGATCAATTACTACTAAAGTATTACATTTAAGAACTCTATAATAGTACATTCGCTTAAATGCTAAGTATGCACAAGAACATATTCACTATACTAGAATACCTAGTTAACTACGATGCAAATGAACTTGCAATCTTATAAATGCTATCAATACACATTCATACGTGATTAATAGCAGTAAACATAACAGTCAAAAAAATAGAACTACCAGAATACGAAATCAAAGAATATATCATTCTAATCTCAATTTCACGGTTCTCAATATATACTACCTGAGATCAACTTATGCAAGTCTTATCAACATATCAACAAATATATCAACCACTAAGTTACAAATTTTCGAACGAAAGAAGATATAATATTGCTAAAACTAATCAAGTACTTGTAAGTACCAATCCAATGAAATGTCACTACGCATATAGATATCCTGATGAACGTTAGACAGCCAATTCATTGACTATTTTACAATACCACTATTATCTCAAACGATCAAATCTGAAATATCGTTGTTAAATGAAATCATTAGCCAATTAATGCATAAATTTCACGAATATGTCTACACTTGATCCTCAACTATCTTCATTTCACAAGAAATTACTTTCATTATCAACGTATGCTAGAAAACATAGAATCTCTGAAATGCTTGAACTGAAATATCCGAATATATTACTAATACAACTTGATCGTAAAAGCTACTTAAGTAACGAGCAAACACGATAAACATTGAAATGAAGATTAGCACAAATCAATAACAAAGTCTACCTAATCAAACTCAAATGACTAGCATTATATCTAAAAGCCGAAAGTAAAAATATAGACAATGTATAGATATGTACTTTCATAATGTGTCAACTCACAAGCTAATTCACTCCTATTCAACCAGATTCAATTGTATAACTACACAAACTATTATCGACATCACTGCTATCAAATAAAACTACCATGGAAACTTGAACACTATCTCTAATTCTCAAAATAAATCACCATCATTAACTATTGAATTAGGTTATGACCTAAATCTATCATAAACCAATAGGAAAAACAGAACATCCATAAAGTTATTGAATCATTCTCAGATAGTCAGCTTTTAGACAACTAACTAGCACAATTAGCAATCTAGAATGATAATCAAGCATATAATGATCAGAAGTTATAACTGTCCTAGATCCAATTGCAATGCTTTATCCACTAGAATGAACTTATATATCGATTACTCTACAAATAATCCAGGAACTAATTCAATAATCAAAGAAATTGCTTGTAATTGATTACATACTCGTAGTTTATCAAACTTATCCAAACTCCTAATTATCCATTCTTGTCAAAATTAATATACATCACATGATCATATCATCACTAAATGAATTTCTATGTTCATATACATCTAGTAGATTCAAGAATGAATTAGAAACAGTTTTAACCATAAAAATACTAATACAATGACATTTGCAATCTCAGATCGCATAGTAACTATTAATCTCAATGACTATTGAAAATTCGATTATAACTATCCTGACAATCATCTCAGTGATTAAAAATATCTATTACCTAAAAGAAATTCGTAAAATTCATATTATCGACTAAATGCATCAAGAACTTTCAAATTTCTAATTTAATCCATTACAATCTTACTAGGACTCACATAGCTTATAATTCAAAACACTTTTGTAGAATTAGAGTAACTCACGATTCACTGCTCAACTTTCACCTCGAATCACATCTAATTCAAATGCCGACAATGGTCAAATTGATCTAAATCGCAAACGTCAATATATCAAGCATTCGATCACAACATGAACTTCTTAGCATACTCATATGATTCCATTTTTGAATACAATCAAATTCACGAACAATTCATTGACTGCAAGCATATAGATCCAATCAAAGATTCAACTTACAGTTCACCTTCTAAATACTTTCTATAAACTTCGTTCACAATAATTTGACAGCTAAGATTAATTCCCATCTAAACTGATTCGACATTTACAATTATAATCTTCAGAATTGACGTTTCTACCTCATAGCGAATTAATTCTGATTGTCTAATCAAGAATCAATGATTGAGATTCCTTCAGAATTACATTGCGCAATAATTAGCAACAAGTAACTATCATGCCAATTAACCTAGAAATCAATACATAACTGCATCTAAATTCCAAGTTTCAATCATTAAAATTCAAATGAAATGCAAATGATATATTAACCATTCATCGTTAACTATTAATGCAAATGACTAATAGAATTCTTCATAGTTTGAATATATTTACATAGATATCAACTAAAGATCAGAAGATCATTCAACTAATTGAAACAATTAAAGATTAAGTAACACTTCGGATAATTCCAGAATCTAAAATTAACTTTCTAAAATCCAGTCAATAAGTTGAAGTTTTAAAACGATTTACACCACTAATTACATAATTTCATAAATATTAGAATGTAAATAATAGATAAATCATTTATCAGTAATAGGTAGCCCATCGTATGTATATTATACAACGATATGAATTCATTAATGGTATACTATTTGAGATCCATGTAAATCTCAAATCTTAGATTAATACTTGCAACTTCTATGATCCATTAGTACAATCCAAATACATTATCAAAATTGTAAGATTACAGAAAATTGAAGTAGCAAAATTCAAATTTGATAACATAAGCAATCAAATCTACTAATTCGTAATCTTTAAATACTGACAAATTAATCTGCAAACGTAAATCATAATATCAAAAATGATCTTGAACTCTAAAATTATGTAAAATCATTCGACTGAATTGTGACATAAACTTTATATAATTCAAAACCTGAAATTAGTTGAGTAAAATATCTTGACCATATTTATATGTGACTACTTCCATCTAGATTATAAATTCAAATGGTATAACATTTAACAACTTCATACTCTATTTAATCTTAGTTCAATTAAAACTGAGCATATTGTAATATGAAGTCTGCTCTCATGACTCTAAAGATCATATGAAGTCACTATCATAACTTAGCCTTAGTAATAGTTCCATAGTCAATACTTCACCTTTAGATCACATTGATCAATTCTAATTTACCGATAATATCCACGTCAATTAGAGAAATCTAACAAATATTTTGCTAATGCTTATCTCATAGCATCCTAGAAAATCGTCAATAATTCTGCCACCATATGCTTGAACTTGAAGAAATAGCATTCATGAGTGCACTAATCCGTCATAAACATCCAAAGGTACACTGAATCACAATCTTCGATTCTTCGTACACATTACTTCTACTAATGAATTCATCCTTAAATTCCTACGACACTAATGTCTGCAGCTTGAATAATAATCGACATCTATTCAATCCTCGAATCTCAATCTCTCGAACTCAATCGAAGCAGAAGCTCAACTACTAACAAAACCGATGCTAAACGATTCACATTCTGTTCTAACGAGCCAGTATACATTCAGAACTATTCCTATCGTTTCTAGATTGATTCGGTATGGATATTTCTCCGAGCGACTCAATAATACATGAATTTGAAATTAGTATGTCAGCTTTGAAATTTACGTCATATGAATGCCAAAACTGATTTGAAATCATAATTAGAATTAATTTCCTTAAAGTATTCGTATTAAATAATATGATCCTAAATGATCATAGTACAATGAATGAAAGTAATCAAATATTGAAATAATTTAAATTCTATAAATCATGAAATATTTAAGTCATGTATTAAGAATGAGAGTATTAGTATTAAAAATATTAATTGCTCTAGTAATATAATTTAATGTATAAAGATTATAATATTTGAATGTTCATAATAAAGAAATATAATTATTCAATTAATTTAAATAAATGTTAATATCCAATAATTTGTAAATCGATTAAAAGTTAGTAGATCAATTAGTACTGAAGTAATTAGTGCCTATAAATATTCTAAAGTATGAAGAATCATTATGTACTCAAAGGATCAATCATGAATGCACTATAATAATAGCATTGGATTTCATTCAAGCTTCAAATATACACTAAATTTGCATGAACACTTGAAGCACAATGATCAATATCTAATTTTCGTTCTAAAAGTACAATTGTAATTACCATTATATCCAAAATAATTAAATCTGTACATGGGATAAATATTTCCATGAAAGACTAAACAGAAGACTATTGCAAATTGAAAACTATAGCAACTAACGTCAATTGATTCAAAATCATTAAGTAAATAAGATTTTCGATGCAAATAAACGTATCCATTGCATGATACTTTTAGAGTTTGTACTTCTGTCATATAATTGAACATATTGACCTCTGAAGTTTCGTACTTCATATGTCAAATCCATTGACTTCCGATTATTGATTTAATTGCTTCGTCACTTTTCATTGTCATAGCTTACCGACAACTATTATCATTATCTAGCAATAACTTGTAATCATGAGATTATTGCAAGAATCCATTAAGATTAAAATGTTGTCAAAGCTGTATATCAGTTATTTTCATCATTGCCTAACTAAATCAAATGCAGTCAATATGAACTATCAAATTGAAGATTATATTGTAATTTGTAAACTCAAAATTTAATCAGATGAATGCATTTATGAATCCGTAAAACAATTTCATTTATGATAATTAAGAACATATATTTATATACAAAGTTTAATCTAAATTATCTCAAATACACTTATTAAATGGTTTAAGAATAGTTCATTGAATTCAAATCATTACTAAGATTCAATTAAGATCATCCGAATTCCGTTATATCTTCTGATTCAATTAACTAATTAAGAACTATCTCGAATGTATTAACCTGTAACTATTAAAGCAATCATATTAAACATTGGTAGTAATCATATCAAATCTTATTACCTTAATTTGAAATGTAAACTCATTAAATCATTCTCAAATGTAATTATCTTTGAATCTTATCATCAATAGATTGAATTTAAGTGTCTTGCTCATTGTTTTGACTAATTCGTATAATTAGTAACAACTTGCCATTAGTTTACATTGAATCGCTTGGAAATTTACCTTGTATCCATGATATATCGCATAGTCATCAAAATCTTATCGTTATTGAATTATGCATTCTCTGTTTATATCTGTTTAGCATATTGAAATAGAATCATGCTCGAATACTGTTGTAATGTCTAATCATTGGCGATATTTATTTAGCTTACATTATGCTATGTTTATTAAGTTATATGTATCAACATGCCTAAATATGTGTTTGCAAATCCGATCGTGACATTTCTTCATAAGCTATTGAATAACTAATCATTCTATACCATTATTATCGCCTAATATATTATATGCATGTAGTAGCATCAATGTTGATACACATATTCAGTCTTGAAAATCTATTAGTAATGATTTGATGTATTAAGATAGAAACATGCTATTGAAGCATTTGAATGTTTCAATTGATTGGAAAGTAGATTGAGAGTAGCATCACTTAGATCTAGTCATGGAGTATCCTTAAATTCGATTCTGCTTTACCACATGCAATGTAATCACTTGATTCAATATTGAGTTCGATGTGTCTCCGTAGCATACACAATAGTTCGTTAATGTACCATTAGTGCGGACAGATACTTTAAGATGTAAGGTTGATCCACATCATTAGAATCCTTCGATGCTTTTGAAGCGATTTAATTGGTCAAATTGGATTGTCTGGAGATTATATTGAAAAGCATGAATTGCCAATGATTATGAAAGCCAGCTTGCACAATGATCCAATATTTAAAAACCCGGTTAATTTTAGCTCTTGAAATTAGATTTGATATTGATTAAGTTTTTTCGTACCATATGAAAGATTTGATTTGTTATTTGTAAAAATCTAATTCCTTGGCAATATTTGTTCCATAATTTAATAAAGCTTAATTCTTGTCAATTGAAATTTTAATTCATTGTAAATTTTTATTTTAGGTTATGATTGGATTTCAAATTCAGTTAACGTCTGAAATTTAGGATTATTGATTGGTCTATGGAACCATTATATTGGTGTTTTATGCTTATGGGTAATGCTTTTTTTTTTTCTCATGTATTTTTAAATCTAATATTATGTAGTACTTCCATGATTAACAGTAGGACGTTCGTATTAAAAATTCATTTGGTTCATTGATCGAGTCCCTAGATACAATGCCTTGATGGAATATTCAACCTTACAAAGACACAATATTTCCAGATTTCCTCACCCCATCCTATTGAGGCGTGTGTGATCTTGCAAAAGGTGGGTCATTCCTTGTGGGTAAAGTTGTACACCTCGCAGAGTTTAAATCTAATTAATTAGCTGCCTTCATGTCATGAGCACTCTGTGAAGTCATTCCAATGTTAGCTTTGATTTTCAAAAGGGTTTATTTTTTGCAAGTTAGCTTACCCTACAGATGACCCAATACTATACCATGTGTTGGCAAGTGTTGGTGTCACCACAGTGCCTCGTGTGGACAAAGAACTGGATATATGCCATGCGATGGCAAGGTTTGATTCGTCGCTCACGTCATGGAGGACGGTGAGTGTTATTTATGCTTTACTTATTTGCTATCAATTAATCTTGCTCTTTTAAATTCGATTGCAAATAACTTGGTTTCAAATTCAAATTCGCTTATGCAAATTAACCGTAGTAGCCTCCTTTGAAATGGCCTCGCATGTATTGTAGGATTTGCTCAAGTCTTGCTGAGTATGTAAAATACTCACCCTTGCCACAAAAGCGAGTGGACTTGTTTTTGGTCTTACGCTCCATTACATCCAAAATCTTAATCTATTTGCTCTTTGTAAGTCGAGTCCTCTTGCAATTCGATAGCTTCTAACGGCGCTTTGTTCTACTGGCACTCTGAGACATTTCTTAAGTTGCGACACATGAAACACATCATGCACTCCTGCTAATGACTGGGGCAACTCCAACTGATACGCAACCTCTCATCGGCGGCTTAAGTTCTTAAATGGTCCAACATACCTAGGTGTGAGTTTTCCTTTAACGTTGAACCTTTTTACACCTTTCAAGGTGGTGACTTTGAGATACACAAAATCATCAGGTTCAAAACTCAATTCTTGACGATGATTATCGGCATAGCTCTTCTGTCTTGACTGTGCTGTCTTTAATCTTTCTCTGATCATGGCAACTTGCTCTTCAGCCTCTCTGAGCAACTCCGGTCCAAATACCGAACGCTCTCCCATTTCATTCCAATTTAACGGGGTACGACAGGCATGACCACATAGGGCTTCGAATGGTGACTCTTGCAAACTAACCTGATATCTATTGTTATAACTGAACTCGGCATATGACAAGCGTTTATCCCAAAACCTAGCGTAAGCTAACGCACAAGCTCTCAATATATCTTCCGGATTCTGATTTAACTTTTTCTGTTTGACTATCGGTACGCGGATGATAACTGTACTGAAATTCTAGCAAGTTCCCATTACTTCATGCAACTTGTTCTAAAACCTCGAGATAAATTGGATACCTTTATCGAACACAATATTCTTGGCCACCTCATGCAGTCACTCAATCCCTAACACATACAGATCTGCCACACGATCTTTTGAATACGTAGTCTTCAGTGGTATGAAATGAGCAACTTTGGTCAATCAACCAATAACGCTTCCTCCGAATTTGTATCCTTTATGGTCAATTCACACTAGGGATTCTTTTACTGGTTTGCTTCCCACTTCTACTCAGGGGTCTATAACGATTGCGACGAACCAACAGGTTACCAATGCATTGACTTTATTCTCTGACCTACATCACATCGAGTATCACATCCAATAGCTTCGCTCTTCACCTTTGGCTATCAAACTTTTCCTTTAGACCTTAATACATTCTGGCACTTTCTGGATGAATCGAATACTCAAAATCATGGATTTCCTCAAGTATCATCTGCTTAGGATCTTCCTATCCGGCACACTGGTGCGACCTTAAATCCTCATGGTATCCTAATCACTCAAATTCTGCTTCTTGGCTAAGCTTTCTTCTTTCCTTGACTTGATTTTGTACTTCATCACCCTTCAACTTTCTGTGATCTGATCTTCTAATGTTGATCTTATTTTCAAGGTAACTATGAAACTTTATCGAACATCTCCGATTGCAGCCTCTCGAATTATTTACATAACCCTAGTTGACTGCTTATTATCACCTATTCACACTGTGGCCTCATAACTCAACGTCGATTACCATAATGACCTTACTAGAATGCCCATGGATTCTGACACTAAAATCTTTGATCATTTCCCGTCATTGTCTTCATTCCATATCAATGTCTGACTGAGTAAATGTACAATTTATACTCTTATGATTTCCACCTATTTTCATTGAGATAGTGACACCATATTTCCAAATCGTGCACTACGATAGCTAACTCCAAGTTATACATAGGATAATTCTACTCATGCTGTCTCAATTGTCTCATCGCATAGGCAACAACCTTGCCATTTTGCATCGATTCGTATCCCAGATCATCACCATATATGTTGAAACTGTTTCGCACTGCTGGTAATACCAACGCAGGTGTCGATGTTAACCGCTTCTTCAACTTCCTAAACTCTTTTCATACTCTAGCTTCCATGCAACTTTTTCCTCGTCAACAACCGTATAAGAGGTTTAGCTGTTGTTGAAAGTCCTTCCTATGAGCCAGCGATAATATCTTTCCATTCCTAGAACTTTGGATCTAAGTAACGAACTTTGGTTGTGACACAACTTCTACCTTACTTGATTCAACATCAACTCCTTTAGCAGTCTTTATATGACAAAAGAATTCTACCTTTTTCTTCCAGAGATCACACTTGTTAAACTTAGCGTATGACTGCTGCTCTCGCAAAAACTCATCTCAAGGTTCTGCATGTTTTCCTCTTGTCTTGGAGTATACTAGAATGTTCATCTATATGGCAATCACAAATTTATCCAAGTAATCCTTAAATACCTTAGTCATCATGTTTATGAAGTATGTGGCGCATTGGTCAATCCAGGAGTTATAGCCACAACTTATACTGTCCATATCGCGTAGAGAACGCAATCCTAGAAACATCCTTCACACGACTCCTCAATTGAGGATAGCTGAAGCGAAGTTTCATCCCAGAGGAATTTCAACTCTCTTCTCAATTGCCCAAACATGTTATCGATCTTGACATTAGGTACTTGTTTTCGATCTTTTCTTCATTTAGAGTATGATTCAGTGCACTTTCCTGACCTTCCATTTTCCTTTTGATAAACAAGAGCTCCTATGGTGACACACCTAGTTTTCTCAAAACTCTTACTAGTCACTCTTCGATTTGCTTTTCCATTTCCCACTAATTACTTAGTAGGCATTTGACATGGTCTATTTGCTATGGTGTTTGTACTAAGTACTAATTCACTTAGAATTCAATCTCTCAACATGACAAAGATACCGTGCAATTTCTTGAAAAATATATCAAGGTATTCTCTCGACAACCAAGCAGACTTCTAATCGGCAATTTCACACTATTATCCATTAGCTGGCTAACACGAACTGTCGTCTCTTGAAACCCCTTTTTTCACATTCAAGGTTTTAAATCGACATACTCTTTACCAAGATAGCCTTATGCTTGAGCATCCAACTAATTCCAGATAATAATGTTAAAGGTCTAAGGATCCAATTGCAATATGATTTGCTTGGAACTCTACTCACTCAAGAGGCACTTAAACTCTCACCACCCCGGTTAAATCTAACACGATCGAGCACTTCATCGACAATGACAAATACTCTATAAACAAGCTCACATTGGGTACCATTAAACTAGCCACCATTGCACATGTATCATTTTCAAGTGATCCATAAACTCAAGAATTCTCTTAGAGAACATCTAACCCATCCTTATTGCTTTTCATTTCAACATTCCGTATATCAATGTATCAACCATCTCTGCTTTATTCCTTTGACGAGGAAACCTTTACATGAAATTCATCACTAATCTCTACTTTGCAAATATGGTTACGATATTGCCCTAAGTAAATTCATGGCTCCTAACTTTCCTTATTTAGCATTAACGCTAGGGCTTCGATAGGGACAGAGTTGGGATTGACTTGAACTAACGCGATGGCTTCCTTTGAGGGCATTTACTAACAAAATGCTCGGGCTTATGGTAGATATAGCGAGTCTTATGGTGAACTTTCTTTCTTGAGCATTCATTGATTAGAACAAGATCTTTTACCTAGACACCTTTTCTTCAATTGGTTCTCTAGGCAAATTTCTCTCGCAATTTCACCGCCACTCTTGGCGTTATGTATCGGATCGAGGTAACTTCCCAGATATCCATGGCTATAGGAATTACTTGTTCTCTCAGTGGACATTGACTAGCATAATGGCCTTTTTCGTGATGCTTATAACACTTAATGCTGCTCTTCTTATGATTCATTATTTCCGATTCACAACACCTCCCTAGTAAAATGATCTTCTTCACCATACAAGGGACCCATGTGGGTGATAGCCACTTATGGTTTCCTAATTAGGGTTGACAGGTTTAGGAGGGTGCATTTTAATTCTCCAAGCGGCGTATCTTGGGCACTAACTTTCCTCTCTTATTGATAATTCTTGAGCAACTAAAGTCCGTGAGATTCTTCCGCTGATTTGGATCAAGGCAAGAATTAACGGATCCAAGGGACACCGAGGTGGGCAATGGTCTTGTCCTTCACAAAGGTAACATGTGATGTCGCTCATAGGACATTCTCAAGGAGAATGGCTTCCTTCACGATCGAGCAATTGATCGCATGCTCGCTGCTGGTATGTACTATTTCTCCACAGCGAATGCACGCAAGACCTTCCAAGTTTGTTTGGTTGGTAGTACTCCATAAAACGATGTCTAGATTTTGAGCAAGGTGCAGGGATAGCGTTCTTCTTTAAATTCACTGTGACCATACCATTCCTTGGAGTTTCTATTGGGTTGATTTCCACTTCCACTAGCTTCATTGCTATCACTATTCTGAACCATCTGTTGGATTACCTCAAAGGGTTAGGGAAGAGGAAGAATAGCATAGGTAAGGAGCAAGAAGCCTAACATAGGGGAGATAGGTTTAACCTAATAACTTAAGCAATCAATATTAGTAGCTTGGTATGGCTGCTTATATAAGCCTAAAAGCTTTGCAATGCATACTGCACACTCAGCAATCAATGAAGAACCAATTCAACCTATCCACACAACAACTACCGTCTACATGGGTGACTCTCTTAACTTAGGAAACGAACTCCCACACATGAGTCTCAACGGCTACTTGAAGCGCTAAGTCTTCTAGATCTTGGAACACTTCATTGATCCGCTCTTCCATGAGCTTGATGATTCTTTCCTTCGTGATCTTTATGGTAGCAAGCAGCACTCAATGCCATCTCCTAAAGTGTGGTATATCGCTTTTCTACTTAAGATAACTTAGGTAAGATTTTAACTTACTTTAGCAGAGATAAGAGAAAGAAATTTCAGCCAGGAAAAGAAAGAACTTTTGGTAAGGGAGAAATAGAAGAATGAGATAAGTCAAGAACACATTATTCTTCTAGGTTAGGACTTTTACTTTAGAAAATAATTTTGAAGGACCTATAGGGACGACCAACTATCTAGGCCAAGACCTATAGTAGTATGCTCTGATACCACCTCTGTAAGGACCCGAATTCACCAATTCGAATCCATCGTGTTTTACCGCACTAGTCCTGGATCAATCGCTAGTGCACAAAGCTTAACATCGGTAAGCATCATATCATACACAACGATAAGAATAATAAGACTTTATTTATTGAATATAACTAGTGTATGATCTTATGATCACTTACAATTATTCACCTCACATGGGCAATAGTAAGACCACTTGAGACAAATGCAATGGAAAGTAGTAGAAAACATAGATGTCCCATCAAGACACCACAAGCGATCGACAAGGATTAGCCTAGTGACACGCGCCCACCGAAAGTCCTTCTCCAATAACGATGATGATACTCCATTGTTGTTGGTTGTTAAGCAAGGGTGAGTACACCAACACGTACTCAACAAGTTGTGCACAAAATGCAATTCTATCATAGCTATATGCGTGCTTATTCCAAAGGAAAGGCTAAGGGTTCATTTGCAATAAAGCAAGCATTTAAGAACACATATGATACATAGATTGAAAAGACAAGAAACAAATAAATACAAGTAAATAGATTTAGTGATTCTCAAATAAACCCAAGTTTTCCATCCTAAATCAAGTTCCATTATCCACATGGCATCCCCGCCATCCCTTCCATTGTCCATTTTAATTAACTACCCTTGATGTAATTTCCGAGCATTGCTCAATACCGTGAGCACGGCTATCCTAATAGTTTGTACACTCGCAGAGGTTATGCACTTTACCCACATGATACAACCATGCACCACACAAGTGAACGATTATAACAAAGCCATTACAATGCATCCTCTTAACCCAATGCTACCCGCTAAGGTTTCAACATCAAGGGTTACACCACCACAATAGGGCCCCTCTTGCGCCATGTGAGTTTCTCCGCACACCGGACTCACACCACCACGATAGCACTCAAGTTAAGCATTTGCAAATTAGTCGGCTTAGGTTGTGCCCCATAACAGACATGTGGTTGCATGATTGACTCAGTCAAAGGCTCGCAAGGTTAAGTCCTTAGGATTGATTAAAGCAAGACATACACATACCCTCGGCTCCTCTAAGCCCACCCTAGCACACTTGCCCTTCCACTTGCTTCAATCATAAAGTGATTACCACCCTGTTGATTACCAAGCACCACGTGCTACTCACAAATCAACATCGTGTGACCTCCCGCCACGACAACTCAATCTCTTTGTGTGACCACACATGACACACGAGTTATCATCATTGTTCCATATTCCATTAGTCAACATTAATACTCAACATTTCATGTGCATGTGATGACGTGGCATGGCTAAGCAATTCTATTCCGTTCTAACCATCCATGTTGATTTCAGTATTAACCAACCATAATGAACCAACCTAAGGTGACAAGTGGATTATGGCATACAAATAACAAGGTAAGGTGTAATTCAAAGGGTACGTTAGCTAATCCCAAAGTTAAGTTGAAATCATTTGTACACATAAAATATCATGCAATAGAGTAAATCAAAATAGCAATTTTGCAAACATGGGTGCAACATGATCAAAGCACAACTTGCCTTGCTTAAGCTCCTGGTCTTGGTCTAAAGATTGTTCCTGGGTTGCAAATTCCTCTTCCAAAGCCTCGCACAATTCAACGTCTACGCGAATCGAGAAGAAATAGCAAATAAACACCAAAACCAAAGAAAAAATGAACTCAAAAATTAAAATAAAAATCACCATTGGATATATGTCAATTTTACAAATTTTTAGGAATTTGAATCACCTCAATCGGAGTTCGTATGCAAAAGTTATAGCACTTTGAAGTTTTAGATTCCTGAAAAATCCCTAAAATCATAAAATCCGAATTAATTGAATTATTTTTAGAAAGAAAAACCGAATTTATGACGTCAGCTGACGTCAGCGTGGCGCCGGCTTGGTACGGCTACACGTGGCAAGATCTGGACTGTTAAATATCAATCTAACGGTTACGGGTAAATTTACTACGTGGCTCAATATCAACCGTCCGATCTAAATCCGACGATTAATATTATATCGAGCGATTCATTGTGCACTTAATCAATGTGGCCCATCCGTGACCCTACGATCTTAATCCAATGGCTATGGCTCACCCGTGTTAACTACTGTTGCCCTAATTGATGTGGCTTGCTCTGGACCACACGATCCTAATCTAACGGTAGAAACCTTACCCGAGCGCTTCACTATACACCACGGCGACGTGGCCCACTCCCGATTGTCCGATGGCGATCCGACGGTTGAGAGGCTTCAGCTCCGGTGATGGCGACGCAGCTGGGCAATCCCGCCGGACTTGGGGACGAAGACACACCCGACGGCGCTCCGGCTTGTTTCGGCGAGGAAGAGTTAGCGAATCCGACGCGGCGCAAGTCGACGAATCCGAACCCGGCTCCAACACGGCGGAAGAGTGTCCCTAGCGACGGCTGCGACGCGGCGAAGACCTTCAGCACTCCAGCGAGCTCACACGGTCTTCACGGTGCTCCTCCGGCGACAGCGCAACAGGGAAGATGTGCGGCGGCTCGTGATGGATCTCGAGAGGCATGCCCAGCGCTTAAATACCCCTCGAGCGATGTGCATACTTGGAAACCGTGGCGGCGGCGAAGTCCGACATCATATTGCTGGCGACGATTCGCCCGACACGACAACCAAGAACTGCGGCGATCAAGATCCGACGGCCGGATAGAACGAGGAGTCCGAACCGTATCGATCAATGACGCACCGTGCGATCAAGATCTAACGAGACGCAACGTTAGGGTTTCCATAAATGACGTGGCGTGTTTATGGCCCTTGATCCCGATCCAACGGCCCAGACATTCTCCCGATTTTACCATGTCCGCGACAATAATGGGCCGCGCCTGTTACTATTTACGGGATTTTTCCGGATTTTTGATTTATAATAATTAAGAAAATTCATTTGGCTTATTTAGGTAGTAAAAATATCGTAAAAATTAAAAGAAAAATCTCAAAAATATTTTGAGACATTCTGAACTTAAATAAAATATTTTTGACAAAACTTTATTTTGTAAATTCCTTTTATAATTATTTCTTAACAAAAGGCAATATGTTTAATTTCAAAATAATTCCAATAAATCTCAGAAAATCCAAATAATTCCAGAAAATTCACAAAAATCATAAATTGCAATAAAATAATATTAAAAAAATTAAAAACTCAAAAAATGGGATGTTACATCAAATTAGCTCCAATTCCTTGCATGTACATTCCAAAGCACTAAAAGAAGCAGGAGTTTTCACACCACATAATATATAGGACTGAAGACAGGCAAACAGCTATCCGGAGGTGGAAGAAGAAGAATGTCAAAGAACTTAAAATTAACGACATCCATGTATGTAGGCAAAGAGCTTAAAATTTCACTACAGCAATGAATATAGCGCAAAGTATGCAAACAACACAAATTTCACTACAGCCATGTATGTAGTACAAAGTAGGGACGACACATCTTAAAATTGACTGCAACCGTATATAACAAGGACTGTGTTACACGGGAACATATCTTGTGCAAATAAAGTTTCGGTGCAAACTCGGTACAACCTAACTAACAAAAGTTTCAAAAAATTCTGAAAAAAATCATGGATGTACATCTCAGCTTACCCCATCTACATATAAAATTTCATGATCAAATTCGTCCTGTGCTAGAAGTTACGTTCCTGTTCATGATCAAATTTGTTTTTTTTTTGTAACTCTTAGCACAGGACGAATTTGATCATGAAATTTTATATGTAGATGAGGTAAGCTGAGATGTACATCCATGATTTTTTTCAGAATTTTTTGAAATTTTTGTTAGTTGAGCTGCACCGAGTTTACACCGAAACTTTATTTGCACCATATGTTCCCGTGTTACACATCTATCTCTCGGCGAGTCGGCGTTTCCCTCTCGGGGAGGCTTCATATGCAGATCTTATCTCGATAAAAATCGATTTTCTATATATTCATATGCTCGCGACTTCGCGAGGTAGAATGCTGGACGTACAACACACCGTTACAATCGTAGAAGTTACACTAACTGACGCCTCCATGCTTCTCTGAATACAGGCTTGCATAAATTTTGAAGTGAAATGATTATTAGCAGAGTAGTGCATGGTTACAAATCTATCTCACACGCGTTTTTGCTCCATAATTCATGCTATCTATTCCTCTATCCCACATTTTAAGTCTAAGTTCACCACATGCACAGACAAAAGAGATACTAAATCTAAAAAAAAATTAATGGCATTGGATCATTTATACCCCTATTAAATAATACACACTACAATAACTCATCCACTTTTCAGCATTAAAAAAAGAGAATTTTTACGATGCACTACCATGGTACTCCCTCCGTCCCAGTATATAAGGCGTATAAGTTTTTTGGTACTGTCCCACAATACAAGGCGCTTCTTCAATATGCACTGTTGTCTCCCATATTTACCCTCACCATCTGCATGCATGCGCGTACTTGACGCTTGGGAAGGTGCAGCGATAAATACTTTGAGCCATGCATGAGCGCACGACCAGGAGACGGCACACTTCCTGATAATCTTTGCATGCATGCATGGTGTGTTTAATTAAGGGTAAATTTGGAAGAAACTCCTTTGCGCGCCCCTGCATTGGTCTCGGTGAAAAAACTTATACGCCCTCTAAACTGGGACGGAGGGAGTAGTATATAGCGGTAGTAGAAATTAGATCCGATCGTTGATTTGTCGAGAGCATTCTGGTCTTTTAGTTTTGAAAATATGAATATTTGAAAGGGTATAAACGGCTTTTCATGTTGAATGTCATCCTCTTTCGGTTCCTATCGTTTTTTTGCTGGTTTCTTGCCGATTCCTCAGGTTTATTTGCGCCGCTGCCGCTGGTTCTTTTTGTAGCCTTGTGCCTTACCGCTGGAGTTCATGCCTTTGCCGGTGGCTCGCCGCTAAAATTTGCTTGCTATCCTCCTCCCCGTTACTGTCGACGCCGCCGGCTGGCCCGGTTCCTTTCGACGACTCCATCCGTAGTAATCGATCGAGATGTCGCCCATGGCTCCGTGTTCGCCCTTCATCACCTCACGCTTCTCGTCCGGCCGCCCTCCTCCACCGGCGCGCCGCCGACGCCGGCACGCACGCTCGAAGAATCGCCATGGCCGAGACGGCAAAGAATTACGCCCGCGCATTGGCTTTGGCCTCGTAAACCGCAACACCGTCGTCCATGGATTGATCATCAGCTTGATGAATGAAGCACTACTGCCCGTGACGTATCCTCCTCGCACCGTTCTTTCCTCCTCCTGTTGTTGCCTTCTTTCATGTAGATTCGGTATAAGGCAAGGTCGGCCACCTACAAGGACGAATTTAACGCAAAAGGGTAATGTAATCTTCCACGAGATTTAGGGTTGGTTATGCTCAGAAATTTTTTACCATTATACCCCTCCACGGGTTATACTACCCATACTACACATGGTAGTATAATCAGATCTAAACTAATCTCAACCTTTGGATCTAAAGAAATGGACGACCCATATTCATTCTAGTGTATTGTAAAAGAGCTCTAAAAAAAAGGTATATAGAGATTTATATCGCAGAACAGGGAGAGTACATAGCTGGGAAGCAATGAAACGCTTCTCCAAACTTATTAATTACATAGCTGGGAAGCAATGAAACGCTTCTCCAAACTTATTAATTAGTTGATCAATTGACGCTTTCCCGTAGGGGTTGTACATACATGATTCTCCTCAATATCAGCTTCAACAGAGTGTACAAACTTAGTATAAGGAGGTATCCGTGATTCCCACGACACTATCTCAAACTCCTCA
Organism: Guadua angustifolia; assembly: GCA_036346375.1. Taxonomy (NCBI): domain Eukaryota; kingdom Viridiplantae; phylum Streptophyta; class Magnoliopsida; order Poales; family Poaceae; genus Guadua; species Guadua angustifolia. The sequence goes on along the minus strand of CM070503.1, from coordinate 60,493,063 downwards.
TTCAGTACAGCTATAAGTCCAGGTAGTAGTTCTCCAAACATGACATGTGGCAGTTTCCTTCTGAGATGATCATCATCTCTTCAAACTCGTGGAGGCATAAAACGAAGTGGAACAGTACAAGATGAAGAAGTTGATAGCGTTAATCTTGTAATTTGGAAAGTTTGTTTTGGAAAAAGTTCTGGAGTCTGTGTAGTACACAATGTGTACTCCGAGTCAGTCGCTGAGATTTTTGCTTTAAAAGCAGGCACCGGAGGTTCTGTATATGTAACAAGAGAAGAGATGTAATACCAAAAACAAGGGAGCCTGTAGCTTAATTAATGGTTTGTGTGCTGGCTTGTAAATTGAAGGTCATGGGTTTGAGACTTGAAGACGATGTTTTTTAGTTGATTTTTTGGTTCTTCTTTTTTTGTGGTCCAACAATCCCTAGCTGCAGTCCTGGGAGGGGGAGAATTCATGTGCCTTCTTGTGGCTCTCGACGTGCGGCCGGCAGCAGGAGTCACATACGGTAGCAGCAGAGGAGTCCCGAGTCACGGTAGAGGCTTTCCTTGCGTGTGGCTGTTAAAAAAAAAAAAAAAAAAGCCAAGCTCTAGAATTCACGTGCTATGTTAATTTAGGATCTAAATTTAGAGAGAAGGTCAATTTCTGCTGGAGTACAGCAGATTTGTTTCTGAGTTAGACCTTATATTGTCACCATCTATATATTTTTTTAGATAAAGTCACCATCTATATATACCTTCTTGTAAACCGCACAGGGCGATTAGATCCCTGCATTCGTAACTCTCCAGAAAATAGTAAAGATTTACCAACTGGTACCCGTGGTTTTTTTCGTAAGAGTTTTTCACGTTAAATCTATATCTCTTGTTCTCTCTGATTTAGATCTATTTTATCTATTCTACGTGTCGAATTTCTAACATGCTACAGCAAACAAGAAATTCCAGCGGCACAGTACGTGAAGCCCTGTAGCACGCGAGAAAAGAAAAAAACGACGCAGGCATAGGAAGGACTCCCTCCGTGCAACGAGGTGAAGAATGTATGTCTCTCCAATATCTACTAGCAATAATAGCGCGCTACGCTGCGTCGTTTTGCAGATAATCTATTGGTATGGACATGTTATCTAAAGTAGTGGAATCATAGTCTTAAACCCATGATATAAGTTTAGATGGGCAAAGTACAGATATATGTCCGGTGTGAACAACGGAGAAATATTGTTCCGTTTATAGGCCTAAATGGTTGTATTTTTTGTTTTTTTGTGTAATTACGATCTTCTTATTTACTTTAAAAAAAGGGTCGCTAGGACCCGTTAGCGGATCTATGAACCGGTTTAAATCGTCGGTCAGCGTTTTTTGTTTTTGAGCGAAAACCGCAGAGAGATATAAATGTAATTTTGTTTGTATTTTTTATGCTAGGACCGTTGGCAAACATATGAACTGCTATAGAACTTCGATTTAATCTGCGTTTTTTAGAAAACCGTGTTTAGACAGATAACGACTACGCCACGTCGCGTATGACGATACAACGTGAAAAATTGGAGAAATCTGGTTGTATTTTCGTTTTCCATATTTGTTTAAAAAAATATCTGGTTGTATTTTCGGTTTCCATATTTGTTTTAAAAAAATAGGTCGTTAGGACCTCGGCTTATTTAATCTATGGACTGTTATAAACCTTCGACTATAAATTTGCGATTTAATCAGTATTTTTTTTGTAGGTGAAAAAGTGACGAAAAACATTTTTCTCGGAAAACGGAGAAAGGACCTAGTTTTTTGTTTTTGGGCGAAAACCGTAGAGAGATATAAATGTAATTTTGTTTGTATTTTTTTTGCGTTAGGACCCGTTGACAAACATATGAGCTGCTATAGAACTTCGATGAATCTGCGTTGTTTTTAGAAAACTGCGTTTAGCTAGGATAACGCACTACGCTACGTCGCGTATGACGATACAACGCGAAAAATCTGATAAATCTAGTTGTATTTTCGGTTTCCATACTTGTTTAAAAAAATAGGTCGTTAGGACCTATCGGCAAATCTATGGGCTGTTATAAACCTTCGACTATAAATTTGCGATTTGCGACGAATCTGTGTTTTTTTACTGTAGGCGGAAAAAGTGATGAAAACATTTTTCTTGGGAAAAACGGAGAAAGGACCTAGACGTAAATAGTAAGGGCATGTTTGTTACGTTTTTAGACCTGTCCGCTATCCTGAAAAATTAGAAAAGGGCTTGTTCGCGATTGGAATCTAATGGGAGGGTTTTTCCGTAAAACGGCGCACCAGGGACCCGAATGCAATGAATGGGAAAAAATCTTTCTCTCACAAAAAATCGCGAAGGACCTATTCGTAATCTGTAGGGACCTATCCGTAATTTGAAAAAACGGAGGGCTTTTTCGCAAATGTCGCAAAGTGACAGGTGGACCGGCTGGGAGCTCTCCAATTCCTTCGACTATAAAGGGTGCAACCATTATTGGTAACTGTTGTCGACAATCGACATAACATGATGATATTGGTGGTCATTTATGTGTCTCATCTGGAAGACGATCAAAGCTATGTATACTTGTGTGAGTTGTGTCTATAACATAAACGTATATGAGTTCCTTCAGAGATGTCGTACGCATCAGAATAGATCATGCTGCACGAGAAAATCAAAAGAAAGTCATTGCATGTGCTAAGTCTAGTCCGTCAAAATCTCCAGGGTGTTGAAGAGATACATTTACCATCCAAAGTCGTGTCCGTCGAAGTTGAATCTGAGATGTTGAAGAGATGAGATCGCTGTCCACGATCGTTTCCCATCACTACTACAGAATTGGCCTTTGATACCGGCTCATCAGTACCGGTTGGGCTCGAACCGGGACTGACAATTACAATAGTCCCGGATCAACGGCTACTGGGTTGTTGTAGCTCTTTAGTACCGGTTCAAGGCACGAACCGGTACTGATGATGTAACTTCAATACCGGTTCGTGTAATGAACTGGTACTAAAAAGCCACCGCAGGCTAGCTGGCACAAGGGCTTATTAGTACCAGTTGGAGGCACCAACCGATACTGATGTTAGAGCATCAGAACTGGTTGGTGCTTCCAACCGGTACTACTAAATCCCAATTTAAACTTCTTCCTCCCCCCACTATGCTCGACCAAGAACATTGCAGCGTGGGATAAGAACAATGGAGCATCAGCTAAGAGCTTCAAGGGAGGGGAGGTGCCGCTCAAATTACAAAATTTTGGTCATTTTACTCGAAACCAAGTTAACTAAAATTAGTAACATCTTTCCTCACTACATTTGGTGTTAAATAGAGCCTCTTCTTTGCTTGAAATATGAAGAAAATTTGATCTTCCCCATGATCGATGAAAGATTATAAATGTAGAGATCTAGCTCAATATTTTCAAGTAGGTGGCAAAAACTTATTGTGTAAGCTTGGCATTTGCTTGGATTATAATGTAGCTCGCATTGAAGGTGTGGATCTAGCTCAAAGTTAGGTTTTGATTCTCAATCGATGAAGAATTTTGAATCTAGACTTTGATCGATCAATTCTTTTAGTAGGTTGCAAAAACTTGTGTAAGCTTGGATTTTGCTTGGATTATGATATAGCTCAAATTGAAGGTGCAGATCTAGCTAATATTTAGGTTTTGGTTCCATCGATCGATGAAGAATTTTGAATCTAGATTTTAATCGACCAATTCTTTTAATAGGTTGCAAAAACTTGTCGAGTATGAATACTGAGCAAATAATCATTTTATAGAAAAATATCTAATGAAATATAGTCCTTTTAAAAATATGTAATGAAATGAAATCATTTTAAAAATATAGTTGTCTTAAAAATAACAATTTCTATAGAAAAAATATATGATGAAATATTGTCATTTTAAATATATTATCTTTTTTAAAAAATTTCACCTAAAATTAAATTTATCAACCTAAAATTTTAAATAAAGAAAATATTAGTTTAATTTGGATTTTTAAAAATGTTCAATAATTCATTATCGGAAAATGAGTTAACAGTTATCTTGATGTAACATAATGCAGATGGACCGGCGATGGATGTACATGGACCGACGCTCCTCGGAATTCTTGCAGGGTTTGCAAGATTTTCTTCGTGCGGCCGATGCATACACGATATTAGGCTACATATGTTGTCCATACATAGACTGCAAGAATGAGGAGTGGCTAAAATCCAGCCACCTTCACTTCCATTTGCTCGCAAGAGGCTTCATGTCAAACTATACCTGGTAGACCAAGTACGGTGAAGAAGAGATTATACAGAAAGACGGTGAAGAAGAGGCGGACAACAATATCCCGGACGCTGACCAACACGGTTCTTTCAAAGATACATTGGGGGAGTTTGGCGATGATGACCTAGGCTAGATGCTGCTTGATGGAGAGGGAGAATACATCGATGAAAGACATTACGAAAAGTTCCAACGCTTATGGGAGGACCACGGAACACTGTTGTACCCAAACTGCTGACAGGGCCAAAAAAAGTTGTGTACCACACTAAAACTGATGCAATGGAAGGCGACCAATGGATTGTCTGATAGGGTATTCAACGAGTTGTTATGCCTCATAAAAAAGTTACTTCCAGAGGGGAACACATTACCTGAAACTACGTACGACGCCAAACAAGTTGTCTGCCCTTTGGGGTTGGAGGTAGAGAAGATACATGCATGTCGTAATGATTGTATCCTTTATCGCAATGAGTACGAGGATTTGGAAGCTTGTCCGGTGTGCAAAACTTCAAGGTATAAGACCAGGCGTGATGACCCAGGTGAGGTAGAGAGGCAGCAGAAGAAGAAGATACCCCCTGCTAAGGTGGTGTGGTATTTCCCTATAATCCCCCGGTTGAAACTTTTATTTACAAACAAAGCGCATGCCCAAATGATGCACTAGCACAAAGAAGAACGTAACGATGATGAAAGGCTAAGGCACCCTGCTGATGGCTCCTAGTAGAGGAAAGTCGATATAACATACCTGGACTTTGCGAGGATGCAAGGAACATAAGGTTTGGGTTGAGTATGGATGGGATGAACCCATTCGGCGAGATGAGCAGCAGTCACAGCACTTGGCCCATGACTTTATATATCTACAACCTTCCTCTTTGGCTGTGTATGAAGCGGAAATACATTATGATGCCGTTGTTTATCCAAGGCTCGAAGCAACCTGAAAACGACATCGACGTATACCTCAAACCGTTGGTTAAAGATCTACTAACACTGTGGAACGATGATGTACGTGTATGGGATGAGTACAAAAGAGAGCACTTCACTCTACGTGCATTGCTATTCGTAACCATCAATGACTGGCCTACACTTGTTAACCTGTCGGGCCTATCTATCAAAGGATATAAAGTCTGCATCCACTGCTTAGAGAATACGGATAGCAAGTACCTAAAAATCTCTTGAAAGGTTGTGTACATAGGCCACCGTAGGTTCCTCCATATGAAAGACCCGTTACAGAGGAAGGGTGAGAATTTTCATGGGACAGAAGAGAAACGTAAGAAGCCCTTACATTGTAGTGGGACGCTTGTATTTTCTTTGGTAAAGGATCTAAAAGTAGTATTTAGAAAAGGTCCTGGTAGCAAATCTGTCCCGATTGAACAAGGTCACACGAAGCCTATTTAGAAGAAGAAGTCAATATTTTGAGACTTACCTTACTGGAAAGACTTAGAGGTCTGCCACTTACTGGACTTCATGTATATCACGAACAATGTCTGCGTGAACCTGCTAGGCGTCCTAGATATGTACGACAAATCAAAAGATACACTTCAAGCACGAAAGGACCTATAGCTATTGGGACTCAGGAACGACCTACATCCGAAAAAGAGAGCGAAAGGACAGTATTATCTCCACCTCGTGAGCTACACTCTGAGCAAGGGAGAGAGAAAACATGATTAAGTTCTTGACTAGTATGAAGGTCTCTTCTGGATTCTCCTCGAATATAAGGAGACTCATAAACACGAAAGAGAATAAAATCATACACCTAAAATCCCATGATTGTCACGTGTTGATGACACAGTTGCTCCCAGTGGCGGTGCGAGGTATTCTGCTGGACTAGGTAAGAGGAACAATCATAAAGATGTGTTCGTTCTTCAACGCGGTGTCGTAGAAGGTCATCGAGCCGAATAAGGTATCTAATCTGCAGGATGACATGGTCGATAGTTTGGTTATCCTTGAGATGATCTTCCCTCCGTCCTTCTTTGATATTATGGTCTATCTCATGGTCCATATTGTTAAAGAGATAGAAATTCTCAAACCCGTGTTTCTCCACAATATGTTCCCTTTCGAGAGCTACATGGGTGTCCTAAAGACGTATGTTCATAACCGATCTCGCCCAGAAGGCTGCATTGTGCAGGGTGTTAGCACAGAGGAGGTGATTGAGTTTTGTGTTAATTACATTGATGATCTGAATCCGATTGGCATCCCTGTATCACGCTATGAGGGAAGGCTACAGGGAAAAGGGACTCTAGGGAGAAAAGAATCCTATAGCGACGATCTACTTTCATTTAAACAAGCACATTTCACGGTATTGAAACAAGTAACTGTAGTGGCTCCGTATATCTACGATCACAAGATGAGTCCACGCGACCAATACCCAGAGAAATCAGATAAGTGGATCACAGTCAAGCAAATGGATCATTTCGGCGGTTGGTTACAAAAGCAACTATTAGGCAACTAGACAGACGATGAACAGTTGAAACTCTTGGCTCGGGAACCATCCACGACAATCGTATCATTCCAAGGGTATGAGATAAATGGGTACACATTTTACACAATAGCCCAGGATAGCAAGAGCACCAACCAAAACAACAGCATCCGTATAGATGCCTTGGACAAAAATGGAAAGATGGACACCTACTATGGTTTCATAGAGGAGATCTGGGAGCTCGAGTACGGACCTTTAAAAGTCCCTTTGTTTCGGTGCCAATGGGTCAAACTGATAGCCGTGGAGATCGATGAGTACGGTATGATAACCGTGGACCTCAAGAAAGTGGCCTATAGGGACGAACTGTTCGTGCTCACTAATGATGTGACACTGGTATTCTATGTGATGGACATGGGCAGCAAATCGAAAAAGCAGAAGGACAAACTTACTAAAAGCAAGAAGCAGAATGATAAGTCTATCGAAAACAAAAGGCAGAAGGAGAAGACTAGCAGTAGCAATTAGCCAAGGTGCCACGTGGTTCTTCTACGAAAAAGAAGGATTGTCGGAGTCGAGGGCGTCACGGATGAAGAAGAATATAATAAGTTCGATGAGCTACCTCCTTTCACGAAGGACGTAGACATTATTGTCCTGAATGATACAGAGGAATCTCCCTATGTACGCCGCGATCATAATGAAGTATTGCTTGTAAAAACAAAGTATGTTAGCAAATAAGTCCAACCGCGTTGTATAAACTCATGTATGAATTATGAATATAGTCCTAAATTTGTAAAGTAGCCATTTGAGCCCCTATATGTCAGATTTGGATTCACCTTCCAAATTTGCCCCTATATGATTCCAAATTTGTAAAGTACCTATTTGAGCCCCTATATGCCACTTTGGATTAATAACCTGATTTTATTTTTTGAAAATAATTTTAGTGTGGAATAAGTATGATTTATTATTTTTATTAAGCAAAGAAGCAATAATTGAATTTATGTAACAAGATGAAAATTTTCAATGGAATTATAAGAGTGCAAAAATTACTTTATTTCTTATAATTTTTATAATTTTAATTTATATTAGATGGTTGGAAAATAATATTATGAAGAATATATGAATTTTTCATATTATTACTGAATTGTAGAAACTATAAAAGGAATTTATAAATGACTAGTAACCTTATTTTATTTTTAAAAATCATTCTAGTGTGGAATAAGTATGATTTATTATTTTTATTAAGCAAAGAAGCAATAATTGAATTTATATAACAAGGTGAAAATTTTCAATGGAATTATAAGAGTGCAAAAATTACTTTATTTCTTATGATTTTTTATAATTTTAATTTACATTAGATGGTTGGAAAATAATATTCTAAAGAATATATGAATTTTTCATATTATTACTGAATTGTAGAAACTATAAAAGGAATTTATAAATGACTAGTAACTTTATTTTATTTTTGAAAATCATTTTACTGTGGAATAAGTATGATTTATTATTTTTATTAAGCAAAGAAGCAATAATTGAATTTATATAACAAGGTGAAAATTTTTAATGGAATTATAAGAGTGCAAAAATTACTTTATTTCTTATAATTTTTTATAATTTTAATTTATATTAGATGGTTGGAAAATAATTTTAATCAGTACCGGTTGTTCTATTCAACAGGGACTGATGCTTCACATCAGTCCTGGTTGGATACACCAATCGGTACTGATAGTGCCTAGGGCTTCCGCATAATCTGGGTATTCAGTCCCAGTTGGTGTGTCCAACTGGGACGAGTCATCAGTCCCAATTGATGTATCCAGCCGGTACTGATGTTAAGCATCAGTCCTGGCTGAAGACACCAACCGGGACTGATGGTACTAAATATAAATCTCTCTCACCGCCACATCTTTCCCAATTTTCTGCTCCTCCTGCTCATTCAAGATAGGTTGCAAGAATCGCCGCCCCCACCAAAGAAATTCGCCTCTAACTACACCACCTGATGGTGGCCCTCGACAGCCTGTCCCCCCACCAGCGCCCCCACCGACGCCGCCACCGATGGCTCCATTTACAGCACCAAGACCAAGACTTCCCCACGGCGTCGCTCGATCACGGCATTTTCCCCATCGGTGAGTGCGTGGATGTACTTCACATAATCACATTAGGTCTAAATCATTTTTGCTCGCGCTTTGCTCTGGTACCAGAATGCTACATGTTGATGATTACTGGCTATGTTGATGATAATGAGGAGGCTGTTAAGTGTGTGTGTGTATTTCCAGCTGTTGTATATATAAGTATGTGTATAATGTGCATGTGCATAGATTCGTATATATATGCATATGAAAGATCATGTGGAGGTCTATACCTTTGTGTGATGAGTAATTGACTAGATTAGAGGTTGATCTGATGAGTAATTGACTAGATTGAAAGGTTGATCCGAATTGAATTTGTGCTTGGAGCATTTTGATAGTTTCCCAACCAAGTCGTGTTTGTTTGCTGAGTGCTTCTATCTTCTCCACTGGTTTTCTTCCTTGGCTGAGTGCTAAGTGCCGAGTGCTGCCTTCCTGACTGGTTTATTTGCTAAGTACTATGTTCCGAGTGGTTCCAGTCTTTGCTAAGTGCATCTAGCTTTTTGACTAGTTTTCTTCCTTTGGGGAAAGCTAAGTGTCGAGTGCCTTCATTCTTGTCACAGATTTTTATCTTCTTGATAGGTTTCCTTCTTTGATGAGTACTCTACTGCGGGCAAGGGGTTTGTTAAGGACTCAGCAGAGTTCCCCAGACATGAGTTTCCAAGTTTTCTCTGTCAAAATATTTGGGGCGTTGGCAGTCGTCCTTACAGCATTTAGTGGTTAGCTGAGTGATTAGCCAAGTGGTTTAGCCAAGTGGGTTAGAGCATATGGGTTAGCCGGTTGGTTATGATTAATTTGTGTTTGACTATTTTGAGATAATCAGTGAATATCTTTGTGGGCATTGCTGTGTGAAAATTTTCCTTGTCTTTGATGGTTGCAGGACGACGATGCTGGGTCATGGTGAGGTGGAAGTTGACCGGGACTAGGTGAGGTGCGTCGGAGGTCCAGAACGGTTGGGAGATCGCCGAAAGATGGCCGGAGACGAAGTTCGGGCAAGCCAAGAAGACAGGGAAAGGAGCAGATACTAGCTAGATGCTGCGCGGATCAATGAGGACTGTCAGAGTATAGTCTAGTAGATAGGAGTAGCGGGTCTAGTAGTATGCTTTGAGAGCCGTGCAAGAAAAATTCTGTGTTAGCAGGTTTAGGGTTTCCCCTTGCAGGCTGCGTGAGTGGGCTCTTCCTAGCCCTTAGATGAGACTTTAGGGTTGAGGGCTGCATCTAAGGGTGGTAGGTGGCCCGAGAGTTGTATAAATAGGGGTGGAGGGGTAGCCTTCCACCCGGTGAAGGATCCCTGAGGGGTTTTAGAGGTTTTGAGTGCTCAGTTGAGCTTTGCCCACTTTTGTTTGTGTGGCTGTGTAATCTCCCTTCCAGGAATACAAGTTACCACTCAAAGATTTCAATACTTGCAATTTACTTCCTGCCATTTACTTTATGCAAGTTACTTTCAGCAATTTAAGTTACGTAGTTTTACTTTACGCAAGTTGACTCACCTCCTTCTACATGCTTTTATTTTTGTGTTATTCGCGTTCTTGAGTTGTTGATCTTGTGTTTCAAATCTCTGTGAATTTTGTTTTGGATTTTTTTTGCTTGCTGTGACTTGTGGGTAAGTTTCTAAGATCTCCTCGATCATCAAGATCCCACGAGCAAGCCTTGAACCGAATTCCCTGTTCTTTCTGCCTAACATGATTTGTTCTTTCTTCTCGGGCAAAAAGGTCAAAACTTTGATATTAATCCTTATAATTGGTTTGCGAATCAGGTTTCTGACTGTCCTAAGATCACATCTACCAAGTTTCATGAAGTTTTGTTCAGCCGATCAAAAGTTTCTTTGATTTTTGTTCTGGTTCGTGCTAACTGTTCTTGAGGTGTTCTTGAGTCCGATAATACAGTCTTTTTCCAGTGGGGTATCATCGACTTTCCTAGTCAAGCACGTCATTCTTCTTAGGTGATCTTCATTGTTAGCCTTTTGGAATACGTTGAGTGGAGAAAATTTTATTGCGACCATTCACCCCCCCTCTGTTCGCCATCCCGATCCTTCAATTGGTATCAGAGCCGGTTCTGCTCTTCTCATAGATCTTGACCGGTCTCAAGAGCTATGGCGATAGACAAGTATTCCACCAAGCCTCCCATTTTTTGCGGCATTGATTTTCCTTTTTGGAAGTCGAGGATGGAGTCATACATCACTGCCCAGGGCTTCCGGATTAGGCAGAAGGTGAAGCTCCCGTATGATGTTCCTGTCGATGAACACGTCACAGCCGAAAATATGGCTGATGTGGAAGCGAATGCTAAGGCAAGAAACATCCTCATATAGGGACTTAGCCGCAATGAGTATGACAGGATCTCTCACCTGCAATTCGCTCATGAGATTTGGGTGACCCTTGATACTTACCATGAGGGTACTACCCAAATCAAAACCGTGAGGTAGGATCAACACAAGCGTGAGTACAACAAGTTTGAACAATACACTCGTGAGAGTCTTGATGAGTGTTTCAGTAGATTTACAAAAATTTTGAGCAATCTCCTGGCAGTTGGTTGTACATACGCTGACTTGGACAATACTTGACACTTCTTGACCGCACTCGATCTTCACGTTTGGGAAATGAAAGTGACCACCATCAAGGACACTACTGACTTGTCGACCTTGACTCTTGACTAGTTTTATTCCTAACTCAAGACTCATGAGATCGACGTCGTCTCTCACAAGACGAAATCTCAGTCGATGGCCTCGGTCACTGACCCCATTTGTTCCTCTTCTTCTGATTCTTCTTTTGGTTTGTCCCTCTCCACCCTTTACGAGCTAAGCGATAACCGACTGGACAAGTTTTCAGAAACTGATCTTGCTCTTTTAGCTCGCAAATTTTCTCATGCCAACAAGAGGGTGAGGGAGAGGAAGAGAGGAGGTGTGATCACCTGCTTCGAATGTGGTGGCCCCAACCACATTCGAGCAAATTGTCCTAAACTGAAGACGGGCAAGAACAACCTCGGCCACTCCGGCAAAATTGACTACATCAACAAGAACCGCAACAAGAAGACTCCAGATCGCGAGCCACAAGACGAGAAGAAGTACCGTAACCGCTAAGAACAAAAACTCTTCCACTAAGTCCTCATTGCCTTCGACGACATCAACATCTCCAACATAGAAACATGGAGCGATGGAGGCAAGGATGATCCGCAAGAGAAGAAAGGCGGCGACGATTTCTCCGGCATGTGCTTTATGACGGACGCCAATGACATCAGCGACTCCGAACTCTACAGCGACATGGAAGAGGTATCTTCTTATGACCAGTTCAATGAAGCTTTTTGCAAATTAGGGAAATTTCATGCTAGAGCTAGAGCTAGGTGTATGGAGCTTGAGAAGGAAGTTGGCACCTTGACTCAGGAGTTAGCTTCTCTTAGATCTTCTCCCTCCTGAGTTACTGATGATTGTTCTTTGTGTGATGCTTTGCTTGTAGAGCTTAAGAACCTAAGCACTTTGCATGATAGTGTGTAAACTAAACTTGAAAGTTTTAGGTCGAAGAATGCTAGCACTTGCACTGTTGATATTTCCTCTCTAGATGCTAGTTTTCTTCATGCTCATGCTACTTCTTCATGTGATAATTGCCATAAATTACTTGCTGAAATTGATGCCATGAGAGCTCACCTTACGTCAGAAGATCATGTGATGAAAAATTGGTTGAATGGTGAAATTGGCATTGTAAAGTGACTTAGGTTATAGCATGTGTGGTGCTTGTGCATGTGCTATGTTGAGATGATTATTATCTTTGGTGATAGCATGATGGATTTTGTTTGATGCAATGCACTCATGTGAGTGGTTGCATGGATTGACTTTGAGTCAAGTCGTGGACTTGTGCTCGGATCGTTGTTTGTTTCTTCGTCGCAGTGTTGCTCGAGGGCTAACATAGTCGATGACGGGACCGGAACTAGGTTCAAGGAGGAACTGAGGTTCGGGACTAGGTTCAGGGAGGAATCGAGATCCTGGTGGTCGAGGATGTCATGCGAGATGTTCGGGCTAGAGAACGGTGCACACGAAGGCTGGTTAGTCATGTGAGTGCGGCAGGCGGGCCATACGCGTGCATGTGTGAATTTTGGATTGTATGCATATATTGGGCCATGTGTATTGGGCCAGGTGGATATACATACATGTGTTAGGGTTTTGAGTTGTATAAAAGGACATGAAACCTGATCAATGAATTGAGCTTTTTCTCTGGCGGTTGGAGGTTCAGCCATTTTCATGCGACAAGGATTTTACGGCAGCGAGAGCATTCTTGTCTAGTGCGGCTGGAGATTTGTTTGGTGCACATGCAATTCTAGCGGTAGGAGACTCCCTCATGGTTGGTTAGTTTTTGTGCCTTCGTTCATTCTGGAGAGATCTCCGCGGCTTAACTGGCTGAGACATGGAAATCTTCTAGCGCTTGGTTTTCTTCTTTGCGGCTGAAGATTCATTGCTGATTGCTTCCTCCGGCGACTGGGAGGTCTTGTGATTCATGCATGCGACTAGATGCGTCAGAAACTTGCGACTAGAAAAAGAAGATTGGCGGCCATTGTGCTTTTGAGCTCTCGCGACTAGAAAAATTCCTTGCACCCAAGAGGTTCGGCGGCTTGAGATCTTGCGACTAGAACATTGGTTTTGCATGCATACAATATTGCAGAGACTAGCTAATTGTGACTTGCATGCATATGTGACACCGCATGCATGCGCGACTAACAGATTGCTCCTGGCGTCAAATTACTTCCTAGCGTTGGTTGGTTTCCCACGACGACAACAAGAAGTGGCGACTAGAAGATTGGTTTGCATGCACGTTGGATGACGACTAGAAGATTGGTTGCTGTTTTTTTTCATGTGGTTTGGTCCGACGTCTGCTTGCTGATTGGTCCGGCGTACCTGGTGATTTTGGTCCGGCGTAAGTGATTCTCGTTTGGTCCATCGCAGGTAATTCAATCTCCGTCATTATTTGATTTAATCATCTTCCAAAGGTAATATCTCTAAATCCGTTGATCCGATCGTATTGATTCTTCTTATGTTAAATTGGAAATTGAATCGAGTTTCTACAGTTCAAATTTCACATCAATCTAACGGTGGGATCTTCAGGAATTATTATTTTGGTGAATGTGTATAAGTCTATTTTTATTTGGTCTAGCGTCTGATTTAGTAAAATTGCAAAGAAAATAACTTTAGATCCATAGATCCGATCAAGCTGATTTTTGTTGGGTAACTTGAAAATTGAGTCTAGTTTCTATAGTTAAAAGTTCACATCGATCCAACGGTGGGATCATCAGGAATTACAATTTTAGTAGACATATGTTTCTCTATTTTTGTCGAATCTGAATCAAGCAATTTGAGTCCGAATTGGGGTGTTTCAAAAATTAGCAAAAATTTGATTTTAGCTTCCGCGCAATCATTCACCCCCTCGATTGCTAGTTTAATATATATCGATCCTACAAGTGGTATCGAGCCTAGTTTTTCTAATTAATCTTAACCGGTGATTAGAAACCGTAGCGATGGATAGGTATTCGACAAAACATTGTGTTTTCAATGGTGTTGATTTTCAGTTCTGAAAAGCGAAGATGGATGCGTATATTCAAGCTCAAGGCTTTGCAATTTGGGAGAAGGTATGCAAGCCATATCAAGTACTCGGGATTGATGAAGTCAACGAAACCAATCAAGCACATGTTGAAGCAAACAGCAAACCACGAAATTTGATCATCCAAAGATTGGGAAGAAGTGACTTCGACTACGTGATTCATCTCAAGTCTGCATATGAGGTATGGAAATCTCTTTGTGATTATCATGAGAGTTCTAACACTGTCAAAGAGATTCGTTAAGATATATATAAAAAAGAATACATGCGATTTGAGATGAAACCTGGTGAGTCGCTAGATGATTTCTTTGCACGCTTTAATAAAATTCTTAGCAATTTGCATGCTGTTGGAGTTAGCTTTGATGATGCTGCTAATGCTAGATAATTGCTTGGTGCATTAGACATGTCAATTTGGAAGATGAAAGTTACATCCATTAGAGAATCAACTGTCATGAGTACACTTACTTTAGATGTTCTTTTTTCTAAATTAAAAACTCATGAATTGGTTGTTCTTACTAGGAAGAATGATCATAAATCAATTGCATTGACTTCCCAATCTAGCATGTCTCAGAATAATGTTTCTTCAAGTTTTGCTTTGTCTTTCTTGTCTTCACTAACTGATGAACAGATTGAAGAATTTCCTAAAGAAGACTTGGCACTACTCTCTTCTCGTTTTAATAAAGCTTTGCAGAATGTGAGAATGAGGAAGAGAGTTGGTGGTGGCCCTCCAAGATGCTATGAGTGTGGTGATCTCAACCACATTCGTCCAAATTGTACTAAACTTACAGATAAAGCATCAAGAGAGGAGAAGAACAATGACAAAAGAAAAGAGAAAAAGAAGTTCTCTCCAAGCAATAGAAAGAAGAGTTTCATCAATATCAAAGTTGTCCACCGGGTCCTTTCCGCTCTTGAACAAGTCAATTTGAGTGATGTGGATTTGGAGAGCAGTGAAGATGACACAACAACTCTAAGCAAACATGAATTGACAGGGTTGTGTCTCATGGCTCATGGCTAGGAGTGATGAAAGCTTCACCGAGGATGATCATGACAGCGACTGCAATGAGGTAGAACCTTCTTACGATGAATTAACTATTGCTGTTGTTCATCTTGAAAAATTGCTTGACAAACGCGACAAGAAAAATTAAGAAACATGATGTTCTTGTGGAATCTTTGAATGCTGAAATTGCTAGACTTAAATCTTTGATTCCTCATGATGATGCTTGCAAATCATGTGACTTAATTTACAGTGAGCTTACTGTGCTTAGGAAAGAACATGTTTCCTTGTTAGACCAAGTCAATGCTGAAAAGAAAGAGAATGATAAACATGTGAAAAATGCTAGCTATTCAACTGTTGATTTGCATGATACAACTCATTGTTCTAAATGTGCTATACTGGAATTAAAGTTGCATGATGCAAATGCTAAGGTTTTTCAAATGACATATGCTATGCTCACTCATGAGGTTATTTCATGCTCAACTTGTCGCAAACAGAAAGGAAAAGTGGGCGTTCCATGTAATAACTGTTTAACTCTTTCTCGAAAGGTTGATTACTTGGAAAAATCTTTAGAACAGTTCACTTCAGGAAAGAAAAACCTAAACATGATTTTGGATCAATCAAAAGTCAGTACTCATCACAAAGGTTTAGGTTTTGATTCTTATGCTCATCATAAATCGCATGTTCCTACTGTTGTTAAGACATTTGAAAGTGGAAAATTTAAAATTGTCAATGAGCCTAAGAAAACTGTTTTTAAGTCTGCTGGAGTTTTACCTTCTACTATGATGAATGCAAATGTTGCTTCTACTGTTAAAGCTAAACATCATGTTAAGTACACTTGCACTCCTTGTGGTAGAGATGGACACTTAGTAGATTTTTGCTTTAGGCTAAGGCTAGGTCTAATTTCAGGAAGGCACATTTCACTCCTCAGTTTGTGCATAGGGTGATGCAAACACCTTTTGTTGCAAGAAACACGGGAAAGAGCAAATATGATTTTGTGAACAAGCATCCTCATTTTGTGCCTAGGGTGATGCAAACATCTTTTGTTGCAAGAAACACGGGAAAAGGCAAATCTGATTTTGTGTACAATCATACTTGTGTTGTGCCTACTAGTCGTGTGTCTCGGTACTGGATTCCTAAATGCTTTATTTCTAACCCCAGTACCGAGGCCTTGACATCTTCTTGTGCTTTGTAGATTTTTCACATGCGGGTTGGAGAACAGAAGCTTAGTGGATCTTGGTCTTTTGCAAGATGGGATCAAGACTTGGATGGTTCTCACCCTTGAGATGGCCTTCATGAGGCATGTGCGATAATTCTTTACCTACTTTGTGAGCTATTTTATATACTCATATTTTTTTCATTCATAGATATCTATTTGTGGTATGAGATGAGATGTTTGTTCATATGCTCATATGTATCCTTTGGCATGTTCAATAATGTTATATTTTATATCATGCCTTTCATTGTTTGGATTCACTTATCATGATTCATGCTTATGCTTAATTGAACATACCATGATAACTCAAGCACATGTATATCATCATCTCCTCTCTGTTGATCTCATTGGTTATCCATTTGAGGGGGAGTTATTGGATTTTTTTTATGAAAGTCTTTTTCGGTTGCTTTTGGGAGGTTTGTTCTTTCAAGCCTTTTGTTTTTTAAGATTATTCCCTTCAAGTGACAATTTTGAAGAAATTTTTTTTAAGATGGTTGTTTTGAGGGGAAGCTTGTGAAAAACCATGTAATATTTTTGTAACATCCTTTTTATTTTGTGTGCTCCTCAAACGAAAAACAAAAAAAATAGAAAACAATGAAAAAGAAATGAGCATTGTATTTCATACACATATGTCGTTTGAAGCCATGTTTATGTTGCAAGGTCTTTGCAACTTCATGTTTATGCATATATGGTGTAGTTTATGACATGACTATTTAAATGGAATGACAACTTGAATTAAATCTTGTCATGGTTGAACTTTCTTGGCTATCTTGATCCTGCTCAAAAAGTGCTAAATATGAAAGTTAAATGCTAAAGCTAAAAGAGTGATTGTTGATAAATACAAGAACAAGGTTATATACTATCGAACTTCTTCTTTACGAGACTGCTTATCATTGCACTTTGATATGAACTTGGAAGAGGTTGTGTATGACCGAAACCATGAAACCTTAAGCTTGTGATTGCTTGGCATGGTTGAAAAGTAAGGCTGATGGTGCATGTAATTCCTTGCAATTGTTATTGTTGCAATCAAAGTAATGAATCAGTTTTTCAAAGCACAAATAAAGTGCATAAAAATCCAATGTTTTCAGGTTTTAAGATTGTTGAGAAAGGGAGATCATGCTATGCAAAATATCGTTAATAGTACTTGATTTCTAGTTAAGCTTACTCTACATTGTTTATGTATAGATTTGAGGGTGCAAGTACTGTTGATAGCATGACTTGATGATCAAGTTGTTCCATTTGTGCATGATTCATAATGCTCAGTACATAAAAAAAAGGAAAAGCAACAATATAAAGGGGGAGAAGTTTCTCTTTTGTTCTCTTTTTGCATTCTTGATGAATCCATTGTCAAAGGGGGAGAAATTTTGGAATCAAAGGGAGAATTTTTTGTTACACATTGCACATTCATACACACATTTCTTCTTTCTGTTAAGGGGAGTTTCTCTTTGTCATAAGGGGAGATTTCTTTTTAGATAAGGGGAGATTTTGTTTCTTCTTTGTAGGGGGAGATTTTCTCTCTTTGTCTTTTGGTCACCTTGTTTGTCTTTTTGTTTTATAAACAAAATTTCTTACATCTGTTCTTGTGAGGTGAATGCCAATGTTCAGGTTCAAATGGTGTTGCCAATGTTTTCATCAAGGGGGAGATTGTGAGATCATGTGGTGAAAAATTGGTTGAATTGTGAAATTGGCATTGTAAAGTGACTTTGGTTATAGCATGTGTGGTGCTTATGCATGTGCTATGTTGAGATGATTATTATGCTGGTGATAGCATGATGGATTTTGTTTGATGCAATGCACTCATGTGAGTGGTTGTATGGATTGACTTTGAGTCAAGTCGTGGACTTGTGCTCGGATCGTTGTTTGTTTATTCGCAGTGTGTGTTGCTCGAGGCTTAACGTGGTCGATGACGGGACCGGAACTAGGTTCATGGAGGAACTGAGGTTCGGGACTAGGTATAGGGAGGAATCGAGGTCCTGGTGGTCGAGAATGTCATGCGGGCATGCGGGACGTTCGGGCCAGAGAACGGTGCACACGAAGGCTGGTTAGTCACGTGAGTGCGGCAGGCGGGCCGTACACGTGCATGTGTGAATTTTGGGTTTTATGCATATAATGGGCCATGTGTATTGGGCCAGGTGGATATGCATACATGTGTTAGGGTTTTGAGTTGTATAAAAGGACATGAAACCTGATCAATGAATTGAGCTTTTTCTCTGGCGGCTGGAGGTTCATCCGTTTTCATGCGACAAGGATTTTACGACGGCGAGAGCATTCTTGTCTAGTGCGGTGGAGATTTGTTTGGTGCACATGCAATTTAGCGCAGGAGACTCCTCATGGTGGTTAGTTTTGTGCCTTCATTCTGGCGAGATCTCTGGCGGCCGAACTGCTGGAGACATGGAAATCTTCTAGCGCTTGGTTTTCTTCTTTGCGGCTGAAGATTCATTGCTGATTGCTTCCTCCGGCGACTGGGAGGTCTTGTGATTCATGCATGCGACTAGATGCGTCAGAAACTTGCGACTAGAAAAAGAAGATTGGCGGCCATTGTGCTTTTGAGCTCTCGCGACTAGAAAAATTCCTTGCACCCAGGAGGTTCGGCGGCTTGAGATCTTGTGACTAGAACATTGGTTTTGCATGCATGCAATATTGCAGAGACTAGCTAATTGTGACTTGCATGCATATGTGACGCCGCATGCATGCGCGACTAACAGATTGCTCCTGGCGTCAAATTACTTCCTAGCGCTGGTTGGTTTCCCACGACGACAACAAGAAGTGGCGACTAGAAGATTGGTTTGCATGCACATTGGACGACGACTAGAAGATTGGCTGTTATTTTTTTTTCATGTGGTTTGGTCCGACGTCTGCTTGCTGATTGGTCCGGCATAGCTGGTGATTTTGGTCCGGCGTAAGTGATTCTCGTTTGGTCCGTCGCACGTAATTCAATCTCCGTCATTATTTGATTCAGTCGTCTTACAAAGGTAATATCTCTAAATCTGTTGATCCGATCATATTGATTCTTGTTGTGTTAATTTGTAAATTGAATCTAGTTTCTACAGTTAGAATTTCACATCAATATAATGGTGGAATCTTCGGGAATTATTATTTTGGTGAACATATATCAGTCTGTTTTTTATTTGGTCTAGCGTCTGATTCAGTAAAATTGCAAAGAAAATAACTTTAGATCCGTAGATCCGATCGAGATAATTTTTATTTTGTTAGCTTGTAAATTGAGTCTTGTTTCTACAGTTAAAATTTTACATCGATCTAACGGTGGGATCATCAGGAATTACTATTTTAGTAGACGTGTATTTCTCTATTTTTGTCGAATCCGAATCAAGCAATTTGAGTCCGAATTGGGGTGTTTCAAAAATTAGCAAAAATTTGATTTTAGCTTCCGCGCAATCATTCACCCCCTCACTGATTGCTAGTTTAATATATATCGATCCTACATAAGCTTTCTTCTAAAAATGATGAACTTGAAATGCATACTTCTAAGGATCCTGTCGGCTCATGTGACGGCTGTAAGCAACTAAAACTTGACAATGAAGCTTTAAATGTCAAGTGTACTAGACTTGATAAGGACTTACTAGAGGATTAGGGAAGCTTCTTGCATTTCTTCTGAGGCCCTCAAGATTGAGGCAATCAAGCTGAGGGAGAAAAATGCACATGCTGGTGTTTTTTCTCCTCTTTCTGGTTCTTCTTCTTCCTCTCCCTCCTGTTCTTCTTATGCCTCTCTCTAATGGGAGTGTGAGTATCTCATGAGCACTCTCGAGAAATTTGTAGGAGGCAAGAAGAAGCTTAATCTTATTTTAGACCAGTCAAAAATCAGCAGATTTAATTAGGGTCTAGGATTTGACTACTTGGAGCACACTAGGACTCATCCTCCTACCATTGTGCGTGGCTCTAAGAGTGGAGAGATTGTGGTTGCTCCCAGGATGAGTACCACTTTTTTCGGTATGCTGGAGTTGTCCATGAGACTTCTTAGCAGAAGAGTGCTTCTCTTGTCACTTCTGCTCTGGTAAGGCGAAGTATTCATGCACCTTCTATAAGAAGAATGGTCACCTAGTAGATTTCTATTTCAAGCATGCCAAGACCATGAGATGTAAGCATGTTTCTGCTCTTAGGAGTATTCAGGGTCATCCCTAGATCCCGAGTACATCTAAAGCACATACTGCTACTAAACAAATTGGAGAATCGCCTGTTTTTGGGCACCATCGAGGACTTGGCTTTCATGCTGTTCAGTCGGGTTTTGGTCCTGGAGGTACTCATGTTCAGTCTTTCTGCCGTCCTCTTAATACTCCCCATTTTTTTATCGAGGTGGATATCAGCGGCGTGAGGTGTTTGAAGGTAGAAGGTTTAGGCAGCCTCATTTGGATGGTTCGACTTTTGCACCACGGCGGACCAAACCAGTGAGGGCTCCCAGGTCTTCTATCCGAGTTGTTTCCCCTGATCCTGTGAGAGTTGAGCGATAGAGAGACACTAGAATCCAGTCGTCTTTTGTGGCTGGTACCTTGAGGAGTCGTGTAATTTAGTATTGGGTTCCCAAGTCTTTACTTTATCCCAGTACTGAGTCTTTTCCTTCTCTCCTAACTTGATCAGTTTCGTCGGATGGGGAAGGAAGATATTTGGATTGTCGACTTCGGTTGTTCTTGCCATATGACCGGAGACTCCCGTTGGTTCTCTTCTCTAGTCCGAGTCCCCGGTGATGAGTTGATCATTTTTGGGGATGCTTCTTCAGGTAGAGTCATTGCCTAAGGTACTATTTGCATTAATGAGAATTTTATTCTTAAAGATGTAGCCTTGGTAAGTAAGCTGTGTTATAACTTGCTTTCAGTCTCTCAGCTTATTGATGACTCTTTCGAGGTAAGCTTCAAAAGTAATGCCTGCAGAATCCTTGATTCATCAAGAAGGTTAGTTTGCGAGAATTCTAGATTTGGGAGAGTCTTTCGTGCTAATTTCTCTTCTTCTTGAGACTTTTTTCACTGTTTGATTGCCTCCGAGTCCCATGATCTCTCTTTCTGGCATAGGAGACTTGGTCATATTAGTTTTGATCATTTGACCAGAATTAGTGGCTATGATCTCATTTGTGGTTTACCTAAACTCAAAATGGTCAAAGACTTAGTTTGCTCTCCCTGCCAACATGGTAAGATGATTACTGCTTCTTATCCTCTAGTCACCGTAGTGATGACTGATGCACCAGGACAACTCTTGCATATGGACACTGTTGGTCCGGCTAGAGTGCAGTCGGCAAGAGGGAAGTGGAATATCCTTGTTATTGTTGATGATTTTTCAAGGTATTCTTGGGTATTTTTCATGGCCTCGAAGGATGAGACTTTCTCTCACTTTGGAGATTTGGTTAGTAGGTTATCTTGTGAGCTCCCAAGTGCATTACGAGCTATACGTAGTGATAATGGCACGGAGTTCAAGAATTCCTACTTTAAGAGATTTTGTGTGGAGTCTGGTCTAGAGTATCAGTTCTCCTCTCCTTACACCCCATAGCAAAATAGCATAGTGGAAAGGAAGAATAGGACCCTGGTTGAGATGTCCAAGACAATGCTAGATCAGTATAGTACTCCTAGGAAGTTTTGGGCTGAAGCTATAGCTACTGCTTGTCATGTTTCCAATCGTGTTTTCTTGAGAGCACATTTTCATCGCACTTCTTATGAGTTGAGGTATGGGCGAAAGCCCAGTGTTTCTCATTTTCGCGTTTTTGGTTGCAAATATTTTATCTTGAAGTCTGGTAACCTAGATAAGTTTGACTCTCATTCTTCTGACAGTATTTTTCTGGGTTACTCTACTTTCTCTAGTAGCTATAGGGTCTGGAGTTGTGATGCGAATAGGATCATAGAGACCTGTGACGTAACCTTTGATGAGGCTAGCCCAAGAGCTAGACTTGATATTTCAGACTCTTCTTATCCCTCCGAGACCATCTTTGAAGAGGATGAAGATGATTGTGGTGATGTTCCACCTGATCCAATATCCTCTTCTCCTAAGGTGCCTCCTGTTTCCATTTCTGCACCTCAGGGAGACCAGCCCTTGCCATCCGACTGCTCCTCTACGAGTGGCTCTGCTCCTACCTCTTCTTTTCAAGAGGTAGAGGCCACTTCTAATCCTTGTCCTCCCCATCACATTCAGTGCTGTCATCCACTTGATCAGATCATTGGTGATCTGTTTGAACGAGTGACGCGTTCAAAATCAGGTTTATCTTTTTTCTGCCTTCACTCTGCCTTTGTTGCCTCTTTTGAGCTAAAGGATATTTCTCATGCAATATCCGATGAATCATGGATTAATGCTATGCATGAGGAACTTGAAAACTTTGAGAGGAACAAAGTCTGGCAGCAGGGACGGAGCCAGGAATTTTATTCGCAGGGGGCCAATAGAAAAAACTAATCTATTGAAATCAATATATGTAAAGGATAATTTAGCCATGTATTACATTGAAATCATCCATAATCATATGTAATTAGAGGAATTAGGAAAGTAACACACCAAGAGTTTAGTTAAACCGCACTAAATCGACGCTTCTTTGCAATGAAATCATCTATAAGTGCTTCGGTTTTAAACTCTAGAGCCATATCCCTCTCAGTATAGACTATCAAGCAATCTCTCAGAAATTCATCTTCCATTTTATTTCGAAGTCTTATCTTGACAAGTTTCATGGCAGAAAAAGCACGTTCTGTTGTTGCAGTTGAAACAGGCAAAGTAAGGACAAGTCGAATTAACCTGCAAATTAGAGACGATGGGATTAATATATAGAAAATAAGAGTGTTGAGGATAATTATAGTTTAAACACAAGTAAATAAAGATTACCTATCTATCAAATTATAATCTTTAGATTTTTCCGTCTCTACAAGTTTTTGGCAAAGATCAGCAATATTTGATAAGTCTTGGAATTCCTGATTTCGTAGCACATCAATCTCATAATGTTGCAATTGATGCCTCAAGTTAATCCTTTCCTGTTCTGAAAAATCTGAAGGATAAAACTTTGTAGCTAACAAGCACACATTGTCAATGTTGAATGACCTATATGAGTTCCTTGCATCCAAAGAGCTACAAAGAATAAGTAACTCAGTTGCTTGTTCACTGAATCTGCTATTTAACTCCTGTAGCTGTTGGTCAACAGCAATTGTAAAAATATCATATTGATAGTGATGTTGAACCAAGTCTCATCCCGTCTACGCGATCGAATAAAGTCAAGATAGAAACCGCTCATATCAGAATGTAAATCTCATGCTTTATGCAAAATGCAACAACATCACTTAAGAGTTTAGTCCAACCATTATCCCTTAACTTTTGAATTAGTTCCTTTGTAGTAGCAACATCATGCATAGCATTCACTATATTTTGTTCCTTCGCTGCAACTTCTTGCAAAGCAAATCTGTAATTCCCATGAGTCCTTTCATAACATGCAAAATAAACACAAAATCAAAAGACATCATTGTCTTAACAGACCAACAAATTTTTGCTTGAGCTGAAGTAGAAATACTGTGCCCTTTACTTGATGCAACATCTTTAAGAACTAAAAGAGTAGCCTTATATAATTTCATCAAGCTGCACACAGAACTGAAATGAGAACTCCATCTAGTTTCACCTGGCCGTTGTAAAGCTCTAACTTGGTTGGCTCCACTTCCTGTCTCAAGCTCGTTAAGCTCAATCAAATTCTGCATTTCAGCTACTTGATTATCTCTCAATTCATCATTTCTCTTACAAGAAGAAGAAACTGTATTGATAATATTAGAAAGCTGTTCAAAGAAATCATGAATCTCGGCGACTTCCTTTGATGCAGCAACAAGGGCTAGCTGTAATTGATGTGCAAAACAGTGAATATAATATGCATAAGGACATTCTTGCATAAATTTTCTTTGAAGACCATTCCATTCCCCACGCATATTACTAGCACCGTCATATCCTTGTCCACGGATATTTTGAACATCTAATCTATGATCAGATAAAACTGAGCAAAGTTCCTCCTTGAGAGTTGCAGCAGTTGTGTCATGAACATGTACAAGATCTAAGAAACGTTCTCGAATAAAACCGTCCTTGTCAACAAAGCGAACAACAAGTGCCATCTACTCTCTCTTGGATTCATCTCGTACTTCATCAACAATGAAGCAAAATTTTGCATCCACAATTTCTTTCCGGACAGAAATTTGCACATTAGTAGCAATGACATGCAAGATTTCTTTTTGAATATCTGGTGACGTATACTTAGCATTACATAGAGCATTACCAAGGACAACTGCACTAACCTTTTCATCATATGAAGCCAAAAGTTTCACCATCTCAAGAAAATTCCCCTGATTTTTTGAACTAGGCCCCTCATCATTTCCCCGGAAAGCGCATGCTTTTAATGCTAACCATCTTGTAGTATCAATTGATGTCTTGAGTCGCATTCGATTTTTGATAATATCCTCTTGTGATACCTTGTCCATCACCTTTTCAATGTTGCCCAGCCCATTCTTTAAGTTGTCATAGCATCGCATCTTGAAAAATTGTGAGCGTAATCCAGAATCTTTTCCCATATGAGCTAAAAAGGCATAATTTTTTCCATTGTTAACTTTTCTCCAATTCTGGAATCCCTTCACAGTAAATGTATCAGACCCACATTTTCCTTGTGGTTTCTTCGAAAAGAGAAAGCATGGGAAGCAAAATGCTGCATCTTTTGAAGGAGAATATTCTAGCCATGGAAAAGATATAAACCAATGATATTGAAATCGTCTTCGGTGATTCTCTGGACCAGAAGAAGGATATGAATCTTTCTTTGACTGATATGGGCCAAGCTTCATGTAAGCTTTTCGAATTTCATCTTGTTAATTAACAGGACAATCCCAAATTTGTCGGCGCAATGCTGGATCACCCTTTATGAAATCACGAGCCTCTAAATTAATTTTCTGACGTTTAGATAGTTGTGATGCATCTTGCTGATTAAGAGTAGAAATTGGCTCAGGTAACTGTGATATTGATGCACCTTGTTGATTAAGAGTAGAATTTGGCTCAGGTAACTGTGATGCTGATGCATCTTGCTGATTAATAGTAGAATTTGGTTTAGGCAATTGTGATGCATCTTGCGGATCAATAGTAGAAATTGGCTCAATTAAATGTGCTGGATCATTAGCTTGCTCTTTTCTTTTGTAAAAAGAATAAAGTGTTTTTCTTTTTTCCATGAGTTGCCTACAAAATTAACGAAAGAAGAGAACGTATAAACAGGAAGGAAAGCGAACCATTAAGGCATTAACCATCCAATCCTCCAAAATACTACGAGCTAACTAGCACTTCAGCAAATTAGAAAAAGGATTCAAGGAGAGAAATTATACCAGCTTCAGTGCTTTGCGCCCTTGCTCTTGCGACTTCATGAATCTTTGAAGGTTGATCGATGACTTGAGTTGTTGTCGACTTGGAATGATCTGCTTGACGGCTTGACGTAATGACGTCGGCACAGCCGCAATGAACATGCCGTAAAACACTAACAGTCTAACACCCAGCCCCTGCTAACACCAACCTCAAGTCAGTAGGTCACTAGAAGTCATAGAACTAATAGTGCATACAGCATACATGCATGCTGAACTATACGTCTACACCTAATACCATCTTCCTAGCTAGCTACTAATTAGTACGACAAATTACAAAAGATAAGTAGTCATCTTTATGCATGCGTAGCGCGCGCGGCGCACGGGAGAGATCGCTTGGGCTGCTTGCCAGACTTGGTTGGCGATTGGCGCCGCTTTGAGGTTGGCCGTGGTGGCGCAGCCGCCGGAGGCGCCGGTCCGCCGGATGGTGATGCTCCCGGTTGGGACGTCGAGGAGGCGGCGGCAGCAGGCACACAAGCCCCAGGCAGGCACGAGACACGAAGCGACGAAGAAGCAAAGAATGAAACGTCGCTTTGTTTAGTTGTTTATTGTGCGCCGTGGGCTGCAGGGCTGGCTATGGCTGTTGCTTTGGGCCTTTAGCTGTTGGCTGTTGCATTGGGCTGGATGATATAGGGGAGGGGTAAGTAAAATTTTTTTGCATGGGGGGAGCCATGGCCCATACCAGCCCCCCTGTCTCCGTCTCTGTTTGGCAGCTTGTAGAGCCCCCGACTGGTCATAATGTCATTAGGACCAAGTGGGTTTTCAAAAACAAGCAGAGTGAGGATGGGATTGTCATTCGCAACAAGGCTAGGCTAGTTGTACAGGGCTTCACTCAGATTAAAGGTCTTGACTTTGAGGAGACCTTTGCCCCTGTAGCTAGACTAGAAGCAATTAGGATCCTGCTTGCATTCTCTGCGTCCCAGGGATTCAAGCTCTATCATGTGGGGAACCGTCCCCGGGACTCCACTGATTCACCCAAATGCATGGTACATCTCAAGTGAATCAAGGGAACCTCGGGAGTTCCGCGATTATACCCGTGTAGGTCCCAGGATAGTTCGCCAACACGAGCATTCTCATCCAACAGTTGACATCACAACACATACACAATTATCGGAAGCATAAACGTTATTACATTCCAAAAGTAGGACTGCTGTCCATAACGACGTATTTAGAGTTATTACATCAAGTAGCAGCGGAAATTATAAGATAAACGATAAAAAGGGCCAGCATGGCATGCCCCCAAACCCTCAGGCAACCAACTGGGGCAAGAACGGCGACTAAACGTTAGAATTGTCGAAATCGCCTTTAAAGTCCCGGCGATTGCCTCATCCTCACCTGCAGCAAGTGGACAGTCCGATTGAGTACAAAGAGTGTACTCGCACAATAATATACATTGCATGTTGATTTCTAACTACATGTGGTTGCTACATCCAAGGAAGGCAAAATGGCAAATTCAGCATAAAGCAATGTTTAGGGTAAATCATAAACATGTATAGATTGAAAAGATTTGCATTTCGTAAACATTTGCAAGATCTAGTACATAATATAACATCATCATAATCACATTCATATCATGCCTTCAAGCATTCTCCGAACCATGAGTTCCATCGCTCATGTTCGACTACACACACAAGTACTCCAATACTTGTGTCTCTTTTCCCATTCCCACCCAAACCTACCAAGTCCTTAATACTCGCCCAGTAACTGACAGTTCAAGTGATCGTCCTTAACCATGGACGCGGCTATTCGAATAGTTTAAGCGGTCGTCCTTAACCATGGACTTTACCCACATGACACGCCACACTCGTAAGCCAAGCTATTAACACATTTCCTTTGATGTGTCGGCCGAGGTGAACGTGACAAACCATTTTCCAGTATGCATGGTAGTGTATATAAACCATCCGGATGACTGTGACCCTTGATCCCGCGTGCCCAGTGCCCGGTGTGTGTGGATCAAGGAGTACACCCATTGTTGGACATCCCCAACTCAACAAAGTTCGAGGGACTCCGAGGACATTCCCTGGCGCTCCACTAAGCCCAAGGAATTCCGACGGTCATTCCTTGACACTCCACTAAGCTCAAGGAATTCCGAGTGCACATGGTTTACATAACCTAGTCATACATAAGTACTTGGTTACGCCGGTCCCATAAACGGCATGTGGTTTGCACGATAGTTACTCAAAGAGACGTCACCAGGATTCAATCCTTAAGGTCCTTAACCAATATCTCTACTCATTAACCAACATTTGGAACCATCATCATTAAATAAATCTTGATCATTGCGACCGATGGATTAAGTCCATCTATCGCGGTTTCTAACGATGTTCTAAGCATGGCTAAGCAATTCGCACGAACCCATATAATAAGAATAAACCCTCCTCCTAGGGCGACAATAGAACACAAAAGGAACATGGCAAGGGGATAACCTCACAATGTGGCAATAGCTAAAAATTCTACCCAATCATAATTGTAATTGAAAGTAAGCATGCAATTGGTAAAATAATTCCAAAAATGTAAATTTTAATTAGTAGGAGCAATCATGGTCAAGGAGTAAGGTAGTGCCTTGCTGCTCGTTCTTGACTTCGAAAGCGTAGTCGTGATTAGGAGTGCCTTACAGGCGTTAACACCTAACGAGAAAATCCAAATCCATAAA
This sequence comes from Guadua angustifolia, assembly GCA_036346375.1. NCBI lineage: Eukaryota > Viridiplantae > Streptophyta > Magnoliopsida > Poales > Poaceae > Guadua > Guadua angustifolia. Next base: position 60,464,546 of record CM070503.1, on the reverse strand, counting down.
CACCAAATCAAGAACTCCAATGGTGCACATGATTAAAAGATGCATGAAATGCTCATGATGTGTAGTACTAATGATAATATGAAAATACGAATTGAGTTTTGCGTCAAAATTTCAAGTATTAGGGCATTTTATTGAATTAGGTCCGAGTATCCGGTTTAAACCCCGAGTGTCGTGTTAACCCTCTCTCGCTCTATCCGAGTATCCGGACAAAACCCCGGAGTGTCCGGGTTGGCCCTCTTGGTATGGCGAGTTCTGGCATATCCGGACTATCCGGATGAAATCCCCGGACTATCTGAGTTAAAACCCCGGACTATCCAGATAAAATCCCCGGACTATCCGGGTTGAGCAGTCTGTTTCAAAAATGGCTATTTGTCTATTGTCCTCTACACTTCAAAGGAATGGACTAGTGTTTTAAAGGGATGGACTAGAGCAGAATATTACCACTACAAGATTGCTTTAGCACTTGGTGAAGGTTGGTTTCAGCGAGGGAATGACAAGAAGGTGTCGCAACACCGGTTCTCGTGGTTCGCCTCCTTCTAGCTCGTGTAGACAACGATGACCTCGCTTGCTCGCGCTTGCAACCACAACTAACCTTCCTCCTCAAGCTTCCATGCAACATGCGTGGCCCGATTCAATGTGTGATAATGGATTCCATGGAGAAGGAAGAAATGAGTTGCAATGGCCAAAATTTCAGAACATAGGAAGAATGAAAATCGATTACCACTCACCCAAAACTTAGTGCCTTAAGAATCCATTTGGATGGATTTGAAGCTCTTGATCTTGACTTCAAGGTGGTATAACATGCACAAGCTCAAACTCAAAACTTGAGTGGATTTGTGGGGGAGAATAGCAAGGTGTTGGAGAAAGGTGTGCTTGCTATTTTTGCTGGTTTGGGATGAACAAATGGGCAGTAGGGGAGGAGAAACCAAGGTGGAGAGCCTTATATATATATGGCTGCCCACTCATGTTTACATGTGGGGCCAGGTCCCACATGTCATAGGGTGAGAAAAAGGGGTGGGTATGAGTGATTGGAGTGAGAAAAGTCATGGAGAGGATGTGCAGCCTCAAGTTCCTATGCAAGGTAGGTCCCATGTGTCATTGATGGGTTAGGTAAGTGGGTAAAGGTGAGTAAAGTGAAAAATGTTATGTTAGGTATGTGCAGCCTACTCTCCTTTCTCTTATGAACATGGCCCACATGTCATTGACTAAGGGGAAATAACATGTGTGCAATTTTGAAAATGATTTTCAGGATTTTGTTGCTCCCTTTATGCAAGATGAAAGTCCTAACACTTGTATGATTACAATTAAATGAGGATCTAATTGCCATTATGGGAGACATTAGCATGTCAAGCCTCGCTTACCGGATTAGCGAAAATTGGGCTGTTACAAGCAAATGGATGTCAAGAGTGCATTCCTCAATGGCTTATTGAGGAAAAAGTTTATGTCAAGCAACCTCTAGGATTTGAGAACCCCATATACCCAAACCATGTCTACAAGCTTTCCAAAGCCTTGTATGGAGTGAACCAGGCCCCTAGAGCTTGGTATGAGGGCTTAAGTCCTATCTTCTCAGTCATGGTTTCAAAATAGGTTTAGTAGACAAAACTCTATTCATTAGACACTAAGATTCTCATTTCCTTCTCATTCAAATTTATGTGGACGATATTATCTTTGGTGGCTCGTCTCGATCTCTTGTGTCTCATTTTTCTGAAGTAACGAGCACAGAATTTGAAATGAGTATGATGGATGAGTTGAGCTATTTTCTTGGCTTCCAAATCAAGCAAACTCGGGAGGGTACTTTCTTGCATCAAGGGAAGTACACTTGGGACCTCCTGAGATGGTTTGATATGTCTGATGGAAAGCCCGTGATGACTTCTATGGCCACCACTGCTGTCCTCGAGCCCGATGAGGATGGTGAGCCTGTTGATCAAAAGGAGTATCGAAGTATGATTGGCTCTCTCTTGTATCTTACTGCCTCTCAGCCGGACATACACTTTGCCGTGTGTTTGTGCTCTCGGTTTCAGGCATCTCTTCAAGTACCTTTGAGCTACCATTTATTATGGTATTTGGTACTCTTCCTCTTCGTGTCTATCCCTTAGAGCTTTTTCTGATGAAGATTTTGCCCGCTGTAGGATAGATAGGAAGAGCACTTTTGGCACTTGCCAATTCATTGGCACTTCTCTTGTTTCTTAGTTATCTAGGAAGCAGTCGGGTGTTACCTGATCCACCGAGGCCGCGAGTCACGTAGCTGCAGCCAGTTGTTGCAGCCAGGTGCTCTGGATGAGATCGACCATGCGGGACTTTGGGTTAAAGATAGAGAGTGTTTCACTTTTCTGTGACAACACTTCTGCTATCTGCATTGCAAAGAACCCTATGCAGCATTCCCGGCTAAGCACATAGATATTAGATATCACTTCCTTAGAGACCATGTGGAGAAGGGAGACAAAGTGCTCCAGTTTGTGGAGAGTGACCGCCAATTGGCCGACATCTTTACCAAGCCTCTAGATAGCTCCAAATTTGTTGCCTTGAGGAGTGAGCTTGGAGTCATGTGCCCTTACGGCCTTTTGTGAGGGGGAGCTGATTTGTATACTGTGTATTATATCATATATCAGTCTTTCCTTTCTTCTGTTTTCTCTCTGAGTGTCTATGGGTTTTTATTGCGTCGACTTGAGTTCTCTTCTCTTTGCTGTTTTGCTACCCAGCCATCAGTTTCTTATCTTCTCCTCTCTGTTCTAAGTTTCTAGTCTGTTCGTTGAGTTGCCTCTAGATTCTTCAAGTGATTTCTTTCTTAAACTTAATCTTATTAATAACTCAACTTGAACCAGAATCGTGCTTAAAATTGAATCATTTGTTGAGGGGGAGTTTAAGAATCTATCTCTTGCATTGCATATAGACTTGAATTTTTCTTCTTTGAGCTTTGTCTATTATGCAATTAATCCTTGACTCATGTTATACATCATGCTATATTATGAAGAAAATTACAAACTTAGATATGTCCAAGTTCATTTTTCTTGCTAAGCTTGCAAAAATTGAAAAATGAGCTTTAAAAGAAAAACTACATAAAACATGTTGCGTTTACTTGCTAAGTTTCTTCTCTAGGTGTATTTGCTATGATTTGTGAAATTCTGGAATTCTCTAGAGTCCCTATAGCAACTTGGGTGAATTTTGTTTGATCCATACTTGAAGTCCTTCACTAGCTTAATAATCAAAATGCTAAAAAGAAAGTGAAGCAAAATTGACTCTTGTTATGCGAATTAGACTCAACACCTCACATTCACAAGACGACTTCTCATTGCACTTGAGATGAACTTGGAATGTGTTGTGTATGACCAAGATCATTCTCTTAAGAGTTCTTCTTGAGATGATCAAACATGGCTTGAGTCAATTGCTATGAAAATGCAATTAAAAAATATGTAGGTAAAGAATGCAAATAATGTCAAATATTTGCACCCCGCTATATCTTTCAAAGATTCAAAGAAAAATTTGCATACAATGAAAAAAATAAGCTCGAAGGACCTTGTATGAACTTCTAGATTCCCTAAAGTGTTGAGTAGGTTGAACTCTAGGTTTTCCATTTGATCCTTTGAATGGCTTTGCTTCTAGTTTTGAAACTAATGACAAATGTTGCTCATGTTCAATATTGCTAAAAATGACATAGTTTCAATTAAATCTTGCTAGCAAAATGTTTATTTGCACTTGGACATGCCTTAGCTTAGTCTATTTTTGTCATAACTTAGCTTGGTGTCATAACTTGTCTTATTGGTCACTTGGATAATCTTCAAAGCTCCTTGAGGCTACATTACTTGCATAAAAACAACAAAAGAAAATGCCACCTTGATGCTATATTGCCAAAAGGGGGAGAAGTTGTCCAAAAGGCATCTTGGCTTCCTCAATGTGTTTGGGGGTTTGTTGCCAACTTGGTCATGATCTTTCTTTTGTCCGAGTGCACATGAACCCATAGGGTCGCACACTTAGGGGGCTATAACCAATTCGGACAGGGATCTGAGTTATAATGGGATTAGAGTTTCCAATGGGCTTCAAGGATTGAAATCCGTCATGGGACGTCTATATAAAGGGAGAGTGTGGTGGCTTTGATGATATAGAGAGATGAAAAAAACAATAGGAATTCAAAATTCCTAAAACCCTATCCGCCACCCCTCCTCCACCTAGAACTACGCAACCAGTGCTAGCACTCCGGCGCGTGGTGTTCCCACCCCGTACGTGTGGATACCTTGAAGACGTTGCTACGAAGGTTCAACACTACGTCGACCCATAACTAGCGACGCTCACAAGAAGCTGTTGGAGGAGGCGTGAGGCTAATACGACTACATTTGCACCACCGCACTACATCGGCTCAACTTCCGCTACAGGTCTATGAGTCCAGTGATAATTTTGTGATCCATAACTTGCAGTGGTCTTTTGGTTACGCGGTAGAAAAATTTTGATTTTTTGTTAGAGTAGCCTACTTGTTCCCTTACAGTGGTATTAGAGCCCTGCTGCATAGTTTTAGATTCGGAATAGATGCATATGATGATATGCTGAAGTAATAGATGTGATCTATTGCTATTTTATTAGTCGTTCTATTTGATAGATTAGTTTCTGGCACTGGTTAATAATATTAATTCATGTTCGTTGGTCCTAGATGGGTTCAAGATCATTACTCTGTGATCATGATGTTTGGTTGCGCCACTACTTACCCCTACTAGTCGGGTTTTCGCCATTGGGGTAGATCATGAAACGTAAACCCAAAAGCAGCATGTGAAGATCAATAGGATTGATCAACACGGTTCTGTGGTCAAAAATTGGATTAATATGATTAATCCAAAGAGGCTTTCCATGGTTAGATTCATGGATTTGATCTGTGTTTTTCGAAGAGGTTTCGGGCACTGCCCCTTCGAACCCCACCCACTAACTGTCTAGCGGGACCGCTATGTGTGTACATCGCCTTATAGTTCATTGCGACTTCACATCGTTTAATAGAATGCAATTCTATGCATAACTTGTTATTGAAGGATTGATGTGAATAGTATGGCCCCTTATGTATGTGATCCATGTGTGTAATTGTAATATCCTAAAAATTTAAAATAAAGTAATAAATTAAATTATATTTATTTATGCTTTTTCTGAATTTCCTGAATTTTTCTGGATTTTTCTTATTTTTGCTTTGTTGGAAAAATATTTACAAGTAATGGGTAAATAAAAAAATAAAATATTAACTCAATAAAATTTATAAATCCTCTATAATCTTAAGAATTCACTAGAAAATCAATTATAAATTGTAAAATATCATATCCAACATTTATGCATGAAATACAAACTCATTTATTGAACCATGACTAGCAGTGAATTTGTCGACTTTAATAAAACTAATCATGTCTTATCTCGTGCTGAAACTTTTATATTGTCTTATAGAGTAATAAATGAATCTACAGTAAAAATTCTAGAAATTAATAAATTATTTTGGATGTTTAAAAATTCAAAAATAGAGATTAAAAATCTAGTAATCTAAATGTCAGAATTTTCTTAAATTAAAAACAAAATATTTAAATCACAAAATTTTATTGAAGATTAAAATGATCAGGAGGAACTCTTATAAAAATTTTTAAAAAGTTTTGAAAATATTTAAATTGTCTGATAATTCAAAAACCGAAAACTAAAAATTGTGCAGAACGTGTTGTCAGAATTTTTATAAATTCTGTGAATAATATTTTTCTCTGAAATTTCTACAGTAATAATATAACTGACAAAATATCATAAAGAAAAATGTTTATAAATTTTTGACACAACTGGAAATCGATCCATTGGAACACTGCCCTGCTCAGCCTGCTGTTTATTCTTTCTCTGCCAAGCGGGTCCCATTCCCTGTTCAGGCCCACTCGGCAGCCACTACTCCCTGTCGTCTTCCTCCTTCAGCTCTTGCACTCTGAGCCAATTATCTTCATGCGTCATTGTGCTCTCATCAATCCTCTACAACCGGTGACATCCAGCCAGTGCCGATCACCCACGTCTCCTCCACGCGGCCTCCTCCCCTCACTCCGTGCTGCCAACCATCATTCCCTCATGTGCCGTCTCACAAGAGTCTGGTGAAGAACGCATCTGAGACCGAGCTTGTCTGGCCAGGGCTCATCTCCTCCTTTGCTATAAATTGCACCAAATGATTGCTAGAGCTGCACACCCACTTCCCCTTTACCTCTTCCTCCCTACTCCAACGCCAAAGCGCCTCAATTTCCTCCCTTTGCCACCATTGCTGAAAGCTTCAAGATTTCAGAGCTGAAAGCAATTTGTGTAGAACAAAGATTCATTTCCAAATTACTTTAGACCGTAGCTTCCTCATAGATCAAGGATCAAAAGCCCTCAATAATAACCCAAGCTTTTCATGCGAAATCTCGCCGCCACCATGGTTCATCTTCCTCAGCTCCGGCCACTCGATGGCAGAGCTCCTCTGTCCATCCCCTCTTCAACTAACCGAAAAAATGGACTCCCTCTGCCCTCCAGATTCTAGAACCGTTACCCATTCAAGCTCTCTTGCCCTGATCTTCGCTCCCGGCCAACCCGCCATTTGCGCCACTCCTGGGCTCATCAATGAGCCACTTCCGGTCATCGCCGCCAGTGACAAACCCCACCATCTTGTGCGCCTCATCGAGCTTGTCCTCCCTGTGCCTTTGCTTCCACCGAAGCATCACCGGCGAGCCCTAGCCACGTCTCTGCTCTCAGCTCACTGCCCAGCGGGCCCCTCTAGTCAGTGGCACATAAGACACCAGTTCAAAGGGTAAAAGACGTCTCTTGAGTTAGAAAGTGCATTTTCATTTTTCTATTAATTTCCAAACTGACTGTTAATTAAACTTCAATATCTTCTGCAATTTTAATCCAATTCTAGTGAAACAAATTCATATATTCATCTAAAATCAGGTAGATCCTAAATATACAAAAATATTAAAATTTTGAACTTCAAAAGCATTATTTGAATTAAACTTTGTTAATAACCCTATTATGGTATTTATATTAAATCTGTGCACAATAAGCCATAAAATAATAAAATAAATTTTTATATGGTGAATAAACTAATATGAATTCAAATCTATAAAAATATTTAATTTTTGAATCACTAAACAATTATTAAAAGTAAAAAGATTGAACTTCACTATTATGGACATTATTGCACATATGAAAAATATAAGTCCTAAAATCACAAAATAAATTATCATGTGCTTCTAACCATAATAAACTTAAATATTCAAAAAACATTTAATTTTTTTATCTATGTTTAAATTATTTGCTTTATAATCATTAAATAAACCCAAATATGGCCATTACTAAAAATAAAAACATAATAGCTCATAAAATGATAAAATAATTTGTATGAAGTTCCTAGAATCAATAAGGACCCATGTATGTAAAAATATTTAGAATAAAACTTAGTTTGCATTCCTTTAATAAAAGGAAATGCTAATCACAACAATAGATAAACTATCGCGTTAAAATCAAAATAATGCAAAACCAACTTTAAAACACATCTGGGATTGCACCCTATTTATGCCAGAAAAATGAGTAAAAGACCATGTATAGAGTAGTCGCAACTTGAATCAAAACAAGACTCATTACAACGTTAACATTGTGACCATTTATACTATTTCAACAACGAATAAAATAACTCATCTGGATGCTAGAATTTATAAAGTCAATTTAGAAACACTCTACAAAGTTCATACTACCATATTCTGAAGAAATAATTTTACTTCATCATGCTTTGCATATTAATCTTGTTAACTCAATGACCTTAGGTGTTAACAATTCAGTAATTCGTAATATGAATAAACGAACTTTAAATATAAATGAGAAATAAATGGTTATGTTATTTGTATCACCAAAACCTTCTTAAATATCATGAAAATAAGACCAGTAGCCTAAATCAATAGATCTAACTTATGCAAAACTAATTCTATACAAAATCAATCAAAGAATAAGCACTATTCATACATAATCTAATGTGATCACTTAAGCCTTTTCAGCAACTCGTAAAACGTCTTGTCTATATACGAATTTTATGAAGAATAGCCTAGAAATAATATTTAGGACATGCTCTACAACAATCTAGAAAAATATTCTTATTTTAACTTGCTATGCATCTGAATCCTAATAGGGCAAAACCCTTAAGTGATAAGGTTACCGGAAACATATTATGAATAATAAAATTTATAAAACCTGTAACTGATAATTAATTTTACATAAAAGAAATCATGCATCATTCAAGCTGTTAACAATTTAAATGTATATACTTAATCGACTAAAACACAAGAACGTGAAATTATTCAATCCAACCCTAAAACACACCTGCTTTCTATAGGAAGTCTTTATTTGATTTACTATCTATTTTCTTTTTGCTCTTATTAAAGTTTATTATTTGCTATATTTCGTTGGAACGACGTGTAGAACCCGACGTTACTAACTCCGTCACCGACAATACCAGCTGCAACTACAACATCGCCTTAGATGACAAATAAGCAAGGCAAGCACCCCATTGATCATATTGATCCCATTATTTAATTTTTCTTTTTGTTTGTCAAATGGTTTCATGCATGAGTTTATTTTCTATAAATTTGCTAATCTATGGTACTAGTAGTTAAACCTATTGTTTCATGAAACTTCCTTGATAAGTATGGATATGTGAACTTCATAACCATAGGAAAGTGTTAGACAATACGTAATGTCAATTTGGGTATATGCAATTTAATAACCATGCTTAGCCATGCTTTAGAATCAACGATGATGATGATCAGATCAAAAATTGTTTCTTGAGAAATTGAAAACGTGTTTGGGTATGATACTAATGGTTACTGATATTTTTGATAAAAATCCGAAACAAAACTATGGTTTTGGATGCGGGAAATTATTTGCAATAGCCGGATGTACAAGGGGGCTTGTACATAGTGTAGGGTGAAGTATTGCCCGTGTCGGATTAAGGGCCGAACATCGTGTTGTATGATCCAAGATAAATCCGTACAAACCATAAGTGTTGGGAACAAGATAAATCCGTACAAACCATAAGTGTTGGGATGGGGCAACCTTAAAATGATTAAGTTATCTGGTTTAACTTTGCATTTATGGAAGGCGGGATCTAGCATAGGTATTCCTTCTAGGTCTGCTTGTAGGGGTTTCGACTTACCAATGTAACGATGTACGCCTTGTTATGGGAAAAAACCTTTATTGCAGGGTACTGCTCATTTTTCTATTTTCAAAAGACAAGGGTATGTCTACTATTTATGTTTCTTCTCCATAGCAAGGGTTAACGTCACTGAGCTCACTGAGTTGGTGCGAAGTTAACCTAGGTAATGTAAAGGTTTTCGTCATAAATATTCTGTCCACACACCAAAGAAGCGTGAAACATGCGGCAAAAAGAAAAGGTCACAAGTTATGGGTAAAACTGTACACCTCTGCAGAGTATAAATATAATCGATTAGCCGTATTCGTAGTTATGAGAGTCTTGGTGAACTAATACAATGTTAGATTTTGATATTTTCTAAAAATGGGTTTTGGTTTGGAACTTGTTTTGCAACTGGTTTTGATTTTATGTCAATGGACCGACATTGTTGGATTTCATATTTGGATTATTGGATGAATGATTATGTCTTCATGTCAACAAACCGACATTGATGAACATCATGATTGGATTATGGATTTAATTATTGGATTATTCAATTCTCACGAAGGATTGTGAGTATCGTTATGCTTTACTTATTTTCTTATCAGTAAACTTACTCATACAAATTTTGTTTGAGAAATTGCAAATTGATTTACAAATTAATTAACCTAGAAACCTCCTTTGTCATGAATTGCATTTATTGCATTTGCAAATACCACTTTAAGTCTTGATGAGTACGAAAGTACTCAACCTTGCTTATTTTACTATTTTAGGTGATTGCGATGCTTCGAAGAACACCTTCTGTCACAGGTTGCGGGAAATTCAATTCAAGCTATCTTTCTAGGGTTTATGACTTGTTAGTTGCCTAAGAGTTGGATGGGCACACTACAAGACTTTGCTTCTCCTATGCTATGTTAAATACTCTGAATTGTAAATATCCATTGTACAATCAGCTTCCGCAATAATATTATGATGTATGATTGTGATTCCAATTGTTGTATATATGTGTACTAGCTACTGATCCAGGGACTAGTATGGAATGCACATTAGATTTCTATTTTTGCATTTTTGCAAAAATGGGGGTCGTTTCAGTAATTTTCATGGCCTGTGTGTCATGCTTGATTGTAGCTCAAGGTTGTCTATATTTGTATTAACGGCCTGCATGTCGACTTGTCATGCTTCTACACCCCTTATAATATATTACTAATGTTATTAGGAGTAATGGCTTAGTGGTAGTACTTGGAGGACTCTAGCACTAAGAGACATGACGAACACGAAACATGGCGATGGAGATCACCATGTGAAGGGCCATACTATGTCACAGTTAATGTGATTATCTATGATTGCTTTTATGTTCCTGTTTATCTACTTATTTCTATGCATGTTTATATAGTTTTTTCGAATGCCTTTAACATGGTAGAAATAAAGATCCCTCCTGTAATATCAAGCAAAATTGATGCCCTCCCAATTGGCTGCACCATCCAATATCATGTAAATTAATGGTAGGTCTGCTAAAGTAGGGTGCCATTAACTTTCCGTGATTAGATGGGTTTGTGTCGGACACTCACACGCATAGCATTGGTTATACTTGACGAGGTCATCATAATGGTTATGGACCTTGTGTAACACCCTGACGCCAAACGCACCGCGAATGCTACCTAAAGACCCTAAATGACGCTTACAGCACTCCGGTACCATCATACCGTCCTGAGTGTTCTAACAAGACCGAAGAAATAAAAAGAACTTAACAAAGAAGTCCAGTTGAACTAATAATTTAATGAGCGAGTCGTTAAACCTTTTACTTCTACTAAAAGATTGAAACCTGCCTCGAAACTCTCTAAACCATTATAAAACTAAGTCACCGAAATTCAGAAAATTTAGGCATGACCTCTCTAGAATTTAGGACATCCACTCAGACAGAAAAACAGATTGCGGTATATGATATCATTCTAGCAGGTCCTTAGTTAACCATTCCCACATCCAATATAAATTAATAACTACACCACAACGAGCAACATATTACAACCTCAATCAAGATATCACTAGGCTTTACAAATCAAGTTAAATAGTTTGATGGTGACCAAGTCGCATGTGCTCTACTCCACCCCCCGAGCCAACTTCAAAGAACCTAAAACAGGAAGCAACAAGTGTGAGTCCAAGACTCAGCAAAGCGCAATCAAGTATAAAAAGTAATGAATACGACTAGAAAACAATAACTTCAAAACATAAAGCAATAGTTCCTTTACTTGACAATTGTAAATAAAGGAAGTAGTTTGGATTTCTATAACTTCAAAACGTAAGAAAACGATTACTTCATCATTTGCTATAACCATTACTTCATTGAAATTATCCAATAAAAGAAACAGTAACGAACCCCACTTATCACATCCAACTCGGAAATATAAATAAATCTTACTCATGACTCAATAAAAATTTCAGGATGAGTCCACGACTCAATCCTCAACCTGATATTTCCATTCTCATCAATTAACACTTATCAATTGCAACACACAATGCAATGCTTTTATGCTCTCATCCTTTTTTCTCATGAATCAAAAAAAAATGAATGCACCATGCATGCTCATAATGCACATCGTCATAGCGTATACCGGTATAGCTGAGTGCACACCCGTCGGTGTGCACCCTCAATCCCAACCATCCCGTGGCGGGGCCTACTCTTACTGACTCGCTCCCATCCGTGGATGAGACTACGAGGTAGGACTTTTGTACTCACTACGCAGAGTACAGAGGCCCACATCAACATGGGTCGCCTCTTCTGTAATGAATGCGCAAATGCAAATGACATGTTTATAAGCACAACACAAACATGAATATAACACACACATTATCAGTTAATCACTTTGTCCTTTGCATCAACATAACCATACTCATTTGTACGATTCATAAGGCGTTGCAATAATAGAAATTGAATAACTTACCTTCCCATTGCTAACATTCAACCATCCTCATTACCATGCTAAGAACAACTTCTAGATATACTATTAAACATAACCAAATCGTTAGAATTTTCATACTCTTATCGCAAGCAAAGCAATTAACACCCTACTAACTCTCTAGGAGATGCACTTGCCTTTAACCTCGGCGAGAACCGACGGCCCATTGCAGGCTTAGCAACGACCAACCCTAGAGAACGAAAGCCAAAATAGGGCAAGGCACGTTGTCACATTCAAATAATTACATGCACAAAGCAGACTGGACATAAAAGAGATACTCTACAATCTGGAATTAAGACTTGAACTTTCAATCGAAGCGAAGAATTCAAGTTGTACTCATAAGGTTTTAAGAACTATGGTTTGTACTTAAGCTTTTGCATACAACTACTCAAATGACAGATTAACCATTGCAGAAAGCAACCTGGACCCTTTTCTTTGTCTCAATGAACAAATAGTGGATACACACAATTCCCGAATCTAATCATCATTGGAGCAAAGCATCTATACATATGAGTCGGATTCTGAATCCTACAACCCTAACCACATATTAATGCAGAACCCAAATATTCATTCAAATCTCTCTGGTACACATACAGGTACTGCACAAACTGCTAGTTTTACTCTTATTGGTCAGAACATGCATCATCCACATTTTCTAAGGACAATTAAAACCAATGCATTTGGATAGTTATTACACTATCACTGAGAGCTTACTGCCAACTTCGAATTGGGTGTATACAAATGAAGAGCAGGCTAAATTACATGATAATATTCAGAGGTCGATTCCAGAACATAGTAACTTCACTAAATCCTAAATGTAGTGTTGTCATAGAGCTAAGCATATAGCAAGAATCAAAGAATTGATCAAATTTCCTACATCAAGAATATGCATGATAACGATATGATCTCATCATTCTCATCTTATATAAAATATCATGATCACATTCATAACAATAGATTCCCTTAAATCTCATTCATTGTTATTCACCATGTCCTACTCGAACTAGTGATGTTCATATGGCGATAACATGCATTAGCGATTCATCGAGCAAGTTAATCATGGCATTCAATCTTCAACTCACAAAGCTCAAACAATCGATGCACTTGCAAGTACTTAGAAAATGATCAGAAGCATCAGCTGATTAGAAGCATCATACACAAATACATATATAGTCCGATGATCTTCAAAGGAACATGATAACATGGCATCAACGACAATTAATCCAAGCCAACATTGATAAACTTGGGAGCATGACATCGATTCTAGCATTTCAAAGCCCATCTCTCAACCTTGCACACATCACTCACTGCGATACCACCACCTAAACCTTCTAGGCATTTCATCGAACACCTAGCATGCATAGAAAACACCCAAGCTAGACTTACCTCAAAGCTCATCCATGGAGGAAGGAGGGAGGTTGGGGAGAGGCTGCGTCTCAGGGCGCCACGGAGGCAAGGACGGCCGAGGAGGCGCTGGACACCATGAGGGCGGGTCCGGATGCAACAACAAGACGGAGGTTGGAGGCGACGCCGGCAGCCAGCTGCTGGGAGAAAAAGGCAGGCGGCGCCAGCTCGAGCAACCGGAGGCGGCGCCAGCGCGGGGCAAGCGACGCCGGGAGCACCATGGAGGGAGGAGGGCGCCGAGGCCGGCCAGAGGGGAGACAGAGGCGCCCACCAAGCACGCGGTGGAGGAGATCGGGCTGGGCGGCATTACGGTAGGCGTTGGAGGGCTCAGCCTCGGGAGATGCGCCGGTAGGGAAAGAAAAAGGAGAGGTGGAGAATGATTCAGCAGGGATGGGTAAAAGACAGCACCCCAAGGAAACAATGTCAGCCACACAAACCAGGAGGAAGAGAGATTAGGTGGAGAGGGGAAAAAATATAAACTACACAACTCTAGAGACCACAAATCAACCATCTCCAATAACTGACACTTCAAATTCACGGCGAAAAGAAAATCCTTGGATTAAGAAAATAAAACAATCTACGGTATTACACTCTTCCCCCTTTAACAGAATTATTTTAATTCCTAACTCACAACAAGAACACCAACAAGAACAACGAAACAAAATACAAAACAAGGATACCGAAACAACAACCGGTATTTCTCACGCAAGAGGAACTCCAAAATTCAATCCACTTTCTTTCCAATACAAGAAGCAAGAACTTAACTCATTACATCTCTTTTTGAATCAATACTCACTTTACCTCCTTAATTTGGAATGGTACAAGACCTGAAAACCCGGTCTTACTCAAAGACCTAGGCTAAACTAAATCTACTTTGCGTTCTCACCTCCAAATGGTTTTCTTAAACCAGTAATCCCAAAAGCACTTCCTCAACCGGAGAATTCACAACTCTCATGCTTAAACTCCATTAGATCTAGGCAAACAGCCAAAATCTCAATTCATACCATTCTCATCACCTGTCTGACAACTCAGACAATTTTCTCTTTAATGCTTCAACGTACGCCCTGCAATCAACCAATGATTCTCCCCGGAAGATCATATCATTAGTCTCCCCTCAATTCTAATTGTCCTATTCAATTTCACTCACCAAATCTTTCTCTCTCTCAACCTCTACCTCGTCGATCAACAAACTCGAGATGACATGATTAACACAAGCCACATCACTCTATTAAGCATCCAACCAATTTTCACCGAATCACTGAATTCTCTTCGATTGAACAGTTGGGATTCTAAACTCGAATCCCCTAAGAACCAAGAAAACCCTGATTCATGTCTCTCCTCATTGATTAACCTTTATAACCACACCACCCTTATCAAGCTATATCATCGAACGAGTTAGCCCACTATACCATAGCTATCCCACAGGTCAATTAGCTTAAACCACGGAGCCACACAAGGCTTTTCAATCCAACAAGTTTCTAATCAATTTTGAACATATCACTATTTCTAACCTTTTAACACCGGAATCCTCTAGGAACCAAAACACAACTCTTATCTCTTCAATAGATGCCCTGGAAACAACAGGGCCAAAGCCATTCCTTACTATCAAAATGAATTGCCCAATCGGGCATAAATCCCAATTCCATCACAACACACAATCATACCCTGCCTTCTTCATACATGTCTCGGGTATAGAGACAATCACTCGAAGAAAAGAGTCATAACGGAACCATTCACTTTCGACAGATAAATCAAAAAGCATAATCCTCTATTACACTCAACCATGAACCCACGTCCAAGCATTTTCTTGTCCCACACTAGAGAGCAAATAAAATGTACACCAGGGAAAGCTCAACTAAGATGGAGAACTTCACACAAATCTTTCTTCAAAAGTAGTCACAAAAGAACCAAAGAGAACTAAATCCTCCTTACCAACACGAACCAAATCCATCACCTTAAACTCCAAGGTGAAAATCTTCACATCGAGAAAACACTCGATTAAAGAAAAACAAGACACCTCGAGAAAGAAAACCATTCCTGGGTCCCCAATCTCCTTTCAATCGACAACTACACCTTTACCCAAGAAGAGAGGGAATAAAATTCACATCGGGGAAAAACTCAACTTAAAAGAGGAACACCGCAAAACTTTTGTAGAAGCGATCACAGTAACCCAAGAAAATTTAGCTCGCTTTTACCAAAGCAAATCATCTCATACTTACCCAAAACCACATTTTAGAAAGAGAAAACTGCTCCTCAAATCAAACATCTGCACACACACACGCCATCTTCCTCTCAAGAGAAAGGGAAATTTCATTTCCAACAAAATCACTTCACCCATAAGAATCACTTAAGATAAAATCTTAATATTCACTTTTTATTCCATTCTCAATTTCAAACCTCAAAGTTAACTCTATAGTTTAGCAATCTCCCCACCAATCAGGGAAAGATCTATTACACAAAATACAGAGTGCTTTAACAAACATACTTCCAAAAGACCATACGAGCAATTGATTCCCTACACATTTAAAAGAAAATTCACCTCAAACACTACCCTATCTAGTATTCTCTTACCTTTACCAATAAAGGTTTTAACACTCATAATATGCACATTGAGAAACTCCGTCAAAATTTATCATGCATTTCATAACCACTCTTCTTTTGATTACCTTCTTGAAAGTGCATCTAGGCCTCTCAAAGAGTTTTGGTGATTTATGGCAACACAATTGCGTATACTAACGGCTGCAAATGAGATTCTATGCAGTGATCAAGAAGATATCATCGTTGGAAAGGCGATTGAAGATCCCCACCATATTTAAAATTTGAAAAGGCGGCATCAAGACTTTAGTTGTAATTCTTTTATTTCTTTGAGTCTAAGGATAGCCGTACTATAAAGGGGGATACGACGGAAAATCGCTTCTAGGATATGCTTGTGCTCATAGGATGAAAATTGCATCTCGAAAATCTTTTGAATCTTTGCATTTCCTATCAAAGGTACTCGGCGAAAGGTCATCCGAGTATCCGGACATTTAGTCCAGACACTCCGGGCTGGGGTCCTCGGTTGGTTTCTCTTGTAAGTCTGGAGTATCCGGACATTTTGTCCGGACACTCCGGGGTTAATATGTCCGGAGTATCCGGGGGTAGTCCGGAGTATCCGGAGATTTTGTCCGGATACTCCGAGCTCACCCTCTCGGTTAGAAAAAGAAGCTTAGTCCGGACACTCCGGACTAAATGTCCGGATAGTCCGGACTTAGCGCAGCACACTTGTAACGGTTGGATTTTGGATGGGCTATTTAAGCCCTCACTCCAAATCTACCCGTTGGCACTTCATTCATTGCTGCATTCAAGTCTCAAACTCACTCTCTCACTCTCTTGAGCTCTAGCCTCTTTTCCCCACTTGAATCTTTGATTTGGTTTGAATCTTTGGGGAGAAAAGAGGGGATTTAAGTGCTTTGAGCTTGCTTTGTTGATTCTTGAGCACAAGTTCATCCTCCAAGTTGATTTAGCGGCGTATTTGTTACTCTTGGAGTTTGAAGGGCTCCTAGACGGCAAGGAGTCGCCGGGAGCCTCCAATACTTCGTGTGGAGAGCCTCGGTCGTTTGTGAAGGCAAGCCTCACCTCCGAAAGGAAAGGGGTCAAGAGAGACCCGGGCTTTGTGCCTCCTCAACGGAGACGTAGGATTCCCTTCAAGAATCCGAACTTCGGTAAAAAATCGTTGTCTTTGTGTTCTTCATTTGCTTGAGCTAGGGTTTGTGGTTCTTAAATCTTTTGGAGACCCGATCTACTTTATCTCAGTGTTTGGCTCTTGATCTATATTTTTCTAAGGTACCTGAGATCATTTAGAACATTTGTATTCAGCTAGATTGTTGAAAATTTGCAAGGATTTAAAATTCTCATTTCGAGGCCTCTTGTCCGGACACTCCGGACATTTACTCCGGACTATCCGGACTTTAACTCCGGACTATCCGGACAATTAACTCGGACAGTCCGGACATTGATCCTCGGGTGATTTTATTTAATTGCAAATTTTAATTACGCCTATTCACCCCCCCTCTAGGCGACATATTGGTCCTTTTAATTGGTATCAGAGCCAAATCTCCGTAATTTGGCTTAACCGCTAGGAGAATCAATATGTCGCAAGAAGATAAGAATGCCGAAGCCCATGACCAAGATAAGGGCACGGGCTCCGGTATTGGGGTTGCAATTCCATTTGATTATCGTTCCCTCGGTGTCTCAAGCTCTTCCTCATATGTCTCCATGCCCTCCGGTCGAGCGCCTCACTTCGATGGTACTCACTATGCGGCATGGAAACATAAGATGAAGATGCACTTTAGATCGCTTCACCCTTCTATTTGGAAGATTGTGCAGACAGGTTTCAAGCCCAATGATCCCGAGAATCTTACTTCTGAAGAAGATAAAGATCAACACTTCAATGATTTGGCAGTCAATGCCTTATTCAACGCCTTAAGTGATTCCGAGTTCAACCGAGTCGATGGACTCGAGGAAGCAAAGGCTATTTGGGATAGACTCCTAGTCAGTCATGAAGGAGTGTCAAGCGTCCGAGAATCAAAGATAGAGCTCATTATTAGTGAGCTAAGCCGGTTCACCCTGGAAGATGGTGAATCATACACTAAGATGTTTGACCTACCGATGGTGCTCAGAATCAAGCAAAAGATCTTGGGTGCACTGATCTTTCTGACAAGGCCGTGGTGAAGATAATACTTCGCGTGATCACTCCCACCAACCGCAACCTTGTTCAGTTGATCCGAGACCAGCCCAACTTCGACACTTTGACACCTCATGATGTCATTGGCCGGCTCATGATGGACGAAATGATGGTGAAGGAAGCGGAAGTTGTGGAAGAACTCAAGTCCGGGAAGAAAAAGGGCATCGCTTTAAAGGCCGTCAAGGTTGCGCGCCAAGCCGAAGAAAGCACAAGTGAGGACGAAGAGTCTAGTGGTCCATTGACAAATGAAGATATGACTCTATTTGTGCGAAGGTTCAACAAGTTCTTCAAGAAGAAGAATTTCAAACAAGGAGGTCAATCAAGGAACTATGGAAGAAAATCAAAGGGGAGACATTCTACTCGAAGATGCTATGAATGTGGTGAAACCGGACACTTTATTGCCGAGTGCCCGCACAAGGAGAGCAAAGATGAGAAGCCTCACAAGAAAGACAAATACCGGGGTAAAGACAAAGAAAAGAGTAAGAAATTCAAGCACTACAAGCACAAGGGACAAGCGCATATTGGAGAAGAGTGGGATTCAAACTCCGATTCCGACTCAAGCTCCGAGACCGACGAGGAAGGAGGAATTTCCTCCATCGCCATCGCCGTGCCTACCACCTCAACAACGTCGAAGAGCCTCTTCGACAACTTGAGCGATGATGACGACAACGCTCCAATGTGCCTTATGGCAAAGGGGCACAAGGTATCATCAAAAGACTCTACTCCCTCCATTGCTAATGAATGTCTAGATGAACACGATAGCGATAGTGATGATGATATTAACACTGTGCTTAAATCTATGAAGAACTTCGATGTTCACAAATTAAACTTGCTCTTAAAAGATATTGAAAAATTGGAGGAAGTTGTAGAACAAAAGGAAGCTACTCTTGAGGCTCAAGAGGATTTATTCATCCTCGAAAAGGAGAAAAACCGTGAGCTAGAGAAGAGCTTATCTTTTGAAAAAGAGAAGAATGAGGAATTGGTTAAGAACTTAAAGTAACCAAATCCGAGGTGATTAGTCTTGAGATCACCTACGCTTCACTCAAGAGGAACTTGCGAAGTCGAAAGATGCTTGCAAGGCTCTTGAGTTGAAGCTTGTTGATCTCAAGAATAGCCTCCGATTACCTCATCCATTAGTTCTAATTCTTCTTTACCCTCTACTAGCAATGGCTGTGCTAGATGCTTCAATGTAGATGTTAATACTTGTGCCACTAACCTCGAGACTTTGCAAGTATTAGCTCATGAAAATGAAAGGCTCAAGGGAATGCTTGAAGATGGATTTCAAAAGTCCTATAAGGCTAGCAAGGGACTAGAGGAGTTCCTCGGTAAGCGCAAAGGTAACCCCATGAAGCATGGGCTCGGATATGTCCCTCCAAAGGGCAAAGGAAATCACATTGTGGTCACTCCTTTGAACAAGCCCATCCACTTCATTAAAGGGGAAGAAAACTCTAAGTACAAAACTCATTCTATTTTCTTTGCCTCATATATACTTAAGAGAACTAACCATGGTCGTGTAGTTGCATGTCCCATTGGAGGTAAATCCAAAAATACCTCTAATGTGCGATCTATTTGGGTTCCCAAATCACTTGTTACTAACGCGCGTGGACCTAAGCAAGTTTGGGTACCAAAGAGCAAAAACTAAATTTCATTTTGTAGGCCTACACCTCTGGTGGATCAAGTTGGATCTTGGATAGCGGATGTACACATCATATGACCGGAGAAAGGGCAATGTTCGCAAAATTAGAAGCCAATGGATCAAATAGTGAGAGCATCATCTTTGGCGATAATCGAAAAGGTGAAGTGGTAGGCTTAGGTAAAATCCTAATTACCAATGATTTCCATATAAATAATGTTTTACTTGTTGAATCACTAAACTACAATTTGTTGTCCGTTGCTCAATTATGTGAAGCGGGCTACAATTGTGTGTTTAGTGATAAGGGTGTGGATGTCATTAAGAGGGTTGATAGTTCAATAGCCGTTAAGGGTCATTTAAAGGGAAATCTCTATCTCATAGACTTCAATACCGATAGAGTTAACCTTGAAACATGCTTAATGGCTAAATCGAGTATGGGTTGGCTATGGCATCGCCGGCTTGCCCATGTTGGTATGAGGAACCTCCACAAACTCATTAAGGGCAATCACATCCTTGGACTAACGAATATTGTGTTTGAGAAAGATAGGGTGTGTAGCGCATGTCAAGCCGGGAAGCAAGTCGTGGCGTCTCATCCCGCAAAGAACGTGATGACCACCTCAAGACCGTTGGAGATGCTACACATGGACTTGTTCAGTCCGATCGCCTACATAAGCATCGGAGGAAACAAGTATGGTCTTGTTATTGTTGATGATTTTTCTCGCTTCACTTGGGTATTTTTCTTGCATGATAAAAGCAAAGCCCAAGGAAGCTTGAAGAAATTCATGAGAAGGGCTCAAAATGAGTTCGACGTGAAGATCAAGAAAATTCGGAGCGACAATGGCACCGAATTCAAGAATACCGGTGTTGAAGAGTTTCTCGATGAAGAAGGCATCAAGCATGAGTTCTCGGCTCCCTACTCCCCTCAACAGAATGGGGTAGCCGAGAGGAAGAATCGAACACTCATCGAGATGGCGCGACGATGCTTGGCAGTACAAGGTCTCCGACATATTCAGGCGGAGGCCGTCAACATCGTGCCACAGCTCCAACCGACTATATCTCCACAAGTTGTTGAAGAAGACGGCGTACGAGCTCCTCACCGGCAAGAAGCCAAATGTATCCTACTTCCGAGTCTTTGTGAGCAAATGTTACATCCTCAACAAGAGAGCTAAGTCTTCTAAATTTGCTCCTAAAGTAGATGAAGGATTTTTACTTGGTTATGGATCAAATGCTTACGCATATCGGGTTTTCAATAACACCACCGGTGTAGTTGAAATCTCGCGTGACGTAACATTTGATGAATCTAACGGTTCTCAAGTAGAACAAGTTAATTGTGATGAAATTGACAGGGAAGAACCTCCATGCGAAGCAATCAAGAAATTGGCCATCGGGGAGGTGAAACCGGTGGAGCAGGATGCAATCCCGAGCACCCCAACCCGGAGTATCCGGGATGATGTCCGGAGTATCCGGACAAAATATCCGGAGTGTCCGGACTTAACCCCGGACATTCCGGACAGTAGTGCTCCAAATGTTGATCCTCCCTCTTCTATTCAAGCTCAAGATGGTTCTAACACTTCTCAAGATGACGGAGGTCCTATTCAACGTATAAATGCATCAACTCCTCATCCGAGGGTTCATCAAAGCATACAACGCGATCACCCGGTCGACAACATACTTGGAGACATCAACAAGGGAGTATCCACTAGATCTCGACTTGCAAATTTTTGTGAATTTTACTCTTTTGTGTCTTCTCTTGAACCACTGAAGGTAGAAGAAGCTCTCCAAGATCCGGATTGGGTGATGGCTATGCAAGAGGAGTTGAACAACGAGAGAAACCAAGTGTGGAAGCTTGTTGAAAGACCCAAGCAAAACGTGATCGGAACCAAGTGGGTGTTTCGGAACAAGCAAGATGAGAACGGAATAGTGACTAGAAACAAAGCACGGTTGGTTGCTCAAGGCTTCACGCAAATAGAAGGTTTGGATTTCGATGAAACATACGCTCCCGTAGCTAGGCTTGAATCTATTAGAATATTACTTGCCTTTGCTACTCACCATGATTTCAAGTTGTATCAAATGGACGTAAAGAGCGCCTTTCTAAATGGACCTCTCTCCGAAATGGTCTACGTTGAGCAACCACCCGGTTTCGAAGACCAAGATCATCCGGACCACGTCTACTTCCTACACAAGGCTCTTTATGGACTTAAACAAGCACCTAGAGCGTGGTTCGAATGTCTTCGAGATTTCCTTCTCGGTCAAGGTTTTATAGTCGGAAAGGCCGACTCTACACTCTTTACTAAACACATTGATAATGATTTATTCGTTTGTCAAATATATGTTGATGACATTATATTTGGATCTACTAACGAACATCTGTGCAAGGAATTTAGCAGAATAATGACCAAAAGATTCGAGAAGTCCATGATGGGCGAGTTAAAGTTCTTCCTCGGATTTCAAGTCAAACAACTCAAGGAAGGAACTTTTATATGTCAAACGAAGTATATCAAGGACATGCTCAAGAAGTTCGGCATGGAGAACGCCAAGCCAATCAAGACGCCGATGCAAGCTAACGGGCATCTAGACCTCGACAAAGAAGGTAAACCGGTCGTCCAAAAGGTATATCGCTTGATGATCGGCTCCTTACTCTATCTTTGTGCATCTAGGCCCGATATCATGCTTAGTGTGTGCATGTGTGCACATTTTCAAGCCGCTCCCAAAGAATGCCACATGGTGGCTGTAAAAAGAATCTTGAGGTATTTAGTGTACACTCCTCATTTCGGGCTTTGGTATCCTAAAGGGTCATCTTTTGAATTAATCGGATATTCTGATGCGGATTATGCCGGATGTAAGGTGGATAGGAAGAGCACTTCGGGGACATGTCAATTCTTAGGAAGATCCCTTGTTTCTTGGTCCTCTAAGAAGCAAAACTCCGTAGCCCTATCCTGTACCGGCGAATATATATAGCAGGGAGTTGTTGTGCGCAATTGCTTTGGATGAGACAAACTCTAAATGATTATGGCCTAACCTATAACCATGTTCCACTTTTGTGTGACAATGAGAGCGCCATAAAAATTGCCAACAACCCCGTCCAACATTCCCATACCAAGCATATCGATATCCGCCATCATTTCCTAAGGGACCATTCCACAAAAGGCGATATCGATATCCAACATGTGAGCACAAATGACCAATTAGCTGATATATTTACCAAGCCACTTGATGAGAAGAGATTTTGTGAATTGAGGAGTGGGCTAAATATTCTTGATTCTCGCAATTTGGCTTGAGAAGTGCATGCCATTGATTGATGCTTGGAAAATGTTTTAGAAAAGTTTAATTGGTCCTTTTCTTTGATCTTTTTCGTGTTCATCGAAATCTTTGATCTTCGGATCTTGCCCAATGTCGTGTGATTATGGATTGATTGATTACATGTTCGCTAGTCATATTGTGCAAAGGGCCTTTAGGACTACTTCTCTCATTGCTTCAAGTCAATCATCCCTTTCAAATCCTTGAAATTCCTCCTTGGATCCCGAGTTATCAGCACGGACAGTCCGGACTAATTGTCCGGAGTATCCGGACAAATTGTCCAGAGTTTTCGGACTAAATGTCCGGAGTGTCCGGACTGAGATGGCTGTTGGTATTTAAGCCGTGCGGGGGGCATCCTTTCTCTCTCTTCTCCCATTTGTTTCAACCGCATCCTCCTCAAAACTTCGCCCTAGCCGCCGCCCTCCGGTTCTCCTCCATCTCCGGCGTGTTTCTCACCCTCCGGAGCCTCCGGATCAATCTTTGGAGGGTTGGGGGAAGGATCTCCTCTCGTCGCTTCATCTTTTGGGTTATCCCTCCTTGTGGTATGATCTCTCTTACCCTAATCTTCTTTTGATCCTTGGAAATTCTTAGGATTAGGGTTCCCTTGCTAAAGTACATTCATATTCTTGTTGAAATCCTAGAATGTGCTTTTAGAGATCCCACATTGGTTGCAAATTAGATTTTTGGGTTGAAATCTGTACAGCCCGGACAATCCGGACATTTTATCCGGAGTATCCGGACTATACCCGGACACTCTGGACTAAATCCCCGGAGTATCCGGAGTAATTGTCGGACATCGGACTAAATGTCCGAGTGTCCGAGCTGTACCTCTCGGTCCAAAAATATAAATTGCAAATCTTACCTTCTGCGAACCTTGTTTCACTCCAAACTTTGTCTCTCTTAGATGGCTTCATCTCAGGGTGGTTCAGGTGCTGGAAAGCGCCAAATTGAGTCACCTCCTTCTTCCCCTTCCGGCGCTCCCAAGAAGAAAAGGCAAGGCGTAAGGAAGATCAGCCATGGTCGTGCAAATCTGCTTTTGGCTCCTCCTGCTGCTCCATCTCCGCTCAAGCTCCTCCTCCGCCGTTTCGAGGAGACTCCGCCGATGAGCATCCCGCGGATGCCCATGCAAGCGTCGTGAGCGTAAGAAGAAGCGATTTCAAGAGTCAAGAGTGGCAATTGGACCGCTTGAGAAGCTTCAACCCCAGTGGAGATACCCAGGCCAGATGATGCCTCTTCGTGTGGTTGATTATCGGGTTGGGTCTGGAAAGGGCAAAGCAATTGTAACTCAAAGGAACAAGGATCCGCTTGAGTTCCACCAAGATCAGTACGTCGACAAGCGATTCTGGAACAGGTTCCATTCAGATTATTATGAGACAGTCCTTCTCCCTATGGAGCGCCCCGTAATGAAAATGAAGAGGATTGACTGGCTATACATGACTGAGGCTCAAAATCCCATATTCGATCAAGTCATCCAGATTTGTGAACGGCATAAGGTGAAAGACATTATGAGCTTTATGTATTCTTGGAATGATGAGGTGATCATGCAGTTTTATGCCACTCTTTATTTTGACAAGAAGCAAGATGCCATTTGGTGGATGACCGATAAATTGTGGTATGTGGCTACCAAAAGGACATTCGCTAGAATTTTGCATCTAAGGTCAGCTGATGGTGATGCGAAGCTGCATGACAAGAAAGTGATGACTCCTGAACAGCTTGAAGAGTTATATGATTCATCTCAGCATTTCTTGGTTGGCACTATAAAGGGTCTCAAACCTGTGGCTGCTGTTCTTCTGAGGTTGCTTCGGGTCACTCTTTGGCCCAAGGAGGGTGATGCGTCAGCGATCAGTTCTTATGGGCGTAACTTGTTGTATCACTTGGTGGAGCGCACTCATGGATTTGATGTTGTTGACTTCATTTGGGAGGCCATCCGTTACAACTCCCTCAGCCACTCCAGCAGCTGCGGGTATGCGCCATTCATTATGGCTCTTATTGAGCATGTCACGGGCCTTGACTTTGTCAAGGATGTGGATCACCTTTCCTACAAGGTCCGTGCACCTTCAGCTTCCGCTTCTGCAGCTCCTGCTGTCCCCGTGGAGAAGCGTCCCCGGGGTCGTCCTTCCCGAGCCTCTACCTCTGCGCCTCCCGGCTCTGCGCTAGTTCCGAGATCCAGCTCTGCGATTTCTCCCACGGAGAAGGTTCTCCTCGCACTAGCCGCGACACTATCAAGAGGATGCTCAAGTGCTTGTTTTGCTTATGCCAGGATGTGTCTGAGCAAGTTAAGGAGACCCGTCGTGAGCTGCGTGAGCATCGCCGTGAGTTCGTGCCTCACCGCCGCCAAATAGGTGAGGATCTTCCAGCCAAGAGTGAGTCCGAGGAGTCGCTCTGTATCTCTGATGGATTCCGCTACTCGGCGGCTCTTCGACCTTCCACCTCTGCACCTCGGACTAGCGTCGATGGGCATGGCGATGACAAATGCGAGAAGAGGACTATGAGCCTTCAGGCGACGAGGAGTGATCTTGTGCCGAAGTCTCTTTCTTTTTGGTGTCTTGATGCCAAAGGGGGAGAGAGAGTTGATTTGGTTATCCTTCGGTTGTGCTTGATTTGGTTCTAGGTTTATTTATTCGTCTTTGCTTTGGTCGAACTTGTGCTTATGGTTGTGGTTGTGATCGTGAACTGGTTATGATGTTGAACTATACCTTGCTTATTGTTACATTTGCCTTTAGCAATGCATTTGTGTGATCTTTGTGTGATTTCATGACATATCTACTTGTGCAAAATTACTTATTGTTTATCATGTCATATTCTATCATAAGCAACAATTTAGGGGGAGCTCTTGCAACCTTTTTCTCTTAAATATGTGCATTTCATTCTCTACTCAAATTTCTCTAATGCACGTATTTAGGGGGAGCTCTACCCTCCAAGTATTTGGTTTTCCAAATACTATATCATTTCAAATTCTTATCCAAACTCAATTGTGTTGTCATCAATTCACCAAAAAGGGGGAGATTGAAAGTGCATCTAGGCCTCTCAAAGAGTTTTGGTGATTTATGGCAACACAATTGCGTATACTAACGGCTACAAATGAGATTCTATACAATGATCAAGAAGATATCATCGTTGGAAAGGCGATTGAAGATCCCCACCATATTTAAAATTTGAAAAGGCGGCATCAAGACTTTAGTTGTAATTCTTTTATTTCTTTGAGTCTAAGGATAGCCGTACTATAAAGGGGGATACGACGGAAAATCGCTTCTAAGATATGCTTGTGCTCATAGGATGAAAATTGCATCTTGAAAATCTTTTGAATCTTTGCATTTCCTATCAAAGGGTACTCCTGGCCGAAGGGGTCAGTCCGGAGTATCCGGACATTTAGTCCGGACACTTCGGGCTAGGGTCCTCGATTGGTTTCTCCTGTAAGTCCGGAGTATCCGGACATTTTGTCCGAACACTCTGGGGTTAATATGTCCGGAGTATCCGGGGGTAGTCCGGAGTATCCGGAGATTTTGTCCGGATACTCCGAGCTCACCCTCTCGGTTAGAAAAAGAAGCTTAGTCCGGACACTCCGGACTAAATGTCCAGATAGTCCGGACTTAGCGCAGCACACTTGTAACGGTTGGATTTTGGATGGGCTATTTAAGCCCTCACTCCAAATCTACCCGTTGGCACTTCATTCATTCATTGCATTCAAGTCTCAAACTCACTCTCTCACTCTCTTGAGCCTAGCCTCTTTTCCCCACTTGAATCTTTGATTTGGTTTGAATCTTTGGGGAGAAAAGAGGGATTTAAGTGCTTTGAGCTTGCTTTGTTGATTCTTGAGCACAAGTTCATCCTCCAAGTTGATTTAGCGGCGATTTGTTACTCTTGGAGTTTGAAGGGCTCCTAGATGGCAAGGAGTCGCGGAGCCTCCAATACTTCGTGTGGAGAGCCTCGGTCGTTTGTGAAGGCAAGCCTCACCTCCGAAAGGAAAGGGGTCAAGAGAGACCCAGGCTTTGTGCCTCCTCAACGGAGACGTAGGATTCCCTTCAAGAATCCGAACTTCGGTAAAAAATCGTTGTCTTTGTGTTCTTCATTTGCTTGAGCTAGGGTTTGTGGTTCTTAAATCTTTTGGAGACCCGATCTACTTTATCTCAGTGTTTGGCTCTAAATCTATATTTTTCTATGGTACCTGAGATCATTTAGAACATTTGTATTCAGCTAGATTGTTGAAAATTTGCAAGGATTTAAAATTCTCATTTCGAGGTCTCTTGTCCGGACACTCCGGACATTTACTCCGGACTTTAACTCCGGACTATCCGGACAATTAACTCGGACAGTCCGGACATTGATCCTCGGGTGATTTTATTTAATTGCAAATTTTAATTACGCCTATTCACCCCCCCTCTAGGCGACATATCGGTCCTTTCACTTCTCCAGAAATCGTAACCACAATATGCAACCTTATCATCCAACCTTAAACCAAACCTATCTCATAACAATCAGCAAAGAAACCCATGTCCAAATTTTAAGCACATCCTACATAATAGCAATTCATCATAAAGCGGTGCAACAACATTTCCTTTTAATCTACAGACCACACAAACAGTCGGTCCTACAACTTCAAAATCTAAGTTTAAGATATCTCCTTTCAATAAACCTTTAGTAAGATTAACATCTAAAATTCGTACTACCCATAAATCAATATCTCGACAATCAAAACCTATTCCACCTATGAATGACTCCAACAATTAACAATGTCTCCTTGAGACATATTTCATAAATACAGATCCCAGACAGACATTTATCAAGGACGAAGTCACCCTTTCATACAATCATTCCATACCCCTATTCTTTGATTACACATCGGTCAAGTTATTTTGTCAATCTACATTTTAATTGACTCATAAACAACAAAACCAACAACCCCCATGTCTTTACACCATCACCTTGCTATAGTAAGTTCATCAAACAAATCATTCTAAACCTTCTCAATCGATATCGGTGCTAGCCTTACAGGAACACAATTTCATTCTTTCAATTAATCCCATGGCTTGCCACGACAAGCATAAGACTCTAATCAACCTTCAGTTTTGGATCGCTTCCCAACTCGATTAAATTCCTCAACAACACAATATTTTAGATTGAATTTAATTAACCAACACGTCTACTATGATTGCTGCCTCTTTTCTTCCAAAGAAACCCATCCAGATAAACTTGACTCTCAGACTTTACAAAATGACAAAACCCAAACCTGAAATCACAAGGGAACTCGACTCTCAAATTCCCAAACTCTGACAAGCAAAAGCTTTTCAAATAGACCTCAAGATGAACAACTCCCACAAGGGAAAAATGGATACAAGAACACTTTCATCAAAAGGATTCACCATCAATTGCTCCCTCCTTGTCTCGAACCATCGAGGACAAAAGAGACCAACCTTCTCTACCCACTCTCTACCTATGCCGCCAGAGACGACAACTCTCACCACTGAGGGGTTCCCAAACTTCAAGGGGTGGCTCTGACCAACCGCACTGACACCCGAAACCGATAACATGGCCAAAAGGACAAGGCCAAAACCTTTTCAAGCAACCCATTCACACAAACATAATGCATCCAATACTTATTTCGAACACAAAGCAATATGCATAATAATTTAACATTCAATCATCAAAGCTTAAATGCAACATTTAAGCGTAATGCAATGATACCCATCCTTCCTCTCATGCACCGAGTGTGTCAAGTTTTAAATTAATGAACCACGCTATTCCAGATTTTAAGGTTATTGCCCTAGGGCCACATTTTAAAAGTTCAACCTAAATCATGTTTCTATTTTCACACAACAAAATTTTAATTCATTCCGAATTACTCACTACATTCAAACACCACGGACACGAAGCCCGCTCGATACCAATCAGTAACACTCGACGGCGTAACGCTGCGAATGCTACCTAAAGACCTAAATGGCGCTTCTAAACACTCGGTACCATCTTGGTCCGGAGTGTTCCTAACAAGACCGAAGAAATAAAAAGAACTTAACAAAGAAGTCCAATTGAACTAATAATTCAACGAAGCGAGTCGTTAAACCTTTTACTTCTACTAAAAGATTGAAACTGCCTCGAAACTCTCTAAACCATTATAAAACTAAGTCACCGAAATTCAGAAAATTTCGCATGACCTCTCTAGAATTTAGGACATCCACTCGCAGACAGGAAAAAGCGATTGCGGTATATGATATCATTCTAGCAGGTCCTTAGTTAACCATTCCCACATCCAATATAAATTAATAACTACACCACAACGAGCAACATATTACAACCTCAATCAGTATCACTAGGCTTTACAAATCAAGTTAAATAGTTTGATGGTGACCGAAGTCATGCATGTGCTCTACTCACACCCCGACGAGCCAGCTTCAAAGAACCTAAAACAGGAAGCAACAAGCGTGAGTCCAAGACTCAGCAAAGCGCAATCAAGTATAAAAAGTAATGAATACGACTAGAAAACAATAACTTCAAAACATAAAGCAATAGTTCCTTTACTTGACAATTGTAAATAAAGGAAGTAGTTTGGATTTCTATAACTTCAAAACGTAGTTTGGATTTCTATAACTTCAAAACGTAAGAAAACGATTACTTCATCATTTGCTATAACCATTACTTCATTGAAATTATCCAACAAAAGAAACAGTAACGAACCCCACTTATCACATCCAACTCGGAAATATAAATAAACCTTACTCATGACTCAATAAAAATTTCAGGATGAGTCCACGACTCAATCCTCAACCTGATATTTCCATTCTCATCAATTAACACTTATCAATTGCAACACACAATGCAATGCTTTTATGCTCTCAACCTTTTTTTCTCTCATGAATCAAAAAAATGAATGCACCATGCATGCTCATAATGCACATTGTCATAGCGTATCTGGGGTATAGTGAGTGCACACCGTCGGTGTGCACCCTCAATCTAACCATCCGTGGCGGGGCCTACTCTTCTTGACTCGCTCCCATCCGTGGATGAGACTACGAGGTAGGACTTTTGTACTCACTACGTGTGAGTCAGAGGCCCACATCAACATGGGTCGCCTCTTCTGTAATGAATGCGCAAATGCAAATGACATGTTTATAAGCACAACACAAACATGAATATAACACACACAATATCAGTTAATCACTTTGTCCTTTGCATCAACATAACCATACTCATTTGTACGATTCATAAGGCGTTGCAATAATAGAAATTGAATAACTTACCTTCCCATTGCTAACATTCAACCATCCTCATTACCATGCTAAGAACAACTTCTAGATATACTATTAAACATAACCAAATCGTTAGAATTTTCATACTCTTATCGCAAGCAAAGCAATTAACACCCTACTAACTCTCTAGGAGATGCACTTGCCTTTAACCTCGGCGAGGAACTGACGGCCCATTGCAGCGCTAGCAACGACCAACCCTAGAGAACAGAAAGCCAAAATAGGGCAAGGCACGATTGTCACATTCAGCGAATTACATGCACAGCAGACCAAACATAAAAGAGATACTCTACAATCTGGAATTAAGACTTGAACTTTCAATTGAAACAGTAATTCAAGTTGTACTCATAAGGTTTTAAGAGCTATGGTTTGTACTTAAGCTTTTGCATACAACTACTCAAATGACAGATTAACCATTGCAGAAAGCAACCTGGACCCTTTTCTATGTCTCAATGAACAAATAGTGGATACACACAATTCCCGAATCTAATCATCATTGGAGCAAAGCATCTATACATATGAGTCGGATTCTGAATCCTACAACCCTAACCACATATTAATGCAGAACCCAAATATTCATTCAAATCTCTCTGGTACACATACAGGTACTGCACAAACTGCTAGTTTTACTCTTATTGGTCAGAACATGCATCATCCACATTTTCTAAGGACAATTAAAACCAATGCATTTGGATAGTTATTACACTATCACTGAGAGCTTACTGCCAACTTCGAATTGGGTGTATACAAATGAAGAGCAGGCTAAATTACATGATAATATTCAGAGGTCGATTCCAGAACATAGTAACTTCACTAAATCCTAAATGTAGTGTTGTCATAGAGCTAAGCATATAGCAAGAATCAAAGAATTGATCAAATTTCCTACATCAAGAATATGCATGATAACGATATGATCTCATCATTCTCATCTTATATAAAATATCATGATCACATTCATAACAATAGATTCCCATAAATCTCATTCATTGTTATTCACCATGTCCTACTCGAACTAGTGATGTTCATATGGCGATAACATGCATTAGCGATTCATCGAGCAAGTTAATCATGGCATTCAATCTTCAACTCACAAAGCTCAAACAATCGATGCACTTGCAAGTACTTAGAAAATGATCAGAAGCATCAGCTGATTAGAAGCATCATACACAAATACATATATAGTCCGATGATCTTCAAAGGAACATGATAACATGGCATCAACAACAATTAATCCTAGCCAACATTGATAAACTTGGGAGCATGACATCGATTCTAGCATTTCAAAGCCCATCTCTCAACCTTGTACACATCACTCACTGCGATACCACCACCTAAACCTTCTAGGCATTTCATCGAACTCCTAGCATGCACAGAAAACACCCAAGCTAGACTTACCTCAAAGCTCATCCATGGAGGAAGGAGGGAGGTGGGGGAGAGGCTGCGACCCAGGTGGGCGAGGCGAGGCAAGGATTGCCGAGGAGGCGCCGGCGGGGTCGGCGGGTCGCGGATGCAACACAAGACGGAGGTGGAGGCGACGCCATGTATGAAGAAAAAAAGTCAGGCTGCGCCAGCTCGAGCAACCGAGGCGGCGCCAGCGCGGGCGCAACGACGGGAGCACCATGGAGGGAGGAGGGCGCCGAGGCCGGCCAGAGGGGAGGCGGTAGCGGCCGGCTCAAGCACGCTGGGTGGAGGAGATCGCCGGGGGGCGGCAGGGCGGCCTTGTGGAGGGCTCGGTCCTGGGAGATGCACCGGCAGGGAAAGAAAAAGGAGAGGTGGAGAATGATTCGGCAGGGATGGGTAAAAGACAGCACCCCAAGGAAACAATGTCAGCCACACAAACCAGGAGGAAGAGAGAGATTATGTGGAGAGGGGAAAAAATATAAACTACACAACTTTAGAGACCACAAATCAACCATCTCCAATAACTGACACTTCAAATTCACGGTGAAAAGAAAATCCTTGGATTAAGAAAATAAAACAATCTACGGTATTACACCTTGGGGTATAGGGTTGGGGCCGAGGCATAGAGATGTCACCCAACAAGAAGAGTTACATAGTGATAAGATTAGCAAAGGGTTGCTTATCAAATTCATTAGCCTTCTAGCAGTGACGCTAAAGCTCACTAGTAGACTGATTAATTGTGGGTCTTGAATCATTAAGTTCCATAAGAGGGATATGGAATTTAGTGGGAGTATCTTTATTAAATTGTTTAATATAAGTTACTCTTCATGAATGTTTTCTCAATCTTCGCATATATTTTTTGTTTTAGATCATGGCACCACCTGCTGTTGCACCCACTTCTAGTTATGCTTTGCGTTCAACAACTGAAAAGGAAAAACTTAATGGAATGAACTTTGCAGATTGGTCCCGCGACCTGAGAATTGTTCTGAGGCAAGATAAAAAGGAACATGTTTTAGAGCAACCAATTCCAGATATGCCTAACGAGAATGCTACCAATGCTATTAAAGCTACTTACAAATGGGTGGTTGATGAGTCCCTTGATGTTAGCTATCTCATGCTTACTGTTATGAACTCAGATCTTCAGAAGTGGTGTCCGACTGGTTTATATATTTTAGAGTTTTTTACTCCTTTTCCTTATTGATTTTGAATTCATCCGAGTGGTTTGACTCTTTTTGTTTAAGCACTCTGCCGACTAGTCTATACGGAGCGTCGGAGTCGGCTCATGGCTCTTTTTTTCGAGCACACGTTTTGGGTGACTAAAGTTAAATCGTTCATGGGGTCGAGTTTCACAACTCGGAATTAACGACTTTTCGGATTCATTTGCAATCGTTAAGTAAAGAAGAAAAAACACAACTCAGAAAAAGATGTGCGCATGTGCACACTATTAGGTGTAGCCCCCGACTTACTGCTTAGTTGTGGATCAACTAAGTAGCAAGTCAAGAAAGCCAACAATTTTATTCATAATGACATAATAGAGTAAAAAGCGACTTAGCTGCTCTATGCTCCATGTGTTGCTGACGATGGTGCCGTCCTTACTTGTGGCACAGGCGTGGCTTGTGGCCATGCTGAAGGTGGCGCTCGGGGCGCAGGCATGGCTCGTGGCCGTCTGCGAAGGTGGCGCTGAAGGCGCGTGAGGCTCGTGGCGTGCCTAAGGTGGCGCTTCGAAGCGCAGCGTAGGCACGTAGCCATGCCGAAGATGGCACTCGGGCGGCGTGGCTCGTGGTCGTCTGCGAGAGATGGTGCTCGGGCGCAGTGTAGGCTCGTGGCCATGCCGAAGATGGCGCTTCGAAGCGCGGCGTAAACTTCGTGGCCGTGCGAAGGTGGCGCTTCGAAGCGCGGCGTAAACTTCGTGGCCGTGCGAAAGGTGGTGCTCGAAGCGCGGCGTAAACTCGTGGCGTCGCGAGATGGCGCTTCGAAGCGCGGCGTAAACGCGTGGCCGTCGAAAAGGTGGCGCTTCGAAACGCGCGTTAGCTCGTGGCGTGTCGAAAAGTGGCGCTTCGAAGCGCGGCGTGGCTCGTGGCGTGCGAAAGTGGCGCTTCGAAGCGCGGCGTTAGCTCATAGCCATGCGAAGGTGGCGCTTCGAAGCGCGGCGTGGCTCGTGGCCATGCCGAAGGTGATGCTTTCGAAGCGCGTATGGCGGTCGGCCGATGCGAACATCTCCTTTACCGCAGTCAGCGGCCTCCGGGGCATCTTCTTGATCAAGTTAGCGCCGCTAACTCCTTTCAAAGACGTCGAGGTGTGTTCACAGGATGCTTCCAATCACGACGGAATTAATCAGGCATGATCTTTTGTTGTTGGCTGCTGCGAGATCTTGAGATGTTGTAGTCGGCTTCAAGTGAATTGGCGAGTACACGGCGACAAAAGATGTTCTTTGCGACTCGACATTAGGAAGCGATGCGGACTATGGCCTTCCCGCAACACGAAAACCGGTGACAACTTGCCAACAGAGAGGAAGCAATTGCGAGCAAAACAAAGAACTCAAATTTGGTCTTTGCCTCAAAAGCGCCAAGACGGTAGTCGGAAGAACTCACGCCACCAAAGTAAAATCTCCGAAGACACGCCGTCGGCAAAGCAAAACCAATTAGCAATTGAACTTATGGTTGGCAGAACTCCTTTGAGACAAAAGAACATGCATGCATGCATGCTACGATCCCTTTTTGTTGATCAGCCGCTAGAAAATACTCTGACCACCTGCACTAGAAAGCCAAACGCTAGCAAGAAATCACGTCAGAGCATATGCATGCAAGAAGCCTCCAATCTTCTTTTTCTAGTCGTGCATGCAAAAAGCGTAATAGCCGCAAGTCAGTTCTTCAGCCGCAAATATGTGCGTGCATGCGCCGCCGGCCAAAAAACCAACTCGTCGCGATCACTTCAGGAAAGCCAGCCGCTGGCCAAGACGTCGTTACTCCTGCATGCATGCAACCCCAGCGCCAATTTTCTAGCCACCAGGCCCCTTAACTTTGCATGCTCCAGGAAACAAAACGCTCATGCAAAAAGCTAATGGCCGCGAGTCACAGCCGCCGCAAAAAGCCACCAAAAAGCCAATGAACTCGTTGATTCTCTTCAGCCGCCAGACAAAGCAATAGACACAAAACCTAAAACGGCCGAGGCTCCAGCCGCCGCCCAAAAAAGCCAGACTTCCATTGAAGATTGCCATCAAGCTCGCTGAGATTGATCTTAGCGCAGCCCCTACCTGGCGCGCCAACTGTCGAGGGTTGTTACCGACAATAATGAAAAGAGGGCTAGCGCTGGATCCAAACTCGATGGTAGCACAAGACACGGAATTATCTGAGTTCGGGCTCTCACGGTGGAGATAATACCCTAGTCCTGTGCTCTGGATTATGATTGGCTAGCATATTCGCTGATGATCTCGTCTATCTTATGCCTCCCGCCCCTCCCTTTATATAGCAGAGGAGGGCAGTTACAAAAGAGAGTTCCACTCGGATACGAGGTGGAGATTGTATGCCTTTCCTTATCTGTTAAACATGATAGCGGTTAGGATTACAATTGTATCCTTCCTAAGCAGGGTTGGTTTCCATCTTCGGGGTTTCCTTGTTGCGCATGGCGGCCTGCTTCCTGAGCAATACCCATCTTCATGTAGTCGGCTTGGCCCATCCCCTCTTGGGTGGTCCTCTCGGCCCGCCATGCAGATACCCGGGGTCCATATACTCCACATGCATCAAACAGAAGAAGGCATCAAGATGAATCAATCGGCTTATGCACTCAAAATTCTTGAAAAGTGTAGCATGGTCGATTGTAATCCTTGCAAGGTTCCCATGGAGGCAAGGCTCAAGTTAAGCAAGGCAAGTAATGCTCCTCCTACTGATGCTACTTTCTATAGGAGTATTGTGGGGAGTCTGAGATATCTTGTACATACAAGACCTGACATTGCATACTCGGTTGGTTATGTGAACCGTTTCATGGAGGCTCCAACGACCGAACATTTAGCAGCTGTGAAACATATCTTGTGTTACATCAAAGGTACGCGCAATATGTGTTGCTACTTTGAGAGAAAGAAGGAGGAACAACCCCACTTGATTGGGTAGAGTGATAGCGATATGGCGGGCGACGTCGATGATCACAAGAGTACAACTGGCGTATTGTTTTTGCTTGGAAGGAGTTTGATTAGTTAGCAATCTCAAAAGCAAAAGGTGGTGGCATTGTCTACTTGTGAGGCTGAATATATGGTAGCAACAACCGCAACATGTCAAGGAATTTGGTTTGGGCGGCTTCTTGGTGATCTCTTGAAGAAAGAGATTAGCTGTCTGGTTCTAAGAGTTGACGACAAATCTGTGATTTCCCTTTGCAAAAATCTGGTTTTTCATGACCGGAGTAAGCATATTAATACTCGATATCATTTCATTCGCGAATGTGTTGAAGGAGGAAAAGTCGCGATTGAATACATAAAGTCAAAAGATCACTTGCCGATATTACGACAAAACCGCTTGGACACATCAAGTTTTTGGAGTTGCAGAAGAGAATTGGACTAATTGAGGTCTAGCCGGATGCAACAATATTAGGGGTGATTTGTTGAAATTAATCTTGTGCATGGATTCTGCTGTCGGCTAAGTCCAGTTAGTTTTGAGGTTGTCTCAGTTTTTGGTTTTGTCCGAACAAAACTATAGAGTCCAAAGTCTTTTAGAGTTTGGTTTGTTTAAGGAGTGTAGTGACCCGAATTCACCAATTCGGATCCACCGTGTATGCCGCACTATTCCCAGGATCAACGCTAGTGCACACGGCTTAACATCGGTAAGCATCACATCATACACAACGATAATAACAATAAGACATCATTTATTTAATATAACGAGTATATGATCACTTACATTTATTCGGCCTCATAGGGCAAGACTAAGATAAAATAAGACAAATGCAGCGGAAAATCATAGAAGACGTAGTGACTCATCAGTACACCACAGGCGACTGACAAGGCTTGGCCTAGTGACTCGCGTCCACCTGGAAGTCCTCCTCAAGCACACGCGATGACTCCTCCACTGTTGTTGGTTGTTAAGCAAGGGTGAGTACACCAACACGTACTCAACAAGTTGTGCACAGAATGCAATTCTATTATAACTATATGCAGGCTTATTCCAAAGGAATGGCTAAGTGGCTCATAAGCAGTAAGCAGCATTTTCAAACATAAACAATATATAGATTGAGAAGACAGTAAAACAAATAATAACAAGTAAATAGATTCCATTGTTTCTCAAATCAAACCCAAGTTCTCCATCCTAGATGAAGTTCCATTATCCACATGGCATCCCGCCATCCCATCCGATTGACAAGTTTTAATTAACTACCCTTGATTGTAATTCGAGCATTGCTCAATACCGTGAGCACGGCTATCCGAATAGATTGTACACTCTGCAGAGGTTATGCACTTTACCCACACGATATAACCATGCACCACCAAAGTGACGATTATAACAAAGCCTTTACAATGCATCCTCTTAACCCAGTGCTACCGCTAAGGTTTCAAACGAAGGGCTAAAACCACCACAACAGGGCCCCCTCTTGCGCCATGTGAGTTTCCTCCGTAAACCCGGACTCACACCACCATGATAGCACTTAAGTTAAGCATTTGCAAATTAATCACTAGGCTGCCCCATAACAGACGTGTGGTCGCAT
The DNA here is from genome assembly GCA_036346375.1 of Guadua angustifolia. Classification (NCBI taxonomy): domain Eukaryota; kingdom Viridiplantae; phylum Streptophyta; class Magnoliopsida; order Poales; family Poaceae; genus Guadua; species Guadua angustifolia. Next base: position 60,427,072 of record CM070503.1, on the reverse strand, counting down.
GATTGACTCAGTCAAAGGCTTGCAAGGTTAAGTCCTTAATCGGCCGAGGCAAGACTAACCGAGATAATCTCAAATATCCAAAACCAATAAAACCAAATCGACCGCCCAATTACCACTCTTGGCCGCCATAAAACAATCTTGCCACTTGCCCCAGTCTAAGTTATTTTCCCATCCCAATTGATTACCAAGCACCACGTGCTCTTCACAAATCAACATCGTTGCGTGACTCCGCTGCCACCACAACTCAATCTCTTTGTGCGACCACACATGGCTCATAAATTATCATAGTTCCATATTTCATTAGTCAAGATTAATAAGCAATATTTCATGAGCATGTGATGACGTGGCATGGCTAAGCATCTCTAATTCGGTCTAACCACCCGTGTTGATTTTAGCATTAACCAACTATAAGTAACCAACCTAAGGTGACAAGTGGATCATGGCATACAACTAGCAAGGTAGGGTATAATTCAAAGGGTACAATAGCTAATCCCAAATTTATGTTAAAACCCTTTGTATGCAAAAAATAACAAGTGATAAAGTAAATCAAAATAGCATGCAATCTAACTATGGGTGCAACATGATCAAAGCACAACTTGCCTTCGTTAAGCTCCTGCTCCTGATCTGGAAATAATTCTTGAGTTGAGAAATCCCCTTCCGAAGCCTCGCACAATTCAACGTCTACGCGAATCGAGAGAGAGAAGCAAATAAAAACCAAAACCAAATAGCAAACAATCACCAAGAACAAATGACAAATGAACTCGAAAATTCAAATAAAAACCCCTATTAGATATATCTTGAGTTTATAAATCTTTAGGAGTTTGAATCACCCAAATCGGAGTTCATATGCAAAAGTTATAACATTTAGACTTTAGACTAAACTCTGGAATTAGAAATCCTAAATCTTTCCGATTTATTTTTATAAAGAAAATCCGAATTTTTCCCGCCCCGGCTTGTACGGATAAAACGTGGCGAAATCTAGACTGATGAACTCAATCTAATGGTTACGGGTAAATCTACTACGTGACTCAATATTAACCGTCCAATCTAAACCCAACGGTTGATATTTAATCGGAGACGCTTACCGATTTCGAAGCGTTACGACTTAATCTCGATCGCTCGATGAAGATCCGATAGTTGATGAAGTTTCCGATCGGTAATGAGGCGACGGCGACTTGAATTCACCGGAGACGAAGACGACGACCCCGGCGACAACTCAGCAGCGCGCGCTTGGAAATCTCCTGGCGGCGCTGCTGTTCCTCGTGAAATCCCACGAATGCTGGTGCGACTCCTCGATCGCTCTCGATTTTCCTTGGACGACGCGACTCGCTCGCCAGCGATTTTCTTGCCGCTTGCTTCTTTCGGCGACAACTCAGCTCACGCTCGCGATCGCTCAATTCCTGGCGACGTGCCACGATTCAACGAGGACAACTCGCACTGATGGGCGCTTGATGCAGCACCTCAGTTACGGACGGGCTTTTATAGCCTCTACAGGCACGCAAGGACGGCAGGCGTAGCACTCCTTGGCGGAAACGGCATGCGCAACAATTTGGAAACCGAGTCGGCGCATGCTTGAATTGGCGACGTTTTCCTTTTTCCCGCGCGCCCGGACAGAAAGACTCGATGCCCCTACCGAATTTGGCGCTAACGTTTTTGAATCCTCCATATGCTGCGCTCCTACTGGATGAAACTTCCTTACTCGCGATAGCTTGGCGCCTGCGTGGTGTCCCGATCGTCCACGCGTTGCTTTCCCGGCTCGATGGACATCGTAGTCCCGCCCGAGCGAACTTCGTGTCCTAGTCGACTTTAGCCACGCGCAGGCCTACAGCCGCAGCGTGTCCTTTTCCCGCACGGACGATGTCTTTTGGGCGCCAGCGATGGAGTTCAAATCAGTTACGTTCTTGCTCCTCCTGCTCGGTCACGGCTCCGCTTACCTTGTTTGCTTCGGCGCTGCAGAACTCGATTCATCCACGTGCTGCACTCCCGCCGGACAGTCTCCGAACCACCGGGATTTTTGGCGCCAGCTCAGCGGTTTCAATCGCCACGCGCCGGAGACTACGAAGGAAATACTTCGCGCACCTGGACCCGAAGTCCGGGACAAACTCGATGACGGCGCTAGAACCCAGATCATCTACGCTTCGGAGGAAACGGGAAGGCTCTCCACGAGTCCGGATCTTCGGCTGAATTACATGCAGCGAACATCCATCCGAACTGCACCCAAATTCCTTCGGACACAGCCTACCTCCAATCCGGTCCAACCAATCAAATTCCTATTCCGATTTAATCCCGGAGAGAAAACAAAATTTCCCAAAAATACTTCGAGACCTTCTATACTCAAATAAAAATATTTCTGGCCAAACTTTATTTTAACTTTATCTGTTTATAATTAGTTTTCGACCGGAGACAAGATACTTTTAAAATAATCCAAATGAATCTCAGGAAATTCTAATAACTCCAGAAAATTCACAAAAATCATGAATTGCAATAAAATAATATTTAATACACAAAAAGCTAAAAATTGGGATGTTACGAGGAGTCAGGTTCAGTTCCTGTCGTGGTATACGGAGTCTGTTGAGTTGGTTGTGCCGAATGGGAAATAGTTCCTTACTCGACTGAAACTCTGAGGAGTCTGAGTTGTGTCCAACAAGTTTAGCACTGAGGATTTGTTTTCGGCAACAAAATTCAGTTTGGGTTGTAATCTCTAACTTGTATAAGTATTGAGTAATAGAAAACAGAAAAGCTGCGCGAGGTATTGCGCAGCACCAAAACCTGAAAGTTTTTCCTTGTCGCCTGTTTGTTCATCTATTGCGGGAACTTGTAGTCACTACAGAGAAGCGATTCGTTTTCTCTTCTGGGAAGTTCTTTCTGACTTCTTCAAGTAGAGGACCGGCACCTCTCGAGAAAACTCCGACTACTCCCGTGCAGTATTCCGGCAACCTTGTGCTGCTGTCCGACGATACGTTGTAGCATATTGTCGATTCAGAAGCAGATTTCAGGGTTAACGCAGAGAGGTTTTCCAACAAATTCAACCAAATTACCACGGGAAACTGGGGATAAATAGCCGATTCAGTGTTGGATACAATTAAATTAACCTCAGTGGCTAAGACACATCACGGTTGGTAATTTAAAACTATCGAAATAAGCATAAGAGTATCAAACACAGCAATTTAAACACATCCTCACCTCTGCCCATGGCCCATGCCATCACATTCAGCTATGGGCTCAATGCATACAACAAAGAGAAGTTCCAGCCATTTCGGTAAAATTACCAAACTGAACTAATAGAAAACCATGATAGAGACAAAGAAGCAACATCATGCTTAACTTGAGGCAGTATCGTCAAATTTGCAAAGAGAAGTTCCAACCATTTCGGTAGAATTACCAAACTGTACTCATAGAAAACCATGACAGAGCCAAAGAAGCAACATCAAGATTAACTTGAGGCAGAATTGTCAAATTTTAACCCAATAGACTACATGCAAACCATCTAGCATAGATGTCATTATCTATGTGAGAGTAGAAGGAAAGCTCCACATAAAAATACGCCTGTGGGCACGAAATCCTTTGTGGAACCTAATCAAAACTCTCAGCTACTTTCTTTATTTGAGCCATTAAATGGGACAATTTCCTGATGTCAATTGCTACATCAAAGTACCAAACACTAACTGAATGAAGATAAGGGAACGACTGGAGTATTTCACAGAGAACATATACAGACTTGGAGCAATCTCACCTGTGAGAAGCATGCACTCCATCCATCCTTGTCTAATCTCTGGTTCAAATCTGAAAGAGTAGCATGCAAAGATAACACCTGAAATTAACCTGGAGGGGACTGATGTTATGCATAAATTACAGGAAGAAGTACTAACCATTCGTTGAGCGGAAAATAGGATATAACAGGCTAATCTGTACAAACCAATTGCATGCCGCTCTCAAACTATAGTGATAGCTAATTTCTTCATTTACTGGTTGATGGTGTAAAAGAGAACAGGGAAGGTTCTTCACAAATACTGCTAATTAGTGTCAAGTCAATGAATTACCAGGAAGAACTGCTTTGTAACACCCAAAGAAGGGACAGAGCAGCAGCAAGCAGATATCACTAAAGCAGTTACCCGTCTGGCTTGAAGGCTCGAACCTGAAATAGGGCAAAAGTGGAAACATAATAGCACCAAAAGCTTCAAATGACAGCAAAAACAAAGGTAGAGAGTATAAGGCCCGTTCGGAAGGGCTCCCGCTCCTGAGTCCTGACTTCTCGGCCGGAGCTGCAGAGCCCAGCCAAACACAGCAACTCCGGCAAAAATGAATTCAGGGATCCGGGCGGAGCACTCCACGCAAATGAACCAGACGGCTAGAACCTAGAAGCGACTCCCCGGAAGGAGCAAAGAAAATTGATGTTTGACCATTATTAATATGTAGCCTCGCACTTTTACCACCGATTTCATGACGCTCGCCAAAATACCACTCATCTCGATTGCACTTTGCACATTTACCATTTCTGGGACTTTACACATTTTCGAGCCTTTTTTAACGTTTTTCTCGAGTGAAGAACCAGTTTTGCCCCTGGGCCACATTAGAAGAACCACTTGGTCGAACCAGATCTTCTCCCACTCCACTTGGTCTGGCTCAACCCGCTCTCGTTCTCGCGAGCCCGTGCGGAGGAGAAGGGGCGGCGACCTGAGCGGCGGCAGTCCACCGGTGGTGAGCCTATGTGGAGAAGTAAGCAACCATGTCGCGTGGTAGCTTCTCCGACAGCGCCCCTCTCAACACAGATTCATTTGGAAAGGGCGTGTTGAGATCCGGGCACGTCACTGGCCTGCCATTGATGCCATGCCCAAAGTGCGGTGCCGATTTGATTGAGTTGACTGCGAGGACAGGGATGTACTCGGGTAGGGTCTTCTTCAAGTGTGTGTTGAATGAGAAAGATGTGAGTTTTTTTATCTCAATTATGTTCAATTGCATCTGATTGATTAGGGTTTCTGTGCAAGTGACGAGCCAACCGCATTTGTTGTTGTGAGTTTACGCAGATTCCTGAGAAATGCAGGTTCTTCATGTGGCATGATCAATATGTTGAACTTTTGTGAAGACGAGGCATAGACAATGAATTATGCAAGGGCACTTTAGAAGCTACAAGGGTTTGTGGTGAAGATGGAGATGACAAATCAAAGAAATCAATGGAGCAGAAGTTAGATAAGATCATTAAAATAGAGAAATTTTAGTTGTTCTGACTGTTGTTAGTGTACTATTGGGGTGTGTGTGTGTTATGCTGGTGGCTTTGAAGTGAAATGGCATCCCCTTATATGAAATGAAATGAACGAAATATTATTGTTTGATAAGTATGGCTTGGTTCAAGATCTACTGAAAGCTTCATCTTAAGCTTCATTTGTTTGATAAGTATGGCTTGTAAATAAAGTTTTTGATTTTTGTAAGATTTTATTGTCATAAATAATGATGATAATAAAATCCAAAAGCATAACTAAGATTTTTATAAATAAAGTTTTAAAACTTTGATTTAGGAACCGGAGGGAGTATCTGGTACATGCATGATGCAACATGAATATGGCAAATGTAACATCCCAAATTTTAGCTTTTATTTTATTTAATATTATTTATTTGTAATTTATGGTGTTTGTGAATTTTCTGGATTTATTCAGATTTTTTGAGATTTATTGGAATTATTTCAAATTAAAATATATTGTCTTTTGGCAAAGAATTAATTATAAAAAGAAAAGTTTAAAATAAAATTTTGTCAAAAATATTTTATTTAAGTCCAGAATGTCTCAAAGTATTTTTGAGATTTTTCTTGGAATTTTTAGAGTATTTTTATTGCCCTAAATAAATCAAACTATTTTCTCGGATTATTTTAAACGGAAAAACCCCGGAAAATCCTTGTGAACAGTAATAGGCCGAAGCCCACTACTGTGCGCGCGAGATTCAGCCCAGCCGCCATTGATTTCCGAAGGGATTAATGCGCACCGTTGGATCGGGATCCAACGGCCATTATCAAGCCGCGTCATTTAATGAACCCTAATCGCTGCGGGCCGTTAGATTCTTATCGCACGGTCTTTATCAGTCGGTAACGTTTCAGAAACCCTAAAGTGTGCGTGGGGCATAGCCGTCCGATCTTCATCCTATGGTCTTCATCAAATCTTACCGGTTCGGAATCCCTAATCTATCCAGGCCGTTCGATGGAGATCGTGTGGCCGTTAGTTGTCGTCTCCGAGCTAGACTCAACGCCGCCGTCTCCGAGTCGAACTCGCCACCGCCGCCCAAACCTTCCATGTTTTCGTGCCCGTGCCAGGTATTTAAGGACCTTAAGACCCTTCCTGAGGATCATCACGAGACGCCGCACCTTTTCGCCCTTGCGCCGTCGCCGGAGGAACGCCGAAGGAATCACGGGAGCTCGCCGGAGTGCCGAGGGGCTTTGCGCCGGATTTCATCGCCGCCGGGAACTTTTCCGTCGCACTGGAACCGGATTCAAACTCGTCGCCTCACGCCGCGTCGGGTCCGCTACTTCTTCGTCGCCGGAGAGCACCGGAACGCCGCCGCCATGGTCTTCGTCTTCATCTCCGGTAGCCTTGCACTGTCGCCTTGCCATCGCCGAGCCCGAGCGTCTCCAGCCGTCGGATCGTCATCGCACGTACGGAATCCGTCCACATCGCCGTGGTGCATAGGGTTTCGCTCGAGTAAGTTTTCCACCGTTCGATTTGGATCTGATGGTTGACGTTGCGCCATGTCATCTAGGTCAACAGGGTTTCGCTCGGGTAATTTCGTTGAATTGTGCGAGGCTTCGGAGGAGGAGCTAGCAACTCAAGAACAATTGCTAGACCAAGACCAGGAGCTTAACCAAGGCAAGTTGTGCTTTGATCATGTTGCACCCATGTTTGCAAAATTGCTATTTTGATTTACCTTATTGCATGATATTTTATGTGAAAAACTGATTTCAACTTAACTTTGGGATTAGTTAATATACCCTTTGAATTACACCCTACCTTGTTATTTGTATGCCATAATCCACTTGTCACCTTAGGTTGGTTCACTATAGTTGGTTAATAATGAAATCGACATGGGATGGTTAGAACGGAATAGAATTGCTTAGCCATGCCACGTCATCACATGTTCATGAAATGTAGATTATTAATCTTGACTAATGGAATATGGAACAATGATGTTAATTTGTGTGTCATGTGTGGTCACACAAAGAGATTGAGTTGTCGTGGCGGGGAGGTCACATAACGATGTTGATTTGTGAGTAGCACGTGGTGCTTGGTAACCAACCGGGGGTTAATCATTTTAGATTGAAGCAAGTGGAAGGGGCAAGTGTGCCAGGGTGGGCTCAGTGGAGCTGAGGGTATGTGCAAGTCTTGCTTTAATCAATCCTAAGGACTTAACCTTGCGAGTCTTTGACCTGAGTCAATCATGTAACCACATGTCTCATATGGGGCGACCTAGTCGACTAATTTGCAAATGCTTAGCTTGAGTGCTATCGTGGTGGTGTGAGTCCGGGTGTACGGAGGAAACTCACATGGCGCAAGTGGGGGGCCCTGTTGTGGTGGTGTAACCCTTTAGTGTTGAAACCTCGTGGTAGCTTTGGGTTAAGAGGATGCATTGTAAAGGCTTTGTTATAATCATTCGCCTGTGTGGTGCATGGTTGTATCATGTGGGTAAAGTGCATAACCTCTGAAGAGTGTATAAACTATTCGGATAGCCGTGCTCACGGTATTGAGCAAAGCTCAGGAATTACAGTCAAGGGTTAGTTAATTAAAATGAACAACTGTTTTGGGATGGCAGGATGCCATGTGGATAATGGAACTTGATCTAGGATGGAAAACTTGGTTTATTTGAGAATCATTGAATCTATTTACTTGTTATTATTTGTTTTACTGTCTTTTCAATCTATGTAATGTATGTGTTCTTAAATGCTGCTTTATTGCAAATAAACCCTTAGCCTTTCCTTTGGAATAAACCTGCATATAGCTATGATAGGATTGCATTCTGTGCACAACTTGTTGAGTACGTGCTGTTGTACTCACCCTTGCTTAACAAACAACAACAGTGGAGGAATCATCGCCCGTGCTTAAGGAGGATTCTCAGGTGGACACAAGTCACTAAGCCAAGCCTTGTCAGTCACCTGTGGTGTACTGATGAGTCACTACGTCTTCTACTATTTTCCGCTGCATTCGTCTTACTTTTGCCTTGCGTGGCTGAATAATTGTAAGTGGTCATAAGATCATACACTAGTTATATTAATTAAATGAAGTCTTATTATTCTTATCGTTGTGTACGATATGATGCTTACCGATGTTAAACTGTGTGCACTAGCGTTGATCCTGGGAATAGTGCGGTAAAACACAGTGGATTCGAATGGGTGAATTCGGGTCCTTACAAAGGTGGTATCAGAGCATACTGACTGTAGGTCTTGGCCCTAGTGAGCATAGTGGTATCTTAGAGAGTCCAAAACTATTTTCTAAAGGAAAAACCACAATTTGATTATTATAACACTCAACTCATCTTATTCTTCGCTCCTTACCTTTGCTGAAATCTACCTTAAAATTTTTCGGAGAAGGACCACTTGGGAGATCGGTATCCAGGAGGCATCGTGACTTGCTCTACGGAGGATCTGCTACGACTACTACCACGAGCTGGATGGCACGGTGTTTTGACTCCACCCCATGGTTCGAGATGCCTGGCGTTCATACGTCACACGAAAGGAGGATGCTACTACAGTGCACTTAGCACGATTTGCTGCTGCTCAGGAGGCTCATGTCAGTGACACTGACACAGAGTTAATCATAGTCTATGAAGCGCTCAGAGTTGCAGAGAAGGAACTGCACGAGACCCGAGTAGCTTACGAGGAGAGGATCATGGAGCTCGAGGAGGCATTACAGGAGAGAGGCCGCACTACACCATCATCATCCGAGGAGATGAAGTCCGAGTTCGAGGAGCCGGAAGCGTCACTAGTTGCGGGCACCGAGATCAGTTCGCGCCAGCACCAGCTCACCCGCCAGTATACCCACCAGGAAGTTCACGTGGAGGATAGCTCGAGGAATGAGAGTCTTAGTTTAAGTGGAGACTCAAGTATTGAGTCGCGTCAATAGAATAGTCTCACCCAAATGTAATAGACGTTAAGGTTGAGTGTTTAGTTTGGATCTTTAATGTTTGCTGAGTGTGCAGTATGTGTTGCAAGCTTTTAGGCTTTTGTAAACAACCATACCAAGTATAATTAATAAAAGATATAAAGTTGGGTTTAACCTATTCCCCCGCATTAGAGATTTTTGCATCTTATCTATGCTATTCTATCTCTACTAACCTAAAAACAAATCAAGCAGATGGTGAACACTCGTGGTAACAATGGAGCGTCAGGAAGTGGCATTCGCTGGAATGACAGTTTCAATGAGGAAGCATCACCGCAGCCAGCACCACCGGTAGACATGCATAACTTAGGAGCTTTCTTAGCCGCGCAAACCCAGCTTATGCAAACGATGATGCAACAAATGCAGAACATGGCCAATCAAGCTGTAGGCAACACTAACATGCAACAAGGCAACAATGGGCCACGTTCTCATTCTAAACTGTCAGACTTCATGAGAACCCGTCCTCAAGCATTCTCAGGAAATGCTAATCCTTTGGAGGCCGATGATTGGTTAAGAACCATTGAGAGAAAGTTGCATATCACGCAGTGTGAGGGCAACGAGAAGGTATTGTATGCTTCACATCAACTAGAAGGAACTACCACAGAATGGTGGGAGAACTATTGCGCAGCACATGAAGCACCACAGGAGATTACTTGGGAAGAGTTTACAGTTGCCTTTTGCCAATATCATGTGCCAGAAGGAACGATGGACCTTAAGAAGGAGGAATTTAGGGCTCTGAAACAAGGAGGCCAGTCAGTGGCAGAATACTTGAATAAGTTTACTTAATTGGCGCGTTATGCACCAGAGGATGTGGCCACAGATAAGGCTAGACAATCCCGTTTCTTGAAAGGTTTAACTTCTGGATTACAGGTGGGACTGATCACCCACAACTTCCCTGATTTTCAGGAGTTAGTTAATAAAGCTTTGATCCTTGAGGATAAGCGTAAGGAATTGGGTGAAGATCATAAGCGCAGGATGGCTAGTCAGGCAGGACGGCCTAATCATCTTAGATTAAGGATGACATCGCAACAGTTTGCCAGGATTCAACCCAAGTGGACCAACAAGACATCAACTTCATCATCTCGCCCCACTAATCAGAATTTTCAAACACCAGCACCAGGAGGTAATGCACCAGCAGGAAGTCAGCAGTCCATTGTCAAGAAATGTTTCTCTTGTAATGAGCCAGGACATTTCACTTGGCATTGTGAGAGGGCATCTGACTTATTGGAACTCATATATACTGATGTATGTGGACCAATGAGCACGATAGCTAGAGGTGGTTCTCAGTACTTCATTACTTTTACTGATGACTATAGAAGATACGGTTATGTCTACTTAATAAGGCACAAGTCGGAAACTTTTGAAAAGTTCAAGGAATTACAAAATGAAGTACAAAATCAACGTGCCAAAAAAATTAAGTTTCTACGATCTGATCATGGAGGTGAATGTTTGAGTCATGAGTTTAATAATCAGCTTAAGAGTTGCAGAATTGTTCCACAACTTATGCCACCTGGCACGTCTCAAAGGAATGGGGTGTTCGAGCGTTGTAATTGGACCTTGTTAGACATGGTTCGGTCAATGATGAGTCTATCAGATCTACCACTATACTTTTGGGGGTACGCTCTAGAAACTACCGCTTTCACACTAAACAAGGTACCATCTAAATCTATAGATAAGACACCATATGAGATGTGGACTGGAAAGAGTCCTAGTTTGTCCTTTCTAAAAATTTGGGGTTGTGATATTTATATAAATGTCAAACGTCCAATAAACTCACACACAAATCGGATAAATGCTTGGATATCCTAGGGAAACATTAGGATATTACTCCTACAACCAACAAGAGGGCAAAGTGTTTGTCGCTCGGATGGCGTCATTCTAGAAAAAGAGTTTCTCTCACTAAAGGCAAGTGGAAGAATAGTGCAACTCAAAAAAGTTCGAGTTACTACACTCGGGGAGGACTTGGTCAGAGATGCCCCTGTCGGGGAAAATCTGGTTGAGGAACCCATGGTTGAGAAAACTCTAATTGGAGGGACCTCAATTGAGGAGGCACTAATGCCACGTAGATCAGATAGGCTGCACAAAATACCTACTCGATATTCGCGTGGTATGTTGTTGTTGGATAGCAATGAGCCTACGACTTATAAGGAAGCGATGATGGGCCCAGACTATGAGAAATGGCTTAGAGCCATGAGATCTGAGATAGAATCCATGGAAGACAGTCAGGTTTGGAACCTGGTCGATCCGCCTGATGGTGTAAAAATCATTGAATGCAAATGGGTTTATAAGAAGATTGATATGGATAGAAATGTTCACATCTATAAAGCTAGACTTGTTGCAAAGGGTTTTCGACAAGTTCAAAGAGTTGACTATGACAAGACTTTCTCGTCAGTAGCGAAGTGGGTCTACAAAATCAAAAAAGACTCATAAGGAGCTGTGGTTAAACACAAGGCCCGTCTCGTTACAAAAGGATATGTGCATAAAACAGGGGGTGGACTATGATGAAGTATTCACGCCTGTCGCACATTTGGAATCAATGCATCTTCTCATTGCATTAGTAGCTCATGAAGGGTGGGAGGTACACCATATGGATGTCAAATCGGCGTTTCTCAATGGCGATCTTGAGGAAGAAGTATATGTATCTCAATCACCTGGTTTTGAGGACAAGAAGAATTTGCACAAGGTCCTGAAGCTAAAGAAGGCTCTCTACGGGTTGAAGCAGGCTCCAAGGGCATGGAATTGAAAACTCGACACTAGTCTCATGTCGCTAGGTTTTGAGAGAAATCCTTCGGAACATGCCCTATACAGGAAAGGTATTGGCTCAACAAATCTACTCATTGGTGTTTATGTAGATGATTTAATAATCACATGTGCACAACCTCGAGAAATCATCAAATTCAAGGCTGATATGATGAAGATGTTTAAGATGAGTGATTTGGGTATGCTGAGCTATTACCTTAGTATAGAAGTGCATCAAACAGAAGAAGGCATCAAGATGAATCAATCGGTTTATGCACTCAAAATTCTTGAAAAGTGTAGCATGGTCGATTGTAATCCTTGCAAGGTTCCCATGGAGGCAAGGCTCAAGTTGAGCAAGGCAAGTAATGCTCCTCCTACTGATGCTACTTTCTATAGGAGTATTGTGGGGAGTGATATCTTGTGCATACAAGACCTGACATTGCATACTCGGTTGGTTATGTGAACCGTTTCATGGAGGCTCCAATGACCGAACATTTAGCAGCCGTGAAACATATCTTGTGTTACATCAAAGGTACGCGCAATATGGGTTGCTACTTTGAGAGAAAGGAGGAACAACCCACTTAATTGGGTAGAGTGATAGCGATATGGCGGGGTAGAGTGATAGCGATATGGCGGGCGACGTTGATGATTGCAAGAGTACAACCGGTGTATTATTATTGCTTGGAAGGAGTTTGATTCGTTAGCAATCTCAAAAGCAAAAGGTGGTAGCATTGTCTACTTGTGAGGCTGAATATATAGGAGTTGTTTAGATTGAAGCCCTCACTAGTCATATCAAATTTTGGTCATGCCATCTTAATTTAGCTGCTATTTGGTTCACCTCCAAATTTTGACCGGCCATCAGAAAATTTTGGCTCGCCATTCTTTTCCAACGCACCGAGCGGATATGGCGCGGGCGAGCGATTTCTTTGCCATTCGTTGGCGAAACACATCGCGCGTCTGACCAATCCCTCCCGCGCTATCCACCGAGCTCCCGAGCAATCGAGTCACCAAGGTAGCTCCGCTCCGCATCTCTCAACAGGTAGCCTCCCTTTCCCCCTCCTCCTCTCTCTTTTACGGTTTTCCCGATTTCTCGACCGGTTTGGGGCGATCTGTGTTGGTTTTGGTGTGCTCACGAACAACTCCGATTCGGGACGGGTTACAGGGTGGATTGGGAGGGCGTGGGCGTGAAGCCGCTTGTTCATGTAGCGATTTTGATGGGGTTGGGTTCCGTTCGTCCAAGAGCATTTGGTGGGGTTGTCATGAATAGCGGTGCAGTGGCTGTTTGAAGCAAGCACTAGGGCACTTGGATCATATGGTATTATCATCGTTGCAAGTGAAAACCTGAGCGACCATTCTAGTTCTGCGCCTCTTGTGTTTAGAAGCAACGATAAACAAAGGGATGGTTGGAGCTTGCTCATAAAAATTCAATTTTAGGATTGTTTATTCAAATCTGGCCTAAATCCTTAAGGTTTGTCTTCATATAGCCTGCCCACAAACCATAAAATAGTGTATACTATGTAGATAAATTTTATGCTTGGGGGGGACTACCCTCGTTACAATTTTTTTTCACACGGGAGCAAGTAGCAAACATACTTTGTTCCTTTGTCTAATTATATGATGAAACACAATGCCCCTGCTACATATCTTCAATGATAACTATAATAAATTGGTTCTTTTACGAAGTCACATCTTGGATTGCGGATCTTATTCTTATCTGAATGGCATCTCTCTCGGTGGCACTAGTTCAAAGATCGTTGCTTTGAGCTTGTGAAAATAGAGATGAGTTCTCTAAGCAAATCCGACAGGAAGGCTGTACTAGATTTTGCAGCATGGAGTTTCAATATTACTATGTCCGTCGGAATCATCATGGTCAACAAAGCTTTAATGGCCACGCATGGATTCAGTTTTGGTATGTTTGTGCTTCAGTAAAAAATTCCTATAACCGTATTTATCACCTTTGAATATCTTGTTCTTTAATTTGTGGGCAGCGTAGTATTATCTTATGTTGTATTTTGTTATGTGCTCTTCATTTCATCGGACTTCCAATTGAACATTGTAGGCCTATTTCGGTTTTGAAATACACATCAGTACTAGCCGTCCAGCCCAATGATTTTTAGTGAACAAAGGGATAGTGCCATAGTGGATCCTACTTTATTATGAGATACATATTTCTTGGCTTGCAATTGGAGAACCGACAGACATATTTTAAGCTTTTGGTAGTTCTAACGATGCTAGTGCAACTTCCATCCATTTGAATTTTAGATGCTCTATTGTTGATAAATATTTAATTACAAATATGTATCTGCCCAACTCATACTAGTGTTCTGAAAGAGTAAGTGGAATATGGGCTCAGAAGAATTTGGCTCTTAGACTATCATAGGTGTCTGCTAAACCTGAATTCCACCCCCTTCTAGCAGCTATACTGGGACTTGCTTGACATAAGTTGGTAATGTATCTGCTGAACATAAAAGGACCTTAATGGAAGCACCATAGACATGCTAATCTAATAGATTTCTTATTATATATTATGTAATTATAAGTTTTACCGGGTTTCTGCGCTGTCCCTCAACAAACTGCACTTGTATGAGAGCTTGGATAGATGTCCTGCCATGTCACTGATTATGATATGTTTCTTACAACCACAACGTTAACTGGCCTTCATTTTGTGGCATCCACCATGATGATTATCGTGTTTCGGTGGTTAGGCCTGAGCCAGCCCTCCCACTTACCATTACCAGATCTGATTAAATTTGTGATCTTTTCAAACTTGTCAATTGTTGGGATGAACGTGAGCTTGATGTGGAACTCTGTGGGGTTTTATCAGGTTAGTGAAGGTTCCATTAGCTAAATTGTGAAATTCTGTTACTTCAAATTGTTAACACTTAAATAATCCTTTTCTCTTGTTCAGATAGCAAAGCTGTGCATGATACCTGCATCATGTCTTCTGGAGGTTGTCTTTGATCATGTACATTATTCACAGGACACAAAGCTGAGCATAATGGTTGTACTGGTAGGTGTTGCAGTCTGCACGGTTACTGATGTCAGCGTGAATGCAAAAGGTCTGATAGCAGCCGTTATAGCTGTTTGGAGCACAGCTTTGCAACAATATGTAAGCTAAACCACCTATAGTGCATGGTGATTTCTTATCTATCTGCTAGCCACTAATATTCCCTGCAGGAGCTGTTCTTTGGTAACCACAATCTTTTCTAAAAGACAAGTTATGACATGGTGGCACAATAGTTACTGTTGTTACAAGCCCAGGGAAACATTTATTGAGGTAGGTAGTTATAAAAAGAATTCCTTTTAGTTGGTTTCGATGTTTCCCTCATATACAATTTTCTTTAATCACAACCAATTTACAGGATTTCTTGGTGCATGGTGATGACGCGAGTGTGGAATTTGTGGTCAAATTGAGTGAGGAAAATATGAACATAGCTAAGGAAGAAGGCTTGGAGAAGAAATTCAAGCTGACAACTACAATTGGAACGACAAACATGCACTTGTTTGGCTCGTATGTTGTATTTGCCTCTTTGGTATGCAGTGTAGTAGCGAATTCTTCTGACATTGGATAACCAAACTGATGTGACATTTTAAAATTGTAGACCATGGGATTGAAACTAAACTGTTTGGAAATTAGAATTCTGCTCTCTAATGTTTCAATTAAAAAATATTGCATACTTATGCTATATGGTATTGTCTATTTGTTTGGAATGATGATATGTATATGTATAATTATTGTCAACTATTATTTTATTGGTTTGTTATGAGATCCCTAATGAAATTTATTCATGCTCATTTAAATATTTGGCATCAAACCAAACATTGCCAATATGTCATGCCAACAATTGGTTACTTTCTAGGGCTGTGAACCAAACACCATTTTTTGTTGCCATGCCAATTATTGGATACAATTCAAACAACCTCATTTTGCCAAATATTAGGTCATGCCATGAGTTGGCCATGACCAAATATTTGGCATGGCTTTTTATGGCTACAAACCAAACAGCCCCATAGTAGCAACAACCGCAACATGTCAAGGAATTTGGTTTGGGCGGCTTCTTGGTGATCTCTTGAAGAAAGAGATTACCTGTGTGGTTCTGAGAGTTGACGACAAATCTGTGATTTCCCTTTGCAAAAATCCGGTTTTTCATGACCAGAGTAAGCATATTAATACTCGATATCATTTCATTCGTGAATGTGTTGAAGGAGGAAAAGTCGCAGTTGAATACATAAAGTCAGAAGATCAGCTTGCCGATATTCTGACAAAACCGCTTGGACACATCAAATTTTTGGAGTTGCAGAAGAGAATTGGACTAATTGAGGTCTAGCCGGATGCAACAAGATTTGGGGTGATTTGTTGAAATTAATCTAGTGCATGGATTCTGCTGTCGGCTAAGTCCAGTTAGTTTTGAGGTTGTCTCAGTTTTTGGTTTTGTCCGAACAAAACTATAGAGTCCAAAGTCTTTTAGAGTTTGGTTTGTTTAAGGAGTCAGGTTCAGTTCCTGTCGTGGTATACGGAGTCTGTTGAGTTGGTTGTGCCGAATGGGAAATAGTTCCTTACTCGACTGAAACTCTGAGGAGTCTGAGTTGTGTCCAACAAGTTTAGCACTGAGGATTTGTTTTCGGCAACAAAATTCAGTTTGGGTTGTAATCTCTAACTTGTATAAGTATTGAGTAATAGAAAACAGAAAAGCTGCGCGAGGTATTGCGCAGCACCAAAACCTGAAAGTTTTTTCCTTGTCGCCTGTTTGTTCATCTATTGCGGGAACTTGTAGTCACTACAGAGAAGCGATTCGTTTTCTCTTCTGGGAAGTTCTTTCTGACTTCTTCAAGTAGAGGACCGGCACCTCTCGAGAAAACTCCGACTACTCCCGTGCAGTATTCCGGCAACCTTGTGCTGCTGTCCGACGATACGTTGTAGCATATTGTCGATTCAGAAGCAGATTTCAGGGTTAACGCAGAGAGGTTTTCCAACAAATTCAACCAAATTACCACGGGAAACTGGGGATAAATAGCCGATTCAGTGTTGGATACAATTAAATTAACCTCAGTGGCTAAGACACATCACGGTTGGTAATTTAAAACTATCGAAATAAGCATAAGAGTATCAAACACAGCAATTTAAACACATCCTCACCTCTGCCCATGCCATCACATTCAGCTATGGGCTCAATGCATACAACAAAGAGAAGTTCCAGCCATTTCGGTAAAATTACCAAACTGAACTCATAGAAAACCATGATAGAGACAAAGAAGCAACATCATGCTTAACTTGAGGCAGTATCGTCAAATTTGCAAAGAGAAGTTCCAACCATTTCGGTAGAATTACCAAACTGTACTCATAGAAAACCATGACAGAGCCAAAGAAGCAACATCAAGATTAACTTGAGGCAGAATTGTCAAATTTTTAACCCAATAGACTACATGCAAACCATCTAGCATAGATGTCATTATCTATGCGAGAGTAGAAGGGAAAGCTCCACATAAAAATACGCCTGTGGGCACGAAATCCTTTTGTGGAGCCTAATCAAAACTCTCAGCTACTTTCTTTATTTGAGCCATTAAATGGGACAATTTCCTGATGTCAATTGCTACATCAAAGTACCAAACACTAACTGAATGAAGATAAGGGGAACGACTGGAGTATTTCACAGAGAACATATACAGACTTGGAGCAATCTCACCTGTGAGAAGCATGCACTCCATCCATCCTTGTCTAATCTCTGGTTCAAATCTGAAAGAGTAGCATGCAAAGATAACACCTGAAATTAACCTGGAGGGGACTGATGTTATGCATAAATTACAGGAAGAAGTACTAACCATTCGTTGAGCGGAAAATAGGATATAACAGGCTAATCTGTACAAACCAATTGCATGCTGCTCTCAAACTATAGTGATAGCTAATTTCTTCATTTACTGGTTGATGGTGTAAAAGAGAACAGGGAAGGTTCTTCACAAATACTGCTAATTAGTGTCAAGTCAATGCATTACCAGGAAGAACTGCTTTGTAACACCCAAAGAAGGGACAGAGCAGCAGCAAGCAGATATCACTAAAGCAGTTACCCGTCTGGCTTGAAGGCTCGAACCTGAAATAGGGCAAAAGTGGAAACATAATAGCACCAAAAGCTTCAAATGACAGCAAAAACAAAGGTAGAGAGTATAAGGCCCGTTCGGAAGGGCTCCCGCTCCTGAGTCCTGACTTCTCGGCCGGAGCTGCAGAGCCCAGCCAAACACAGCAACTCCGGCAAAAATGAATTCAGGGATCCGGGCGGAGCACTCCACGCAAATGAACCAGACGGCTAGAACCTAGAAGCGACTCCCGGAAGGAGCAAAGAAAATTGATGTTTGACCATTATTAATATGTAGCCTCGACTTTTACCACCGATTTCATGGACGCCGCCAAAATACCACTCATCTCGATTGCACTTTGCACATTTACCATTTCTGGGACTTTACACATTTTCGAGCCTTTTTTAACGTTTTTCTCGAGTGAAGAACCAGTTTTGGCCCTGGGCCACATTAGAAGAACCACTTGGTCGAACCAGATCTTCTCCCACTCCACTTGGTGCAGCTCAACCCTCTCGTTCTCGCGAGCCCGTGCGGAGGAGAAGGGCGGCGACGAGAAGCGGCGATCCACCGTGGTGAGCCTATGTGGAGAAGTAAGCAACCATGTCGCGTGGTAGCTTCTCCGACAGCGCCCCTCTCAACACAGATTCATTTGGAAAGGGCGTGTTGAGATCCGGGCACGTCACTGGCCTGCCATTGATGCCATGCCCAAAGTGCGGTGCCGATTTGATTGAGTTGACTGCGAGGACAGGGATGTACTCGGGTAGGGTCTTCTTCAAGTGTGTGTTGAATGAGAAAGATGTGAGTTTTTTTATCTCAATTATGTTCAATTGCATCTGATTGATTAGGGTTTCTGTGCAAGTGACGAGCCAACCGCATTTGTTGTTGTGAGTTTACGCAGATTCCTGAGAAATGCAGGTTCTTCATGTGGCATGATCAATATGTTGAACTTTTGTGAAGACGAGGCATAGACAATGAATTATGCAAGGGCACTTTAGAAGCTACAAGGGTTTGTGGTGAAGATGGAGATGACAAATCAAAGAAATCAATGGAGCAGAAGTTAGATAAGATCATTAAAATAGAGAAATTTTAGTTGTTCTGACTGTTGTTAGTGTACTATTGGGGTGTGTGTGTGTTATCTTTGGTGGCTTTGAAGTGAAATGGCATCCCTTATATGAAATGAAATGAGCGAAATATTATTGTTTGATAAGTATGGCTTGGTTCAAGATCTCTTGAAAGCTTCATCTTAAGCTTCATTTGTTTGATAAGTATGGCTTGTAAATAAAGTTTTTGATTTTTGTAAGATTTTATTGTCATAAATAATGATGATAATAAAATCCAAAAGCATAACTAAGATTTTATAAATAAAGTTTTAAAACTTTGATTTAGGAACCAGGAGGAGTATTCGGTACATGCATGATGCAACATGAATATGGCAAATGTAACATCCCAAATTTTAGCTTTTATTTTATTTAATATTATTTATTTGTAATTTATGGTGTTTGTGAATTTTCTGGATTTATTCAGATTTTTGAGATTTATTGGAATTATTTCAAATTAAAATATATTGTCTTTTGGCAAAGAATTAATTATAAAAGAAAAGTTTAAAATAAAATTTTGTCAAAAATATTTTATTTAAGTCCAGAATGTCTCAAAGTATTTTTGAGATTTTTCTTGGAATTTTAGAGTATTTTATTGCCCTAAATAAATCAAACTATTTTCTCGGATTATTTTAAACGGAAAAACCCGGAAAATCCTTGTGAACAGAATAGGCGAAGCCCACTCTTGTCTTGTGCGAGATTCAACCACCGCCATTGATTTCGAAGGGATTAATGCGCACCGTTGGATCGGGATCCAACGGCCATTATCAAGCCGCGTCATTTAATGAACCCTAATCGCTGCGGGCCGTTAGATTCTTATCGCACGGTCTTTATCAGTCGGTAACGTTTCAGAAACCCTAAAGTGTGCGTGGGGCATAGCCGTCCGATCTTCATCCTATGGTCTTCATCAAATCTTACCGGTTCGGAATCCCTAATCTATC
This sequence comes from Guadua angustifolia, assembly GCA_036346375.1. NCBI lineage: Eukaryota > Viridiplantae > Streptophyta > Magnoliopsida > Poales > Poaceae > Guadua > Guadua angustifolia. The sequence continues at coordinate 60,407,095 of CM070503.1, read as the reverse complement.
CAGGCCGTTCGATGGAGATCGTGTGGCCGTTAGTTGTCGTCTCCGAGCTGGACTCAGCGCCGCCGCTCGAAGTCGAACTCGCCACCGCCGCCAAACCTTCCATGTTTTCGTGTTCGTGCGGTATTTAAGGACCTTAAGACCCTTCACGAGGATCATCACGAGACGCCGCGACCTTTTCGCCCTTGCGCCGCCGAGGAACGCCGAAGGAATCACGGAGCTCGCCGAGTGCCGAGGGCTTTCTTGCGCCGGATTTCATCGCCACGGAACTTTTCCGTCTTGGAACCGATTCAAACTCGTCGCCTCACGCCGCGTCGGTCCCACTTCTTCGTCGCCGGAGAGCACCGAACGCCGCCGCCATGGTCTTCGTCTTCATCTCCGTGTAGCCTTGCATTGTCGCCTTGCCATCGCCGAGCCCAGCGTCTCGGTAGTCGGATCGTCATCGCACGACGGAATCCGTCCACATCGCCGTGGTGCATAGGGTTTCGCTCGAGTAAGTTTTCCACCGTTCGATTTGGATCTGATGGTTGACGTTGCGCCATGTCATCTAGGTCAACAGGGTTTCGCTCGGGTAATTTCGTTGAATTGTGCGAGGCTTCGGAGGAGGAGCTAGCAACTCAAGAACAATTGCTAGACCAAGACCAGGAGCTTAACCAAGGCAAGTTGTGCTTTGATCATGTTGCACCCATGTTTGCAAAATTGCTATTTTGATTTACCTTATTGCATGATATTTTATGTGAAAAACTGATTTCAACTTAACTTTGGGATTAGTTAATATACCCTTTGAATTACACCCTACCTTGTTATTTGTATGCCATAATCCACTTGTCACCTTAGGTTGGTTCACTATAGTTGGTTAATAATGAAATCGACATGGGATGGTTAGAACGGAATAGAATTGCTTAGCCATGCCACGTCATCACATGTTCATGAAATGTAGATTATTAATCTTGACTAATGGAATATGGAACAATGATGTTAATTTGTGTGTCATGTGTGGTCACACAAAGAGATTGAGTTGTCGTGGCGGGGAGGTCACATAACGATGTTGATTTGTGAGTAGCACGTGGTGCTTGGTAACCAATCGGGGGTTAATCATTTTAGATTGAAGCAAGTGGAAGGGGCAAGTGTGCCAGGGTGGGCTCAGTGGAGCTGAGGGTATGTGCAAGTCTTGCTTTAATCAATCCTAAGGACTTAACCTTGCGAGTCTTTGACCTGAGTCAATCATGTAACCACATGTCTGTTATGGGGCAGCCTAGCTGACTAATTTGCAAATGCTTAGCTTGAGTGCTATCGTGGTGGTGTGAGTCCGGGTGTACGGAGGAAACTCACATGGCGCAAGTGGGGGGCCCTGTTGTGGTGGTGTAACCCTTTAGTGTTGAAACCTCAGCGGGTAGCACTGGGTTAAGAGGATGCATTGTAAAGGCTTTGTTATAATCATTCGCCTGTGTGGTGCATGGTTGTATCATGTGGGTAAAGTGCATAACCTCTGAAGAGTGTATAAACTAATCGGATAGCCGTGCTCACGGTATTGAGCAAAGCTCAGGAATTACAGTCAAGAGTTAGTTAATTAAAATGAACAACTATTTTGGGATGGCAGGATGCCATGTGGATAATGGAACTTGATCTAGGATGGAAAACTTGGTTTATTTGAGAATCACTGAATCTATTTACTTGTTATTATTTGTTTTACTGTCTTTTCAATCTATGTAATGTATGTGTTCTTAAATGCTGCTTTATTGCAAATAAACCCTTAGCCTTTCCTTTGGAATAAGCCTGTATATAGTTATGATAGGATTGCATTCTGTGCACAAATTGTTGAGTACGTGCTGTTGTACTCACCCTTGCTTAACAAATAACAACAGTGGAATAATCATCGCCCGTGCTTAAGGAGGATTCTCAGGTGGACACGAGTCACTAGGCCAAGCCTTGTCAGTCGCCTATGGTGTACTGATGAGTCACTACGTCTTCTACTATTTTCCGCTGCATTCATCTTACTTTTGCCTTGTGTGGCTGAATAATTGTAAGTGGTCATAAGATCATACACTAGTTATATTAATTAAATGAAGTCTTATTATTCTTATCGTTGTGTATGATATGATGCTTACCGATGTTAAACTGTGTGCACTAGCGTTGATCCTGGGAATAGTGCGGTAAAACACAGTGGATTCGAATGGGTGAATTCGGGTCCTTACAGAGGTGGTATCAGAGCATACTGACTGTAGGTCTTGGCCCTAGTGAGCATAGTGGTATCTTAGAGAGTCCAAAACTATTTTCTAAAGGAAAAACCACAATTTGATTAATACAACACTCTCAACTCATCTTATTCTTCGCTCCTTACTTTTGCTGAAATCTACCTTAAAATTTTTCGGAGAAGGGCCACTTGGAAGATCGGTATCCAGGAGGCATCGCGACTTGCTCTACGGAGGATCTGCTACGACTACTACCACGAGCTGGATGACACGGTGTTTTGACTCCACCCCATGGTTCGAGATGCCTGGCGTTCATACGTCACACGAAAGGAGGATGCTACTACAGTGCACTTAGCACGATTTGCAGCTGCTCAGGAGGCTCATGTCAGTGACACTGACACAGAGTTAATCATAGTCTATGAAGCCCTCAGAGTTGCAGAGAAGGAACTGCACGAGGCCCGAGTAGCTTACGAGGAGAGGATCATGGAGCTCGAGGAGGCATTACAGGAGAGAGGCCACACTACACCATCATCATCCGAGGAGATGAAGTCCGAGTTCGAGGAGCCGGAAGTGTCACCAGTTGCGGGACACCGAGATCAATTCGCGCCAGCACCAGCTCACCCGCCAGTATACCCACCAGGAAGTTCACGTGGAGGATGGCTCGAGGAATGAGAGTCTTAGTTTAAGTGGAGACTCAAGTATTGAGTCGCGACAATAGAATAGTCTCACCCAAATGTAATAGACGTTAAGGTTGAGTGTTTAGTTTGGATCTTTAATGTTTGCTGAGTGTGCAGTATGTGTTGCAAGCTTTTAGGCTTTTGTAAACAACCATACCAAGTATAATTAATAAAAGATATAAAGTTGGGTTTAACCTATTCCCCCGCATTAGAGATTCTTGCATCTTATCTATGCTATTCTATCTCTCCTAACCTAAAAACAAATCAAGCAGATGGTGAACACTCGTGGTAACAATGGAGCGTCAGCAAGTGGCATTCACCGGAATGGCAGTTTCAATGAGGAAGCATCACGCATGATCGGCACCACCGGTAGACATGCGAACTTAGGAGCTTTCTTAGCAGCAAGAAACCCGGCTTATGCAAGCGATGATGCAACAAATGCGAACATGGCCAATCAAGTCAGAGGCAACACTAACATGCAACAAGGCAACAATGGGCGCGTTCTCATTCTAAAGCGTAAGACTTCATGAGAACCCGTCCTCCAGCATTCTCGAAATGCTAATCCTTTGGAGGCCGATGATTGGTTAAGAACTATTGAGAGAAAGTTGCATATCACGCGGTGTGAGCAACGAGAAGGTGTTGTATGCTTCACATCAACTAGAAGGAACTACCACGAATGGTGGGAGAACTATTGCATGACACATGAAGCACCACAGGAGATTACTTGGGAAGAGTTTACTGTTGCCTTCTGCCAATATCATGTGCCAGAAAAAATGATGGACCTTAAGAAGGAGGAATTTAGGGCTCTGAAACAAGGAGGCCAGTCAGTGGCCGAATACTTGAATAAGTTTACTTAATTGGCGCGTTATGCACCAGAGGATGTGGCCACAGATAAGGCTAGACAATTCCGTTTCTTGAAAGGTTTAACTTCTGGATTACATGTGGGACTGATCACGCACAACTTCCCTAATTTTCAGGAGTTAGTTAATAAAGCTTTGATCCTTGAGGATAAGCGTAAGGAATTGGGTGAAGATCATAAGCGCAGGATGGCTAGTCAGGCAGGACGGCCTAATCATCTTAGATTAAGGATGACACCACAACAGTTTGCCAGGATTCAACCCCAGTGGACCAACAAGACATCAACTCCATCATCTCGCCCCACTAATCAGAATTTTCAAACACCAGCACCAGGAGGTAATGCACTAGCAGGAAGTCAGCAGTCCGCTGTCAAGAAATGTTTCTCTTGCAATGAGCCAGGACATTTTGCCAATAAGTGTCCGAAGAAGGGGAATGTTACTCCAGTTCACTTCAATCTGGGTACTACCCCAACTAAAGCCCCAGTGACAGGAAGAAATCGAGTACCAGTGCAGTCAGGAGCGTCGCCTCAGACGACAACGCACGGAAGGATCAATCACATCACGACAGATGAGGTCCAGGACACCATGGAAGTTGTGCTGGAAATACCCGATGTCGACACCGCCGCTGATCCGCAAGAAGATGACTCTCTCGTCGCTAACCAACATCTGGAGAGCGAAGATAGCTATCCAAGAGCCTGCAATCCTCCGTTCGATATCTGCGGTGAAGGCTGTGAAGAGGAGGATTAGCCAGACGTTTAGAGTCGCGTTTTTCCAGTCATTGCTTCGTCTAAAGTTTAGTTGCCAGTTAATGTCCCCGTTGCTGTATGACCCACGGGTCCAATTTTTGTAATAATGGGATATGTCAGGCAGTGCTCTAAAATTAATTTTTAAGTTACTGCCTAGTTATGGCCCAAGTTACCATGATCTGTGCGTACCAGCTATTGACCTAACTTGAGTCATGAATATGAGGAATAAGGTATTCATGGAATATTTGGATAAATTTGTGGTTGTCTTTATAGACGATATTCTTGTATACTCCAAATCAGAAGAAGAGCATGCAGAACATTTGAGATTGGTTTTGGAGAAGTTGCGAGAACAGTAGTTGTATGCTAAATTCAGTAAGTGTGACTTTTGGAAGGAGAAGGTGGAATTCCTTGGCCATGTAATAACCACTAAAGGAGTTGCCGTGGACCCAAGTAAAGTGGAAACTATGATGACTTGGGAGCCGCCGAAGACAATTACCCGAATCCGTAGTTTTCTAGGAATGGCGGGATATTATCGTCGGTTCATAGAAGGATTTTCGATGATTGCGAGACCTCTTACACAATTGTTAAAGAAGGAGAAGAAGTTTGCGTGGACGCCAGAGTGCGAAAAGAGTTTTGAGGAGTTAAAGAAGCGATTAACATCTGCACCTGTGTTTGTATTGCTAGATGTCCAGTGTGTGTAAGTTCAACCTTCATTAGTTATGGTTTTGGTGTTAATGACAAATCTAATCGTGCGTTAATGACAAATCTAATATTAAGTTTATCCCCTAATGCGATATTGTTATTAATGACAAATCTTATATCGAGACTAACTTGTTTATTTAGAATATCTTTGTTTAGTCTCATCGCATGGAAAAATGGAAAACCCAAGGTATGTTTGCATATTCATTCTAGTATTAGTTGCATACTTTGGAGTCAAGTTAAAATATGAATGTCCCGTTATATTAACCACAAAAGCGTGCATCATGTTCCCAATCCATACATTACATGGATGCACACACTTAGGGGGAGTTCGTGGTTTAACTTGATAGTTTCATTGTATTGATCTATTCTTTATTGACACATATAAGGATCAAGACAAAGAAACTAAATCCTTGAGTATATATTTGAATTGCCTAGTTATAAGTATACTCATGGTAATATAGGATATACTCCAATACGATCAATTTGAATATGTGCATATTATCTCTAAGTCAATCATATTTATGCACATATACATGTGGGGTGTATTCTATAGTTGATGATTTAGAGTAATGATCATTTCCATACAATTTACATATAATGGATCATTACTTTCCATCAACATGAGTATATGAAAACTTGTGTAGTTAATATATACTCATATCAATTTAAATGATAATTTAAATTGAGTTCATTTGTCTTAATTAATTATTAATGAACACTTCATCATGTGTTGATGGTGTTCCGTGATTAATTGAGGACAAATGAATAGTTCTTAAGTATAATAAAGCATGAGTTGCATTATTGTACTTAAGACACACTTAAATCATTTCTATTGATTTAGGGTTGTGCTCAATTGATCTAGAGGCATCCATTATGTGTTAATGGAGTGCAAGAGATAATTGAGACAACCATGCATCTCGGACTAACAAGTTTCTTGAGTTATGTTTGAGTTAGGTCCAAAGATGAATGAGATGATGAGAAGCGGACAAGGGCGGCATCATGTGTTGATGGGCGTCAAGAGTGGATCCAAGAGAAGTCGAGTAGAGATCCCGGGGAGTATCAAAGAGAAGATCATAAAGACCCCAAAGGGATTGCTGCCTTGTGGCGGCAAAGGTATAATTAGATAGGCTAAGGACTTTGTAGTCTTTGAGTCTAAGGTTTTTATCGCCGTGCTATTAAGAGGGTCGTTCCTAGCTTGAGCTTCATCATGTGTTGGTGATCTCATTCGCGTTCACTCGAGCTCAAACCTTTTTGATTTGGTTTTTGCATGAGGGTTAACCATTTGGCATGTGTTGCGAATGGGTTAAACTTATGCTTGGTTATATTTGGTTTTCGCATTATGCCTTGATTTGCATGTGTTGCAAATAGGATAAGCTAGTGCGTTGGCTTTTGCGTGAAGTTCACTTTTGCATGTGTTGCATTAGTTGACGCTTCATGTTTTGGCTCGCAAAACATCTTTCTAAAACCGTGTGGTTGCTTGGAGCTAAGTTTTGCATGTGTTGCAAAAGGAGAGAGCTCAAGCATGATTTTATGTTGTGTGTTTGTATGGAGCTAGAGGCTTGCATGTGTTGCGAGCAAAGAGCTCATACGTGTGATTTGGTTTTAAGTTGAAGTTTGGTTTTGGTGTTGCATGGAACTAGAGAATTGCATGTGTTGCAATTAGAGAGTTCATGCATCTTGATTTGATGTTGCTTGGAGCTAGACTTTTGCATGTGTTGCAAAGAGTAGTGCTCAAGCATGAAATATGTTTATCGCGTTATTTGCAAGTTCGTTGTGAGAATAAACTGAGGTTTATGAGTCCGGAATTCCGAGAGCATGTGAGTGGGGCTTGCAACGAGTGTTGGCAAGTTGACCGGGTCTTGTGTTGACCTTCACATGGCTAGGGGGATTAATCTCATAAACTCGAGCTTGATTTGCTTAATTCGTTTTGCAAATAGATCTTGAGTTGATTGCGAAATGTGTTTTTGCAATTTGGTTGAAATTCTTTGAGCATGGGTTGAATTGGTGCAAATGTGTTTTGCACGGGTAAATGATCATGTGTTGATCATCCTTGAGGCTCAAAGAAGTGCATTTGGTTTTCCGGAGAAATATTTGGAAAGAAACTAGAGTTTTCCTTGTGGGGCGGTGGACCGGCCCTGGTCGGTCGACCGGCGGCGGTCGGACCGCCCCCAGCGGCGTGTTGTTTTTCAAGATGCAAGTGTTTTCAATGTTGGTGTTTTTGGTGGGCGGTTGCCCGGTCCGGTCGGTCGGACCGGAGCTGTGTTGACCGGCCGCTTGCATGCGTGTGTATTTTCCAGAGGCGTGTTCTCGGACTTTTACTGGCGGTCGGACCGGCCGAGTTTGGTTGCGGCCGGCGGTCGGACCGCCGAAGCGGAGGTATTTTCGAGAGAACTTCTTTTCGGTGTTTCTTGACTTTGTGAAGGTGGTGGGATTGGGCGGAGTGCGATCGGCGCGGTGCGATCGCCGGGCGGTGCGATCGACCGTGAGCGATCAACGGCCGTCGTAACGGTCAAAATCCGACCGTTGCTCTGTGAGGCGGTTGGACGGAGGTGGTCGGTTGGACCGGCTTTTTCTTGATTTTTCGGAATCTTGCCCCCAACGGCTAGTTTTCTTTGTGGGATATAAAAGGACCCCTTGGGGGCTTTGGGGCAAGGTTGCTGCATTGGTTGAGTGTGTAGGAGTTGTGTGCATGTGTTGCTCTTCTCATTTGCCTCTTGAGCTCAAGAGTGAGACTAATTGCATGTGTTGCAATTAGTGAGTGGTTTGAGAGGCTCTTGTGCATGTGTTGCACTTGAGTGAGGTCCTTGTGCATGTGTTGCACTTGGTGATCACCGGGAGCGCATTAGTTGTGCCCGGTGAGGTTCAAGCGAAGGAGCGGCTTATTACTCTTGGAGGTTGCCGACTCCTAGACGGCGTGGCGTCGTCTTGGGAGCTCTCGAGGTGTGAGAAGCCCCGCAAGTTTGTGAAGGTTCGGGTTGAGCCTACGCGGCGTGAAAACCACGACTAGTGGAAAGAGGCGGTGCTCGGCGGGAGCCGGTCCAAGTGTGGGCTAGCCTCAACGTGGACTAGGGGAGACCGACAAGTCTCCGAACACCACGAAAAAACATCGGTTGTCTCTTGTCTCTTTACATTCAAGTATTTACCTTTTGCATATTATTGATTGCTTGAATGAGAATTGCTAAGTATTAATTGTTTGATCAATTTAGCAATTTATACATAGAGACATAATTTAGTTAGTGCACATAGTGAGCCTAGTTGATTTAGATCTTAATTGTCAAAACCGAGTTTATCGCTTCCGCATTATAATTGTGTAGGTCTTGACATAGGGGTTGATTAGAGCGAATTGATTAGTGAGCGATCGAATTTTGTAAATTGCCTATTCACCCCCCTCTAAGCGCATCCTCGACCCTACAAGTGGTATCAGAGCCACGGTCACTCTCATTTTAGGCTTAACCGTCTAGAGAGTAAAAGGGATGGCGCCTAGCGGTCTAGTGCACTCACACGATCCACAAATGCTAAATGGTTCTAATTATGCTTCATGGAAAATATTTATGATTAATCATTTTAAATCCGTGAGCCCACAAATATGGTGGATCGTAGATGTCGGCATTTCTTCTCCACTAAATGAAATTGCTCCAACTAAAGGAGAGGAGAAATGTCTACATCTCGACGCTCAAGCTACTAACGTTTTATTTAGCGTTGTGAGCGTAGATATATTTCATCTCATATGCAACCTCTCGAGCGCTCATGAAATGTGGATAAAGCTTCAAGACAAATTTGAATCATCCACGTCATCAAGCGAGGATCACATTGAGGAGGTAGTGTCGGTTGACAATTCAACATCAACATCAAATGATGAACCGGCATCTCCATCAACCTCAACCTCCGCCTCAAGCGACGACGAATCTTCACTTATATCAAAAATTCGTTGCTTCATGGCAAAAGGTAAAGATGAGGTATGTGATGACGAAGAGCCCTCTTATGATGATTTAATGGATATGTTAGAGGAGCTCAATAATTATCTTGGGAAGGAGAAAACTAAATATAAGATTTTAAAGTTAGAACATGAGTCACTTCAAAATGATTATAATGTTCTAAAAGAAAATCATGAAAATGTCCTTCTCAAGGAATTCACTAAAGCTAGTGTGGATATAGGAATATCATGTGATTTAATTGATGAAATGCCATGCTTAAATGTTAATTCTAATATTTCATCAAAAATTGATATGCCCACCTCTAGCGATGATTTACCTTGTAGCTCAAATTCAATTGCTAGTACTTCCTCTATGCATGTTGAGACTAACCTTGTAGAGGAAAACAATGAGCTCAAGGCTCAAGTCATTAAGTTGGAAAATGACTTGAAGAGGTGCGTTAAAGGAAAATCCCTCCTCGACGAGATCTTGAGTAAGCCAAGGGCGCCTCAAGACAAGCGAGGACTCGGCTACAACTCCAAGAGGGAGAATAGCAAGACGAGGCACAACGCGCGTCACACGAAGACAATCAAGTGCTTCAATTGCAACAAGAAGGGCCACCTTGCCTCCGTGTGCCCTAATCAAGTGGATGTCAAGCCACAAGCATCAACAATGAGGCAAACCGGCGTTGAACACAACAAGAAGGTCAAGAGAGGACCAAACGGAGTAACGTGCTTCAATTGCCGGGAAAAGGGACATTTCGGTAAGGATTGTCCCAAAGGTATAACTCCTAAGCCTATTCGTATTAATGAAAATTATTTGCTTAGGAAGGACAAGAATGGCAATGTGTTTGCCAAGCTTGTCAAGTCCCCTATGCCTGCTAAGAATGATATTCATTTGCATAGGAAGAGTAATTCTAGAAATGTGTTTGCTCAAAATGCTAGATTTCCTAAGAATAACAAAAATCATGATGATCATATGCTTAGGAAAAATAATTATAGCAAAACATTTGCTAGAAATGCTAGATCCTCTAAGCCAATGTATAATTTCAATAATCACATGCTTAGAAGAGATCAAACTAGAAATAGTTTTGCAAAATACAATTGCCCTCCTGAGTCCTCTCACTTAAATCCAAATACTTTGCTTAGGAGGAATAAAAATCGCAAAACTATTCCTAGTCATGTTAGTCATTTCAATAATGCTAAAATTAGGACCATTTGGGTTCCTAAAACTCTTGTGACTAACATTGTCGGACCCAACAAGGATTGGGTACCAAAAATCGCCTAAAAGACTTTTAGGTGATAAGAGATGGTTTGGACGCTTGCCACTCAAGAGGAGAAGGGTTATATTAGTCTACAAGTGGTGTCAAGCATGAAGAACAACAAGTCCATCATGAGCCAATGCCATCTCGGTAACAAGTATTTAAAATTGATTCTCATATCGTATAGCCTTGTGTAGGTTGTATTGTAATATTCATGCTAGAACCAATTTAGATTGCTTGGTATGGACACTTGCTCTCGCCTCTTATCTATTCTCTTAATTGCAAATCTTGAGCAAGTTTAATAGTGGCACATTTAGGGGGAGTGTTAATTCATATTCATGTGTATCACATCCCTACGTGTGCCCATATTAATATAACTGCATATATATATAATTTCAAAATCAAACCATTTAGCCAAAAATCAAAATTTTGTATACTATTAGTAAAATTATGAAAAACTAGTTGAAAAATGTATACAAATGTTTTCAAAAGGTTTTCAAATAGTTTTGGCTTTACAAAATCTATTTTGAAAAGAAAATGGGTCTTAACGTCAAAAACTAGTTACTAGTATCTTGGTTTTGATTTAAACTTATAATTTTCATAGAAATAAAAGTAAAAGGATTTTGAAAATAATTCCAAAACAAAAATCCTAGAGTTGGTCATTCTTAACAATTCTCGTGTTCAAAAGTTTTCCAAAAGACCAACTCATCAAAAGATATTTGATTTTGAAACTCGCCGAAAAACTATACTTGACCCGTAACGGTTATATTCTTGCACTTAGTGAGTTTCTCCATTTGGATCAATTCTTGTGTAGAATTGTGATTCAAAATGGCATTTTAGACTCATACACAAAATTCAAATCCATATATCTTACCCCATGCTTAATTTGAATCTTTGTGTTAATTGATTTTGACTTGTTCTCTTATTGCTTCTTCAAATTGGACTATTTAGGACAAAAGTCAAAAATCATATTTAAAAGGCCCAAATTTGTGAAAAGCTTTGTAAAAGTATTCTACTATGTATTTCAAATGTTTTACAAGCTTTCAAAATGAAAATTCTATGTTAAAATCTAATTTGGCTCAAAAACGATTTGATTTGAACCAAAATAGCCTAGATTAGCAATATGTCAAAATGATGGCATTCAAGTTGGATTTCATATCAAATCTTGGCTATAAACAATCTTGATACACCTATCTAAGCCATGAAAATCAAAATTGCATGAAATCCAAATTGAATTGCATTTTGAGGCTTTTTGTGAAAATCAATTTCCTTTTATGTCTCAAAGCGCAAATTGTCATATCTTTCAAAATAAAATTGATTTTGAGAAAATTCTTTTTGCAAAACCTTCTAATTAGTCCAAAGTTCATCTCTGCAAAATTTCAAATTTTTTGGACTTCATTTGAATCATTTTTGACAAAATTTACAAAAAGTCGGGTTTTCAGCCTGTCAGGGCCGGTTGGACCGACCCCCCTGCGGTTGGACCGGCCATTAGGGCGGTTGGACCGGACCCCAACCGGTTGGACCGGCCATGGCACAGGCTGCTCTGAAATTTCAGATTTTTCAGAGTTTTCTTTTGGGATATCTTTTGATTGGAACCTCCTTTTTCAAAGATTCTTTTTGGAAATGATTCTTACTATCCCAAAGTTCATTTGTGCAAAATTTCAAAAGTTTCTCAAATTATTTGATCGTATTTTCAAGTGGTATCAGTTATGAGCACTTTAATTGGTTTAAAGAGTGATATTCACTTGATCTTTTGAAAAGACAAAACTTGTGCAATTCAAATGCAAATAACTCCATAATTCACTTGTTGAATATCTTGGGGAGTTTATTCATATCAAGTTTTGGGCATTTAAATGCTTCCAAGTGATATCATGTCTTTATTTTGCTCTGATACTAAATCTTTGCGATTTCATTGATTCTTCTTGAGCCTTGCTCTATATCGATACCCGTAAGTATATATTGCTCTGATACCCATCAATTTTTATCGATAATTCCTTCAAGTGGTATCAATTCTTCGTGAGTTGATCCTTAGTGGTATCAATTGAGCATTTATTCATCCATATGCTTACAAGTGGTATCATTGAGTTTTCTTTTCTCCAAATGGTATCATGGCTATTATTGTTCATTTCTTATATGATATCCTTGATTATTTGGATTCCCTTTTTATATGGTATCATTGATTTCAATTATTTCCTACAAGTGGTATTGCCTATTTGTAGCATCATTTCGGTACCCACATTCTTGAGTAAGAGTTTCCTCTCAAATTAAAATTGTAAGTTCAACCGCCTAAGATTTCTCTGTGTGAGAGTCTTTATGGGTTGTAATTCATATAAGAGGAAAATCTCAAGTTGAGCATTGTTCTTCATGAAAATTTTCAAATGCTCGTTTCTTTTGGTTCTTCATGCAAAGCCCTTGAGATAGAATTAAAGTGATATCTATTTGCTCAAGTGGTATCTATTTCCTTTGGGTTCCTCGTTTGACCCAATTAGGCAATTCATTGGATTCTTCAAAAGAATCATATTGAAATTGCAAAGCCTAATAAAATGAGGAGTGAGTTATTTGAATGTGTTTCAAATAAACCGTGCGATACGCTTCTTTGCTTTTCATGCTTATTTGTTTTTACAAGTGGTATCCATAATTGCAAGCGCTTATTCTTCCTTCAAAGTGGTATCCAAAATCCCGAATATGGTCTCTTTTCGAGTTTTCTTCTTTTGGTATCAGGCCATATTTCAAATGAAAACTTGTTTTATTCCTTGTATATCCTTTTCATTTGGGATTTTATTGCCTACCTTTTTCAATTGGTATCTAAAATCTAATTCACTGCCAAGGTCATTAGTATCCTTTTAAATTCTTGTATGACCTTCATTAGTTATGACCCCTAAAAGAAATTGTTAAATGCCAAAAAGGGGAGAATAATTGAATAATCTTAAGGGGGTTAAAATTCTATAAGTGGGAGAATTAGGAGCTTAAAAGGAGAATATTTAAATATGTATGCCAAAAAGAGGGAGAATATTTTTCAAGTAAATCTTATTGTTTTTCCATTTTTGGTGTTTAATGCCAAAAGGAGGAGAAGTAGGAAGCTTAATATCATTTGGTTTAAAAAGTAAGTTTAATATGATTAAGGGGGAGAATTAATATGCATATGTGTTCAATTAGCTTAAATTCTCTCAACATGTTAATTTTAATCCAAATGTGCTCATTAAGCTTGGATTTGTCATTAATCACCAAAAAGGGGGAGATTGTAAGTTCAACCTTCATTAGTTATGGTTTTGGTGTTAATGACAAATCTAATCATGCGTTAATGACAAATCTAATATTAAATTTATCCCCTAATGCGATATTGTTATTAATGACAAATCTTATATCGAGACTAACTTGTTTATTTAGAATATCTTTGTTTAGTCTCATCGCATGGAAAAATGGAAAACCCAAGGTATGTTTGCATATTCATTCTAGTATTAGTTGCATACTTTGGAGTCAAGTTAAAATATGAATGTCCCTGTTATATTAACCACAAAACGTGCATCATGTTCCCAATCCATACATTACATGGATGCACACACTTAGGGGAGTTAAGTGGTTTAACTTGATAGTTTCATTGTATTGATCTATTCTTTATTGACACATATAAGGATCAAGACAAAGAAACTAAATCCTTGAGTATATATTTGAATTGCCTAGTTATAAGTATACTCATGGTAATATAGGATATACTCCAATAAGATCAATTTGAATATGTGCATATTATCTCTAAGTCAATCATATTTATGCACATATACATGTGGGGTGTATTCTATAGTTGATGATTTAGAGTAATGATCATTTCCATACAATTTACATATAATGGATCATTACTTTCCATTAACATGAGTATATGAAAACTTGTGTAGTTAATATATACTCATATCAATTTAAATGATAATTTAAATTGAGTTCATTTGTCTTAATTAATTATTAATGAACACTTCATCATGTGTTGATGGTGTTCCGTGATTAATTGAGGACAAATGAATAGTTCTTAAGTATAATAAAGCATGAGTTGCATTATTGTACTTAAGACACACTTAAATCATTTCTATTGATTTAGGGTTGTGCTCAATTGATCTAGAGGCATCCATTATGTGTTAATGGAGTGCAAGAGATAATTGAGACAACCATGCATCTCGGACTAACAAGTTTCTTGAGTTATGTTTGAGTTAGGTCCAAAGATGAATGAGATGATGAGAACGGGACAAGGACGGCATCATGTGTTGATGGGCGTCAAGAGTGGATCCCGAAGAGAAGTCGAGTAGAGATCCCGGGGGAGTATCAAAGAGAAGATCATAAAGACCCCAAAGGGGATTGCTTGCGCGCGGCGGCAAAGGTATAATTAGATAGGCTAAGGACTTTGTAGTCTTTGAGTCTAAGGTTTTTATCGCCGTGCTATTAAGAGGGGTCGTTCCCTAGCTTGAGCTTCATCATGTGTTGGTGATCTCATTCCGCGTTCACTCGAGCTCAAACCTTTTGGATTTGGTTTTTGCATGAGGGTTAACCATTTGGCATGTGTTGCGAATGGGTTAAACTTATGCTTGGTTATATTTAGTTTTCGCATTATGCCTTGATTTGCATGTGTTGCAAATAGGATAAGCTAGTGCGTTGGCTTTTGCGTGAAGTTCACTTTTGCATGTGTTGCATTAGTTGACGCTTCATGTTTTGGCTCGCAAAACATCTTTCTAAAACCGTGTGGTTGCTTGGAGCTAAATTTTGCATGTGTTGCAAAAGGAGAGCTCAAGCATGATTTTATGTTGTGTGTTTGTATGGAGCTAGAGGCTTGCATGTGTTGCGAGCAAAGAGCTCATACGTGTGATTTGGTTTTAAGTTGAAGTTTGGTTTTGGTGTTGCATGGAACTAGAGAATTGCATGTGTTGCAATTAGAGAGTTCATGCATCTTGATTTGATGTTGCTTGGAGCTAGACTTTTGCATGTGTTGCAAAGAGTAGTGCTCAAGCATGAAATATGTTTATCGCATTATTTGCAAGTTCGTTGTGAGAATAAACTGAGGTTTATGAGTCCGGAATTCCGAGAGCATGTGAGTGGGGTTTGCAACGAGTGTTGGCAAGTTGACTGGGTCTTGTGTTGACCTTCACATGGCTAGGGGGATTAATCTCATAAACTCGAGTTTGATTTGCTTAATACGTTTTGCAAATAGATCTTGAGTTGATTGCGAAATGTGTTTTTGCAATTTGGTTGAAATTCTTTGAGCATGGGTTGAATTGGTGCAAATGTGTTTTGCACGGGTAAATGATCATGTGTTGATCATCCTTGAGGCTCAAAGAAGTGCATTTGGTTTTCCGGAGAAATATTTGGAAAGAAACTGGAGTTTTCCTTGTGGGGGCGGTCGGACCGGCCCTGGTCTGGTCGGACCGGCCGGGCGGTCGGACCGGCCCCAGTGGCGTGTTGTTTTCAGTATGCAAGTCTTTGTCTTGGTAGGGCGGCGTCTGGCCGGTCCGTCCGGTCGGACGGCCCGTGCAGTTGGACCGGCCGCCGCTGTGTGTGTTTTCCAGAGGCGTGTTCTCGGACTTTACTGGCGGTCGGACTGGCCGGCGATGGCGACCGGCCAGTCGTCGGCGGCGGCGTCTTGGTCGACCCGCCGGCGAGCGGCGCGTATTTTCGAGAGAACTTCTTTTCGGTGTTTGTCGACTTTGTGAAGGTGGTCGGACCGGACGGGGTGCGGTGCGACCGGGCGCAGTGCGGCCGGACCGTGGCGGTCAGTCGGCCGTGTGCGTCGAAAAATCCGACCGTTGCTCTGTGAGGAGCGGTTGGACCGGAGGTGGTCCGGTTGGACCGGGCTTGCGCTGATTTTCTGGAATCTTGCCCCCAACGGCTAGTTTTTCTTTGTGGGCTATAAAAGGACCTCTTGGGGGGCTTGGGGGCAAGGTTGCTGCATTGGTTGAGTGTGTAGGAGTTGTGTGCATGTGTTGCTCTTCTCCATTTGCCTCTTGAGCTCAAGAGTGAGACTAATTGCATGTGTTGCAATTAGTGAGTGGTTTGAGAGGCTCTTGTGCATGTGTTGCACTTGAGTGAGGTCCTTGTGCATGTGTTGCACTTGGTGATCACCGGGAGCGCATTAGTTGTGCCCGGTGAGGTTCAAGCGAAGGAGCGGCTTATTACTCTTGGAGGTTGCCGACTCCTAGACGGCGTAGGCATCGTGCGCGGGAGCTCTCGAGGTGTGAGAAGCCCCGGCGAAGTTTGTGAAGGTTCGGGTTGAGCCTACGCGCGAGCGTGAAAAACCACAACTAGTGGAAAGAGGCGGGTGCTCAAGTGGGAGCCGGTCCAAGTGTGGGCTAGCCTCAACGTGGACTAGGGGAGACCGGCAAGTCTCCGAACACCACGGAAAAACATCGGTTGTCTCTTTTCTCTTTACATTCAAGTATTTACCTTTTGCATATTATTGATTGCTTGAATGAGAATTGCTAAGTATTAATTATTTGATCAATTTAGCAATTTATACATAGAGACATAATTTAGTTAGTGCACATAGTGAGCCTAGTTGATTTAGATCTTAATTGTCAAAACCGAGTTTATTGCTTCCGCATTATAATTGTGTAGGTCTTGACATAGGGGTTGATTAGAGCGAATTGATTAGTGAGCGATCGAATTTTGTAAATCGCCTATTCACCCCCCCTCTAGGCGCATCCTCGACCCTACAGTGTGGTTTTGACATTTATTGTGATGCATCAAGGCAGGAACTTGGTTACGTCTTAATGCAGAATGGCAAGGTTGTAGCCTACGCGTCTAGGCAATTGAGGCCGCACAAAGGGAATTACCCGACTCATGATCTGGAGTTAGCTGCCGTAGTGCATGCTTTAAAGATATGGCGTCATTATCTCATTGCAAATAGATGTGAGATATATACAGATCATAAGAGTTTGAAGTAGATATTTACCCAGTCAGATCTTAATATGAGGCAAAGAAGATGGCTGGAATTGATTAAGGATTATAATGTTGGAATCCATTATCATCCTGGAAAAGCTAATGTGGTAGCTGATGCACTGAGTCGTAAAATCCACAATGTAAATGCAGTAGTAGCCAGCGATCAATCAGAGTTATGTGAAGAATTTCAGAAGTTGAGATTAGAAGTTGTGCCACAACGATTTTTAGCTGCCTTGGAAGTAAAACCGACCCTTGAAGATCAAATCAGAGAAAAGCAAAGTAAAGACGAGAAGATCAGCAAGATCAAGTCCAAGAAAGAGGAAGGTTTGGCAGAAGATTTCACCATAGATGAACAAGGAACTCTATGGTTTAAAGGCCGAATTTGTGTGCCCAACGAAAAGGAGCTTAAGCAGTTGATTCTGGAAGAAGGACATGATTCTAAGTATTCCATCCATCCAGGAAGTGCTAAGATGTATCAAGACCTTAAAAAGAGATTTTGGTGGCCAAGCATGAAGTGGGAAGTAGCAGAGCATGTCGCCTTGTGCGATGTGTACCAGAGGGTAAAAGCAATGCATCAAAAGCCCACCGGACTGTTACAGCCATTGAAGATTCGGGAATAGAAATGGGAGATTGGTATGGATTTTATCACTGGGTTGCCCAAGACTCAGCGAGGTTATGATTCAATATGGGTCATCATTGATCGGTTGACCAAAGTTGCTCACTTCATTCCAGTGAAGACAACTTATCCAGGAGATCGATTGGCAGAATTATACATGGCAAGAATTGTATGTTTGCATGGTGTGCCTAAGAAAATTGTATCGGATCGAGGTACCCAATTTACCTCAAGATTTTGGGATAAATTGCATGAAGCAATGGGAACCCGTCTGAATTTTAGTCCCGCTTATCATCCGCAGACAGATGGCAAGACGGAAAGAGTTAATCAGATTCTCGAGGATATGTTGAGAGCATGTGCGATATCTTATAGCACATCTTGGGATAAATGTTTGCCATATACCGAGTTCAGTTATAATAATAGTTATCAAGCTAGTTTGCAAATGTCACCATTCGAAGTCTTATATGGTCGTATTTGTCGTACCCAGTTGAATTGGAGTGAGACGGGGGAGCGTTCGGTATTTGGACCGGAGTTGTTTAGAGAGGCCGAAGAACAAGTTGCCATGATCAGAGAAAGACTGAGAACAGCACAGTTGAGGCAGAAGAGCTATGCTGACAATCGTCGACGAGAGTTGAGTTTCGAACCCAACAATTTCGTGTATCTCAAAGTCACTCCCCTGAAAGGTGTAAAAAGGTTCAACGTCAAAGGAAAGCTTGCACCTAGATATGTTGGGCCATTTAAAATTCTGAACCACTGAGGAGAGGTTGCGTATCAGTTGGAGTTGCCCCAGACATTAGCAGGAGTCCATGATGTGTTCCATGTGTCACAGCTTAAGAAATGTCTCGAGTGCCGGTGAGCAAACAGATTAGAAGCAATTGAGTTGCAGGAGGATCTAACTTACAAAGAGCAGCCAATCAAAATTCTGGACGTAATGGAGCGCAGGACCAGGAACAAGTCTACTCGCTTTTGCAGAGTTCAATGGAGTAACCATTCGAAAAGTGAAGCCACCTGGGAGCATGAAGAAGATCTGAAGAAGGAATTCCCAAACCTATTCTCTAGTCAGCCCTAAATCTCGGGGTCGAGATTCTATTAAGGGGGGAGGTTTGTAACATCCCAAATTTTGGCTTTTATTTTATTTAATATTATTTAATTGCAATTTATGGTGTTTGTGAATTTTCTGGATTTATTCGGATTTTCTGAGATTTATTGGAATTATTTCAAATTAAATATATTATCTTTTGTCAAAGAATTAATTATAAAAAGAAAAGTTTAAAATAAAGTTTTGTCAAAAATATTTTATTTAAGTCTAGAATGTCTCAAAATGTTTTTGAGATTTTTCTTGGAATTTTTAGAGTATTTTTATTGCCATAAATAAATCAAACTATTTTCTCGGATTATTTTAAACGAAAAAACCCCGGAAAATCCTCGTGAACAGTAACAGGCGAAGCCCACTCATCTTGGCGAGATTCAACCAGCCCAAATTAGATTGATTTCGAAGGATTAATGCGCAGATTGGATCGGCATCCAACGGCCATTATCAAGTCGCGTCATTTAATAAACCCTAATGTTGCGGGCCGTTAGATTCTTATCGCACGGTCTTTATCAGTCGGTACCGTTTCGGAAACCCTAAAGCGTGAGTGGGGAATTGCCATCCGATCTTCATCCTATGGTCTTCATCAAATCTTACCGATTCGGAATCCCTAATCTATCCAGGCCGTTAGATGGAGATCGTGTGGCCGTTAGTTGTCGTCTCCTTTGGACTCGACTCGCACGCCGAATCTTCGAAGTCGAACTTCGCCGCCGCCCAAACCTTCCATGTTTTCGCGCCCGTGCCGGGTATTTAAGGACCTCAGGACCCCTCCTGAGGATCATCACGAGACGCCGCACCTTTTCGCCCTTGCGCCGTCGTCGGAGGAACGCCAAAGGAATCACGGGAGCTCGCCGGAGTGCCGAGGGGCTTTGCGCCGGATTTCGTCGCCGCAGGGAACTTTTCCATCGCACTGGAACCGGATTTGAACTCGTCGCCTCACGCCGCGTCGGGTCCGCTACTTCTTCGTCGCCGGAGAGCACCAGAACGCCGCCGCCGTGGTCTTCGTCTTCATCTCCGGTAGCCTTTCACCGCCACCTTGCCATCGCCGAGCCCGAGCGTCTCCAGCCGTCGGATCGTCATCGCACGTATGGAATCCGTCCACGTCGCCGCGGTGCACAGGGTTTCGCTCGGGTAAGTTTTCCACCGTTTGATTTGGATCTGATGGTTGACGTTGCGCCACGTCATCTAGGTCAACAAGGTTTCGCTCGGGTAAGTTTCCGCCGTTAGATTAAGATCGTGTGGCCGGGAGTATGCCGCGTTGATTAGGTCAACAGCAAACGCTTCGGTGAAGGATAGCCATCGGATCGTAGATGAAGGGCTACGGTTGAGCCACGTCATTTAAGTCCATAGTAAAATGCTCGGTAAGCATCGGTCGTCCGATCTAGATCGGATGGCTGCTGTTTCGCCACGTGTCAGATTAATTAGTGGCCGTCCGATCGAGTTTGATCGGTGTAGATTTTGCCACGTGTCGGTCGTACTGACCCGGCGCCATGCTGACGTCAGCCGACGCATTAATTCGGATTTTTCTTTATAAAAATAATTCTATTAAATCTAGAAATTCAATTTAATTTATTTTCAAACTTCTAAATGCTATAACTTTTGCATACGAACTCCGATTGAGGTGATTAAAATTCCTAAAAATTTGTAAAATTGAGATCTATCCAATGGTGATTTTTATTTGAATTTTTGAGTTCATTTGTTCCTTAGTTTTGGTGTTTATTTGCTATTTCTTCTCGATTCGCGTAGACGATGAATTGTGCGAGGCTTCGGAGGAGGAGCTAGCAACTCAAGAACAATTGCTAGACCAAGACCAAGAGCTTAACCAAGGCAAGTTGTGCTTTGATCATGTTGCACCCATGTTTGGAAAATTGCTATTTTGATTTACCTTATTCCATGATATTTTATGTGTACAACTGATTTCAACTTAACTTTGGGATTAGTTAATATACCCTTTGAATTACACCCTAACTTGTTATTTGTATGCCATAATCCACTTGTCACCTTAGGTTGGTTCACTATAGTTGGATAATAATGAAATCGACATGGGATGGTTAGAACGGAATAGAATTGCTTAGCCATGCCACGTCATCACATGTTCATGAAATGTTGATTATTAATCTTGACTAATGGAATATGGAACAATGATGTTAATTTGTGTGTCATGTGTGGTCACACAAAGAGATTGAGTTGTCGTGGCGGGGAGGTCACACAACGATGTTGATTTGTGAGTAGCACGTGGTGCTTGGTAACCAACCGGGGGTTAATCATTTTAGATTGAAGCAAGTGGAAGGGGCAAGTGTGCCAGGGTGGGCTCAGTGGAGCTGAGGGTATGTGCAAGTCTTGCTTTAATCAATCCTAAGAACTTAACCTTGCGAGTCTTTGACCTGAGTCAATCATGCAACCATATATACATTATGGGGCAAACCTAGGCGACTAATTTGCAAATGCTTAGCTTGAGTGCTATCGTGGTGGTGTGAGTCCGGGTGTACGGAGGAAACTCACATGGCGCAAGAGGGGGGCTCTGTTGTGGTGGTGTAACCCTTTAGTGTTGAAACCTCAGCGGGTAGCACTGGGTTAAGAGGATGCATTGTAAAGGCTTTGTTATAATCATTCGCCTGTGTGGTGCATGGTTGTATCATGTGGGTAAAGTGTATAACCTCTGCAGAGTGTATAAACTATTCGGATAGCCGTGCTCACGGTATTGAGCAAAGCTCAGGAATTACAGTCAAGGGTTAGTTAATTAAAATGAACAACTGTTATGGGATGGCAGGATGCCATGTGGATAATGGAACTTGATCTAGGATGGAAAACTTGGTTTATTTGAGAATCACTGAATCTATTTACTTGTTATTATTTGTTTTACTGTCTTTTCAATCTATGTAATGTATGTGTTCTTAAATGCTGCTTTATTGCAAATAAACTCTTAGCCTTTCCTTTGGAATAAGCCTGCATATAGCTATGATAGGATTGCATTCTATGCACAACTTGTTGAGTACGTGCTGTTGTACTCACCCTTGCTTAACAAACAACAACAGTGGAGGAATCATCGCCCGTGCTTAAGGAGGATTCTCAGGTGGACACGAGTCACTAGGCCAAGCCTTGTAAGTCGCCTGTGGTGTACTGATGAGTCACTACGTCTTCTACTATTTTCCATTGCATTTGTCTTACTTTTGCCTTGCGTGGTGAATAATTATAAGTGGTCATAAGATCATACACTAGTTATATTAAATAAATGAAGTCTTATTATTCTTATCATTGTGTATGATATGATGCTTACCAATGTTAAACTGTGTGCACTAGCGTTGATCCTGGGAATAGTGCGGTAAAACACAGTGGATTCGAATGGGTGAATTCGGGTCCTTACAACAAACGACAGCTCTGGCCAAAAGGCTGTGACAATGGCTTGGAAGAACAGCCAGATGCATACCAAGAACAGCAGCAGTTTATCAAATTGTGAACTTTATCAAGCACAGATGCATACCACAGATGACGCAATTGGCTCTATGTTTGCCATTACAAAAGAAAAGGCATATGTTTACCATTACAAAAGAAAAGTACGCTTCTTTTTTCTTGGAGTGATCTTCTTCTTTGTAGCCAGCTTCTTCCTGTTTTTTGGCGTAGTAGCAGCAGGTATACTTGGTCTTGGAGCAGCAGCAGCAGGTACAGCCGAGTTTTTTGGCATAGTAGCAACAGGTGAGCTTGGTTCAGTTGCAGGAGGTGAGCTTGGTTCAGTAGCAATAGCAGGTGAACTTGGTTCAGTAGCAGCAGGAGGTGAGCTTGGTTCAGCAGTAGTAGCAGCAGTTGGCTTCGGCTTCTTACCAGCTTTCTTGATCCGACCCTTACGGCTAAAATGAAGATATAATAGAGGAAATTGTCATATGAAGTGAAGAACATCTAATACAACAGAAAAATGGCATCTGAACAGCAGGTGAACTTTTTTCTGCAGCTGCAGGCTGATTTGCACCTAAAAACCTTCTAGCTCTGGGCTTCCTCTTCCTCTTTTTAGTGCCATTCATGGAACACTTGTAGCTAGATTGCCTATGACCCAATTCTCCACACCTTTGGCATTTCACAAGTCCTCTTGGCAAGCGATTTTTCTCAATGTTAGACTTGTTAGCACTACCATTGGACTTGCTGCCACCTTCAAGAATACCTTTGATTCTGAGCTTCCTCTGCCTGCCAGCATTCTTTCTGACCAATGGTGCAGCAATCTCTGCCGCTAAATCAACATGTGGCCATTGATATTTATCATCAAAGGCTCAATAAGAGATGCATATCAGATGGAACCTTTGGATTGAATAATAATCATGCACAAAATCTTCTATCTTGTAGGCCTTGTTACTAGTTAGAAGTGCCAAGGCATGAGCACATGGCTTCCCAGTGTCGCCACTCTAAGCATGTCTGATCATTCATGGCCGGTTTAACTATATGCCTCTCTTGTTGTGTGCCGCCATTATCTCAAACCTTAGCAGAGTGATGGCCAGACTTGACAACTCTGATGTGTCCTAACCCTCTAGTCCTACCAGTGAGTTGCACAATAACAGACGGCAATATTTTTCCAGTTAAACTTTCCCCTATCCTCCTCCTCTTTTCCCATAGCAACATGATCATTTCCCTAATCTTGTCTGCAAGTTGATCTACAGGTAGGTCTTTGTAGTCCTTAATCCAATTGTTGAAACATTCAGCTAAATTATTATTAACGTAGTCACATTTGATGTGTACATTAAAGTTGCATCTCATCCACTTAAGACTATGGTGCTTCTCCAAGTACGGTAACACATCATCGCATTGGGCTACAATTGCAGCCATATGCTTATCAAAGACTTCCTTCCTGTATGCCCTAGCAGCTGGGTACATCTCTCCAAATCCAATCCTTGTGTACCTCTTAATAAAATTATTCATTAGGTGCCTGAAGCACTCCCTCTTCTCTACATGTGGAAAAACTAGTCCCACAGCATTCTCCAAACCTTTACAAGCATCTGTGCAAATAGCAAGCACTGAAAGTTCACCTACTGCCTTACTAAGCTGGGTCATCCACCAAACCCAGTTATCTTTAGTCTCACTATCAAAGAATCCATATGCTAAAGGATACATCCAATTATTTCGATCTAGAGCGATTTGTAGCTACTAGGTGTCCATTCCATCTACCATTGAGGGCGGTTGAGTCTACACTAATAATGTAAGGCCTACATCCACTAATAAAGCCATCAATGCAAGGCTTTAGTGCACAGAAGAATCTACAAAAATACACTCTATCTTCTACAACAATGGTGTCAATTTCTACTATACTACTAGGACACCTCTTAAGTACCTCTGCCTTCCACCTATACAACATGCCAAAACTTTGGTCCCAGGTTCCATACATTTCATTAAGAGCTTTCTGATGTCCCCTCCAAACTACATCATAAGAACTGATGGTAACTTTGTACTAATCTTGTAACCTCTTATGCAGCTCTGTAGTGCCAAGCTTACGTTCATTCCTCAGGATTGGAATTGCCCTGGCAGCTACCCATCCTTGTGTACAATTTTTGATTTGCAACCTGCTACTAGATGTGCAAGTGTGCTCATTCTTGTGGACTGACACCTGCAAATAATTTGCACTTGTTACTAAATTGCAGATAGAACACAAAAAAATATAGCATGCATAAGTACAAAAACAAACATGGGAATGTTAGACAAAGTTAGTACCACAACAGTTCTCATATCTTTTCTCCTATAGGCAGCAAGTTCCCAATTACACACTTCTCCAAGGCAAAAACCCCTAAATCTACTTTTATCAGAGTGACTAATGCCCAGCTCAAATTCCTCATTTATTGCATACATTCTTATAGCATCTTTGAAATCCTTCATAGAGGGGTACATAGTGCTCACATCCATCTTAGGATTATCTTTGTCATACAAGAAACATTCTTCTTCAGAGTGTAAATCACAACAACATGCATATTTGCATCTTGATTTCATGAAACAAATTTAGACCCATGCATGTAAATGGTTGAGCTAGAGCTGTTCCTTTCTTTGGCACACCAGAGTCCTGTTCACCCCTCAAGCCAAGCAGTTCAAATAAAGTGTCATCATCCATTGTTTCTATCCTCCCTTCATCATCTTGTGGCTCCAATATCTTGATTGACTCCTAGTCAATATGCTCTGAACAACCATGTATATTATCCATCCAACCATCTATCCCAGTATCTAAGCTATGCGCTCTACATAAACAGGAAAATTGCCATACATAGTTTAAATTCATATCAACCATGGAATGAAAACAAAGCTTTACAAAAAAATGTTTACCCTAACAAATTGTTCTCCATCTCTTCAGCAAGTTTACTTGAATCTAGGGGTGGCAACGGGGGCATTCCCCGCCAGGGAGTGCCTCCCCGTCCCCGTCCCCACGACTTGAAATTTTCCCCGTCCCCGTCCCCGTTCCCCGTCTCGGGGGAGAAAATTCCACCGTCCCCATCCCCGTTCGAGTATCGGGGCCACGTCGGGGATCTATTCCCGCGAAAATTTCACACAAGAGAAGAGCTCTTATAGCCATTTTAACTCTAAAATCATATCAACAGACAAGAAAAAAAAGAATGGATGCATTCATTGAAGATTATGTTGTCCCGTTTATGAAAATGTGAATATGATGGACTAGAGAATATGTTTGCAATTTGACAACTAAATTGGACTAAACTAAATTCGGATCCCCAACCGGGTCCCCGCAGGGAAAAAAATTTCCCATCCCCGTCCCCGCCATCCCCGACGGGGCAATAATTTTCCCCTTTTCTATCTCCGTGGGGGATGATTTCTTCCTATACCCGTCCCCTAATAGAGGAATTCCCCGTCGGGGATCGGGGAACGGGTCCCCATTGCCACCCCTACTTGAATCCACGCAAGTCACATATCTAGGGTTTCATACCACATAAAAACCACAACATATCAAAGACCAGAATACAAATGGGTTATAAATCGAACAACATTGAGCAAAATCTAACGTCAATTTTTATAAGATGCTAATCATGTAAAGTCCTAGAAATGGCAAATATGCAAAGTGCGATCGAGATGAGTGGTATTTTGGCGAGTGTCATGAAATCGGTGGTAAAAGTGCGAGGTCACATATTAATAATAGTAAAACGTCAATTTTCTCGAAGGAGCAGGTCTCTGGTTACCAAAATAACCATGAAATGGAGGGTTATTTACCCACCAATTGCCACTAAATAAAAACCCCCATCCACTGAGCGCTTTTCTCCCCTCATTTCACTGCTCTTGGCTCGACTGCTCTGTCTCGCCCGCATGGAGAGGAGCAAACCCTAGCACCAAAGCTCGTCGCCGCCAGCCCCGGAGCTCCTTGACATGGCCTTCCCAAGAGCCTCTGACGGCTTGACACCAAGGTCCCCAGAGCGTCGAGCCCTTCGATGCCACAAGTCCTAGAGGCCCTCGACACTGCTAGCCCAGCAGTTTGCCGGTGCTAACCTTATCGGCAACCCCGGAGTTCACCACTGCTGGTCCTGGAATGACCTCAAATACAAGCATGGTGACGGTTAGCTCGCCGCCGGCCACTACCCCTTGGCCTCCCTCCTCCTCGCCAGTCGCCCCTCCTCCTTTCTTCTTCTTATTTTATTACGAATTTTATCTAAAAGTTCTAGATCTGAGACTGACATAGGAGTGGCTTGGACATGACTATGGGAATGTTTACATGCCAAGAAAATACATATGTAGGATTGTGTAGAATTTGGCTAGGTCTCAGATTTTTTATATATATGGCAGTGCATTTCTGCATGAACCCGATTGACGATTATTTGCTACTGCTACTGCTATTGTTGCTTGCTCATCTGTGTGAACTGATTGATCATCGTATACCGTACAGGGATACATCTGAATAAGCCTTTCTATTGCATTTGAGATATGTAGTTTTTCAGATTTCTGTAAATGTTCAGATCTGTAATTGCATAGAGATGTATAATTTTTTTCAAAGATGTCAAACCAAGTGATATTTAAGATTTTGTAATAAGTTCAAAGTTCAGAAATATATAAATTGCCAGAGATGTGTCATTGTGCAAATTGGTTGAAAGCTCAAGGTTCAGAGATGTCGAATCGGTTGAACTACATCTACCGTTGTGCAAATTCTGAAACTAGTTCTTACTTTTCAATCTTTTGCAATCAGTTTCTGGGTTTTGTAATCTTTTACATGCCCCAGCTATTGTTTCTCCTATACCCTTTCCAATCTGGTATTGTGAAATGATGTCTTGGCTACTCTTGTATTGATATAAGGTGTGCCCAGCCAGCTGCTTGTTTCGTTTCTTTTAGTGATTTTATTATGGTAAAGCAAACGTCAAGGAATGTCGAGTGGAATGAGAACACTAGAATTTAGACGAACATGTGTTCATATTGAAGTCCCAGTTCAAACTGGACCCTAGTGCTTTAGCATAAACTGGAGTCCCAATTCTTCCTTTGCTATCTTCTGTACTTTGGATTTATTACTAAATCTGGGTGATGCCTTTTTTATAAAAATAGTAATAGTTTGCCCTCTGTAACTGTTCTGTTACAAAAGGATTGAGCTGTCTGAACCATATGGTGGTTTAGTATGTATGATTTGGTTCCTCGTCACCACTGGCTGAAGATTGGTTCCTTGTTCATCACTGATTGAAGATTGCTTTTTTAACTGTCTAGGTTTTGAAACATCTTTCTCCAGAAATCTCTTACAAAAGCTTGGTTGCACTCAGAATTGTTTGAGTAAATGGCATCCAGTATCTTCATTTGATAGGCAAGATGCAGATCAGCTTCTTTTCTTTTGCACGAATCAGTGCAAAGATCAAGCTATTGAAAACGGACCATATGCCCGTCTGCCAACATGGTTAGCATACCTTACTAACAAAGAACCGTCTGTAAATAGGCACAAATCACAGACGGTTCCACTGCGGCACCGTCACTGAGAGCATATCACAAACGGTTTCAAATTGAAACCGTTTGTGATATATTCCACTTCACAAATAGTTCTTCCTTAAAACTATCTAGAATAATCCTATCATCATAGACGGTTCGTAAGTGGAATCGTCTGTGATGAGCTTTTTCACAGATGGTTGGAAAATCGTTTACAATGACTCTTTATCATCACTGACATTTGTTTACAGATGATTCACAAAACCGTCTGTGATGAGGTTTTCGAACCATCTGTGATGAGTTTTTGTGTAGTAGTGGTAGCCCCCGCTCCAGATATCCCACTGGACTTAGCTGGCAATAGCTCGTTAATTAACTAACTAAAAAAAGGGATTTGTACCCCTTTCAACCCCTGTTAGAAAATCACGACGAAACGTCACAACATATCCTAGCGCTGACTAATATCGCAACTACTCCTTAACGTCAATTTTTATAAGATGCTAATCATGTAACTTTGACTATTATTTTTTGTATTTCCGTATAAATTGGTAAAATCAAATTGTTACCAAAGTACTTTTGGTTGACAACAAATCAAAGTGATATAATTTGTAGAGTAAATTTCACTTTGTACCACCCTTTCTCGCCAAAGTGTCACTTTTCACCAGAGGCTTGAATAACTTGCGCCACCTTGACCTTTGGCCCACATGCAGGAGCCCACACTGGCGCCACAAAGGTGAGCTCAAACTTGGCTCACGACATATACTATTGTACTAGCATGTATTAGTCCTAACACCTCGGTGAGAGCACCCTTTCGAGCAATTCATCTTAAAAAGCCAGTACTACTCCGGCCTCTCAACATGCAAAGCTAAACCCAAGTAACTTAATAGGTTAAGGCTACCCCCATAATAACACTTGTAGTGGCACTGAATTTCTTGGATTACAGAATATTACGTTCGGTCCTTAATACGACCCGGGCGAGAACACTCCTCCTACACTACGTGCAAGTCTCATGCACTTCCCGTTATTCCCATATCTCATCTGCATCAAATCATAGTTTTCAGTTTACTTGATTTTATAATAACATACCATAGATCATTTCCTCAATATGACCAAAATTTTAATCCATGAATAAATAGTATTTTCGACCATTTGTTCTTCTAAGTCTAAAGCATGGCTAAGCAAATGCATAATATTCGATTATACCAATTTGATATTTCTATAATGCCTAAACCTATCTTAGGGTTACAAGGTTGTTGTGACAATGTTTATTAAGGATAAGTTGAGGGAAATATCTACCAGTACTCACCATATAGCAATGTGCTAAAAATACACGCGTGCATAATATTTTTGATAAATACAATATAAATTAAGTGAAATATTATGATCAATATGACCAAAGAGTGTGCTTGCCTTGTTGGTTGGTTTTTGGGGTGAGATCGAAGTCGACAGTGGAGGTTTCTAGAGCGTCGGTGTACTTGTAGTTTGATGAAAAGCAATAAAAAGAATCCAAATAGGGCCAAAATAGTTTGAAGAGAAGCAATAAAAAGAATCGAAACAAGAAGGTTAGTGGGAGCATACATGTAATTCTGATCTTATGTGGATGACATATTATATTGATTGGGAATGGCATTCCTATGCAAGAATTCGTTAAGGCCTAACTGAAAAATAGTTTTTCTATAAACGCCTTAGGAGATGTAGTATATATCTTGGGCATAAAGATCAACTAGTTTTGTTAAATAAATAGATAATGTGATGACCTTAAATAAGATAAACTATAGCAGAGAGAAAACTTCAACAGAAAACCCATCGATCTACCATAGGCAATCGACTAGAGCTCAAAACCTAATAACTGGCCTCTTCACGATACTTCTAATCTAGAGTTGGTGTTGACTTTTATGCTCCAACTGAATGTTCGATTATTCTCCAACTGAATGTTGGATTATCCTAATTTTCATGTTTTATTTATAAAATCTAACCCTTGTGTGAAATTTCTAAGTATTGTTCATAACTGAGGATACAACTATTTGAATAGGTTTTACACTCTACAAAAGTTATACATTTTACCTATAAGATATGACCAATCTTATGATGTTGGAGATTACACATTTCCTTTGACGTGAGACTAAGAAGATCGCAACAAAACCTTTCAAAACTCTATTAAAAAATCGACCCTTCCAATAATTCTAATCTCACTATTCCACCCTCATACAGAGCAAAAGAATTTGAGGGACTCACCATTAGACTAGGAACAACAACTGTTCAAGATATGGAGCCAACGTAACACACATCTTCTCCAACCACGCACAAAGCTTAGTTTACCTACTGATGTAGCATATGTCAACACTCGATAACTTACTGAGTTATGTCTATCTCATTTCGGACATGTATGATTAGCTCAATTCAATAGCTTATAAGATTAAGTTATTAATTGACCAAGAAAAACTTCAATCTACTTATTCACACCAAACTATATCAATTGATTCCTACAAAATCACCATCCCAATATCACATAGACCCACCGGCACATAGCTTCTTGTCACTTGTCTCAATCTAAATCATTTACCGAGGTAAGACTTCCAATTATTTATAGTAACCATTATCAATTGTTTCATGATTCACCAACCCAATGTCACCCACCCACCATGGCACATAGCTTTTGGCCTCTTGCCTCAATATAAATCATTTGCCATCTCAGTTGATTATTGTGCAACACATGCCATCAACAAATTATCACGTGACAACACATGGCACACCGTTTTGACAAATATGCTCCATAGACAATTATTCACATTTGAATTTGCACTTTAAAATGATATTGATAACCCGTTGCATGACTAATCACATTCTAACCAACCAATGTTGGTGATATATTTGTGACCAACTATTAATTATCTAACATAAGGTGTCAAATGATTACAGCATAGCAAATGACAAGGTATGTATAATTCTATAGGTTGCATAACTAATTTTTGAAATAAATAAACATTTGATAATTTACACTAGCATGCAATAATTTAAAATAAAATAACTTTTATACAACTGAGTTCAACATAATCAAAGTACAACTTGCCTTGGAATAACTACTAGTCTTAATCTTAAATTAACACTTCTCATTCGGACACTATCGACACTTCAACATCCAAGTGAAACGATCAATGAAAAGTAAAATAAATAAAAAATAGTGGCAAAACAAATTTCAAAAATCAAAATAAATATACTAGAGTGTAGGGATTGATTTTAGATAAATTTAGAAACTTGAACATATTCAATCAGACTTAGTATGAAGGAGAACGAGCTCTCAAAAGATTTATCGAACAATTAAATTGAGGAAATTGATAGAGAAAAGAGAATATTCCTCTCTGATCCTAGGGAATATTCTGAATTTATTTTTGAGTTTTGGAATTTTAGAAAATAACCAGAGACTGCATGTGGGCCCTTGATCTATAGACTAGGTGTATGGACAAAGTTCATGGTGTACGGTGAACTCATTGCCTGACATAGTAGTCTAATAAGTGGATCCCATGTGTCATAGACACGACTCATGGTAGACTAGATCTACGTGGGTGATCTTGGGTTATAGGCGACGTGGAACACATGTGGCTAACACGTCGGTGGCCGTGGTCTTTGGGACCTAGGGTTCTGGGAGAGCAACGACAAGCGGTTGTGCAACT